>CM046305.1:33294030-33946530 GCA_025267735.1 Mactra quadrangularis | reverse complement strand
TATAGACCGACGTTAGACGCACGTTCCATTAAAATTTCAGCCTGATCGGACGACCCGTTTAGTCGCTAGCGGCGGTGGCAAGTTCGGTACCAGGACCGGCTCAGCAGCCGAACCACCGGGCCGATCGGGCTGAAACTTCACAGTCCGCTAGAGAGACACCTATTATTAAGGCCTGCAAAGTTTCGACCCGATCCCATTACCCCTTAACGCACTAGAGCGTTTGCAACATCGCGACACCATTCACTCTATACCTCTATATAGTGTATACTGTAGTAACAGTAACACTATAAAAATACGTAACGGTCAAAGGGAAGCAACTCGCGTAACTTTATCTCTATAGTTAGTATACCGTTACACTCCAACCCTTCTACACGGCTGGTTTCTGCTTCGATTCGCTTCAGATTTTGTACACGTATTGGCAGGCGTCTGCTCAACATTCTACCCAAATTTGGGCCCGATCGAACCGAGGGTCGAGTGGCTGGCGCCGACCAACACTTTGGTACCCCAACCCCCTCGGCACCCCCAAGATCCGGCCCGATCGGACTGAAACTTTCGGCATCGCCGGACAGTCACCCAGCTAGACGGCCTACGAAATTTCAGCCGGATCCAACCGCGGGTTCAGCCGCGGCGACGACTACAAGCTCTACGTACACTAGAGCGCCGAAATAAATCAGCGGGGTCAACTCTTGCGCCGCTCGCCCCGTCCTTAATACCTTACCGATCGACACGAAACTTACGTACAATCTTGCCATACGCGCCCGCCAACTGCCTTTCAAATCTCGGCCCGATCCGACAGCGGGTTCGGCCGGGACAACAGGCTCGAGCTTCGACCCGAGAAACGTCTACATTGTGTATATATACGGCTTATGAAATGCTTATGACATACAGCACACTAGAACCTCGTACAGCTTGCTGCGCGCTTCATACTTGGCCGATCCACACGAAACTTTGATACAATGTTGAGCTAGGCGGCCCCCATGTGCCCGTGAAACATCAGCCTGAACGGACCACGGCTTCGCCCGTGGCAACCCGTTCGAGCTTCAATAAAGGACTTCTCACACTGTGTCGCGTATGAAATACAGCCCACTCGAACCCCGTACCGCTTGTTGCGCGCCCAATACCCGTCCGATCGACATGACACTTGGATAGAATGAGGACATGGGCACCCTCCATCTGCCCGCAAAATATGAGCCCGATCCGAACACGGGTTCGCCCGGGGCAACGGGTTCGAGCTAGAAAACAACGACAATTTACGCTATAACATATACGGTACATAAAAAGTGCAGTAGGCTCCAACCTTGCGCCGCTTGCCGCGCGCCTGATACTTATCCGATCGACATAAAACTTTAATACGCTGTTCACCTATGTGTCCTCTACCTGCCTGTAAAATAGCAGCCCGATCGGACCAGGGGTTCGCCCGCGGCAACCCGTCCGAGCTTCCATATACATTATAGCGCCTGCATAAATCAGCGGGGTACAACCGTGCGCCGCATGCCCTGCCCTTAATACTTGTCCGATCGCAACGACATTTTCAGACAAACTACGCAGGCGTCGGGGCTACCCACCCTTCAAATGTCAGCCGGATCGGACCAATTTCTTTATTCGGGTATGTACATGTAACTACGGATGAGAGCTTTTAACAAGTGGGACTAACACCGACGGTTAACCCACGTTTGGGGCTCGAGCACGGTTGATGATAGAGTTGAACTAAATAAGGCTTTAACGCACATTTTTAAAGAAGCTCGAAATTAAGCTTGGTATCATGTAAAAAAATGTTACATGTGGTAGTATGTGGTAGTATGTAGTAGTATGTGATAGTGTGTGGTAATTCGTGATTTCTGGCCTAGCTCCTAAGAATTTACATTCTTTATACCTCGGGCAATACCGTTGTAACCATTTTAAAGTAATAATTGAAACGCAACATTGGCAGTTGAGACTTCAAATATAGCAACTGTAAATATTGTAAACCTCAAATATGCAATTCATTCTCCAAAGTTTCTATTATTACGAAATTTGATAAAATGTCCTGCAACATATTTTGGCTTTCCAAAAATGAAATAGCATCCCTCACTCAGTCCCTTTCTAGCTTGTGCTTTAGACACCATGGCGTTTCTGCTTCGCACGTCATTGAACCACATAAACATTGCATCTTCCAGTTTTTCATATTTTCCACTCCTGTGTCGGTTCTACTTTTTAGCAGAGAAATTACAACTGTGTCCTTAGACTTTAAAATTTCACTCACGGTCGAATGTCCAATGTTTTTATTCCATTTCTTAGAAAATATATCCTGTATCTCAGTCTGTGTTGCACCGCTACGATGTTCGCCTGCGTTTAGCAGGAGGGGTGTCCATTATTAACGATCTACACTCATCAATCAATCAATTAATAACGATTGGAGTCTCAAGATTTGTAAAAATGTACATGTTGTGTGAAGATTTAATCATAAAATCTATGGTGCTAAACTGCACCAATTCATACGAATTGAACCCTAATTTGATCCAGTTTTGCACTCAGTATTAAAGATATCATCTCCGTGTTTAAAAGTAATTACCCGTCGTAAGCAGATTAAAAGTGTGAAAAACATCAGGGAAACAAAGACAGGTAGTCTAGCTACTTAAGCTACATGTACTCACTAAAAACACCCTTAGGCGAGAATATCGATATTCTGATACCCTTGGCGATTGTCGGTGTAACGGGTCAAGATTGTGCAGTAAAATAGTGTTTGGTGGCCAGTTAAGAGTGTCAGTGTCGGAAGCATGAATTTCCGTTATAACGGATACAAATAATGTACAAATGTTTCGTTCCCAAGAATTATGTCGTTGTAACGCAGTTGTCGTTGTAACGGATGTGGTTGTATCGCGATCTGACTGTATGTCCAGTTTCTTTTGTCTGTTAGTATAATAGTAGAAAACTTCTGAGTTTTTGGATTTGGGAAGGAATGTAACGAACTAGCTTATAGCTTGCTCTTTGAATACTTACTTTTTGGGATAAAGTATAATGTCTTACTTATTAGTTGATCTTAATTGTCGGTATACTATTTTGATTGAGAAATCTACTGATCTAAATACATGGTGTCTATGTTAAGCATTACCCCACCCACTGGGTTAATCAATGTATTGTCTTGATCAAAAGCTTTATTTCAGACAATTTGATTTATATTGTTGTAATTTTACATAAATATGCATTATTAATTATAAATTTAATGTTTACATTTGTATAAATGCATGTATACGAAAGCGGGAACACGATTTTCTTAAGTTTAGTAGCGCGACTTTATTTGTTAAAGTCTGACAGACTTGTCAACAAGGTTTTACTAAGTAAATATACGGTAATACACGCGATTATTAATATAATATTATTACTTTTACCTTTTTCTTACATTTTGATGCAAGTTAAGGGCTGTAAGACGTTTATTCACCGTAAAATAAACTTAAAAACGTAGAAATTCTTATTTACTTCCGTGTTCGCGTCGGCCATGATGTTCTATTCACGCGATACGTGACGTCATCAGTTGCTTACGTATAAAAGCTGAGGTAAACATTGTGCCAGCGTGATAGACATTCGGGCGCCTATCCAGCGTAGTGTATAACAGTGAAGTCCCGATGGTACGTACCTTGAATGGTACATGTAGTTCTAGTGAATAATTAGTGTTAAGTTCCGATGGTACGTACCTTTGATGGTACGCATTGAATATAGTGTATTATGGTCAAGTTCCGATGGTATGTACCTTTGATGGTACGCATTGAATATAGTGTATTATGGTCAAGTTCCGATGGTACGTACCTTTGATGGTACGCATTGAATATAGTGTATTATGGTCAAGTTCCGATGGTACGTACCTTTGATGGTACGCATTGAATATAGTGTATTATGGTCAAGTTCCGATGGTATGTACCTTTGATGGTACGCATTGAATATAGTGTATTATGGTCAAGTTCCGATGGTACGTACCTTTGATGGTACGCATTGAATATAGTGTATTATGGTCAAGTTCCGATGGTACGTACCTTTGATGGTATGCATTGAATATAGTGTATTATGGTCAAGTTCCGATGGTATGTACCTTGAATGGTACATGTAGTTATAGTGAATAATTAGTGTTAAGTTCCGATGGTACGTACCTTTGATGGTACGCATTGAATATAGTGTATTATGGTCAAGTTCCGATTGTATGTACCTTTGATGGTACGCATTGAATATAGTGTATTACGGTCAAGTTCCGATGGTATGTACCTTTGATGGTATGCATTGAATATAGTGTATTACGGTCAAGTTCCGATGGTATGTACCTTTGATGGTATGCATTGAATATAGTGTATTACGGTCAAGTTCCGATGGTATGTACCTTTGATGGTATGCATTGAATATAGTGTATTACGGTCAAGTTCCGATGGTATGTACCTTTGATGGTATGCATTAAATATAGTGTATTACGGTCAAGTTCCGATGGTATGTACCTTTGATGGTAGGCATTGAATATAGACTAAGTGTATTACGGTCAAGTTCCGATGGTATGTACCTTTGATGGTATGCATTAAATATAGTGTATTACGGTCAAGTTCCGATGGTATGTACCTTTGATGGTAGGCATTGAATATAGACTAAGTGTATTACGGTCAAGTTCCGATGGTATGTACCTTTGATGGTACGCATTGAATATAGTGTATTACGGTCAAGTTCCGATGGTACGTACCTTGAATGGTACATGTAGTTATAGTGAATAATTAGTGTTAAGTTCCGATGGTACGTACCTTTGATGGTACGCATTGAATATAGTGTATTATGGTCAAGTTCCGATTGTATGTACCTTTGATGGTACGCATTGAATATAGTGTATTACGGTCAAGTTCCGATGGTATGTACCTTTGATGGTATGCATTGAATATAGTGTATTACGGTCAAGTTCCGATGGTATGTACCTTTGATGGTATGCATTGAATATAGTGTATTATGGTCAAGTTCCGATGGTATGTACCTTTGAAGGTATGCATTAAATATAGTGTATTACGGTCAAGTTCCGATGGTATGTACCTTTGATGGTATGCATTGAATATAGTGTATTATGGTCAAGTTCCGATGGTATGTACCTTTGATGGTACGCATTGAATATAGTGTATTACGGTCAAGTTCCGATGGTATGTACCTTTGATGGTATGCATTAAATATAGTGTATTACGGTCAAGTTCCGATGGTATGTACCTTTGATGGTAGGCATTGAATATAGACTAAGTGTATTACGGTCAAGTTCCGATGGTATGTACCTTTGATGGTATGCATTAAATATAGTGTATTATGGTCAAGTTCCGATAGTATGTACCTTTGATGGTAGGCATTGAATATAGTGTATTACGGTCAAGTTCCGATGGTATGTACCTTTGATGGTACGCATTAAATATAGTGTATAGATATTAAGATCAATTCTCTGTAACCACAAAAAAAGTGTTGCCACTCATAGTCTCAGATTTTTGTCATTTTGCCTGTGTTTTTTCATTGTATTGAGTTATTAAGAAAATCATCAATATTTTTTGTACTGCCATATTCGTTGCCATGGAAACGACCAATTATGTTTTAAGTAAAATGAATTTTAGGAAAATAGCAGTGGCTGTATACTTTGATTAAAAAGATCCCATCTAAGTAAAAGTAATAAAAAATTGTTATTGCATTGTAGGACATATATGATAATATTTCCCTTGGAACTGAAAATTTATTCAAATAATGTTTATTTATCCCGAAATATGGAAATGAAACCCAGTATTGAATTCATTTTCACACGTGGAGTAGCCATTTTGTACACAAGAAATTATGAATATGCAGCATTTCTGACACATCCACAGGTGACAGACTCAATTTTTCCTTCTTATAGTATATAAAGAGAAAAGGTCTCTAACGCTTGTTCAACGGTTGTAGTTTTCAACTCGTCACCAAGCTAACAAAAACGACCCGATCGTCAAATCTTTTTCACTATCAGCTCTAGAAAGGATTATTATGCACAAAAATACTTTTTATTTGAAGAAAATCGATCAACAATTAATGAAATGGTCACAATATATCCCCAAAAAGCCTTAAAAATCGTTCTATGTCAAACAAGTCGTCCATATAGAACGTATAGTGAAACGGACTATTTCGTCCGCTTTGAGCTAATAAAACAAAAACTGCCATGAAAGCTACAAACTTTCAATAAATTAATCCATTTTCTATCGATCCACGGCGTAAAAACTTTCAAACCGGCCTCTAGAAACACTTAAACCCAAGAATATTGTTCTACATGCCTACTGTTTTGACAAGATGACCTCCATTTTGTTAGATTTCCACAGTGAATCCTAGACGCGTTTTAATTGGTCAACGTGATTTTCGACCAATCAAAACGCGTCAATTGGAAATGTAACAAAATGGAGGCCACAGCCTTGAAAATGGTGCTTTTTAACTAGATTTAGTGAATTTTCCAAAAGCTTAGTCGTCCCCAAAAAATGAGCTTTTTTTCGCGCGCCTCCCCCATCAAAAGATGTCTCAGGGGGTCCCCCTTTGCTGCTGGGGTTTGAAGGGGGCGCAGCGCTCATCGCCAGAAAAAATAGGGGTCATTAAGTGCAGAGAAATGGCGCCAAATGCTGATAAGAAAACATGTTTTCAGTCTCTGTAAAGATCTGGCACTTCAGACCTCAATTTTGGAAAATATAACTATTTGAAATACAAATGTGGGGTGGAAAGAGCGAAAATTGCAATTTTACCGTTTTTGCTCCGCCCCAGCGTTGTCATTGTAACTGGGATCGGGGCTCAACTTGGTTTTTCTAAAAGGAATTCACTCAGGAAATAACTTGGCCAAGTTGCATATCTGTATGATAATTTGTAATGAAATTAGAGCATCTTGAAATAGCCTTAGCGCGTAATGGTGAAAAAAATGGCTACTTTTCACACATGTCGCAACCAGTTAAGGGTTAAGAAATGTGTCAAAAGTATATCATTATTTGGACAAAACAACAATATTTTAATTTATTTCAGACATAAACTATCTAAAAACATGCAGATAGTAGTAAAATAATATTGTCAGTTCAAATGAATTTGACTTGAAATTAACTTTATAAAATTAAGAAAAACATTTCCTATATAGAACTCCGAATTAAGATTCTTATGAGTACAGAGGTATATTGATAAGACAGTACTATTATGACTAGATATATCCGACTATATGTAGGTTATCTTGAAACACATTTCATAGACAATACTTTTTTTTTTTAAATCCATTATTTCATCAACATTTCAGTTAAAAATACACAATTTAGTGATGGGATATCGGTTGGAAATTATAATCGATCATCGGTTGAAATCGGTTTCTTCCGATTATAATAGGTTCATGATAAATTTGCTTTTGCATTCATATTTTGCTTTCAATCCTTATATAATTGATGTATTATAAACCAAGAAATAAAAATAGCTGTTTTTGTTGTTTGTATTTGCTTTCTATACATGCATCATTTGGTTATTAACAACCTCAGATTTCTACTTTGGCTTATTAACATAAAAGTTAATGAATAGTGTGATACATGTTCATATGAACTATTAACCATGCTCTGATACTGATAGTAATAATAAAACTGGGGGTTCTAACAAGTATAGAATGCTGAATTTAGATAATTAAGGCAATTTATTTTTCAAAGTTACCTATGCAGTTTGGTTTGGAAATGCTTATGATACAGAAGAACTCATGGTATAGCAGATTGAGTTCATGTAGTTCACTAGACCAGGATAGCGTATTATCAAACATTTTAGGACAATTTAGCTATTCATTATAGAAGGATTTAAGACCAAAATTGGTTGTAAGACTTTAGATAATACTAGCCGGTCTTCTGATTTCTTTTTCGTACCGGGGTGATCGTATAAACGTCGCATGTCCATGGCAGCCATGTTGAAAAAAGGCTGGGTATAAAAGCCGTATCCCGAAAAGCAGGGTTAGCTCTGGCTTTTTTTTCTTTGAGCCAATTTCGCGACAAAATATGAAATCGCGACAAAAATTAAGTCGCGACAAAGAACTTGAATAGGAGCTTTTTCTTGTCTCATTGGATGATGATATGAATAGCTTAACATACCTAGTTTTCTATGAAAATACATGTTCAATGGCAATGACTTTGTTGTTTACTTAAATCTTTGATAAATAATTCTATGCTTTTGTCTATTTAGGACAGCATATCTCTATATGTTTTAATAGCATTTTGTGCACTGAAGCCCTTTCACATGTCTGTTGAAAGCCAAATGTCATAGATATAATCAAATAATTCAGGACCTTTTGATCCCCACTATCAGCATGTTTTGTGCTCTTTGATTTGTACTATGCATAAGCATTAAAACAAAAATGGTTAAAATAGATGGTCTAGAAATAGAACCAATGCCTATGAATGACATAAACATAACTGACATTATTATTAATATTGTTAACAATTCAGACATAACATAAATTTCTGATAAAATTAACTAATGTACTTGTATTCTTATAAAGCAGTGTACATTATTGATGATGAAAAAGAAATTTACACGTGAAAATGCAATTGTAACATATTTTCGCGACCCCACGAAAATGATTAAGACTCTCAGTGAAATAACGTGGATCGACGTACGTTCTGTACGTCACCAAGCATTTAATCTAGTTGTCCTATTCATTTGATTATTGTGTTGTAAACGAACACTCAAATTTGTATATTTAAAACGCTAGCAAATACGAATTTCGCTGATTGAATTTTGACGCGACAATAGCGCATGTTTTTTAATAATTATGCGACATTCGGCTCTTGCGCAGCAATGACGCAAGGGCACGTTCTTTGCAGAATCCTAACAACAAAAAAACAAATAAATTCTTGTTGATAATACGATCAACGGTTAAAAAACCCAAATAATAAGGCCTATCAGACTAAATGTTATCACAGTTAAAACTGTGAAATTTTCACAATTATTTAAAATTAACTGTGATAATTATCCTACTTACCAGCTAATTTTTTAATTACTCTTTGCAAACTTGATGTGTAAGAATGTTAGCTTTGTTAAAAATAGGAAGTGCAATGTGACCTTGTTATTTTTGGAAAACGTGTTTATAATGTCATCAATTTTGACCTTTCTTTGTTTAAAAAGAATAGATCTGAAGAAATTCATTTTCATCACATTATTCGTTTCTGCTTCCAAACTTTTTGTAAATATTATTTTACAAGTTGTATACATGTTCTATGCACGCACAAAAGTCGAAATTTGCTGTCAATTGATTTTTTAAACAAAAAACGATCACTTTTACGGAGATTGTACGGCCAATACGGGCGTTAAACACAACCCCGATATGGGTTTAATTGATCAAGGTGTATTACGTAATTTATAATAATTGGAACATAAAAGTGTCACTTTGTTGATTGTATATGCGAACACCTAGTGTTAATAATAGCAAATTATCGATTTTAGAGCCTGACACAAGACTTGAGATGATAAATTATGAGACAACGTACATCCGGCTTTTGATTTGGCGAAAATACGATTTTTAACTATTTTCGCCAAATTCGATTTAATTGAGCCAAATTTTATAAATGGACGAAATGGCGATCGCAGCGCGAGTCCTGCCGAAAAGCGCTGCATATAAAAGCCGTATTAGGTACCGAAAGGCACCGAGACAATTTCATGCCGATGATCGATTTTGACTAAATTTAATCGATCATCATAATCGGGAGCTTCAACACGCCGCTAATCGATGTTTTCCGATCATCGGTACATCACTAACACAATTAATGTAAAATTTATTTTTTTTGAAATGGTTGCCATGGAAACCGACTATATGTAAAATTTTTAACATATATTTACTTTTTTACAAGTTCTTATAAAATAATTGCTGATATTAAAGCAGTGTTACTATTTCTTATTTATGTTATAACTAATATATGAAGATATGTTTGAATACATTAATAGAACAAAATCTTGTTTTTTACGTTTTTTTACCCAAATTTCATGAATTTGTAACTTTTTCAAATATGAAAAGCCCAAAAAGTTTTTTTTAGAGTTTACTAGGACAACCCTTATACTAAATTATTTTTTGGTCCAACAATGTCAGAAATGCTGCAAACTATTTTTACAGCGAATTTTTTATACCCCCCTGTTAGCCATTTTGCTTGAAAATTCAAAAATGTGGAGGTATAGTGTATACAAATAATTGTAAAATTTAAAAAAACTTAACTAGACTAGATTGTTGGCTTTTCAAATAATCTACTAAGTCAGTACAAACATATAAAGTTGTATTTTGAATGGTGATTACATACAAACATAGAGTCGGGAAGTCACAAAATGGTCAATTTTGTGAAAAATTCGTCTTAATTTTTCTGAAAATAACCGAGAAAAAAGGAAAATCGGTTGCCATGACAACGGCAAACAATTTTGACTAATAAACATTGTTTTCTATGTTTGGGCATCAAACTAAACATATGCTGTGAAATCAACGAAATCTAAGAGATTGAGTGCCGGACCCCTTATTTAAAATTTTGGTTCTTACAGAGAATTGGTCTTAAGTCCCGATGGTACCCATTGAATATAGTGTATTACTGTTAAGTCCCGATGGTACGCATTGAATTTAGTGTATAAATATTAAATATTATTTATTCCCGATGGTACGCATTACGTATAGCGCATTATATTTTCATTTAGCTTGTTTTCGCGTTGGTACTGCACTGTTTTATATAGTAGTTAGAGTATTATTAGATTTATTGAATTAGATTTATAATCGCGACCGTGTCCCCCCGCTTAAAATTAATCATTTTTATTTTCAGTATATTAAAACGTCAACTGTATTGTGTCAATGTGTTTGTGGTATAGATTAAATAGCGCGCATCAGAGTGGTGTTTAGTGAGGTGTTTGTGTAGTGATTATTCAGGATATAGTGATTAGTGAGGTGTTTGTGTAGTGATTAATCAGGGTATAGTGATTAGTGAGGTGTTTGTGTAGTGATTAATCAGGGTATAGTGATTAGTGAGGTGTTTGTGTAGTGATTAATCAGGGTATAGTGATTAGTGAGGTGTTTGTGTAGTGATTAATCAGGGTATAGTGATTAGTGCGGTGTTTGTGTAGTGATTATTCTGCGTTTAATGTTCTAAGTGTTGTGACTTTTGTTTAGAGTGCGCGTTTGGGGCTGATATTTTAGGACCCATGGACACTTAAATACTTATTGATCAATTTGTAATAATGTATG
Source organism: Mactra quadrangularis (assembly GCA_025267735.1). Classification (NCBI taxonomy): domain Eukaryota; kingdom Metazoa; phylum Mollusca; class Bivalvia; order Venerida; family Mactridae; genus Mactra; species Mactra quadrangularis. Next base: position 33,935,330 of record CM046305.1, on the reverse strand, counting down.
GACATAATTTAATGTAATATCTTCCTTGTAATCAAGGATCCTATATTAGATGGATATGTAATGCCCTATCGTTCAACCAGATTTTATCGATTTTCACTGTCGTTTCAAATTCGTCTGCTAATTTATCGTAAAGTGTATTAATTAGGGGAAAGAGCGGGTTTTTTAAATCCAAAGTGGCGGTAATCGGCGAAAGGTTCAATTAATTGCGCGATCGCGAATGTAAGTTGTCACTTTATTTGGAATTCTTCCTGCTCAATTACGACTAATTTTTTTTTAAATGTAACAAATTCTTAATAGTAGTTGATCTTTTTGAGTACCGTGAACTGGACAGTTCCGAGTTATTGACAATTTCGGGTCACTTTTTTACAATAGTACACAGGTGATTCCTTAATAATGCAATATTTTGATTACATGATCGTTATGTCATGTAAGACATTTGTCCATTAATATTGATTTCTAACCCTGTTGAAACCACTCCGGATTAAAGAGACAAGCATCTGTCACGTGACCCGGAATTTGCAAGTACGACCCGTAGCTATCGAGTTTGCAACATATGCATTTTTGAAAATTGAAGCAAATTATAAACACAATTAATTTAGTTAAGCATGATAATGTGGAAGTATTTGCATGTCAATCTATGCAGGATTGATTCTTGTCTGGTTCCCAGTCGTACTTTGGCAGGTAAAGGTACGTCAGGTAAACCATGATCATGTCCGCGCCCATTTACTGAATTAGATATTGGATAATTATGTTTTCAAATGAGCATTTCTCACGACACCGACTTAAATCAAGGGATCATTGTATATGAATTACAGTTAGTACCTTTTTTCAGTTGTTTGGTTTCATTTTTACTAAATAAAGTATCCGAAATTCTAACGAGACTAACTCACGTTTGAATTGTGTTCAAGTGAGTCTTGTTCGTGTAAATTGTTCGATAAATGTACGTGTAATCAGAAAAATCGAAATCGAATGTCCTAAATAGTATCAAACTCTCCTAAAGTAACTGTCGTCAGCAAATGTTCATACAAAATCAAGAAAACGTAATACCTGAATAATAACTGAGGAGATCGCCATAGTTACGGCTTGTCTGACCCGATAACGATAGTAGTACGGGCCATGTAATACAGACAACTAGTCATTATTCTTTAAAACAATAAACCGATCGCTTTTTGGTTATCAAAATAGCGGATTAGAACACCTTTAATTGAGGATACAACGTTAACTGGGTCTATTATTAAAGTCAATAGTCCAAAAATCGATGTAAAAATCAGCCAGGAAATGGGGTGTTTTAAAGTTGCGTTTTAGGTTTCATCAAGTATATATGCAAGGAAAAGGTTTATTGGATACCATTTTATAATGTATTTTTTCCACATTAGTAAAAGCAAAATGCTGTTCAAACACGCGTTGAATGTGACAACTGCTAAATAAAATTGTCCGTAAAGGACTTCAATCCATGAAAATCGTTGTTTTTAACCGAAAATGGCCATATTTGAAGATGAAATTGATTATCTAAGCTAGCTAATTTCGATTTATTAAGTTACCAAATCCATTCAAACATCACAGATCTATCGACAAATCCAACTTTAAAACATATTTAGTGATCATTTCACTCAGAGACTGCGCTACAGTGCAGCCTACATTTTCGATTGGTCGCCATTTCACACATGTGTCGTGCTTGGGTCGATAATTAATGTCTTAGAATAAACATGAAATTTACCAAAATTGGACAATTAAGTCATAAACGACCAACTTATTTATGACTGTCGGACATAATTTTCTTAATGAGTACATAAAACATCTTTCGATGGATTAGTTTAAAGTGGATATCCGTGGATAGAAATAGCTCGCCTTTTCGTGAAAATGGTGAATAAGACGGAATGGCGCTCTCGCATCGTCTCGCGACGACTGAGAACTTTCGTTACTTTCCTTCCGTTACGAATCCATCTAATATAGGATCCTTGTTGTAATTAATTATTGTTCTAGTTTTAAAAATAAACATAGTAAAACGTTTCCATAGCATTTGTCATAACTCATTGTTTACTAGTATTTCCTATTTATAATACCAAAAGCCAAGACCAGGCAGACTCACGTGGCGCAAACCTCCCTGTATATAGAACCTCTCGACCTACGCTACCCGCTTGTTGGTCACAGAGATCAGTACTAACACACACAGAGTGAACAGGAGGGGTTCGCCACAGGAAAATGCTAGTTATAATCACATAGTTTAGGGGTCCAGGTTTAACGCTAACAACCAATATTATGTCATGTTTTACAAACAAATGTTGACACACATCTTAAATTGTTAACATCAATATCCGTCTAAAATTGTGAACACATGACCAAACAAAGGATTAAAATCAATTTTAATACCTGCAGACAATTGATATATAGACTTCCCAGTATATGACAGTTTGTGATGTCATAAGTAAACATCACCACTTGAAATTAATAGGATTTACAGTGAAATAGTCAGTGTTATTTTCTTGTCAAATATACTAGAACTCTGCTTGACAATTGCTACCATGCATGTCTGTCTATAACTTCCACTGTGCTATAATGCAGAGGTAAAATGATCTACAAATTAATAGTAACACATTTTAAAATTTTCTCCAGACCAGCGTTTGACACTAACGGTGTCCCGGGATCCCGAGGACACCAAAAAATGGGAAGGGACTCCAAAACTGCCAAGCTGGGTGTTCCATGGGGACAACTCGATTTTCTGGGTAATTAAATGGTTTAACAGCAGTATAAAGTTACATTTAGAGCTGCATATCGTGGCCAAGGTCGCGATACCATACGTTTCGCGATATATGCCTCGCGATTACGATATTAATCGCGATACGATGTAGTTCGTAAATTTGGTATAAATGCATAGACAAATTATGATATTTTTATCAAACAATCATAAAATTAAAAAAGCGATAGCGTGGGTCGCGAAAATGTATGACATAACGAAATAATGATTGGAGGAATTTTATTTTTACGAAATGGAATACCACATTATGAATAATAAAATACAAATAACTTTATTTGTTGTAAAATAATGACAAAGTTGTTTGTTTCTAGTGGAATTTAACGAATTAGTTTATTTAAAAATCAACTAATTATGTCCATTTAAACTGCCACACAACACGCTAATAATTAATAACAATTATCAGCTTATCGGCAAACATAAAAGAAAGTGTTATCTTCCTCAATCAATGTTCACCAAAGTTTGTCACGTGTTTGTTAATTGCAACCGTTTGATTATGTAATCAATTTTATCGAGCCGTCATATATGTAGCACTATTGATTTTTTAGAGGACGCCTTACACATAAGTAATATTGTCTATGATTGTTACAAGCGTAGATAAAATTTAAATGCGTATTGCTCGGCTGGATTTTTAGCGTCCAAATAATAAGTTGCTTGTAACTGCAATTTTTATGTTCAATTATCTATTTTTAGTAATATTGCTATTGAAATTGCTACCAGACATTCGGTCTTGCGAGGTATCTTTTTAACGAACCGTCGGCGTTTAAGACGGACTCGGTCTTCGGCTCGGTAGCTAGATTCGAAGACTGAGGTACCCGTTTAATTTAGCAAAATGGATGTAACGAAACCAAATGGCATAGGATATACGAAAAGTTGTCAAATTCGCTATATAGCCATATTTTCGGCGAGTGCGCCCGACGGGCCCAATAGATGATTGATATTGCACCATTTGCGTTCATGAGTGGCCAATGGCGCGCTCTAGACTGGACACTTAGTAAATATTGCAATTGCAAGTTAAATGCTATAGATACAAATGTATATAGTATATTTTGTTTTAATTGATTTCTTGTAAACTAAAAGACCCTCTGAATCGCGATTTTTTAGGACGCGATTCGATACACCCGTATCGGACAGTCGCGAATACGATCTCACGATGCATCGGTGAATCGTTACAGCCCTAGTTACATTATTCCGACACAAAAGTACATTTTGTAAGTAAAAAAATTGATCCAGTGTACATCTAACTCGCTGATAAAACAGTTAATTACAGAGCGACGAATCGCAAAGTTGTTTTTACATAGATACGTATTGTAAGACGAAGAGGTCCGACACAATCCCAATACAGAAGCGTCGTTATTGCATGGTCCTATCTGCGTTCCAATGGATTACAGTCAACCCGTCAATAGCTTGTAAAACCGATTTCATAATTATTATTGCACTATGTATTATCAGTTTGACGAGTTGACCCAATGCTTACACTATATTAAGTTTGACGAGTTGGTTGCTTGACAAGTTGACAGCATACAGTATGTTCGTCAAGTTCAGTTATTTTCCGAGAATCTCCCGGATTTCAGCTAGACTTCACGAACACTCTGTCCAATTGAAAAACGTAACATCTCACGAAATTCTATCAAATATCCAAGAACTTCGTCACTAAAGACCTGAGAAAACTTGTAGACTATATTTAAACAAGACTTAAAGCCACCGTTCGTAGTGCCACAGATAGCCTGATTGGTTCGTACAGTAAGCATGGTAAGTTTTTTACATATTTTTGCAATATATTTTTATATAAGCATTTTCAATTTAATTTTCATCACACATGTTTAATATTATTATTCATATGTATGGAAAGAGAATTAAATTCGTTTTTTAATATATTAGAATAATTAACAAGAGCTGTCAGAGGAGACAGCATGCTCGACTTAGTAAGTGTTTGTCACAGGAGATGTGGTTGATGATAAGGAACATACATATTTTAAAATTTGAAAAACTATAAGTTCAAGGGGGATAACTCTGAAAAAATGTATAAGGAGTTATGAACCTTGTCACATGAGTTGTGGTTGATAATAAGGAACATATATCTAAAGTTTGAAGTCAATACCTGAAGAAATAAAACAGTTGCAGTAAAAACAAACATTTTTTAAAGAAAACTCTAATTTCAAGGGGAGATAATTCTGAAAAAATATATTTGAGTTATTAACCTTGTCACATGAGATGTGGTTGATAATAAAGAACATATATTTAAAGTTTGAAATCAATACCTAAAGAAATAAAACAGTTGCAGTAAAAACAAACATTTTTTAAAGAAAACTCTAAGTTCAAGGGGAGATAATTCTGAAAAAAAATGCATTCAGAGTTATGGACCATGTCACATGAGATGTGGTTGATAGAAAGGAACATATATTTAAAGTTTGAAGTTAATATCTTAAGAAATAACAAAGATACAGAAGAAAGTATTTTACTGCACAAAAACTTTAATCTGTGCACAAAAACTTCAATCAATTCAAGGGGAGATAATTCTTAAAACAGGGTTCTGCCAAGGATGCGCCCTTGCGTCATTGCCGCGTAAAAAAGTTGAATGTCGCTTAATGAATCACGCAGGTGCGCCATCGGCGCATCAAATTCCTGACAACGACGTTGCCGAAATTCGTATTCGTCAGCATTTCATCTTTCAAAACAATTTAAAAAGGCCAAATCTGATTGGTTGTTAACAGCAGAATTATCCAATCAACAAGAACAACTCAATTCAATGTTTGATGACGCGCAGAACTTACGTCGATTCTCGTTATTTTCATAGCATCTTTGCTGTAATTTTCGTAGGGTCGCGAAAATACGTTACAATTGCATTTTTGGCATGATGATATATTTTTATGGTATATTATGTACACTGTTGTATAAATAAACGTGTACACTAGTAAATCACACCAGAAATTCAAGTTGAATGTGTGTTGTTTACACGATAAAGTCAGTTTATTATTTATGCAATAGACAGCTTTGTTCTATTTTTAGAACGTCATCAAAATCAAAGAGCTCAAAGCATGCTAAAAGTTGGGATCAAAATCTGCTGTATTTTGATTACTTTCTGATAATATCTATGACATGTGGTTTTTAGCAGGCCTGTGAAAGGGGTTTCAGTTCCCATAATACTATCAAATAGATTCTATCCATGAAAAATGTTTGTTTTTAATTAAGTTAATGTTAGTTTAATTACATTATATAGATCTACTTTTAAAAAGTAATGACATTCTTTTTGTGGTTCTTTATACTGGACGCAAGAAAATTTGCAATTGTCCCCACTTTTTTAGACTAATGGGGCCATTGTCCCCAGTCAGTCAAATCCTTGGCAGATCCCTGTTAAAAAAATGTGTTTGGAGTTAAGGACCTTGTCACATGAGATGTGGTTGATAGTAAGGAACATATATGTAAAGTTTGAAGTTAATATCTTAAGAAATAACAAAGATATAGAAGAAAGTATTTTACTGCACAAAAACTTTAATCAGAAATGTGGACGCGGACGCCGGGGCGAGTAGGAGAGCTCTACATTACTTCGTAAAGTCGAGCTAAAAAAACTTCTGTTCACAGATCAATTTTTTACAACTGTTCAAAGACTGGTAAAATTCACGGAGGTAAAGTGAAGTAAACGGCAGGCAATTAATGTCAAATGCATTAACTAACACATTCATAATGCAAAATTTAAATTCAAAATAAAAATATGATTTTGGAGAGATTTCCATACACATAAAAATATTTAAAATCGGCTCAGAAATAAAAAAAGTTATTTTCCTAAACGGTTTTGTTGGGTTTAATGCTGTAGCAACACATTGTATAGGTCAGATAACGGTGGTCAGCCCACATACTCACCATTCCTGGAAAGGCTAAACCTCTGGATTAAGCTGTTAACCAGTTACTAGGCGCATACTTAAGTCAGTGATTGACTACTGTCCTACATGATTTAGAATCAGTGGTAGAAGGAGAATGGCCGTAGAAAAAACGTGTACCGACTGAGCTAGCAGGACAGACCTTTTCCTAAACATAGGATAGCAAGTGCTTGTGACGTCATGCTGCAACTGGTCTATACAGCTATAATTATGCAGTAAGTAAAATATGAAGTACATATTTGTGTATATCTGTAATCATGAATAAATTAATTGACTGATAGAATGCCGAGTTCATTTTTTTAAAATTTGACAGTTCATACTTTTTGAAGATCCCGTTCAGGGATCCCAATTTTTCATAAGGGATACCTTGGATCAAAAGCAGGAGTCCCGTCAGGACTCCTGGCTCAGAAGTTAGTGTCCACCACTGCTCCAGACCATAACAAATATTTGAGTCGGGGCAAATTTCATGATTCGGTCGCGTTACTGCTAATAGAAACAATGAAAGGATTTAAACCACATCATAAACAGCTTTACAATGATAACCAATCATGGTCCAGAGCAAGTCCGGTTAACCGGGGTTTTACTGTAAATCTCAAATATAAGTATCTATAGTATTCTATCAAAGTCAAGTAAAAAATGGTTGACTGCAGAAGAAACAAGGGATCAGAGACTAAGAAAATGCTCAAACCAGTTTCTAAACAATAGAACCAGGGGTGAAAAAATAGAAATAGACAAGTTTCATTTGGATTATACATATAGGTAATTCATTGTTTATATACTCAAACCAGTATTCATAGTGACAAGTTTCCCCTATATATATAGATATAAAACCTTAAATCACCGCTTATTCTCCCACAATATATTTCATAATAAATTAAGGCTTCATCAAAACATAGTTACATTAAACTAATATACAAAGGGAAGTAACTAGTATATCACACTATATATGAGTTATCTCCCTTGTAGTAAACAGAAAACTTACATGTGTATCATAAGGTAAAATATTTCAATAGTGAAATAAGTTATGTTAAGTTCCATTTTGAGACAAAAAGATCAGAAGGAACTTTTTTCATGACTATAACATAAAATTAAATTAAAATTGATTCAAGTTCCTGGTAAATAAACTTATTAAAGAAGATTATTGGAATATTTCTTTTTTTTAAAGAACATTGCAGCATAATGTTAAATTTTACACATTTTAATTAAAAGTCTGATGAAATTTGAACGTTAAATTACCATAGCAAGCAATGTAAAATACAGTTATCTTATATTTACATTTAGATCTGTTGTTTTTACTAGAGCACTATAGGTCCATCTTATACACTAATAATCAGTAAAATAATCTAAGAAATACTATCATTTGCATAAATCTAAGAAATTATTGTAGCTGAGGTATAATACAGCACTTCAACTCCCTTATCTTCAAGTTACCTTTTATGGCCTGGAGACTGGATAGTGTCCACTTGAGGCTTGAGGGGTTGTGGGTTCTCAGTTCAGACCATGAATTTTTATTGGGTTATATTATTTTAAAATATTCTATCCTTTTACAAAAAAATATTTACTTATTTACTTCAACAGGAATCTTTTAAACCCCCCCCCCCTAAATTTGATATAAAAGTGACCAAGCATACAGCCATAAGACAAGTAATGTGACTAGAGTCTAGACAATTTAGGCGAAAAAAAACAGATCAAAATTCTCTTAAATAAGGCAAAAATTTTCTAATGTCTTATGTGTGGACGTCATATGTATATAACAGGCCAGTCAGTAGTCTCAATACAAGATAAATACATGTTTTCATACCCTACAGTCTACATGGTTGCATCCAAAAGCCAAAAATTTGTTTAATAAAAAATATATGGTATCCAACTCGATGAAATCCTTCAGAATTTTACTTGGAAGAGATGTGACAGGTCTGCTTTTCAAGACTAAATTCATTCCCGAACGGTTTAGCGCAAAAATCTAATAAGGAAGTGTTAGACAAATAAAAATGGATTACTAGCGTCAATATCAAACTTCTCGCTATGTTTCACAAGACTGTCTTACGATCAATTTATTTGAATCGCTATAGTTTATCTGCTGTCTCAACAATTTTGCGAATGGTGATGCGCGCGCATCACGTTTGTTACGAGTCATTTCATTAAACGTCGTCTTTTTCCTGTCCAATAAAATGACTCGTAACCAAATTATGGTCGAACATGATGCGCGCGCATCCTCATTCACTAAAATGGTCCACTCAAGAGATAAACAAAACCGATACAAGTAAATTGATTGGTAAAATCTTAGGAAGGGAGCGAGAAGTTTGATATTGATGATGGAAGTCCATTTTTAAATTATCTAACATGTCAGTATTGGATTTTAGCGCTAAACCATTGGAAACGGGGTGTTTAGTCTTGGAAAGGTGACCTGTCACATCTCTTCCGAGTAAAATTCAGAATGATTTCATCGAGTTGGATACCTTATAATTTTTTACAAAACAAAATTTTGGCTTAAGCCGCTTTTGGCTGGAACTTTTGTATTTGGTGTTTTTATGATAATTGGAGCATGTTTAAGTAAAAATTAACAATTATTTGGAGTTCTTTAATGCCATGGGCACCTGTGGTCTACATGTGAGATATTCTCCCAGTGCCCCCCCCCCCCCCCACATATTCCAGGTGAAATATGGTGACAATAAAAATATAAGAAATATTTAATTACTTACCAACTAATTTAAAGTCATCAGTTCTATAAACACATCATCAACGTCTTCCAATCATTTCATGAAACGTAATCCGAAAACATGTCGTGAAGTTTCAAAACATGGCGCGATCACAACACAAAATTGTCACAACTGTAAACTGACACAAGGCAAACTTTCACATGTTCTATCCTGAGAGAACAATAATTAGTTTAATCCATAGAGAATATAATAACAATCTAAATCAACACATTTACTGTATTAGTGTCATAGTGACGATAAATTAAGACGTTTAACTATCAATAAAAAGCACATCCAGTTTACACGATGACGACGTCAGTAAATATGACATTATATCACCATGGTGATCATAGAATGTATACGACTAAAATCCATTCGGGACGGTCACTAACGTACACGGATTCAAGAACTATACTAGGTTGAATTAATTATTTACATGTATGTGAAGACCCGAAGGAAGAGTGGGGAGCTAGATGGTTTCAATACCATTGAATGTGATGTGAATTACACTTGACATGTACGACTGTCGCCCCCCCTACAATTCATCAATTTGTCCATCCTTTGAGAACGCATTGAAAATAGTACACATGTACTAATATGAAGGTCTACACATAGGCTACTCAGTAAAGGGAAATATGTTCATAAACGTTTCATTATAAAGCCGCATTGGTTATGTCCATATAGATTAGATAATATACCGAAAAAGCTGGGCAAAGCTTTGGCGTCGCGGTTTGCGATCCAACCCAATTAGTCTATACCCAGACCCGCGCGACCCGGCTCGTCAATTTTTCGGGGGTCTTGCCCCCGTTTATGCAAATAGTTGGTGAAATGCGAAATTTTAGGTTAGCCCACATCGATAGCTACACGTACATACCCGGTTTATAAAAATAGATCCATAGATAAGGGAGTTATTTAGCGAAAACCGGCTGAAGAATGCGTTGTTATGCGTACATTGCCCAATAGACCCAGCGGAGGTGGCCGATCCGGGTGCTGAGTCGCCGCTAGTCATCGCGAACTAGAATATGAGGTGCCACTGGATCGAGCATCACCTAGGGAACAATTTTATACCTAGTTTTTTATTAAGGCTTTATTAATAATCATGCTACAGGCATAACACGCATACATAATTTAGGACTTAACTGCGAAATTATGCTCATTGAAGCCCGTTCATCGGCCATAGTGGAGTGATTTATAAATAAATAGTTCAGATACGAGGTGCTAACTACACCAAACATCCTTATATACCTAATATATACAGTGTAAAACAAAATAAGCGCAAATGATCGGATTTCCTTCACAGAATTTTATAAACGATGAATCATTTTGAAACTCTCTGTGAGACATTGTCCACAGAGTCGAGTTCCAAGAATAGAATCAGCTTATAAATACATTTTATATACAATATTTACCATCAACAATGTTAAAAATAAAACAAAATATCAAACATGCCAAGCTTACCTCAAAACCAGTGAACCATCAATGTAATCAACAACTCTAAAGAAAGTAATCCAAGTATTCCACGAATAATGTTTTATTGAAAAATGTTTGAAATCACGTTTATCTGTACAGTAAAACCCCTCTAAACCGGAATTGCTTCGGACCAAGAAAAAATTCCGGTTTGGAGAGGTTTCCGGAATAGAGGGGTTTTCCTTCTGACTATAAATTTAACATATTCGTTTGATGGTACACCTACAATTATCTTGTATTAAGTGTGTGTGATCTTTTACAAGTAGTACAGGTACAATGTACATGTATTTTAAGATGTAGTTTTGTGTTGTGAATATATTTGTCCTGTTTGTATATAATATCTGTCATGCATCCTGATATTTCATGCTGGAAATCTTTCAGGGCATTGCCAAATCATTTGACTATTTATCATTGAAATGCCGCTGACATTGTAGTTTACATTCTTTCTATAATACATGTAGAGATAATTGATTCTATCAGCAACTACCGAAATTTTTATTGCTTAGTACGAAGAAACAAAAGCCTTTGTAGGAAGGCTGAAAGTTGAAACAACTTTTTTAACAAATAAACAAAAAAGTCTTACCATAACTGTACGCTATGGAACCAATTCAGACACATAAATTATTTTCATTTAATCATCTAATGACAATTTAAACTGTCAACAATTAGACTGTGGCTGAGACATTTTCCGAAATTTACAGCAATGAAAATTCCAATAGTATGGTGATTTATTGAAAAAATTGTAACCAGTTAATTGACTCAGGCAAGTTAACTCGTGAACAAATATGTTTAATTGGTCATTGTTACAACTCAAATAAAGAACATTCATTTTTCTTTTACAAATTATTGGTCAGTCATATATCAATTAAACACTGCCGAAAATCAATTGATTTTTTTCAAATCATCGGCAATGCATGTTTGCCACAGGTTGATTCAAATCAAGTCAAAATGCAATCTACGATTCAATTAAATCCAATTACAATGGATATGTTCGATCAAGCTACGTAATTATCGCCAAAAATACCAAACAAACCCCTATCTTACTAAGGATATATTCGCACCCAATCAATAAGTGTCACCTTTGAATGTTTAAATCAATAAGCGATTATCACAGATAGTCAATTTCACGCCGCACCTGTTAAACAAACAAAGATGTCACTTTATCAAGAATCGTGTCTCTACCTCGCCGATATCAATTCTCACATTTCGACTTCCGATATACAGGGGTCATTTTGCATGACGAAATATAAAGTTTTAGCTAAAACTCGTCCGGTTTCCGGAATGCAGGGGTTTCCGGAATAGAGGGTGTTTTTGTTATATAAATAAAGAGGAGAAATTTTCGGGACCAGAAGAAAATTCCGGTTTGAAGAGAATTCCGGTTTAGAGGGTTTCCGGTTTAGAGGGGTTCCATTGTATTTGTAAATACATAAATCACTCACTGGTTCGCACAAATTAGTTTATTTATCACTTTTATTTAAGATAATTTATCACAAATACAACAACACTATTGAATTTCAAACCATGTGCGCTCGTTTTGCACGGACTTCACGCACAAAATTTAATTTTGGCGGGAAATATTACTGGGCTGGTCTGAATTGGGATTACATTGGCGGATCTAGGTGAGGGCGACCCGGCGTAACTGTAAAAAAGAGACTAGGTTATAGTAAAACAATCACGAATCGTACAAATAAGAAATTACTCCTTCTTATTTGTGTAAGATTTTTATCATTATTCAACTGCAATTATAGAAAGTTATATGATACATCTATATGTGCTTTTTATTGTATACCCTGGAAAATACATGGAAGTGTGCACGAATCACTCAGAAATGACTAAGACTCAGAAGCTTCTGGTGTTTCCGGTCAATTGGACCCCTGGCCAGAGCTTAAGCCTTTAGCCTGGACCCCAAGTGGAGGCTCTTACGGTCCCATGGACCTCCAATGTGCTTGTACATTTTCGCCCCCTAACTAGAAATCCTAGAACCGCCTATGGGTTATGCTATGTACGGTCCGACAACGAGCATTGAGTCGTGTCTGTACTTTTAACTATGGTATGGTTCATTTAGAGGATAAATTAAAAGTTATTATAATAATATTCTAGTGTGAGATCTCGATCTGCTATATTATATTGCTATATATAGTTGATTTTGATACGAAACATATCAAGTCCATCATTGGACATTTCGGGGGGGGGGCAATATCCCCGCTAGATCTGCCTGTGTTATATACCACCTTATCTCCATACATGGTAATATAAATAGAATAACCACGTGTTGGCATAAGAAACGCCCACTTATACATCGTGAATTCCGTGAATACTCACAACATATATTAGTGTTGTAAACTTTACCATATATACTGTGGTGTAGCTGTTTGATTCAGTTCAAGTCTACAATATAAATTAATGTATTGTTAAATTTGATTTTTTAAAAAAGAGACTGAATTAAACGCCAATGGATTACTGTTATATTGATACTTTAATACCTATGCCCATTGTAGACAGGAGACTCTGCTAACAACGGCGAGACAGATATATAAACAATAACCCCTTACCATAGTTATGCATTCTCTAAGCCCAGCCTGTCGAGATTGGGAACCTGCGCGACTGCTAACCTCGCCGAGCAGATTTCAGCAGACGTTTTATATACGACGGCGTTAATTATTACAGCTGTGTATATGTTCATTTAACTTATATTTAACCTAATCACACGTTGCTGAACAAGTTTTTTGAGTAAAAAAACTAACAATTCAAATACAAAAGTGTATATCCAATGAAAGTAAGAGATATTATAAATTAAAGCATTAGTAATAGCTGATGTCACTATGAGGGAAAAAGTTTCTAGTAGTAAGTAACTTACTTGATTCATGTGTTAAGTTACCCTGTAATCAACCATGGCTTTCATTGTATTGTAAAAGAAATGTCAGAAGGTGAGTTATTAAGAGGTATATAAACTGTGAAGGAAAAACAAACAAAACAGTAGGTAAAGCAGTTCACAAACTATATAAACTTGTTTTTGGTAAGGGGTTGTAAGTTAAAATCAATAATACGTTCAAGTACGCCCTTGCCCAACCTATAGAAAAAATCTAAACCGAGGCAATACACGCTCGGCACGTGGACAGCGCTACGTGTCTTTATTATGTATCTTCATTATACCTGGTAATATCGAGTCACAGCTAGCGTGGTGTATAGTCGTATCGCCCTAATGTTTCAACCAGAACTCTACCGTTTGTTATTGGTAATCTTAGAAATATTGCGGAATTCATAATTTTTCAAAGTTATGACTGATTTTAAACTACTGTATTGTCACGGCACTTACCTGTTCACATTATGGGTAGAAGGATATGTAAGCGGCCGGATAGCTCAGTCGGGAGAGCACTCGCCCTGTAAGCGAGAGGTCCTGGGTTCGAGTCCCGGTCAGGCTGCATATTTTTCTTTCCCTGTGACATTTGGCGCCCAACGTGGGACGTGACAATAACTTGGTCAGTTGAGAAACGCTTGTAAAAATAAATGCTCCTTAAACGGCCTGGAATTCTGAAATTCGAGACGAATTTCCAGTTCGTGGGGGAGTATGTCACGGCACTTACCAGTTCACATTATGGGTAGAAGGATATGTAAGCGGCCGGATAGCTCAGTCGGGAGAGCACTCACCCTGTAAGCGAGAGGTCCTGGGTTCGAGTCCTGGTCAGGCTGCATATTTTTCTTTCCCTGTGACAGTATGACAATCCCCCCTCCGGCTTTGAGTTTAGCTGTTTGATGTTTTCAGTTTGGTTTGTGTTGATCTATAATTAGTAGGTGCTTTTGTGCTTAGTTTTGAGCTGTAGTGATGGATCAGGATGACATGTCTTAAACAAATAATCAGGGGTGTTCATCGTCTAATTTGATCCAAGTCCGTAGGAATAGGGGGACTAGATCTGGGGGGGATTAGCCCTCCCAAATGTATTCATTAGTTATTGTGATTGATAGTCTTTATTTAAGACAATTACAACAACAACAACATATTTAATCTGTCACGCTTTTTCAGCAAAATCAAAATTACACGCTATATTCAACAAAAACTGCTTAAGATAATTTAGGGTCTTAGTCAGTCTCAAGCCTACTTCATGAGCATCGTCAGTATCTAAGTCAGCGCTTTAGCCATTTCCTTTGTAGACAAATATGCATTTCGGATGGGTACATTGATTTCGGATAAATTTCCCAGTTACCAGAAAGACCAAAATGGAACTTCCTTCCACCGTAATGAATAAATATGGTTTATGATTATTTGGTAAGGTAATCTTAAACATTGTGTAAGAATTGAAAACGTGTTTATTTAGAATTAAATTAGAATTTATTTTCGACGTAAAAAGTAAACTTTACCGTAAGAGGCAATATACATAATGAGAACTATTCTGTCCTTACGGTAAGAGAATTTACCTTGGTTGATTTGAATCAGGAAAGGTGAAGGTCAAATCGACTTAGCTAAGCTACAGAATTTAGGAAGTAAATAGGGTATTTTTAAATCATCATAGATTGCAATAGAGGTAAGAACCTGGACTAATATTGACTGAAATAATTGTAATATAATTTGTTTAGTTCATAACTGAAGCGAAGTTGGCTTGTTTCATTGTTAAGTTGTTTTCGCGAAAATAAACGTTTCGGCCTCGGACATTTCGCACCGGCATAGAATTTTGTAAGTAAAGTATATGTATACGGCTCTTGTACTCCCTTGCCTTCAAGCTAGCTTTTATAGCGACGTGGTAGAGTGTCCGTTTACGACTCGAGAGGTCGTGGGTTCGAATCTCAGTTCGGACCATGGATTGTTATAGGGTTACATATAGAAAACTAATAGTAATAATGGCTGAATAATTTGGTGCAAAGAATGCTTTGTGTTGGTTGAAGTGTAACATTAACAGTCATGACTGTATTTTAGCGTCTCCATGTAAGGTTACCTCCTTTGTTAGCAAGGCAACATTTGTAAACGGGTAATGGTAGACGCTTATTCAAAGACAAAGTAGGCGCGTGCAAATGTGCTTCCCGTGCAAGAGTTCCAAAGAGCATCAAATGTATGTATGTACCATTCAGATTTCAGTTCTGGTATGCGTGGGCATCAGGTGGGTATAAAAAGCGTAAATCGACTGAGAAAATTAGAGTCTGGCAGGAGACTCCGGAGGGTTCACATCGCTCTTCTTGCAATTATCGGGGCTTTGTAGTATGATTAGAGTTATGAAATCTATGGATCCGTGTTCTCATAGAAAGCCAAAGGCATTGTGAGAGGGTCATAGATAGTTTAACTATAGTACCGGGAAAACCCAGCCTTGTATGATAGTTTGTGAGAGTTTCTTTTGTTAACGCTTGGATCACATTTATATATTCCTTGTTTGTTGATAAGTTTGGTTTAAGTTGATGTTTCTCATCATTTGTCAAAGTAGACCCCTAGGAAAATAATTATATATTGTATTAAGCATTTTATTATTGTTGAATAGTTTTCAACAAACTACTTGGTGCACGTTACAGAAGTATGAAATGATAGGGGAATCAGTAAAGTTTAAGTTTGATAGAATATGCCTAGAGTTCACTTATTCAAGAAAGGCAATTTTAAGGATCATGTAAAGTCTTGGTTTGCAAAATAAAAGTAAAAAGAAATAGCTCTAGTTCTGTCATATTTCCACCAACAGAACTGTTTTATATATCAAAATGTTTCTTATGTAACATACAAAGTGATGCTGGTCATCAATTATAACAAAAGCATTTAACAAAAGATGTTTTTGCAAAATTGATGTTGCATAAATAAAAAAACTAAATTATATTAAAATTTTCTATCTACAAAAATTAACATTAACCCTTTACAGAACTTAAAAGAACATATTCCAATGAATTTATAACCTCAATAAATGTTAAAACAAAACTGAGGCAAATGAAAAACTAAACTGAAAGTAGAAACAGGATTGTGAAAACCCATTACACTTGGATATGTCAAAATGTTTTTCATATGCCTTAGTTTTGTTTTAACATTTATTAAAGAAATAAATATTGCAGTACCTTCATTGAAATATGAACTTTAATGTCCTGTAAATGACTTAATGGTAAACTAGTTTGTAAAAATGTCTTAATATCTTTTACTATTTTCATTTTTACAGCATCAATTTTGCAAATGCATCTTTTGTTATAAGTTTTCATCCAAATTATTTGCCAGCATCACATTGTATGTAGGGCTGCAACGATTCGATTCGATACATCGAAACTCGGTCGATTTCGATTTCGATTCGGGACCCGCGAGTTTCGATTCGATACTGACTTTTAAAAGTGTCTACATAAGTTAAAACGATAAAAGCAAAGGCGCGCCTAAAAGTCAAAGTATACGTTGACAGTGAAACTGGGTTTCACTTTGTTACATTTCTGTTAAATTTCTATTACGATTTTATGTAGCATGAATTGAAACTCTGTTCGATATTACATTAATAATACATTTTCGCGACCTTTACATTCGTACCCAATCCATTTCGTACTTGAATAAAGCAAATATAAAAAATTATCAGATTTTCGAGTTTCGTGTTATCCAATTTTAGTAACACTTTAATTTAAATAATATTATTTAGTTTTAAGCTCAAATATGTGTATAAATGCATATTTGTAGTAAATTGTATTTATAAAAGAATCGAATCGAAAAAAATCGAATCGAAAAAAAAAGTATCGAATCGCATCGAATCGACTTTCCAGTGAATCGTTGCAGCACTAATTGTATGTTTCTTAAGGAATATTTTGATGTATAAAACAGTGCTCTTGGTGTAAGTTTGAAAGAGAGCATTTTTTATTTTACTATTTTAATGCAAACTAAGACTTTACTTGAACCTTAAGCCTCTCAACTACAGGTATTATGTAGTATTTTGTAAGTTTTATTTTCTAACTAGTGGGTTATGTAAATGTTGTGTTTTGATGTACTATTTATATAGGCTGAACATGATAATGTACAGGCTCTATATGAACCAATGGTCAAAGATGATAATGTTGGTCTCCTTGGTGAAGAAGTGGCTAGGACTGGTCAAGTTCTTAAACTTTGGTGAGTTATGCCCCTTTTTGTACTTTTAAAAACGAAGTTGATATTTTTTAAAGTGAAATATCTTTATTTCTTACCTTGAGATTTTAATGGAAGTATGATTTTAGATCCCGTGAGTGCAACAAAGTTGTAACTCCCTTTTTGACAATTTTACAGGAGTGAAAAAAAAACGTAACCATAGATTAAATAATTAATAACAGCAAATGATATTTCAACTTCTGTTTTCAAATAATAAATAAAATTTGTGGATGATTAAATAAAATTGAGAAAGTTGATATTTAAAGAGATATTTGATTAAGGTTGAGTTACAACCTTTTTGCGCTGAAACTCAACATATTTTTCAATAAAAAGGGGTGCAAGAGCTTAAATAATTTATATATTTATATCATTTTATTTGATGTTTTGTCACTATTACATTGGCAAATTATGATATATATGATGTGACATGAAGTAAATAACTTCATATCCAGTTTTTAATCATTGATTAAGGGAAATTTTGATTTTGAGCGAACCATTTTTCTTAAATAAATTCATTTGAACTGATAGTTTCAAATACTTACAATTTTAAATCCACTGAATAATGTAATTAAATGACTGAAAACAATTTTTTTTTACACAAAATTCAATAAAACAGAACCAATGCAATGTACTTCTGTTTGTATACCTTAAGACATAATAAAAGTTCTGTGATTTTAATTGTTATAATGTAAGAAAATGAAGGAAAATACATTGCTTTCTTGTTATTGAAGTTGTTATCGTGAGTGGAAACAGGTGCGTTGTCATAATTTGAAGGGATAAGTCTAAAACATTGATGGCACCACAATTGACGTAATAACCCTATTCCACAGATGATTCATTGTTGCATTTCTTTCATGACAAATATACATTTATTATGACAACATAAATGATCTGCATAGTACAACAGTGAACTGTATCCTCAATATTTCTTGATGTATCTATATCATTGATATGCTTGGAGCACAATCAATGACAGCTTGAACTGACTTAACTGTCTCTATTGATAATCCTTTGAATGAAAGTTTCATTTTCCTTGAGCAAGAAGTTTACCTGATACTGTTTCACTTCATTTGTATACAAATGGGTACTGTGAGGTTCAGAAGTTGATACGATAATCAGTGGTGATTACACTGGATTGTAGCCATCCGGCTAGCTCAGTTGATAGCATGCTAGTCTAATGATCGAGGGGTCGTGGTTTCGATTCCCGGGTGGGGCATACTTTCATTGAGCTTGGCCATGAAATTATTTCTATGGCCATTCTCCCTTCTACCAATGATTTTTAATTATGTAGGGCAGTTGTCAGTCACTGATGAAAGTATGCGCTTAGTAGTTGGCTAACAGCTAAATCCAGAGATTTAGCCTTTCCAGGAGGAGTGAGTAAGTTGACTGACCGCTGTTATATGACCTATACAATGTGTTGCTATGGTGTTAAACCCAACAAAAACAAACAAAAACACAGGATTGTAGTTTGCTGTATAAGGAAGCAGACACTAAATTGAACTTACACTAGTTTAAACTTTATATATAATTTATATATATTCCAGGGTGACAAAGTGGATAAATCTGTATTTATTACGTAGTTTTCCAAGGAGAACAATTAAAATCAAGAGTAGAGAAAATATGTGAGGGTAATTACTTACAATTTCATTTTTATCTATCTATTTGGAGTGGGTGTGGCCGAGGGGTTACAATGTTAGACTGGTAATCATTGGATAGCCAGCTCTCCTTTGCTTTGAATCCCATCCAAAACCTACCACGTTGTTTCCTTGAACAAGAAACTTTATCCTATCAGCTCTGTACTGGGGGACCAGGAAGTGGATTTGAAAGTTGTAAGAACTAGTTTCACAATTATCATCAAGTTAAAATAAATTAGTATATCATTCTATTTCATTATTTATATTACAGTACATACTGCTTTCCAGTATTTAAAGTTAAAATCCATTATTTTTTATCTTTTTGTAATACATTTCAATCTTACTTTTGATAGAATTTACATAGCCGTACAAATTAAGATATCTACATTTTATTATCTTATCTGCTATTTTGAAGTTTTATTCAACACCATCTTATTTGTTTCAAGTGATGTTCAAATGTTGCATTGTTTAGCCTTTTTAGCCACTTAAAGATAGCTATGATTGAGTTATCTCAAACAAAACATTTTGGTGTTTATACACCCCCCCCTCCAATAAAACAATAGTCAGTATTATCTGTTTTATTTCTTGTTCACACTTGTGAACACTATGTAACATTACTAACAATAGCAATTCCCTGTGAATAAAGTACATTTGAATTACAATTTTTGACACATGATTTTTCGAAATTCAGGAAATTTGACAAACAAAGATCTGTGTTCCTGACATTTTTGCCTATATGTTTAATGTAAAAATTTGGCGATAATGCAATTCTTTGAAATTCCCGCTAGTTTGACAACTTTTCATTATCAACGGAAAATTAAATCAGTTAAAATGCGATGTGTTTTTTTCAATACAGAACTCCTGTCGAGAGTTTTTCACACCTCTGATCGTCTGTACCTTTTAAGTATAATTTAATTGCAATTGTTTGATATTAATAACGACATGTGCTTTTCACAACCATCAATCAGGGGTCATTGGGTCTTGTATTGAGAAAACAATTCCACAAACAGGTGCAATTGTGCCATATTTGTTGTATAACTGACATAAACATTTGACTTAAAGTTAGTTTACTTACTTGTCGGTACTATATTTACACCACTACTAAGGGACATAACTGTGGATGAATTATTTTTGGAGTTATTGACCTTTTATACTTAAAACTTAAAAATTGCAAAATATGAGGTTAATTTTTTTCTAATTATGGAATATCTTCAATACAAATCAAGATATTTTACTTAAAGTTTGTATACTTATTTGTCAGTACTATATCTACTAGGGCTCTACACCGGTAAACAATATATATCAAATATCCGTATTGTAGGTTCGATAGATATATCGGATAGAATGTTTCTGTATCGAACAAAATATCAATTAGTGACGGTCATACAAAATCAGTTTCTAGGATAATAACATTTTCACTTTCATGTACCTGTAATCCAAATAAAATAGTTTTGACAAGTTTTCCAATAAACAGAATAAACTAGTTTTGTAACATTTTCCAAATATCTTTTCTGAATAAAAGATTGACTTAACAGTTAACATACAAGTATTAATTCAAATAAAACAGTTTACATTAAGTAATTTACATTACAACAAAAATGATAAAAACCCTAAAATTAAAATAGTTTAAAAACAATAAAGTTTGACAGTACAAAGTATAAAATCTAACCAAACTTAACTAAAAATAGACAATAAGAATTAGATCATTTCCAGCTTCTTTATTATTAATATAGTGTAACAAATTTCTATAGCAACGTGATAATTGCCTGCTGGAAAAGGACCCTTTTTATGTTGCTTCCTCGCTGATGATTGGATAACCTGAAATCGACCAATATCTTTCCGGTATTTTAGGCTAGGCGGAGTCTGAAGGCTTGGACCTCATACATGAAAATTTTACTGAAACAATATAATGCCAGATAATTTACTTGATTTTATTATTGGTTTTTTTTTCAGGACTAGTGTAAGGTTTATAATTGACAACTTTGTAGACAGAGTCAGTGATAGACTTGATATCATATAAGGTAAATTTGAAGATTTGCATATTTTTCTAATATTTTGATTCCTTTATACATTATACATTATATTTCTGGTCATGTATATAAAGTAATAAAGTTTATATTTTTTGGCATATGTTCATTGAATAAAACCACAATTCACTGTATAGCTTGAAAGAAAACTTTTCAAATCTTATATTTTCATTATTGCTTAAATTTAAAGTAAAAATTCTGAGGCTCAAACTCAACTTATTACTCACCTTTGTTTATACCATTCGGAACACCTCAACCTTTCATGAATGAATAATCTCGGAAGGATTCGTGGGGGGGGGTCTTCCCTGGATTTTGGTGATTTTACTACCTACTCGAGGCCAACCACGTAACGGTTGCACAAAATAGTTCTTGTAGTATACACACATTTCTTTGTCTAAGCATATTTTTTTGTCTTAAATTAAACCAAATATTGTTCATCGGTATCATTAAAATGTGTAATTTCAAATTTACAGACTAAAAAAAAAAAATTAAGTCATTGCCTTAATGATCGTATATTTGTTTACTTCAACACTAGTTTTTAGCTCGACTTTACGAAGTAATGTAGAGCTCTCCTACTCGCCCGGCGTCGGCGTCCGCGTCCACATTTCTGATTAAAGTTTTTGTGCAGTAAAATACTTTATTGTATATCTTTGTTATTTCTTAAGATATTAACTTCAAACTTTAAATATATGTTCCTTACTATCAACCACATCTCATGTGACAAGGTCCATAACTCCAAATACATTTTTTTAAGAATTATCTCCCCTTGAACTGATTGAAGTTTTTGTGCACAGATTAAAGTTTTTGTGCAGTAAAATACTTTCTTCTGTATCTTTGTTATTTCTTAAGATATTAACTTCAAACTTTAAATATATGTTCCTTTCTATCAACCACATCTCATGTGACATGGTCCATAACTCTGAATGCATTTTATTCAGAATTATCTCCCCTTGAACTGATTGAAGTTTTTGTGCACAGATTAAAGTTTTTGTGCAGTAAAATACTTTCTTCTGTATCTTTGTTATTTCTTAAGATATTAACTTCAAACTTTAAATATATGTTCCTTTCTATCAACCACATCTCATGTGACATGGTCCATAACTCTGAATGCATTTTATTCAGAATTATCTCCCCTTGAACTTATCGTTTTCTTTAATAAATATTTGTTTTTACTGCAACTGTTTTATTTCTTTAGGTATTGATTTCAAACTTTAAGTATATGTTCCATATTATCAACCACATCTCATGTGACAAGGTTCATAACTATGTATACATTATTTTCAAAGTTATCCCCCTTGAACTTATCGTTTTCTTTAATAAATATTTGTTTTTACTGCAACTGTTTTATTTCTTTAGGTATTGACTTTAAATATATGTTCCATATTATCAACCACATCTCATGTGACAAGGTTCATAACTCCAAATATATTTTTTCAGAATTATCTCCCCTTGAAATTAGAGTTTTCTTTAAAAATGTTTGTTTTTACTGCCACTGTTTTATTTCTTCAGGTATTGACTTCAAACTTTAGATATATGTTCCTTATTATCAACCACATCTCATGTGACAAGATTCATAACTCTTTATACAATGTTTCAGAGTTATCCCCCTTGAACTTACAGTTTTATATTTTTTTTATTTTTTATATTTGAATTTGTTAAGGTTATATTTTCAAATTTTAAAATATGTATGTTCCTTATCATCACCCACATCTCCTGTGACAAACACTAAGTCGAGCATGCTGTCTCCTCTGACAGCTCTTGTTCCAAAATGGCGTCTAAATATGTCCCAGGTTATTCGTAGCGAATTGCGGAGGAGTTCTGAATGTGTTTTATACTTGTCGCCTACCTTCTAATCAATCCTTTCATCTTGTTTACCTGTTTATGGAATCGTTTTTAATTCTTATATGTTTGTGTTGTATTTACTCCTTGTATTTGTTGACTAAGAATAACATGAACAAAGTGAAATGATATGCAACGCGAGAAGTATCCTTAAGATGTTTGATGTCATTTGCGGTAAACGTCACAAACGTTATCGAGGTCAATTTTTGTGTACACATATCACATCAGTGATTATTGCATTGTTTATACTAACTATTTAACTGGCTATCTTGCATTAATTAAAGGGAATAAATTAATGTTTTGTTAAATATGACTGACTTACAAACATTGTTGAACAAAATCAATAACAAATAGCGTAGAAGTAAGGATTGTTAGTAGTTATTATTTGTGTTTTTCCATTCAACTTTCGTCAATGTGCCAAGCCTTCGTTTGGTGTGTAGCCGCCCAGCTAGCTCAGTTGGTAGCACTCAAGTCTACTGATCGAGCGGTCATGGGTTCGATTCCCGGGCGGGGTTGGTCATGAAATTTTATTAATCATTCATCAATGTGTTCATTTTAATTTTTGGTGAGAGTGGCCCAGCTAGCTCAGTTGGTAGAACACAAGTTTTTCTAATTTGGGTTTGATTCCTGGGTTGGGCATACTATCGTGGAGCTTGGTCATGAAATTATTTCTACGGCCATTCTCTCTTCTACCAATAATTTTAATTATGTAGGGCAGTTGTCAGTCACAGCCGAAAGTATGTGCTAAGTAGTTGGTTAACAGCTTAATCCAGAGATTTAGCCTTTCCAGGAGGAGTGAGTAGGTTGACTGACCGCCGTTATATGACCTTTGTTATTTGTTGCAACAACATTAAACCCAACAGAACAAACAAACAAACAAATATATCAGTCTATTCTTTCATTTAACAGGTTATCAACTATAGATCAGAGTAACTGTATTTTTGTTTTGTCTGTATAATGGTACATGTTGGTGAATGTCTTGTTGGCTGTGGCTTATCATAGTTATAACTCTAATTATAAGGTAATACATAACAGGTATAAATTGTTAACTATATAAGACTATGCAAATTTTAAAATGCAAATCTGTATTCAGGGAACTTAGTTAAGTGACTTTCAGAAGCAATTATTTAACAATAGAAATCATAATAGCAAGTTTCTTCATGTGAAAATATCCTCATTAGCCTGTTGGGCTGTCACAATATATCAGTATACCAGTATATTGCAATACCCAGCTGAGGCAATACGTACCGCCCTAGGACTTAAACGTACTGGTATTTGACAATTTTTTTATTTCATTTTTAGCTCAACATTACGAAGTAAATGGAGAGCTCTCCTACTCGCCCTAGCATCGGTGTCCGCGTCCACATTTCTGATTAAAGTTTTTGTGCAGTAAAATATTTTTTACCATAACTGTTTAATTTATTACGGTATCAACTTCAAACTATAAATACCTGCTCCTATCAACCTCATCTCATGTGACAAGGTTCATAACTCCAAATACATTTTTTTCTGAATTATCTCCCCTTATACGTTTAGTTTTCATTTAAAAATGTATGTTTTTTCTGCAACTGTTTTATTTCATATGGTATCAACTTCAAACTTTAAAAATATGTTCCTTATTATCAACCACATGTCATGTGACAAGGTTCATAACCCCAATTACATTTTTTTCAGAATTATATCCCCATGTACTTGAGTTTTTTTTTTACTTTTAATTTGTTAAGGTATCATTTTCAAATTTAAAATATGTATGTTACTTATCTTTAACAACATCTCATGTGACAAATACTTACCTATTCGACAGCTCTTGTTATTTATTATTGTGGTTTAGTAAACAGCATAGCAAAACATATGAGAGTTTAAAGAAGTTAAAATGATCTAGCCCATCCATCCAGCTCAGTTGGTAACATGCATGTCTACTTTTGAGGAGTCATGGATTTGATTTCATATGTATGTCATACCATACCTTTCATGGAGTTTGGTCATGAAGTACTTCTACGACTATTCAATCTCCATAAACAGATATCCTTTAGAGCATTGTCGTACAGGATCTCTACTGTCTCTTTGGAAGGTCACATGGGGATGAACTTTGTGTCGACTACTTGCAATATTTTGTGCAGTTCAAAACATCCGGAACGGTAGGAGGGATCATAAGCGGTGGCAGAGTGCATTTCCTTAACTGCATCCAAATCTTGTTGAACGGTAACGAGGGGTGATGATTTTTTTTCACTGCTCCAGGAATGCTCCTGCAAAATTCTTGCGGTGTGACCAGGCCTTTATACCTCTAGTAGAAAATATTGACAATGTATTAACTTGTACAGTATATGACAAGTTGTCATTTAATGTTTATTCAGGAGTGTAGATTTCAAGTTTTCACTATTGCATTGCCTTTCAGTGAAACTTTATTAAAATCAGTCAGCGTGCAAATAAAAAAACAATAATCACATATATATACAGTAGGGCCGTCATCATAATTAGCAATATCGATGTATCATCGATTCTTGACAGACATTCCAATATTGATTCATCATTTTGAATATCAATGCAATCTAGCATTTTATAAAACTATGAACTATAGGACTAGGACTTTTTATATTTATTAGTTTTCATGTTTTCTGTTAAGTATTAAAAACAAGAATATACAGCTTGTATTATATTTGAAACAACTTTTAACATGATACTATTATCGTATCTTGTGCATGCAAACACATAATACCACAGTATTTGCTACACGCAAGCATTGTCGATATTATGAACTACAATGGGTGAAAAATTACAGTGACAAAAACTAATCACACACAAAATGATGTATAGAATTTGATTTTTAATATTTATTTTAATGTCTTGATACCTGATATAAATGGTATATCGGTGCAGAGCCCTATTTTTTAAAGCTATTTTAAACTTCTTTTTCAGTGCCACTATGTGATAGTTGTTTTAGAAGTACTTTTGATAGCCTGTGACTAATGGGAATGAATAAAATATTCTGTGCTTTGTTTATCTTGGAAATATTATCGGAGATGTTTACATATGGTTTTGTAAAATATCTGATGTAAAAACTAGACTTCAAACACAGATAGTAAAATTGGTGAATTCCTTTTGTTTAATTTAATTATAAAAAGATTGTATAAATTACTTTTCTTTTTTCTAGGTGGTGGAAATGATAGAGTTACATCTATAACAATGTCAAATGTTTGGGATGTCTGATAAGGTATCTTGATTTGTTCATATTGTTTATTTTAGATTGATTGTGAAACAACTTCTATAAAATAGTTTCATCACACCTTAATTGAAATAAAGTTTCTTAGGTATGGAACTAACAAATTGGTTTAAGATCAACTTATTCTAGTGACCATCGCAGAAACAAATTCTTAGCAACAATTCAATCTGATTAAAACCCGATCTAAAATATTCCGCTCGCATACTCGCTAATTTAGATCTGGCCTTTTCCAAACGAAGGTCACGTTCCGGTGAACTTTTCTCATCATAATATTCATGACGAAATTGTATGATGCGTAACTTGTTTACATCGTCTATGTCACGCAATTTAAAATGATCCATCCAATCGCAGACTGTGAATGATACCGCTGTTAAATTATCATAACAATTTCGTCATGAATATTATGATGAGAAAAGGTCGCCTGAACGTGACCCTTGTTTGAAAAAGGCTAGTATGCGAGTGGAAAAATCAGATTGCCTACTGAGGTACCAACAACTACAATTTTAAGTCAAAGCCAAAATACTTATTATATTTATGTATAACTTAGAAGATGATCAGAGTTTTAAGTAAAACTTCTGATGGGACACTTTTCTATTCATATACAAATGATTGTCTTGTAAAGTAATACATTAAGATTGATATATTTCAAATTTTTAGTTTTTTTCAGGACTGGTGTAGAAAAAAGTGATGAACTAATGGTAACTATATTATAGATAAAACTTTTATCTCACTATGGTACATTGCAGGTAACATTTGCATGATTTCTTGTCTTAGCCATGGCCCATAGCAAGCTTGTAAAATGCTTGATTTTAAATTCAAGGGTCCTGGGTTTGAATCCCGGCCTCAGCAGGTTGTACCCATCCAGGAAAATTATTATCAGTTCATCTCCATGGAGAGTGAAGTTGTCAACTGATTGTGGAAAGTTAAGTTAGTACTTGTAATGAATGAGGTCCTGGAAAGTTGGTTTGATGAGAGACCATAATGTACATAAATAAATATAAAAGTTAATACATAAAGCAAAAATATCTAAAAAGTTCCTTACGTTAAAGAAGTTAGCTACAAGACGAATTTATGATTTTATGTAGGTTATAAGCTGTATAATAGAATGATATACAACATTACTTTGAAAGTTAATATATCAAAATTTTACAATCAGGATTTTGTTCCAGAAGTCTTAACAAGATTCTTATACTGAACTGTGAAGCAATAAATTATTACAATATAACTATATATTAATAAATAATGTCAGAACTTGATTATTGCTTTGAATGTATTGATTCATCACTGTTAGGAAGTTACTACATGACCCACTACAGTCTGCCACATTTTTACTATAGGACCACAACAACTTCTTGATATTTCTACTTTGTTATACAAGGGAAACCCGAGTCAATAGCGCAGTTGATAGCTTGCAGGGATTTGGAATCAAGTGATTGGAGGGGGGTACAGGTTCAAATCCCACCATCCTTCATTAATAAGGTATATGGAGAAGTTTCCAGTCTTGTGGAAGGGTTGGTGAGTACTGGTTATAGACAAGGGTCCAGGAAAGCTGGGTTAGGTGTGCTGGATGTTGTAAAATGACCAAAAATGGTTGACATGGTGTTACATGTAAACCCAATAAAATAATTAAATATGAAAGAAGACATGGCTTCTGTACTTAAATTCTTGAGATAATTATTTCTAATGCTATAATAATTACTTTTTGTTGGGTTTATTCTAGTAGCAATATATTATATATGTATAGGTCATATCATAGTGGATAGTTATAACTATAATTGATTAATTTGATTATCTTTTTAAGGCTGTCAACAGAAGAAAATCATTCAGATGATAGACATATTATATCACCTGGATTGTAACAACTTACATACATCACTCATCATGTATTAAACATACTGATTGTTAGATACATTGAAGATAGAGAAACAATCATCTCCCAGACTTTATAACTCAAATATCTGCCTGAATACATATTTAGAGGTGATGGATGTTAGAATATATTAGTCTGTATTTGAATCTTAGAAAGAAATGTCAATATGAATCCATAGATTTTAAAATGAGATGAGACAATACATCAGTGTTGATAGTTGTGTATGTGTGACTGAAACTTTTTTTGAAACAAGATTCTTCAAAGACTTATTAGTTTAAATCTTTTAGAAAGTCATTAAAATACACATATTTGTGATATATTTATATGTATTTTTGAACATTGAAATTTTAGTATTACCGATGAAGATTTGAAGAATTCAAGAATTATGAAAATTTAGGTTTCTTTCATATGCAATTATAGCTGTGTGTTTTAAGGGGCAGAATAATCCCCATGCTATAGTGTTCTTAGAATTTCTATAATTTGTGTTATTTCTTGTGTTGTTAAAATTATAGCTGTGTGTTTAAGGGGCAGAATAATCCCCATGCTATAATTTTAAGTGATTACTTTATTCAGTGGATATAGTACAAATAAACTTCATAATCATAGACAGTTTAATACAGTTGAATACAAATAGAAATGTGAGATACAAGAAGAATCAAATCATTAGTTTACCAGGAAGATATACAGATTGTAGCTTTGATAGATGTATTAAACTCTGTATATACAATGTATTATGTATTAACAACCATGTTTTGTCATTTAAATAAATGTTATAGTCAGACAGAAAACCTGAGCTTGACCTTTATGCAATTAAATACATTTTGTTTTCATAAGAATAAATACTTTGAAACTGTGCCACAATATTGCAGACTTACATGTTTTACCCAAAACTAATGTGTTTAAACTTTAAAGTACAATAACATGTCATGTTCACAAAATTGATTTATATTAATATAGGTTGTTATAAACATGCCTATAATCATATACACCAATTCGGAAACTCACGTTTTAATGTAAGTGAAGCATGTAATTATTATAATTAGGTAGTTCAAGCTCAGGTTAAAATTTTCACACAATATTTACATTTTGCTTGTTTTATTAGTCAATGTATATTGTTTATAAAATTAAATGTTTCAATTACAGAAAACAGTGTGTAAATGTCTTGAGTATCGAATGATATGAAAAGACATTTTGACAAAATAATTACAATTACTCTGCATGGAGTTTTTGCTTTTCTCCGCCTGCACTACGTGATACGGTACGTTAGGTGCTTCATTGATTTTTTATACAGTGTTGCATACAGTGGCCCAGATAATAATCTGACCAATTTTCATGATCTTAAACAAAGCCGTGAAAAGTTATTCCAAATTATTTTTCCCTGTGTTTCTTTTTTCCTGAAAAATGTTTAGGGCTTCAATTTGAAAGTAGAAAATTATATTTTATTCTAATGACACCAACTTCTTCTGCATATGTGAAGATTTGTCAGTTCAACATTCTGAATACATTTTTTTCATTTTGATTTTTTTAACAAATGCATTGTTTGAACTGTCTCACTGAAACAAAAGTACTAAATATAACTTTGTTAATTTATCAGTATTATTTCTTACTCCTATAACATTGACACTGTATCATAAAATAATTTGAGATAGTAAAGGTTTGTTCTGTTCTGTCTATTAAAATGTTTAACTTCTGAATTTTTTTTTCCTTAAATTCATAAATGGTAAACAGTGTTAATTTATGTATTAATTAATTTGATGAGGTTATTGATGATGGTCATAGGATCTGTAGACATTTTAAACTTTTTTTTCTAAAAACCACCATTAAAGAACATTATAATGTGATATATACAAGGACTGACTTATATACACAACACCAGCAGTGACAAGAATACTCTACCACCTGATGTTATACAAAAGTGTTGTTTATATAAGTAAGTCCTTGCAAATATTAGATTATGAATAATTATTATATAAAGATTATGAATGCCATGCATAAATAAAATATAATGGAACTGGCTTCTAAAATCCTCATGTACGTCCATGCCATTTTTGGAAAATCAATGAATGACTCATCCCGCTCCATGTGTAGATCTATATGTTTCCATACATAATCCTTATCTCCATATGCTCAATTTAAAGTTTGAAAAACACATATATACTGGTAAGTTCCAGTCTCATGAAAATGTTTTAATCCGTGATAAATGAAAGTAATTTGGTCACAAACGTTTAAAAACACGACCGCCATTTGACAACAAAGTTTACATTATATTCTACGTCATTGTTACATTAAGTCATTAAATTACTGATTCGTCCTCGGAAAATTTGTTAGTGATCAATTCGTCCCTAAATAATTGTTCCTAGTTTACTTAAAATTCGAGACCGGACTCTGAACAAGCGTATTAAAGAGGTTAATGATTAGTTGCTACTCGCCATTATGCGATAATCACCCTCGAATCCATAATGGCCTTCGGGCCAAAGGCCCTCAGGCTATTATGGACGTCATCGGGAGATTATCGCATAATGACGAGTAGCAACTAATCATTAACCTCTAAATAATGGTTTTGTTAATTGATTTATTTGTATGTTTGCTTTATAATTCAGTCCTTTGCAGAATAAGATGAATCTGTTATTTAAATATTATTGTTTGATAGGTTTAAGTTTCAGTCTTTTTTACGTTTAAATTATTAGAATGCAATTTTTGTTATACTGTTGATAAATATTGAAAATATACCCGTATTAAAATACAACAGTACAATCACTTGAAATTTACAAAAAACTGTTGGCATTTTTGTTTAGCTACAATTATATTTTATATAATCATGTTAAGAATCAGTCATGAAAACCTAAATCGTAACAATTATTATTTCAGAATACTGTTTCGTTCAGTTGTATTCCTAAGAAACTTCACTTCTGCTTGCATGAAATTTTGTTCAACTCTGCTTTGGAAATCAGATAATTTTTGTTTGGCTAATCATTAATAAGGATATGATGATTTGCGAGTTGCATTAAAGGTACTAGTTCACAGATTTGGTTAAGATTTTTCCATATTTTCAAAAAAACCATTCAGTGTCTGTAATTGTGTCAAAAAATTAAGTCTTAATATTTTAGGACAATCTGACCTATAGATTGCAAGAAATATACAAATAAAAGTTACATAAATGCACTAAAATTGTCTATACCGTGACATACGGGGTAGATTTTTTACTACTTGCAGCACCATCATTTGTACTTTTTTGTCAATTTGCACTAAAACTGTCATTATCAAATAACTAATTTCCTGCTTAAAAAAAGTTTCGAAACAATTGATGTTTAAGTTGAAATCTGTGAATGAGTACCTTTAATACACAATCATGTATATTTATATATATTTTTATTTAGATGCATGACCAATAAATAATTATACTTTTTGACATTTATGAGACTTAAGAGACCTGTAATTGATGAACACCCTTCACTATTGTCATATGTACAATGTATAGTTCATAATTGTATTTCTTATGAATGTTATAACTTTGTAAAATACTGACAAATTGTTTACTGGGAATTAGTTTACACAAAATAGCTTAGTCCAACAATATTAACCTGAGCTCAAACTACCTAATTATAATAATTAACATTACGCCAGGGAGTGGATTGCTCCTCCCACCGAGACATGTGACCCATTATCTGATAACCTTGGACATCTTATCGATCAATCATCAGAAAAGTCAATGCTAAGCTTAGATTTTCACACAGAAAAAAATATATCTATGTATACTGAAAAACTGTTGGTTATGTCTCATTTTGGATTATTCTTGCTCTGACTTTTAAAAATAGAGTTTAAATTTCCTTAAATAAAATTATTAGATTTGTTTTAAGTTTAGACTGCAGACATTTTAACACATCTCTTTTAAGATCATTTTACTGAATTGAATCAGTTAAAGTTCTTTTTTTCTCAACTGTCAAAACATTAATAATTTCATGGTGAGTTCGTGCTCTTTGTCTTCGTGCGATTTTGTGATAGTGTGTATTCAATCATCGTGAAATTAATCACACTTTGACAGATGAGAAAAAATTAACTATAACTTTAAAAAATGTAAATCATAGTGTTCTAAACAATGTGTTTAACGTATTTAATGAAATATCTCCTTATTCATAGTTTGTTTTTCTCAATTGTCAAAACATGAACTATTTCACGGGGACGTAGTGTTCTTTCTCTGTTCTCGCTCTAGTGATATTGTGCATTCAATTACCTTAGAATTATTTAAACTTAGACAGTTGAGAAAAAAACATACTATACATGAACATTTTACTCCAGCCAGTTCATAATTCCACATATAGTTCTGAATTTTGTTTTTAAATAAATAACAAACAAAAAGCATTATCTTACCAATTTTTAATTCAACTCTGTGATAATTTAAGCCAGTTCTGTTAATGATAACCCTAATTTGATCTATTATAGCCCATATTTTTTATTTTTTATTGTCTTTTAAATGTCTTATGTTTAAGAGAGTAGACATTGTGTGTCTTGCTAGTACATGTAATTATTTATTTAAGGGAACCATAATGGAGACATTAAGGTAATAAAAAAACTTTTTGTGCTATCCTTAATAAATGAAAATACGTCCTTTCAGAATGAATGTATTATACTTACAGTATTTATATTTTGTTTTTACAATTTTTAAATCATTTGTGTGCTATGCACTCTTCACGAAAAACTTTGGTCAGCATTGGACATTCAGTCCAGCAAAATGGGATTTTTTACTGGACCGAATGAAAGTTTACCAGACCTAACAAATCTTAACAAATGGCAATATATTAAAATATGCAGTTAATATTAATGATTAAGCATGATATATAATAAAATTATATAAAATATAATTTTTAATAACTTTTTTATTGAATATGGAAAATGTGCGCTGTAAAAAATTGGTGGTCCATCGGACCACTAACATTCTAAAAGTTGCTGGACCGACGGCGATTTTGATGGACTAGGTCCACCGGCTACATTCGAATATTGGTGCTATGTATATATTATCTTCATTTATTAAGTAAATTCCATCCATCTAACGATCTTGTAAGAAAGTCTGGCACAAACAACAGAACAAACAAACAAATTGTTCATCTTTTACAATTGTCCAAGTTACTTTTCGGCTGTGGAAATGTTTTCAAAACGATGCCACCTGTCAAACGATCCAGATATCAACTATCTGAATCATATAGACCGCACTGACATCATTTAACCATTTTCTTCTCGCCGTTTTCTCACTTTAATCATAATTATTCCTTAGTTTTTGATTCAACTAAATGTAGTCAGCTTGTCCAAGGAAAATGGCGACCAAAAACAATAGAATCACGGGACCGAATGAAGCGTGCTGATTAGCTAACGATAAGCATCTTATCCTGTCAATCAAATTTCGGCGTAATGTTAATTACACACATAACTTACATTAAATCGTGAGTTTCCGTATGCATGTACTTTTATGGGATTATACACGTGTTAATAACAGCTTATGTGACTATAAATCAGTTTTGAAACACAGCATGTTATTGAAACTTAATTTTTGACTCATTTTCTCTGGAGAGTCACATAAGTCCGCAATATTGTGGCATGCATTGTTTCACAGTATTTATTCTTATGAAAACAAAATTACATAACTATTACGAGCATTTTGCCGAAAGCTTCCGATAAAGTGTGATTTACAAATGAAGATAAAAATAGACAGTAAATACTGAGTTCAATATATTCTTGCATAAAGGTCAAGCTCAGGTTAATTCTGTTCAGTTGGACTATACTTTGATTTGACTTGTTGAAAACTATATATGTGTGAAATTACTTAGAATGTAGATTTGAATCAACCATCTTCATCATTTCTACTCAGTTAATAAAACAAGTCAGGTTTTGGTTCACATAATGTTTTGTGAAACCAGAAGATCTATTTTATTATTTTTAACTCAACTATTTGGAGAATAGTGGGGCTATCCTACTCAGTTGTGTGTCACCATTGGCGGTGGCATAACACTTTAGGGGTTTTATCTTTGAAACTACTGAAGAGATTCACTTGAAACTTCACACATCTCTATGGGGTTACTATTGAAAGTCAAATACCAAGTTGCATAACTCTAGCATGAATTTTGACTGGTTGTTGCTGTTGTTTACACGAACACCTCCGAATAGTCGAGCATGCTGTTCATAGACTGTTTTTGTTATATTTTGTGTGTTCCCTTTATTGTGGGTGTGATGCATGTGTCAAGTAACAATTTACATAATGACCAGTGATCTGGACAATGTTAACATATTTATGTAGGTTATGAGCAAGGATCGTGAGCACAAATTAGAATTAAATTGTTAGTATGACCTAACTTACTCATTTTTATCCTACTAAAATACTTGCTTATAGTCCAGGTTGCCAGTGTGAGTAAATTGATGATGCGTTCTTGATATAGTTTTACTGTCATTAAAGTTTATTTAATGTTACATAGATTGAATGTCAGATGTTGATAAACTAATTTATGTTCACTTTGGAATTTCCTGAGTCCACTCTTTATTTCTTTTTTCATGTTCAATTGTGAATAGGTTTTTATCATGAAAACAATTATGTTCACACTTTAAGTCTTATAGTTGTTAAATGTCTTATAATAAATAAACAAGATTTCTAAACTTGGTGATATCTATATGATAATATACTTTTACATTAAATTGGGCATTGTTTTTATACACCCTTTATAAAAAATTGTTTTATACAAACACCTTAAACTTTTATACCAAGTCTGACATCATTATTAACCTGCTACATATCATGTATGTTATTTGTTTATAAAAACAAGATGTATTATATCGAGATGAAGGTAGAATTCCCCTAATACAAAATGTTTAAAATCACATAAAATTTCTCAGGAAACTGGTATCTAATTGTACACTGTATTTATAACATGTTCATCCTGTGTGATTTTCATATTATATTAACTACAATCATGTCTAATACACCATTTTCTTATCAAAGGGAGATAATAACTCATTTTTACAAAAAAAATCAATAATTTTGCAACTTAATATTGTTTTATAAAGCCAGTCCATACGAAATGATGTACAGATCTTCCACGTAAACATAGCCAGTTTTATTACACACCAATATTTAGGGATGAATTATTTTTACAATTTTACAGTTTAGTTAATTTTCGCTTATTTTATAAACGTATCATTATATAAAATTTATAATGTGCTTATACACTGTTTAGTATAAATGTTAAATATCAAGATGGTAGATCTATCTAAATGAGTAAAATGCTGTTCATGCATCTGCTTATTCACCTATTTAAAGGACAAGTCCATTATTTAAAGTACAAAAACAAGCATGACCTAGAATACGACCTGTACATGTTGTAATGAATGAAAGATGTTTTGTAATCATTTATGATGGTTTATATGTATATAATGATTTTATCTGACTTTAAAGTAATTCTACCTTTGATATTGTAGTAAGTTTTTAGATAATTTGTTAACTTTATAGTTCTACTTGTAGTTTTGTAACATAAATATTGTAATAAAATAAAACAAATAAAATAAAATAGTGTTGTTATTGTCTGGTCCATGACAGATTGTTTTCGTGAACATTTATAGCAAGCAGCTGATTGCCAGGGCAAAGCATACTATTTGATCATCAGTAATGTCTGATTTTAATGCTAACAGCTCTAACTTTATTTATTTTTTTATTTTTGGGAGTTTTAATGCCGTAGCAAAACATTGTATAGGTTATATCATGGTGGTCAGTCCACCTACTCACTGTTCCTAGAAAGGCTAAATCTCTGGATTTAGCTGTTAACCAACTAATAGGCGCATACTTCCGCTAGTGACTGACTACTGTCCTACATAATTTAGAATCAGTGGTAGGAGAATGACTGTAGAAATTATTTCATGACCAAGCTCTACGAAAGTATGCCACGCCAGGGAATCAAACCTATGATCCCTGGATCTGTAGACTTGTGCGTTATAGACTGAGCTTGCTGGGCTGGCTAAGTTTTAATTTGACCTTTTATCAAACAGGATCAGAAATGTTTGTTAATTAAAGGTCTAGATAGTTCCCTTCAGTATGACAATGTGGTCAATGTACACTGAAACATTTGAGTTAGAGACCTTGATATAATAAACATATTTTGTGACATTTTGTTTTTGCTTGACCATAAAACCAGTTGTTACAACATTTAAACATTCTCTGATGTCTGTTACATTGTACACTGGTATCAACTAATGTTGTAGGTTTTAAATGTGATTCAAATCATCTCAAAGCTTACTGTATAAAGTTGTCTTGTGTTGTAACCACTTGACCAGGTTACAGTCATATAGCTTCAGCTGCATCATTGTAACATTTGACCTTCCTATGGGGTCAAGTACTTCAGGATTAGTAAGTAGGCAAACAGAAAAATTTAGATTGGGTTTTAATGAGATTGGGATGCTGGCTTCAAATCACTGTAATCTCATAAGCCATTAAAACAGTTGCTTAGACCTGGAGTTATAGTGATACCTCTGAAGTGATACTCTCATAGGAATCACAGTATGGCAAACCAAATAATGAATTTGAACTTCAAATAGCAAAGTACATGCCTAGCATACAGTTTGTTTAATGTAAAGAATAACATTCCTTCAGTAGTGTTTACAAGACCTTGTATGCTAACCCTTGTCAGTATAGGCTCTAGTGATGTACACATATCATTCTTATATGTAGCCAGGGATGTGGAATTCCTATGCACAACTTGTCTGACTCTTACATTTAAATATTCAACCCTACTTGTCCATCAACAAGTAATATATTTTGTGTTTAGGTGCATTTTGTAGAAGTACATGTACATACTTTAATAGAAACAAATATCAGAATTTTGACTGAATAGTGGCCATTTTATGCTTCAAAGTTCTTAGTTAGAAGTCTTTCATGTAACTTTTATAACTTAATACAATAAAATTATTTCATTTAAGTTTCACTCATCTCAATGGTACCAATGATTGATTAGGTTAACACAGGCAACCCTGATTATAATAGTCCTAAATATATACCCTGCCTAACTTTTTTATCATATAGATGTTTTATGTTATGTAGGGAAGCAGGAAGCAATCAGTTAAGACCGTACTTAATAGAAAAATGTCCAAATGATAATAAAGTTACCTAGGGTCTTATCTTTAAGACTACCGAAACTAATTTTTGAATCTCTAGCTCCATGGTTGGATCCCAACTTAAGTTTTAAGTTATATGTTATCTATTAATATCTGTCTTTCCTCCATAGACCGAGAAATGGTCGGCTCTGTTTGTAGGGGTTTCAATTGAAGGAAAAAGTGTAAACTGGTT
The DNA here is from genome assembly GCA_025267735.1 of Mactra quadrangularis. NCBI lineage: Eukaryota > Metazoa > Mollusca > Bivalvia > Venerida > Mactridae > Mactra > Mactra quadrangularis. The sequence continues at coordinate 33,897,580 of CM046305.1, read as the reverse complement.
AGGTGAGACAGCCACCTTTTATAATCTATTGATATGTGATAATAAATGGAGTAAATTCAGAACAAACATATTGTTTATATAAGTTATAATTATAATATAAGATGGATTCTGAGTTGTTCTGGTTCAATATATAAAATATAAATAGTACACAGAATATAGATTTTACAATACATTTCTATAATATTGAAGCACAGTTTAAAAACAATGTAAAACAATGATATGGCTATACATAAATATTGGACTAGACAAACAAGGACTGAGAAAATAGTGGATACCTTATTTCATTGTTTTTCTCCGATGCTGGAGATCATTAACTTATTAACAACTAATACAACTAACGTAAAAAAAATTACAATAATGTAAATAATCAAACAAAATAATTTATAATTGAATAGGTGAAAATGTTAATTTGGCGCATCAATTTTGCTAGAAAAAAGTCTAAATTTCTAAAACAGGAATGAACTTTCAAAAATAATTCTGTCGCCATCTATTAAAAACAAGTTTTCATAAAATTATATGGTATATATTAGGGGTGTAACAATACAGTAAAACCCGTATTGCAATATATTGCAATACACGAAACCCGTATTGCAATATATTGCATTATATTGCGATACATATTATTCTTTGTGCATACAGGCATAGCATGAATTAATGCACGTGCATCGTCTTAATTTGATCAACATTGTACATAGATATTTGTATTTTCAAATGATATACACGTATTATGCGCATGTTTGAATAACTAAGAAAAAATGTTTTGAATGGACTTTCAAAGATTATTATTCTCTAATTTACCAAAAATATTTCAAGTTTCCGAACACATTTAAACATTTATTCAAACACATAAATTTCAGACTCTGATATCAACAATCGGTATGGAACATAACTAGAAAAACCGGTTCAAAGAAAAACGAACCGGTTAAAAACCGTCAGAAGTCGTATTGCAATATAAATCGGTATATCGGTTAACCGTTACACCCCTAGTATATATAGCGATGAATAACACTGAAAACTTAAATGTGTTACAAAATGGATTTATAGTAATACAGATTTTATAAAATAGTTCATTTTATCATTATATTGTAAATAATGATTTTCCCCAAAAATTATGCAAATATATTAGTACATTGTATAGTTATTATAATTTTACCGAAAGAGTAACGTGTAGACGTTAATATCTACTACAACAGTTTATAGTACTTAACATAACATTTAATGTATCTTGACAGGAATATATCTCTACCCAGTAAAGTTAGCATATATCAACAACAATGGCTGTCACTTTCCTTGTTTGAACAGAGTTGTAAGAAAAATGGTCCCAAAATGGTATATAATATGGTTAAAATTAAAATTCATGAAGGTAAATAGGTCCTGCTGTGAATTCAAACACAGGACCACTGATTCCTAGTCAGAAGAGATCCCAACTTAGTTATCTGAGCGTGAAGATAACTCGAATTTGTGGAAACAGTTAAACTATGAAACAATTTTGAATTTAAAGTCACCAGATTTAATAAAATCTAACAATGGGGATCAACTGTACTAACATTGTATAGTCTGTATATATGGTAAGAAATGTGGTAGATATTAGCAGTTTTCAACCCTTTACTGGTTGCAGCATGTGTGAAAAGTAGCCATTTATCACAATTGCACGTTAGTGCTATTTCAAGATGCTCTAATTTCATAACTGATTATCGTACAGATATGCAACTTGGTCAAGTTATTCCCTAGATGAATGTCTTTCAGAAAAAAACAAGTAAAGCCCCGATCCCAGTTACCATAGCAACGCTTGGGCGGAGCAAAAACGGCAAAAATGCAAGTTTCGCTCTTTTTCAACCCCACATTTGCATTTTAAACAGTAATATTTTCCAAAATTGAGGTCTAAAGTGCCAGGTATTTTCAGAGACTAAAGACATGTTTTGTGATCAGCATTTGGCGCCATTTCTCTGCACTCATTGACGGCGATGTTTTTTTCTGGCGATGAGGGGCGCTGCACCCCCTTCAAACACCAGCAACAAAGGGGGGCACATCCCCCTTCGGAACATCCCTGAGACATCTTTTAATGGGGGAGGCGCGCGAAAAAAGCTAATTTTTTTGGGGACAACTATCTTTTAGTGAAATTCACTAATTCTAGTTAAAAAGACCATTTTCAATTAGCGGTCATTTAAAAGGGGGGTCTAGACACGTAAAAACGCGGGATTGAGAGGTTAAGGGTTAAACAGAATATAATAATGAAGTTTTAGTATTGTTTCTCAGGTGGTGTAAGAACAATCTATGATAAATGTTATACATGCTATAAATAAAGATTGATTTAAATATATTCATCCATTTTGTAATAAGATAGTTTTTATTTAAAATGACAAAACTCAATGAAGGAAAGTTAGGTATGTACTGTAGTTCTGACACGGGATTCGAACCCACGATGCATAATTTTATTATCAGTCATGCTACCGACCAAAATGACCAGATTGATATTGGTCTATTTCATTGATATAATATTGTATAGACACGTATTGTTTTATGTTAGTTGTACTTGAATTGTTTTATAAAGTTGCAGTATTTAGGTGTTGTATTCCTACTACTTATATAAAGAGACTTTCTACCAGGACAGAAACACATTGCACATGGACCCTTTAACCCATCTTGTGGATCAAGTATTATTAAACCTTCAGTAAGATCTTCAGACATTTTATATATAATATGTTCATCACTGTTACAAACATATATAGAACCAAATGGTGTAATAGTTATATCGAATGGGTTTACCAGACCTTCATACACAGCTAACATTGCGCCATTTAGATCTATAGACACCATGACATTCTTTGACCAATCAGATATATAGATAATACTTGTAGTGTCTGTGATATTGACAGCAATATATGCAGGAATTTCTATATATTCTAAACATTTAGAATCTGGTATTATAGACTTTCTTACACCACCTGACATACTTAAAATACGAAATTTTACAGGATCTTTGTAAGACACATAGATCTCATCATTTACATATTCGACAGCTAAACATCTACCACCCAGTTTTATAGTTTTCTTAACATTAAGACCTTCCAATGTTGTGAATATTCTAATAAGACGTTCTTTAGAGAAAGTTACAGCCACATCACCATTTGATAATGAGGTTATATCATGTGGTACAGTACTAAATGTAATGTTACCAGATATAACATCATTATCAATATTTATCATCTTTACTGATTTATTGTGATTATCACAAACAACAACTTCATGGTCTGATATTGAAGTCATTGCTATTATAAAACAATTTTTACTATCACTATCATGCTTTACGTTAAGGTCTCTATAGAAGGAGAATTCATCTTGGAATGGAGTATCATCAAAATCATAACCATGTTGTATATCTAATGAAGCTAAACTATCAGTTGGTGGTAATGTAGATGGATCTAGTGATGTATGTTGTTTAGATGTAGTACTGTCTGGTAGACGGACTGAAGCCTCGGCAGAACTATTGTAAACTGATAATGTAGAACTTGGTACAGCTGTCTTCCTGTCAGCAGATGTAAATCTAGATGTCATTGTTCCTGATGTAGGTTTATTACTAGCCATTATTTGTGGTATTGATGTACATGTACAATATTACTGTAAAACAAAACATAAAACTTTCAATCATTTTTACAATACAGCCAGTGATTTTGTAAAAATCCATGACAAAGCACACATTTTCAAGCTTTTTGATATTTTAGTTAAACGTTGAACAAACCAGGGATTTTTTTATATAAAATCCCTGTAAAAACACAACTAATATTAACTTTGAAAGTAAGATTGAAAGACATAAGTGAAGCCCAAGTTCAATTTCGGACCCGCAATTTCGGATTCGTTACCGGCCTTTAAACATAGGTATAAAAGTTACCAGGATAAAAGCCCAAGCATTTGATCCGCTAGGAAAACACTGAGATAAAATCTAACGTATTCTGGGAGTAAATTTGAAAACAAAATTCGGGAGCCGATGTCAGCATAAGGGCGGAGCTTATTTTGCGACTTTTTATTTTTATGGTTCTTACCCCCTATATGTGTTCCATTTTGTATAAAAACAGGTTTGGCAAAATATGAGCACAATTAAACAATATTTTAGTGGCTCATCGACTTTTGGTTACTTAGATTTTTTTCCTCTTTCATACCCATGCAAATAAAAAATGAAAGTTAATAATATGTTTTAATTGAAATATTGATATATGTAAATAAATGTTCAAATACTATTTTTATGTAATGTATGAGGAATGCTTAGTCTATTCCAAACACATACAGTCACACTTTGATATAAAACCAACTTTTAAATAAAGTACATACATGTACTTTATACAATGTAGTCCCAAGAATTGATAAATGGCTAAACCTCACAGAGAAAGCTCATAAACAAAACAATTTCTTCAACGTCTTTATATAATTATGACAGTTTAATAGAATTCATGTACAAAAATTGAAAATGATAGCGAACTCTTGACATGGCTGTTTTGAAGTTCAAACACAGACAAATTTCGAAAATTTTGAGATCTCACTAAATCTAAATGAATATTATGACTTCTAGAAATGAGATTTTTAATTCTAAATAGTTTTACAATTTTAGGCTTGCATTTACACACAAAAAAATAGTTATAAAAATATTTCATCATTATGTCATGAAGCAGATTTTGGAGAACATTGTTATACCTAGTAAACGTGTGGACATTCAATTTAGACTATATTTCTCATATCTTATTAGTCGGTAATATATGAAATAAAGAGAGTGGATAGATGTGAATTGTATCAGCAGAATAATCACATATATACGTATGCTAACAAATTTTGCCTATGAAGCATTGTGGTACATAGTACTGGTTGTTCTATAATGTTGGATCTTTGAATCAGACCCTACCAAATTTTTTTTATCTGCTTAAAAAACCATCAAGACCAATGTCGGGATCAAAAATGGTAGGAAAATCTCAATTTCATTGTAAAATACATTATATATAAACATTTGTGCATGATGACGCCTAAACATTACATTCGTAATTGTTTTGTTGAAAGTATGAACTCTCCAAAATACAACTGATCGAAAGGTTTTTGTCTTAATTAAAGTTTCTTGGTTTTCTTTTAATCAACACAACATATTGTATTAATTTGTTAAGCATTCGTTTGCAGTACTTAGTTTTTAGACTTATAATATAATGCACTTTATTGTCTCCCAGTAATAAGCAATAAGGACAGTTAATTTCTCAAAACTTTGGTTGGCTTTCAGATCAATACAGATATTGAAACATTTCACCTTGAAAATCTACATGTATATACTTAGCAGTTAATTGTATTAAACTGATTATGGGGCGGATCTAGGCTTTTTACAGGGGGCTGTACTATTAAATGACTTATGCTGGTCGACAAATAAGATCATGAATCAGACCTTTTAAATTTTCGCCGCTGCTTTTATACAAATTATAACATTGCATTTTGTTCTTAGTGTCGCCTCACTTAAAAAAAGTCTGGATCCACCCCATTCTTTCACGCACTTTTTTTCTCGAGTTTAAAGCACGGAGAAAACGATTGAATAATATCCAACACTTGGGGTCTTCCCTGGATTTTTGGGATTTTACTACATAAGCGAGGTGAAGCACGTAACGGTTACGCAAAATAGTTCTTGTAGTACACAGATCTTTGTCCAAATTCAAATTTACGGACTAAAAACGAAACTTCAGTCATCGCCTAAACGACCGTGTATTCGTTTACTTCAACACCGATTTTTCCAAAGTGGCGTCTAAATATGTCCGAGGTTATTCGTAGCGAATGGCCGAGGATTTCCGAATGTACCGTTCGGTTTGAGATTCATCAAACACTTTTTAACGTTTTGATTGGCTGATCAGTTTGATTTGGTCACCGTTGTCTAAATACATTTAAAATGTTTGTACGGATTTTCCTGAATTTATTATGTTTCATTAGCAACTCGAAGCAATCCGTAAACCGATAGCAACAATAAGCAAACCTTTTGTGAACTGTTATTTTTGTTCCTTAGAAATTTTATATTATATTTTATATTACAGTTGGATTACGGTAAGTTCAAAGGTTTGTAAAAGATGTAACGGTTTGTTTGTGATTCAATTCCGATCATGCTTGTCGTGTTTAAAGATTGTTGAATTGATTTATTTTGAGCAAAAAATATTGTCTCAGTTTTTTAAGCAAGGAAAAAATTACAAGTATAAAGTCTGTTAATTAACAGAACAATTAGATCCCAATTTTGCTTGTATATACAATTCATTTGAATTATTGAGTATATTATTATAATCGTGTCACATTTATTATTATTAGGTTATTCATTATTTTATTTATGTCTTAGTGGTATAATTTTGTCATTGTTTCCGTTGTTCGAATTAAACACTCAACGAATTGATATAAATGTCAAAATTGACTAAAACACAAAAAATGAGAGGTTATTAGCCTATTTTGGAATAACACCATTTTTGTTCATTTCGTAAAGCTACAGTCCCATAAACATAAAAATAGCCGTAAGGGCACCGTACGGGCGCCGTGCGACCGAGCATCGTAAGGACCCGTACGAACTCTTGAGTACCTGTATGGACTGGTACGTTTTTACCAGGGTCCGTGCGATGAGCCGTGGATACACGTATCAGTAGCGTGTTTAATAACACAAAACGTTACAGAACGTTACATAACGATACATTCGGAACTCCTCGGCCATTCGCTGCGAATTATCTAATATAATACACAAATATGAGATCGTTAAGGCAATGAGTTATGTTTCAAAATTTACGGACTAAAAACAAAACATCGCTCAATGCCTAAACGATCATATATTTGTTTACTTCAACACCGGTAGTTTCAAAATAGCGTCTAAATATGTCCGAGATTATTCGCAGCAAATGGCCGAGGAGTTCCGAATGTATCGTTTCGTAACGTTCCGTAACGTTCGCCAAAAGTCATTATTGAACGGCCTGTTAGCGGAAAACGTTTATGGCCAACAGCTAACGGTTTTAGTATATAGTACGCGAGTATGAAACAACCTAAAACAAAATAGTTCCAGTACATTTTCAAATTAGTAACTGCCATTGAGAATAGACTATATCCGGAATTCAAATATTTGGGTACAAACAAACTTTTACTGTTACAATGAAAACACGTGTAAAAAAGAACAATATGATTTAATCCATAGTTGGTGTTGTTTAGCAATAATGTGTAGAAAACTTTGTACCGTCTGTGCACGGACGGAAAAAACATATTTTTGAATTCCGGATTAGGTCTATTCAACGAAGTCGACGGTGATATTCCCGTTGATTTAGATCAATACATTTACAAAAAAAAAACAAGTAAACTAGAAAACAAGTCCTCCTCTCCGAATTCTTCTAATAAATTGAAGTATTGACTCTCTTGTCCGCCATCTTTAAACGTCCGCACTTCAACGGATCGTTCAATTAACCGTTCATAACGGTAACTGTGATTAGCTAACGTTAAATGCTTACTGGACGCAGGGCTGATTTTAAATAAAATGAACGTTTATCGTCGCAAGCATGAATAAATGAGTGCTACTGGTAAATGTCACATTAAAGCATTTAATGAAAAACTACAGCATTTGAACTTAGGCCGGTATTCCATTCATACTGTACCGCGTAGCGTGAACGTGAAGCGCAAACTTGAAAAATCAAACAAACGATTTTCTATAGTATGTATTCCATATCGGCAAGAGCGCGACGTGAGAGTGAAACGCGAATTTAAGACATGTGACCGTGTAACGCGAGCGAGAAACCGATCGCTACATGTAGTGATTTTCACATTCACGCAAGGCCTTCACGGACGAGAAGCCTCCAAAGGTCCTCTGTCAATGCAAGATGCAGCAGAAAAACTTATTGAAGCAATTAGAAAATGCCCTATTCTGTGAGACCAGTCCCTAAAGAAGTAGCAGGGACACGGACATCAAGACGGGGCGTTTCAGAACAGAACACGTTGCAAATAATTGATGACCCTTAACATTCTTGGCTTGACAAGTACACCTAACATAAATTAATTTCAGTTGCAAAACAATGTTAATTTAAGTTTTTAAAGTTTTTGCAAGCAATCTTATGACAATTCGGTTGTAATAACAAAATTCAACTATAAATTAACTATTAATATTCTATTATTTCAACTATTAAATTATTATGCCATAACGTATGACTAGACATACATTTAAGTACCCATTGTTTTCACGCTAACCGGATGAATGGAATAGTGTGAGCGTGAAAATTCACGCCTCACGTTCAAGTTTCACGCTCACGCTAAACGTTCACGTCGCGCTCCCGTATAAATGGAATACCGGCCTAAAACGGCAATATTTACAATTGCGTCAAAATTACAGGCACTAAGCATGTATCTGTTAGAATTCTCCACTTTGTCTGGGGTTTAAAAATGCACAGCGCCCTTCATCGCCTGAAAAAAATCGGGGGGTTTGAGTGCAGAGGAATGGCGCAAAATGGTGATGAGTTAATATGTTTTCAGCTTTTGTAAAGTACTGGCAAATTTTGGACTGAAAAAGAGAAAAATCTTGCTATGCGGCATATTTGTCAGTCAATTAGTAGTGAAATAAGAAATTGAAAAGACCCTGTCGCGTTAATGTGAAAAATGTGCTATTCTTGCCCAGGTCGCAACAAATCAAAGATTAATTTAAGCGCCCGACATTTCGTTCTCATATGATATATTTATTATGTACAGTCCTATACTTAAATATAAATATCTGTTTTTTATGGGATCGAAGCAAATGGTCAAAATTAAGTTAAATGTATTGTTTATATACATGTACTTATAACTTACACCTCTCAAATTAGTGAATTGGAACATGTTTTTTACTTTCTCAATTGAATGAAAAACGAAGTACAAAATTAATGTACATGTAGTCACTATTGTCACTATTACACAAATGTACATGGTATGCCAAAAGTCGTGTACCCTCAATGTGTACATTCAGCACACACGTACTGCATATTATAATATTGAAGGCTTATATTGCTCTCCTCCCACTTTCTTGGTTGCTGCGGTGGTGCCGTTTCGGATGTATTAATTTCAGTTCATACGATACGTATTCCGTTTCTCTTTGTTTTCTTAACAGGCTTTACGTCATCATCGTATCAGACAAAATGTATACCCCCATAGTCCTTGCGGCTAGAGTCATCTAAATCCGTAAATAGCCCTTACGATGCCCGTTCTGTCGCTCTTACGATTGACCGCACGGCTCTAAAATTTATGTGACCACAAACTCGTAGAGAGACCGTACAAACGCAAGGCTTCCTACGGCCTACGGCTGTTTGCACGTACGGGTCCGCTACAAGCCACGATTTTATGAGACTGAGTCTTTAGTCAATAAAATGATTTTTAACTTTTTAAAATCGACTGTTGAAAGCTGGAAAGTGCTGTCAACACATTTGGTTAAAATGACCTATCGGCATAGTTGAATATCATGGTGGCTTATTTCTGCCATCAGATAACCACATAACTAACTAGTTAATTAAGTGCATAACAAGTTACCGTAACTATTTAACCTCTTAATAACTAGATAGTTATGTGGTCAACTAATTACCGTAACTAGTTAACCTCTTTAGTTAATAAAGTTAAGTGGTTAACTAGTTATCATAGCTAGTTAACTTCTTAATTAACTAGTTAGTTTAGTGGTTAACTAGTTACCGTAACTTAAACAACGTGTTAGTTTTTGGTTATCTGTTGGCAGAAATATGCCACCATAGAATATATTTATTTACATGTAAATTTATTGACAATTGATTTCTTTTATCAGTCTAGCTTACATGATAACATGAGATCTTAATTACATAATAATAAAAACATCAGAGTAATGTTTTATCTTAGTATAGTTAGGCTATTTGAAATAACATAGTAACCGTTTTTAATGACTGGGTATTTGCAAATAGACAATTGTTGCACCATTAATGCGTTTTAAATTATTTACATTACTTTTATTACTGCAGAGAATTCAAAATCATTATCATTATGTTAAGAAGCATGCTTTAAAGACCCAAAGTGAAACCATTATTTTCCTTTTGTAGATTTAATTACTTCCGAGCATTTCCTGCTAGTTCAGATGTTTTAATTTTATTATAATTGAACGAGTTTTCCCTAAAACTTATAAAACAGATATGAGACCCATCAACAGTCGACTTATGTTTGTTTAACACACAATGTAAAAACATTTTTAAGATTTCTTTACTTTGTAAATGAATGTTTTACAAGTATACGTGCTTGATCATGCAAAGTTGGTTTACATTCGAAACTCCTCGGCCATTCGCTGCGAATAACCTAATCTAATACACAAATATGAGATCGTTAAGGCCATGAGTGATGTTTCAAAATTTACGGACTAAAAACGAAACATCGCTCAATGCCTAAACGACCATATATTTGTTTACTTTAACACCGGTAGTTTCAAAATAGCGTCTAAATATGTCCGAGATTATTCGCAGCGAATGGCCGAGGAGTTCCGAATGTATCGTTACGGAACGTTTTGTAACGTTCGCGGTAACTGAACGCAGGGCTGAAATACTCTAAAAATGATTTACATTAAATCTAAATTAAAACAAAATACTTACGGTTATGTAGAAACCAAATTGTAACTATTATCAACAATCTAGGTATTCTGATGAACGGTTTGTATTAAGATGGAAGATGGAAAATAAATATTTTGTATGAACATAAATTTAAACTTCACGAGATTTTAACTGGACTGAAATTAATACATAAAAGCGGTCAAACATTTTATCTTATTACTTGTTTGATAAGATATTGTCAGCTAAACACAAATTATAGATTATCAAGTTGGGTGTTTATATTCTATCACGTAACCTTCATGTCATCAAACAAAGTTGAAATATACATAGTAAACTGTTTTATCTGTTAAATGATAATATCATGCCCAGTCAGTAAGTATTCATATATTATGGTAAGATAAATGAGGCTCATGATTTAAAATTAGGAACAGTAAGTGCAGTGATTTATATAAAATTTGACAAACTTTAAGGCATTTTTAAAATATTAAAATGAAAAAAGTAAAGCAAATCCACTCGCAATTGCGTTCACAATAGCCAATGAGGTGCCAGAAGTTAGCTGCAAGTTGCCAGTTGCCAGTTGCCAGTTGCCAGTTGCCAGTTGCCAATTCAATCGGCAACTGGCAACTGGCAGCCAACTTCACACCCAGCTGCCGATTCAATTTTTTTTGTTAGCAAGCACTATGTACAGGCAATGCGACGAACGTTCCGCGCGGGTGTTTTGAATCGGCAACTGGCAACTGGCAGCCAACTTCACGCCTCAGCTGCCAATTCGATTTTTTTTAGATTTTGGCGCAGATATGTCGCCCTATGCACTGGTAATGCGACGAACGTTCCGCGCGGGTGTTTTGAATCGGCAACTGGCAACTGGCAGCCAACTTCACGTTTCAGCTGCCAATTCGATTTTTTGAGATTTCGGCGCAAATACGTCGCCCTATGCACAGGTACTGCGACGAACGTTCCGCGCGGGTGTTTTGAATCGGCAACTGGCAACTGGCAGCCAACTTCACGCCTCAGCTGCCAATTCGATATTTTAGATTTCGGCGCAGATACGTCGCCCTATGCACAGGCACTGCGACGAACGTTCCGCGCGGGTGTTTTGAATCGGCAACTGGCAACTGGCAGCCAACTTCACGCCTCAGCTGACAATTCGATTTTTTGAGATTTCGGCGCAAATACGTCGCCCTATGCACAGGTACTGCGACGAACGTTCCGCGCGGGTGTTTTGTATCGGCAACTGGCAACTGGCAGCCAACTTCACGCATCAGCTGCCAATTCGATTTTTTTAGATTCCGGCGCAGATACGTCGCCCTATGCACATGTACTACGATGAACGTCCTGCTCGGGTGTTTTGAATCGGCAACTGGCAACTGGCAGCCAACTTCACGCCTCAGCTGCCAATTCGATTTTTTTAGGATTTCGGCGCAAATACGTCGCCCTATGCACAGGTACTGCGACGAACGATCCGCGCGGGTGTTTTGAATCGGCAACTGGCAACTGGCAGCCAACTTCACGTTTCAGCTGCCAATTCGATTTTTTGAGATTTCGGCGCAAATACGTCGCCCTATGCACAGGTACTGCGACGAACGTTCCGCGCGGGTGTTTAGAATCGGCAACTGGCAACTGGCAGCCAACTTCACGCCTCAGCTGCCAATTCGATATTTTAGATTTCGGCGCAGATACGTCGCCCTATGCACAGGCACTGCGACGAACGTTCCGCGCGGGTGTTTTGAATCGGCAACTGGCAACTGGCAGCCAACTTCACGCCTCAGCTGACAATTCGATTTTTTTAGATTTCGGCGCAAATACGTCGCCCTATGCACAGGTACTGCGACGAACGTTCCGCGCGGGTGTTTTGTATCGGCAACTGGCAACTGGCAGCCAACTTCACGCATCAGCTGCCAATTCGATTTTTTTAGATTCCGGCGCAGATACGTCGCCCTATGCACATGTACTACGATGAACGTCCTGCTCGGGTGTTTTGAATCGGCAACTGGCAACTGGCAGCCAACTTCACGCCTCAGCTGCCAATTCGATTTTTTTAGGATTTCGGCGCAAATACGTCGCCCTATGCACAGGTACTGCGACGAACGTTCCGCGCGGGTGTTTTGAATCGGCAACTGGCAACTGGCAGCCAACTTCACGCCTCAGCTGCCAATTCGATTTTTTTAGATTTCGGCGCAGATACGTCGCCCTATGCACAGGCAATGCCAGGAACGTTCCGCGCGGGTGTTTTGAATCGGCAACTGGCAACTGGCAGCCAACTTCACGCCTCAGCTGCCAATTCGATTTTTTTAGATTTCGGCGCAAATACGTCGCCCTATGCACAGGTACTGCGACGAACGTTCCGCGCGTGTGTTATGAATCGGCAACTGGCAACTGGCAGCCAACTTCACGCCTCAGCTGCCAATTCGATGTTTTTAGATTTCGGCGCAGATACGTCGCCCTATGCACAGGTACTGCGACGAACGTTCCGCGCGGGTGTTATGAATCGGCAACTGGCAACTGGCAGCCAACTTCACGCCTCAGCTGCCAATTCGATTTTTTTATATTACGGCGCAGATACGTCGCCCTATGCACAGGTACTGCGACGAACGTTCCGCGCGGGTGTTTTGAATCGGCAACTGGCAGCCAACTTCACGCCTCAGTTGCCAATTCGATTTTTTTAGAATTCGGCGCAGATACGTCGCCTTATGCACAGGTAATGCCACGAACGTTCCGCGCGGGTGTTTTGAATCGGCAACTGGCAACTGGCAGCCAACTTCACGCCTCAGCTGCCAATTCGATTTTTTTATATTTCGGCGCAGATACGTCGCCCTATGCACAGGTACTGCCACGAACGTTCCGCACGGGTGTTTTGAATCGGCAACTGGCAACTGGCAACTGGCAGCCAACTTCACGCCTCAGCTGCCAATTCGATTTTTTTAGATTTCGGCACAGATACGTCGCCCTATGCACAGGTAATGCAACGAACGTTCCGCGCGGGTGTTTTGAATCGGCAACTGGCAACTGGCAGCCAACTTCACGCCTCAGCTGCCAATTCGATTTTTTTATATTTCGGCGCAGATACGTCGCCCTTTGCACAGGTACTGCGACGAACGTTCCGCGCGGGTGTTTTGAATCGGCAACTGGCAACTGGCAGTCAACTTCACGCCTCAGCTGCCCATTCGATTTTTTTAGATTTCGGCGCAGATACGTCGCCTTATGCACAGGTATTGCCACGAACGTTCCGCGCGGGTGTTTTGAATCGGCAACTGGCAACTGGCAGCCAACTTCACGCCTCAGCTGCCAATTCGATTTTTTTAGATTTCGGCGCAGATACGTCGCCTTCTGCACAGGTACTGCGACGAACGTTCCGCGCGGGTGTTTTGAATCGGCAACTGGCAACTGGCAGCCAACTTCACGCCTCAGCTGCCAATTCGATTTTTTTAGATTTCGGCACAGATACGTCGCCTTCTGCACAGGTACTGCGACGAACGTTCCGCGCGGGTGTTTTGAATCGGCAACTGGCAACTGGCAGCCAACTTCACGCCTCAGCTGCCAATTCGATTTTTTTAGATTTCGGCGCAGATACGTCGCCTTATGCACAGGTAATGCCACGAACGTTCCGCGCGGGTGTTTTGAATCGGCAACTGGCAACTGGCAGCCAACTTCACGCCTGAGCTGCCGATTCGATTTTTTAGATTTTGGCGCAGATACGTCGCCCTATGCACAGGTAATGCCACGAACGTTTCGCGCGGGTGTTTTGAATCGGCAACTGGCAACTGGCAGCCAACTTCACGCCTCAGCTGCCAATTCGATTTTTTGAGATTTCGGCGCAAATACGTCGCCCTATGCACAGGTACTGCGACGAACGTTCCGCGCGGGTGTTTAGAATCGGCAACTGGCAACTGGCAGCCAACTTCACGCCTCAGCTGCCAATTCGATATTTTAGATTTCGGCGCAGATACGTCGCCCTATGCACAGGCACTGCGACGAACGTTCCGCGCGGGTGTTTTGAATCGGCAACTGGCAACTGGCAGCCAACTTCACGCCTCAGCTGACAATTTGATTTTTTTAGATTTCGGCGCAAATACGTCGCCCTATGCACAGGTACTGCGACGAACGTTCCGCGCGGGTGTTTTGTATCGGCAACTGGCAACTGGCAGCCAACTTCACGCATCAGCTGCCAATTCGATTTTTTTAGATTCCGGCGCAGATACGTCGCCCTATGCACATGTACAACGATGAACGTCCTGCTCGAGTGTTTTGAATCGGCAACTGGCAACTGGCAGCCAACTTCACGCCTCAGCTGCCAATTCGATTTTTTTTAGGATTTCGGCGCAAATACGTCGCCCTATGCACAGGTAATGCCACGAACGTTTCGCGCGGGTGTTTTGAATCGGCAACTGGCAACTGGCAGCCAACTTCACGCCTCAGCTGCCAATTCTATTTTTTTATATTTCGGCGCAGATACGTCGCCTTATGCACAGGTAATGCCACGAACGTTCCGCGCGGGTGTTTTGAATCGGCAATTGGCAACTGGCAGCCAACTTCACGCCTCAGCTGCCAATTCGATTTTTTTATTTTTCGGCGCAGATACGTCGCCCTCTGCACAGGTACTGCGACGAACGTTCCGCGTGGGTGTTTTGAATCGGCAATTGGCAACTGGCAGCCAACTTCACGCCTCAGCTGCCAATTCGATTTTTTTAGAATTCGGCGCAGATACGTCGCCTTATGCACAGGTAATGCCACGAACGTTCCGCGCGGGTGTTTTGAATCGGCAACTGGCAACTGGCAGCCAACTTTACGCCTCAGCTGCCGATTCGATTTTTTAGATTTCGGCGCAGATACGTCGCCCTATGCACAGGTAATGCCACGAACGTTCCGCGCGGCTGTTTTGAATCGGCAACTGGCAACTGGCAGCCAACTTCACGCCTCAGCTGCCAATTCGATTTTATTAGATTTCGGCGCAGATACGTCGCCATATGCTTAGGTAATGCCACGAACTTTCCGCGCGGGTGTTCCGAATCGGCAACTGGCAACTTGCAGCCAACTTCACACCCAGCTGCCGATTCAATTTTTTTTGTTAGCAAGCACTATGTATAGGCACTGCGACGAACGTTCCGTGCGGGTGTTTTGAATCGGCAAATGGCAACTGGCAGCCAACTTCACACCCAGCTGCCGATTCGATATTTTTAGATATCAGCGCAGATACGTCGCCTTATGCACAGGTAGTGTGATGAACGTTCCGCACTAGTGTTTTGAATCGGCATCTGGTAATTGGCAGCCAACTTCACACTCCAGCTTCCAATTCGATTTTTTAGATATCAGCGCGGATACGTCGCCCTATGTTCAGGTAATGCGATGACGATAAGCGGCGACGATAAGCTACGAGGTGTTGCTGTCTCTGAACGCGGCACTCAACTACCCTCACAACGTAGCTGCCGATTTATTTTTTTTAGATTTCAGCGCGGATACCATGCACAGGTACTGTGAGGAACGCACTATACAGGTACTATGACTAACGTACTATATACAGGCACTGAGAGGAGTGATTCATAAAGGTATTTTGAATCGGCACCTGGCAACTGGCAGCTTACTTCATACCCCACTCCGATTCGATTTGTTTAGAATTCTGATCGGATACCACGCACAGGCACTGTGTTGTGCATCCCGGACGGGTGTTTTGAATTGGCGAGTGGCAGCTAGCTTCAGATTCGATCTCTGCTACATTTCAGCGCTGATCCTAAGCGATATGTGCAGATCTTCTGCAGAACGATACGAAATATCGTCTCTGTAAGATATTTTGTTTGGCATCAGTCAAATGGCTGCCAATACGTTGTACTGTTGAAATACTGCGTCAATACTTTCTTATTGTATAGGAGCTCGGTATTCTGGACAATCCGTTGGACAATTGGAATATAGCTTCATATTCACTGGAATACAGTACTAATACCAGGTCCAATGTGCAGACGCTCTTGTGAACGTTAAGAAACATCGTTTCTTGATGAATGCTTGAATGATACAACGCCTAATGTGCAGGCACTCCGATAAAGGTTTTCATATAAATATTTAGGGATAGGCAATTACTCATACAGGATTTATTTCTGATACTTTACCCAGTATATAGGCATTCTCATGGTCTAATGGTCAGAGTCTGGAATACTTGGATCGAAAGATTTTCATCACTTTCGAATAATCTCTCAATACAGAGAAACAAGCTAAACTGCAAGTCTTACGTAAGTAGCCGAAGGAGCACATGTTCCTCATTGTACAAGGGCAGCACTGACACATAAATCAAAACAGGTTTTTAAATTAATATCATTTTAATCAACAAACAATTGATCTCTACCTGAGCAACTGGTAAAACACAAGGCAAAAAGTACAAGAAAGTTAGATAAACAATTATGTACGTACATCAGAGTCTAGGCACAGACCATAATGGGTAATTGGACGGACAAACTTTTTGTGGTCTATACCACTGTATCATGGACGCTAGATCCAGAAATATTGCACTTAACCAAATTGCATGTTCATTGTGACTAGGACCTTGACTGGTTTCAAAACCTATTTATGAGACATAAATAATGGCAGCCAGGCAAAGTACAGCATATAACAACATTACAATGTATTAGCAAATGAGGGGAATCAAATTAATGGACCTATACTTTGTAGCCAAGCAAAGTTCAAAACAATGCTACACATTAAAATAACACTATTGTCATTATGGCGAGCATCCATTGAGTTGACATATATATGGCAGCCAGGTAATCATGAATTGTAATCTGCTATGCCATATCATAATGCTATTCACAAATGACAAACATCAAATGAGTTGGCACATAATTTGCTGCCAGGTTGTCACTGTATTTAGTCAGCTTCTATTTCAAGCCATCATAAAACACCCAACCATGTTTGCCTGTTTTCATTGCTCCGGTGTAATGTCCTGTTCTGTATAAAGTCCCTCCGAGCAATCGATATTGTTTATTCAAAATGTTAACATTTCCTTTGTATGCCCTGATGTCCTTAGGAAACCCTAATTTTTCCAATAAATCATTAGTTCGCAGGCATACTATTGGCGGGTGTCGTCCAATCAATTCCCGATGGATTTGTCAGATACCAATTCAGTAAGGCTGTTCCCTAATAAAAGAGTACAAATATTCAGACTTAAATTTTACATATTTGCTGAACTGTGTTGCTGGTAATTCAGGCCATTAAATAATGAGCCAAAAAACACACTTTCACGCCTATTATGATAGGTAGTGCTGGACCTTTTCATCGATGCAACATTTAGATTGGCAACAGTAAAATGTTATCTGATAAATAATCAAGTGCGGATCAAATTGTTTGTATCACAAACTTTCAAAAAAGTCTGGTTAATGCGAACTTCCACTGAATAATGCCAGATGACTGTCCGGCCCCAAAACCACGTTTTGATCTTCCATAAGCTGCATCTTTCCACACAAAAATATGGCTTAAATTACACTACTTTTACCATAGGTAAATTTAGTAAGGAGACATGACGTCATGTTTCATCAATAGTTTTAGTTCCTTAGCAAATAAAAATATAAATAACACACTTTTAAAGTACCAAGTTAAAGTAGTCTTTCAGATAATGATATCCGATCAGTAATATGTACAAATAGCTTCCTTTGGTCATTGAGGTCAATATACAAGGCGCACCAGGCAGCCACAATCGACGAACCTGTTCCAACAAATGATAACTTGGAGCGCGTGATTAGCCTTCTGTGAATCAAACATTAGGCCTACACATTTAAGGCCTACTTTGCCAATGTAAATTACCTTCTATCCACAATTATTGGTTTCGGAATTTTCAAAATTGCCTATTAGATTTTTTGCATAGAATCTACCCATATTTGAAAAAATAGCTTTAGATCTAGGGGTTCGAATTTCTAGATATACAGTACATCCATTTCTTATGAACTGGATTCATTCATAAGGCTATCTTGAACACACCTTGGACTGAAAGCATCGGGCTTATTCTGGACAGTCTCGCCAGCTTGTACACTCGCGAGGGTTAAATAATGGCCACACTATGGAGTGATCGAATTTGATTTTACCTGAGCAGTTATACTCATTATGTACAAAATGTTGTAAACATATTCTTACCTTACAGTAAACCACGCCAACATTACTTTTCTATCGAATTTCTTCCACAACCAGCAGCCATATTTGGTAGTCAAAATGTCAAACGATGTCCACGATCAAAATTACCGTTTACAAGTTGTTCTCGTCCGAATGCATCTTAGTAGCTAAAGAGAAATATCGGCGTTCCTAAAAGTACCTGCACATAGAGCGACATATCCGCGCTGAATCTAAAAAAATCGAATTGGCAGCTGAGGCGTGAAGTTGGCTGCCAGTTGCCAGTTGCCGATTCAAAACACCCGCGCGGAACGTTCGTGGCATTACCTGTGCATAGGGCGACGTATCTGCGCCGAAATCTAAAAAAATCGAATTAGCAGCTGAGGCGTGAAGTTGGCTGCCAGTTGCCAGTTGCCGATTCAAAACACCCGCGCGGAACGTTCGTGGCATTACCTGTGCATAGGGCGACGTATCTGCGCCGAAATCTAAAAAAATCGAATTGGCAGCTGAGGCGTGAAGTTGGCTGCCAGTTGCCAGTTGCCGATTCAAAACACCCGAGCAGGACGTTCATCGTAGTACATGTGCATAGGGCGACGTATCTGCGCCGAAATCTAAAAAAATCGATTTGGCAGCTGAGGCGTTAAGTTGACTGCCATTTGCCAGTTGCCGATTCAAAACACCCGCGCCGAACGTTCGTCGCAGTACCTGTGCATAGGGCGACGTATTTGCGCCGAAATCTAAAAAAATCGAATTGGCAGCTGAGGCGTAAAGTTGGCTGCCAGTTGCCAGTTGCCGATTCAAAACACCCGCGCGGAACGTTCGTGGCATTACCTGTGCATAGGGCGACGTATCTGCGCCGAAATGTAAAAAATCAAATTGGCAGCTGAGGCGTGAAGTTGGCTGCCAGTTGCCAGTTGCCGATTCAAAACACACGCGCGGAACGTTCGTCGCAGTACCTGTGCATAGGGTGACGTATCTGCGCCGAAATCTAAAAAAATCGAATTGGCAGCTGAGGCGTGAAGTTGGCTGCCAGTTGCCAGTTGCCGATTCAAAACACCCGCGCGGAACGTTCGTGGCAGTACCTGAGCATAGGGCGACGTATCTCCGCCGAAATCTAAAAAAATCGAATTGGCAGCTGAGGCGTGAAGTTGGCTGCCAGTTGCCAGTTGCCGATTCAAAACACACGCGCGGAACGTTCGTCGCAGTACTTGTGCATAGGGTGACGTATCTGCGCCGAAATCTAAAAAAATCGAATTGGCAGCTGAGGCGTGAAGTTGGCTGCCAGTTACCAGTTGCCGATTCAAAACACCCGCGCGGAACGTTCGTGGCAGTACCTGTGCATAGGGCGACGTATCTGCGCCGAAATCTAAAAAAATCGAATTGGCAGCTGAGGCGTGAAGTTGGCTGCCAGTTGCCAGTTGCCGATTCAAAACACCCGAGCAGGACGTTCATCGTAGTACATGTGCATAGGGCGACGTATTTGCGCCGAAATCTAAAAAAAACGAATTGGCAGCTGAGGCGTGAAGTTGGCTGCCAGTTGCCAGTTGCCGATTCAAAACACCCGAGCAGGACTTTGATCGTAGTACATGTGCATAGGGCGACGTATCTGCGCCGAAATCTAAAAAAAATCAAATTGGCAGCTGAGGCGTGAAGTTGGCTGCCAGTTGCCAGTTGCCGATTCAAAACACCCGCGTTGATCGTTCGTCGCAGTACCTGTGCATAAGGCGACGTATTTGCGCCGAAATTTAAAAAAATCGAATTGGCAGCTGAGGCGTGAAGTTGGCTGCCAGTTGCCAGTTGCCGATTCAAAACACACGAGCAGGACGTTCATCGTAGTACATGTGCATAAGGTGACGTATCTACGCCGAAATCTAAAAAAAATCGAATCGGCAGCTGCAGTGTGAAATTGGCTGCCAGTTGCCAGTTGCCGATTCAAAACACCCGAGCAGGACGTTCATCGTAGAACATGTGCATAGGGCGACGTATCTGTGCCGAAATTTAAAAAAATCGAATTGGCAGCTGAGGCGTGAAGTTGGCTGCCAGTTGCCGATTCAAAACACCCGCGCGGAACGTTCGTCGCAGTACCTGTGCATAGGGCGACGTATCTGCGCCGAAATTTAAAAAAAATCGAACTGGCAGCTGAGGCGTGAAGTTGGCTGCCAGTTGCCAGTTGCCGATTCAAAACACACGAGCAGGACGTTCATCCTAGTACATGTGCATAGGGCGACGTATCTGCGCCGAAATCTAAAAAAATCGAATTGGCAGCTGAGGCGTGAAGTTGGCTGCCAGTTGCCAGTTGCCGATTCAAAACACACGCGCGGAACGTTCGTCGCAGTACCTGTGCATAGGGCGACATATTTGCGCCGAAATCTAAAAAAAATCGAATTGGCAGCTGAGGCGTGAAGTTGGCTGCCAGTTGCCAGTTGCCGATTCAAAACACCCGCGCGGAACGTTCGTGGCATTACCTGTGCATAGGGCGACGTATCTCAGCCGAAATCTAAAAAAATCGAATTGGCAGCTGAGGCGTGAAGTTGGCTGCCAGTTGCCAGTTGCCGATTCAAAACACACGCGCGGAACGTTCGTCGCAGTACCTGTGCATAGGCGTATCTGCGCCGAAATCTAAAAAAAATGAAATTGGCAGCTGAGGCGTGAAGTTGGCTGCCAGTTGCCAGTTGCCGATTCAAAACACCCGAGTAGGACGTTCATCGTAGTACATGTGCATAGGGCGACGTTTCTGCGCCGAAATCTAAAAAAATCGAATTGGCAGCTGAGGCGTGAAGTTGGCTGCCAGTTGCCAGTTGCCGATTCAAAACACCCGCGTTGATAGTTCGTCGCAGTACCTGTGCATAAGGCGACGTATTTGCGCCGAAATTTAAAAAAATCGAATTGGCAGCTGAGGCGTGAAGTTGGCTGCCAGTTGCCAGTTGCCGATTCAAAACACACGAGCAGGACGTTCATCGTAGTACATGTGCATAGGGTGACGTATCTGCGCCGAAATCTAAAAAAATCGAATCGGCAGCTGGAGTGTGAAGTTGGCTGCCAGTTGCCAGTTGCCGATTCAATACACCCGCGCGGAACGTTCGTCGCAGTGCCTGTACATAGTGCTTGCTAACAAAAAAAATTGAATCGGCAGCTGGGTGTGAAGTTGGCTGCCAGTTGCCAGTTGGCGATTCAAAACACCCGCGCGGAACGTTCGTCGCAGTGCCTGTACATATTGCTTGCTAAAAAAAAAAATTGAATCGGCAGCTGGGTGTGAAGTTGGCTGCCAGTTGCCAGTTGCCGATTGAATTGGCAACTGGCAACTGGAAGCTAACTTCACGCACCTAGTCAAATGTCCGAAGGTGGGGAAAATGGTCTTTTTGCTCCTCCAGGGGTATCCTTTACCCCTATAGCACCGTCCAGACTTGATAAGATAAATTAAAATTAGGTTCAAATTAAAGCCTTATCCTTTCGCAACTACGGAGCCCCTTAAGTGACCCTATGAAATACTTCATTTTCACGATTATTTCGTTTAAACGTAATATCATTATTAAATTGTTGCAAAATACCTGTATGCAAAATTGTTCAAAACTGTAGTTCCCGATTATCCATCCCTTGGGCAATAATTTATGCATTGATTTGATTCCAAATTAACCCCTTTTGAAGCGTTTTATCGTACCTACACACGCAATAATTACCTATTTAGTCAACTACCATTAAAATGCAGTTATACAGTTACGTAACTAGTTAAACACTTTACTCCTTAATTAGATAATTATCAGAAATAGATCCGTATAAAGAACTAACTTACAACTTAAGCATAAACATACATATATAATTTGAGAGCATTTCTTCATTGTATTACTCCAGATTCGTAGCTCGGCAGGTAACGCCCCAAGATTTCGGATCTAGTTTCCTGGAGGGTTTAAGGTTACGAGCTCTGATTTCACAAGGAGCTGTTATACCTATCTTTGAAAGTGTGACAAAATTATTTAATTTCCTCCATAAAAAGGTATATGGAGAAGTTGCCGGCTTAATGTAAAAGTGGATGAGTACTGGTTATGTACTAATGTCCACACCATAAAATGATCATATTTTGTGTTAGCAAGGCGTTAACCCATTTAGAATATAAATATCTACTGTTCTACTGGCATTACTAAAATTTAGCATTGACCTTGGCGACGGTTCTAACAGTTATCGCAAATTTCAGAACGACGAAATTCTTAAAGTTACTAAAATGTTGGAGATTCGAGCCAAACTGTGACAATTTTATGCAATCAATTGAAACTCGGTGATTAACGAGGGTAATTTTCCATGGTACGTGTAAACAAGTTAACTTATCACGTATGTGACCAATAATTAATTTAGCCTAACGTAGGTCAGACAACAGTTTGATATTTATAACTGAACTGACATTTGATCACGCTTCAGCAAACTTTATGTAACTAGTTTAGGCAAGTCGCTTGAACAAACAACTTGACTTTTAAATTTTACGTTCATCATAGATGTTCATCTTAATTACGCACTTAAAGTCCCATAATCAAAATTAATACAGTTCATGGACAACACAGAAAGTAGACCATTAAGTATATTTTAAATACCTCCAATAAAAAGCTTTTTAATAAATGTGTATGTTATTTCAAGTATTTCAAAGTAAAAGTAGATTGAAAACACACGTAGCATTTGGTGGTCAATACTTAAAAACAATAGTTTTGATCACAGTATGTTTAAGATGATATCTTGTGATAGAAAAAAAACGTCCTACAAATTACACATTAAATTTGGGATTTCATTTACAACACTAAAATGCAAAGTACCATAATGTGCTCTTATAAAGGGAAATGGGAAGTTTCTCAAGCTTATACTTAGGAAGCAAACTAGTTTGACATGTTTATTGTGCTTCTAATGTATGTTATATATTTCGAAAAAAAACACGGCTGTAGGACTGTTTTCAGGCCTGCTGTAAATGAGTATATCTTCATACAGTGACTTTAAGCAATCCTTTTCGAAAAAAGTCATATACATCCATACAGTAAAATAAAATACAAAATTTAGTTATGATATAACTAGTTAAACTTAGTATATATTTAATATTTAAATTGTAACCCAATTACGTTACACCATGTGATCTGGTGACATTGTCAAGGATATCGTGTGCAGCTATTATCATATTATCAAGCCATATCTTCCAGGTACTTGTTACTGAATAACACTAAGTAACACTTACATATTTGTTTATCTACTGCAAGTGTACTTTAAAGATAAAACAACGGGATAACATAATATGACAAGAGTATCATCTAAAAAATCCGACTTCAAAGTCCACAAAATTTAGTCCGCAAAATGTGACTCGAGTCCGCAAATTCGGACATGTTAGAAACGTTATACAGTAAAGTTCCGCTGTTAAGACCGGCAAAATCGATGGTCTTAATAGCGAAATGGTCTTATTATAGAGACCCTTTTGTTCACAAATTAAGCGTTTGGGTCTTACTAATTGTCAAAAATCGCAAAAAGTGGTCTTAATAGTGGAACTTTACTGTATTTATTGATGTTTTTACACTTTGTATAAACTGTAAATAGGGTGAATGCAAGGTTCAGAAGTGTGTTTGGGTTGGTTATGGGCTGGGACTGGGCTAAGGAAGTCAGAACCTGGTATGAAACGGCTCGGAAATGCCTAAAATACGGATATGACTGAAATTGCTTGTTGTAAAGATTATACTAAAAATCCATTAAATCAGTATACTAGATATTAACGTTTACATGTAGTGCCTGCTTGAATGGTTGTCGTGGAATAAAAGCTACAACATAGAGTTACTTGCAACGCCGTCGTTAGTATAATACTCAGCAAATGAGTTTGAAAAATGAATACAGCTAGCCACAGGACAGAGACAGACTGCCAGTGAGTGTCAGTCAAACAGCTCAAAGGTTATGGACATGGTAGGTCGAGCGACACACCAAGTCCGGTCTTTTTTCAGTGGTAACGACATTAGGCGGTCCTCTGTGCTGAGCTTTGTTCTTAACATTTTAAGAAAGCACACGTGTATATACATGAAAGACCTGCACAAAATTGGATATCAAGCATTCAGGAGCTATAGCCGTTGGATCCAGTAGGCACTCGCTGCCCACCGATCGCTATCGCTGCTATGGCTATCGAAGTCATTATTTTGTCATCCGGCCCATTCCCAGTACATTTTTTTTAAAGTTAGATATCACCTTTATCGGAATGACTAGGCGATTCAAATTATAGTCATCGACCAATCGCGCTGAAAATTCACAGACATGTAGGCCGGGTCTGTATTTAGCTGGCATGTAAATTCAAGTGGATGGAAAAAAACTTGTAAGGACACTTGGGCTGATTTACGACCAAAGTACGGGGTTTGAGCCCAAAGTCGCACCGACTGTAGCAGGCCAGCCGAGTGCTGGCCGGTGTTGCTGTCTTATGAGCCAGTAGGTCTTGACCTTGCCTAGGAACTCTGAAAACTTTCAAGCAAGTTGGCCTGCACGTAAACTCACGGTAGCAGAAACTTGAACGCTACTACATGTATTTTTATATAATATAATATTTTGGGTTGGTCGTAAAGATAGATATTAGGCCGTGAGCCAGATACACTTTTGCTCCCCCCCCAGGGGGAATTTTCAAGACCCATATTTTTTTATTCCCCTATCTGTCCTGAGTACAACAGTACAAAGTTTGCAAGTTTCCAGTGGGGCATTGCTGAGAAAATCAACTTTTAATTGTATAGGTATATAGCAATTTTTGTTCCATTTTTATCGATTTATTTTTGCAAAAACCATTAAATCATGTTTGCAACACCAAGTTCTCTTGATATTGTTTGTCAAATAAAAAGAAAATGTGTCTTATGTGTTTTATAAAGGAAATTGCTGTTGATACTGAGCTCATAAGTACCTTAAAATGTAAGATACGTTACTGTGCCTTTGCGCGCAGACTATGAAACATAGCCACATAAAGTAGTCATTATACACTTGCTTTTTAAGATATACAATGTTGTTGTATGTAAGAATACGATTTTTATCTTGTTCCTCAGAAATATTAACTTACACACAGCTCTTAAACTTTGTCGCCAAGAGAGTTGAAACATACATAACCATAAAAAATCCATTTTTTTTCAAATTGGAAAAGATATCATACTCGTTAAATATTTTAAAACATAAGATCTGATATGAATATATATGAAATAAAAACCATTGTCATTAATTATTCAATGAAATTTCATTAAATTTCACATTTTAGCAAAATTTTCGGGTAGACATTTAAACATGAAACATACGTGACCATGGTTTTTCAACTAATGTTAAATATCTTAGTTGAATTCACGTTTACTAATTAGTCTCTCTAATGAACTCTTCATTTAATTTTTATGATTACTACTTTTGCCATTCCTCAGGATCGTCTAGAGATAATGCTGTCTAAAGTATCAAATGTAACATATGTGATGTAACATACGTTACCGTTAAAATGATATACCGATCTTACAATGCGGAGAAGGGTTAAACGATGACATATTGAAAATTGGTTTACACCAAAAATGTTATCCATTATGAATAAAGTCGTTATTATCTCATTGAAAAATATATGACATCTTCAACCAGACTAAAAAAAAATGAAACTGTGTGCATCTCAATGGCTTTGATAAATTAAACTATGAATATTTTTTAACCATTGCATGCAATATAAGCATAGAATCCTTCATAGCAAAACTCAAATCGATATTTTTGCAATTCATTTGTTACTTCAATTCTTACTAGATGTAACCAAATCTCAAATGTAACCAAAGCGTCCTTTGTTCGCTTCTTATTCAATAAAACATGGTTTTATGAATTGAAACATACGTTACGTTTGGTAAGGTATATGTTTCATATGAAATGTATCATAGTTGATGCTTGTTTGTTTGCTTGTTTCACAATGTTTCGCTTTTTTGGAAACTTGAAACGTTTAAGTTCTGAATGTTTCTTTTATACCATGTCCTTGTGTGTAAAGGAACACAAAATGTCTGTTGAATTCACCAGCAGCGAAATAATGTAGTTGGACTTGTATAAACACACGTAACCACAGGTTGTTGTAATTCCTTACAACAAAAACAGCACAATTTGTGTCGGAATTTATTTTTTGTCGTAGATGAACTATAATACATCGTTTATACATCATTTGTTACAGAAATATTTCAGGGAACATGGTACATAAGCATGGTACAACAAATTGATAATGATACTTAAGGAAACAAACACCTCGTTCATGCAACAATGCCGATCTCTTATCCAATGGCAAACCCTTGGGGATGTAATTTTGGGTGACAAATGACTTTTTATATGAAATAAGTGTGCCAGTACCTAATGGAATATCTAGGAGAACGTTTTGATTTTTACTTCAAAGTGAATTACTACATGAACTTTGAACACAATTGATCTGTTATGCTTTCTGAGACTAATTCGTAACCTTTTAAACTCTTAATTTTAACATGTTTCCCTTAATTTTGAAGGCAATCCTTATTGATGAAATTAACAGTATTTAGATATGACATAGTACATAGGAAATAGTATGTGCTACCATTAATTATTTAAACTGTTATACTGGGTGTGACAGATAAAATTGGGATGTGATAGTTTAAACAGTGTTGTAACATACGTTACTACCTATTTCTTTCTTTAGGCATTCATAATTATGAACTTTTCGGTGAGTTAAGTATATAAACTTTTAAAATGTATGCATTGATTTTGACTGTTCACGGCTATGGTACATAAGTTTCTTTCGATTTTTCCAAGTTTGAAAGTCATTGTTTCAAGGTTTATAAATGTATTTCTGTAATTTTCCTTAAGTTGATCTAAAATTTAAGTCATATTTGAGCGAAGGGGTGTTCTGAATTTATCATTTTGTGGTATATGTATTTCCAGTATCAACCCTTTGCCTTCCTAAAGTGCTTAAATCATAGACAAACATAAAAATACAGACGAAAAAAAAAAAGTTTTATAAGCGTGGTCCGTATAGAAACATACGTTACCATAGAAAATAGGTGCTTTTATTCAAATATGTGTAAAATTTATTTAGTCTGACTAACGAATGACCCTTCCTGTAAATACTTTATTCATTTGTCCATCTTGTAAAACTTTTATTAATAACTGAAAGTTATCATTAAAATCAAGAAATGAAAGTATGTAAAGTGGAGATTTCCTATATGGCTGACATAAGAGAACAGAGAAACGATGCAATTGATTTGTTTCTATTTTTAGTCTTGCCAAAACGAAAGAACTCTACCTGTCAAGTGACTCTCTTGAAATAAGGGACGCCGATCTGTCTGTTATATTTATTGTTTTAGAAAAAAATGGCATGTTCAAAACTAAACTAAGAACGTAATAGGAAAAAGCACCATTTTTTGTGTTGAAAAGAGGTATGAAAAGAGTCCCTCAAAATCCCTGCCTCCTCACATATTGGTGTTAAGAAATCACCACACTGCTTACTATCGGAAAAGTACAGGAATGACGTTACAGGGTAACCCAAAATCCAAATCGTTGTCAAAAACAAAATGGCTTCATAATTAAGATGCGTCGAAATAGAATACCGAAGGACAGTAATAAGAACATTTTGGCATAGAAAATGGCCATAGGGGGTCATAAAGTTCTAAGTCCCAGAACTCTGTAAAGCCCCTACAAAACTTTTCAAACTTTAATAAGTGAATTGCAAATACCATGTGGATTTAATAATCATACCATAGATAATTACTTCCAGGAGGAGCGATTTCATATACTGGCTTTAAAAGCACTTATGGTTTTTACCGGAAAAATGAGAATGAGCGATATTTCAAAGTCCTATTACTCTGTAAAGACCCAACAGAACTTTGCAAACTTTTTATTAGTGAACTGTTACTTTCATGTGGGTTTAAGAAATATACCATAGATAATTACTCCCAGGAAGGAGCAATGTCTTAAACTTGCTTTAAAAGCGATTATGGTTTAAACCATAATCGAGAATGGGCGATATTTCAAAGTCCCATAACTCTGTAAGGCCTAAACAGAACTTTATAAACTTTTATCCATGAATGCCTTACACTAAATGGGTCAAGCAAATCATACATTTGAAAATTCCCCATGTGGGGAGCAATGTTATATACTGGCTCAAGGTCTATTAAAGATTTGACCAGAAAATGAGAATGGGCGATATTTCAAAGTCCCATAACTCTGTAAAGCCCCAACACACCTTTGTAAACTTAAATCAGTGAATGCCTAACATTATATGGGATAAGAAAATCATAACCTTAAAAATTTCCATGTGGGGAGCAATGACATATACTGGCTCATGGTCTATTATGGATTTGACCGGAAAATGAGAATGAGCGATAATTCAAAGTCCCATAACTCTGTATTGCCCCAACAGAACTTTGTTAACTTTTATCAGTAAATGCCTACCACTACATTGGTTAAGAAAATCATATCTTTGAAAATTCCCCATGTGGGGAGCAATGTCATATACTGGCTCAAAGATATGATGAATTTGACTGGAAAATGAGAATGGGCGATATTTCAAAGTCCCATAACTCTGTAAAGCCCCAACAGAACTTTGCAAACTTTCATCAGTGAATGCCTACCACCATATGGGTTAAGAAAATTATACCCTTGAAAATTCCCCATGTGGGTTTATACTGGCTCAAGGTCTGTTATGGATTTGACCAGAAAATGAGAATGGGTGATATTTCAAAGTCCCATAACTCTGTAAAGCCCCAACAGAACTTTGCAAACTTTCATCAGTGAATGCCTACCACCATATGGGTTAAGAAAATCATACCCTTGAAAATTCCCCCTGGGGGGGGAGCAATGTCATATACTGGCTCAAGGTCTATATATATATAAAGACCGGACCGACACACTACTTGTCTGGGTTTTTGAAACAAACATTATGGAACCGGCCTCCTGGTTCGTGAATAATAATTATGAAAATATCCATTTTTCGGACATCACCGCTCTATCTAAGTGATAACAATAAATCTACCCTTTTACAGTCATAGTTTTCTTTTACTATTTTCTTGTTTTGTTGGATTGTTAATAGTAAAGTATGCGTATACATGTGCGTATATGTACGATTTAACCTGGAGTTAACTCATTAGAATGAGTCCATTAGCAAGGTGCGTGAAGTTAGCTGCCAGTTGCCAGTTAACAGTTGTCAATTTAATCGGCAACTGGCAACTGGCAGCCAACTTCACACCCAGCTGCCGATTCAATTTTTTTTGTTAGCAAGCACTATGTACAGGCACTGCGACGAACGTTCCGCGCGGGTGTTTTGAATCGGCAACTGGCAACTGGCAGCCAACTTCACACCCAGCTGCCGATTCAATTGTTTTAGATTTCGGCGCAGATACGTCACCCTATGCACATGTACTACGATGAACGTCCTGCTCGTGTGTTTTGAATCGGCAACTGGCAACTGGCAGCCAACTTCACGCCTCAGCTGCCAATTCGATTTTTTTAAATTTCGGCGCAAATACGTCGCCTTATGCACAGGTACTGCGACGAACGATCAACGCGGGTGTTTTGAATCGGAAACTGGCAACTGGCAGCCAACTTCACGCCTCAGCTGCCAATTCGATTTTTTTAGATTTCGGCGCAGATACGTCACCCTATGCACATGTACTACGATGAACGTCCTACTCGGGTGTTTTGAATCGGCAACTGGCAACTGGCAGCCAACTTCACGCCTCAGCTGCCAATTCATTTTTTTTAGATTTCGGCGCAGATACGTCGCCCTTTGCACAGGTACTGCGACGAACGTTCCGCGCGTGTGTTTTGAATCGGCAACTGGCAACTGGCAGCCAACTTCACGCCTCAGCTGCCAATTCGATTTTTTAGATTTCGGCTGAGATACGTCGCCCTATGCACAGGTAATGCCACGAACGTTCCGCGCGGGTGTTTTGAATCGGCAACTGGCAACTGGCAGCCAACTTCACGCCTCAATTGCCAAATCGATTTTTTTTAGATTTCGGCGCAAATACGTCGCCCTATGCACAGGTATTGCGACGAACGTTCCGCGCGGGTGTTTTGAATCGGCAACTGGCAACTGGCAGCCAACTTCACGCCTCAGCTGCCAATTCGATTTTTTTAGATTTCGGCACAGATACGTCGCCCTATGCACATGTACTACGATGAACGTCCTGCTCGTGTGTTTTGAATCGGCAACTGGCAACTGGCAGCCAACTTCACGCCTCAGCTGCCAATTCGATTTTTTTAAATTTCGGCGCAGATACGTCGCCCTATGCACAGGTTCTACGATGAACGTCCTGCTCGGGTGTTTTGAATCGGCAACTGGCAACTGGCAGCCAACTTTACGCCTCAGCTGCCAATTCGATTTTTTTAGATTTCGGCGCAGATACGTCGCCCTATGCACAGGTAATGCCACGAACGTTCCGCGCGGGTGTTTTGAATCGGCAACTGGCAACTGGCAGCCAACTTCACGCCTCAGCTGCCAATTCGATTTTTTTAGATTTCGGCGCAGATACGTCGCCCTATGCACAGGTAATGCCACGAACGTTCCGCGCGGGTGTTTTGAATCGGCAACTGGCAACTGGCAGCCAACTTCACGCCTCAGCTGCCAATTCGATTTTTTTAGATTTCGGCGCAGATACGTCGCCCTATGCACATGTTCTACGATGAACGTCCTGCTCGGGTGTTTTGAATCGGCAACTGGCAACTGGCAGCCAACTTCACGCCTCAGCTGCCAATTCGATTTTTTTAGATTTCGGCGCAGATACGTCACCCTATGCACAGGTACTGCGACAAACGTTCCGCGCGTGTGTTTTGAATCGGCAACTGGCAGCAAACTTCACGCCTCAGCTGCCAATTCGATTTTTTTAGATTTCGGCGCAGATACGTCGCCATATGCACAGGTACTGCGACGAACTTTCCGCGCGGGTGTTTTGAATCGGCAACTGGCAACTGGCAGCCAACTTCACGCCTCAGCTGCCAATTCGATTTTTTTAGATTTCGGCGCAAATACGTCGCCCTATGCATAGGTACTGCGACGAACGTTCCGCGCGGGTGTTTTGAATCGGCAACTGGCAACTGGCAGCCAACTTCACGCCTCAGCTGCCAATTCGATTTTTTTAGATTTCGGCGCAGATACGTCGCCCTATGCACAGGTAATGCCACGAACGTTCCGCGCGGGTGTTTTGAATCGGCAACTGGCAACTGGCAGCCAACTTCACGCCTCAGCTGCCAATTCGATTTTTTTAGATTTCGGCGCAGATACGTCGCCCTATGCACATGTTCTACGATGAACGTCCTGCTCGGGTGTTTTGAATCGGCAACTGGCAACTGGCAGCCAACTTCACGCCTCAGCTGCCAATTCGATTTTTTTAGATTTCGGCGCAGATACGTCACCCTATGCACAGGTACTGCGACAAACGTTCCGCGCGTGTGTTTTGAATCGGCAACTGGCAGCAAACTTCACGCCTCAGCTGCCAATTCGATTTTTTTAGATTTCGGCGCAGATACGTCGCCATATGCACAGGTACTGCGACGAACTTTCCGCGCGGGTGTTTTGAATCGGCAACTGGCAACTGGCAGCCAACTTCACGCCTCAGCTGCCAATTCGATTTTTTTAGATTTCGGCGCAAATACGTCGCCCTATGCATAGGTACTGCGACGAACGTTCCGCGCGGGTGTTTTGAATCGGCAACTGGCAACTGGCAGCCAACTTCACGTCTCAGCTGCCAAATCGATTTTTTAAGATTTCGGCGCAGATACGTCGCCCTATGCACATGTACTACGATGAACGTCCTGCTATTAGAAGGATTAAACAATTCGCTCATATAGGTAAAGATTGATGATAGCATATCGGAAAGAAGAAATCCTGGTCATTTAACGATGTTGAATGATATCTAAATTGTGGAGTTTTCTCTCTTTTTTTACATACAATTGAATTAGAATAAATGTGGATGAATAATAACTACAAACCCGGAGCCACTGAATTATGATTCGAATGACCTCGTATCTATACATATTTTCAACATAATAGTTTAATGCCATTGTTATTTCTGTAGAAATTCACTTATGAGCCCTGCAGGCAAAACAGGTTTGTAATTTAGTAAAGTTTATGATGTCCAAGGCCAGTTGTACTATCTACATGTATAACAAATCTTCACATCTTTTATTATTATGTATGGGTAAAAATCAGTGCAAACAAAGGGCTCACCTCTTGATCAATCTGTATATATTTTTTTTTTATACCAAAAAAAAACCACCAATTATCACTTAACTGTCCATTGTAATATTATACAAACGTTGTAGAAGCACCTAATCTACTTTGAATTTTCAAATCCGAGCGAATTCAGTGCCTTCTGCGCTTTGATTTTCACTCTTAGGGGAAAGGTGACGGGTCCGTTTTAAAGGGGAAAACAGTGACCAAAATGACAAAATGGGATTTTTCAATACTCTTTGTTTCTTAAATTTTGATGTACATGGATTAAGTAAATGATAGTCAGGTTATGTGACTTGCATCTTGTGTATTTATATTTATTCATAATATGTGCATAATTATATATCATGAGTTATATTCTATACAGTCAGAACTTAACTTCTTAAATATAATTATAGAAATATAAAATATTTAGGTATTAGATATTTGTTGTCTGTGTACATATATACTAAAGGATATATTCTGTAAAGTCGAACTACACCTTATTAATGCATATAAGGATTGATTCATGATGTCTTAGTACATGTACATTATTGGTGAAATTCTATCTAATAAAAGCTTAACTCCTTGCATCTTAATGTGTATGAAGATCGATTCACAATGTTTATATTCTTGTATGATATGAGTTATATACTATAGAAATACGACTTAACTTCTTACACCTTAGTGTGTATTTACATTGATTCATAATATGTACATGTATATTATAAGTTATACCATATAGAGTCTGAACTTAACTTCTTACATCTTAAAACACATTTAGAATGATTCATAATATATATGTTCGTGTATATAATACGTTATATTCTATAGGGTAAGAGTTATGTTTATGTCTTTTTTATGATTTCCATATATAATCACTGATCATATGTTAATATTTATGTTTATGTTATTTAAAGTACTAAATAATTACAAAAAAGGGTTATGTGACTATTTTTTCCAATTTTCTGGGACATGTCATCAAAAATAATCTCCAGACACATTATCTACTTAGCTCTATGCAAAGATGTTCAAAGTTACTGTAACGTATCTTATTGTGTAATAAAGTTAACTGATAGGCCATAACAATATTCAGAAATGAGGAGGCTATTAGTGTTTCAGGGTCTGGGTCACTATAGAGATCTGTTCTGATAAATTTAATCATACAATCTTTTTTTATTCTGAAATAAAAAACCCTTACTAAAAATTATTTAGACTTGGTTTAAAAATGTCTTATTTTCCGCGATTATTTTTTTTCAAATCCGTAACGTGCCGGATACGAAATTTGTTGAGGACGAATGTTTTACAATTACTCTAAATGACGTTTTTATACACTTTAAACTACTTTTTTATGATTTCAACCATTACATAATTAGTTAGAAATCAACATCACATGAACAGCTTCCAATCTCTATGATTAATTGCCGCTAGTTTGACAATTAAAGTATTGAAATACAGAAAGACTTTCGTGCACATTGAAACCTAACATACTACTCATTACAGTTTAGATTCAAGTACGACTCGAATTTATTCTACCCTGTATTACTGGCAAAAATTATTCTCGCTATACAAAATCTTGAAGTACAATTTTCCTTGTACACTAAAATATATAGACATTTTGTAGGTTCATTAGTGTAGTTAAATATGATAAATATGGTACATTACTGTAAAACAACTTAAACTTCAAGTAATACAATGATACAATTAATGACCGTAGTATCATTACATTAAACAGCTACAGACACTGTCAATATTAATCATTTTATTGATCTTATTTCATATTGTTTTCAACAACGTTTATCAAAATAACTAAACACCGGTCATTGATCAGTGAAACAAAGACGAGTCAGATGACGGAACTACTTTTATTGCCTAGAAATTGACTGCGTAGTAAATCAGAGACACATGTATCACTCAACCGTGAGGTTTAACTGGCCAGGCATTTTCGTTGATAGTTTTCGATTTGTGGTATAACTTAAGCCTTTTGGCGAAATCGCCGAAAGTCTAAAAACGATAGTCCTTACACTACTCCTTAGTGGACGTAAATTGTGGGAATAATGAGCTACAACAACACCGGAAGGCGATGTAGTAAATATACGAAATACAAATGTAATAACTTGATTACGGAACGATTGTGTGCAAAAAAGACGTATTGCAGTGTTTCAAAGTATTTGAAAAAAGAACACGTAAACTTTTAGACAAAGATTCTTATGCAAAGTCGTGGATGGATGGATGGATAGATGGATGGATGGATGGATGGATGGATGGATGGATGGACGGACGGACGGACGGACGGACGGACGGACGGACGGACGGACGGACGGACGGACGGACGGATGGACGGATGGATGGATGGATGGACGGATGGCGGGCGGACGAACGAACGAACGAACTACGAACGAACGAACGTACGTACGAACGAACGAACGAACGAACGAACGAACGAACGAACGAACGAACGAACGAACGAACGAACGAACGAACTGGTTATCCACACTCATGCAGTGTTTGTATTCATGTACCATACATTCTTAAATGTTGACTATGTTCTGTAAAATGCATTGTTATGGTATATACATGTACATGTATTCACTTACCCAGAAATGTTTGCGTACACAATATTTTGCTTATTTGAAATGACCGGCATTAAAAGCGACTATCAACATTCATGTTTTAACAACCGACGCAAAAATATAGAAATGATAAGCGCTACGACACATTTTAAGTTTCAACTCAGTGATTGGTTATATATAAAAATAAATGCGTTATTTTTCCCTGGTTAGATGTGCCGTTCGGATGACGTATAATTGAAATTTAAATAATGAACAGAAAACTGCCCTGCTTTCAGTTACCGCGAACGTTACAAAACGTTCCATAACGATACATTCGGAACTCCTCGGCCATTCGTTGCAAGTAATCTCGGACACATTTAGCCGCTATTTTGAAACTGCCGGTGTGGAAATAAACAAATATATGATCGTTGAGCCATTGAATGATGTTTCTTTTTCAGTCCGTACATTTTGAAACATCACTCATTGCCCTAACGTTCGCATATTTGTGTATTAGATTATATTATTCGCAGCGAATGGCCGAGGAGTTCCGAATGTACCGTTATGTAACGTTCTGTAACGTTTAGTGTAATTGAACACGCCCCTCTTTATTTCAGTGTAAGATCTATTTATTTCACTCTTGAGCTAATGATATTATATTTTTTCACTCATGGCTACGCCACTTGTCAAAATATTGCAAACTTAGCTCACTCGTGAAATAAAAATCGATGTTACGCAGAAATAAACAAATATCCTCTATGACGTTGCAAAAATATTATGACCATGAAAATCGCTGAAGTGAAAATCAAGCAATTATGGGTTGGTTTACAGTAGTTGAGAAAGAGAAAGTAAATACACTCATGAACAGTGTCATATCAGGGCTGAGTTCAGTTACCGCGAACGTTACAGAACGTTACATAACGATACATTCGGAACTGCTCGGCCATATAATTGTTTACGTTAGCACCGGAAGTTTAAAAAAAGCGTCTAAATATGTCCGAGATTATTCGCAGCAAATGATCGAGGAGTTCCGAATGCATCGTTACGGAACGTTCTGTAACGTTCGCGGTAACTGAACTCAGCCCAGGCTTTTCCTAACATACCGTATCATTACAGTCATGGCATGTTGTACAAAATACAAATATGTTCAAGATCATTGATGAGACCCCATAATCTGTTACGACATAGATAAGGAATGAAACCAACAAATTTATTCAACAACAGATGTGTATAGACCCCTATAAATGCCTACCCTTATTCATAACAACTTTTTACATTTTATAGTACATAACATTATTTTATAAACCGTATTTTCTACCAAACTGAAACCTTGCTGGTTTTTAAAGGTATTTTCACTCACTTAACCCTTCCGCCGCCAATTCATTAAATGGAACATTCCATCCTTTACTTTCGACAAGACAATTTACAATGAAAGGGATTTAAGTTTTTGTTATCAAATATTACCAACAAACAGCGAATATCTGATATATTCTTGCATAAAGGTCAAGCTCTAGTTAATACTGTCGGACTATACCGTCTGTCAATACCTAAATAGAAAAATAATATTTTCTTATTATTAGTACTAAACTACATTGTATATGCATCTTTCAAAATGCTGTCCTATCAATCTGTTATGGTGACATATTTGTGCCACCGGATAACTAAAATTTTGTGTTATCTAGTGACGTAATTAGTTTTTTTTTTCATTAAATTA
This sequence comes from Mactra quadrangularis, assembly GCA_025267735.1. NCBI lineage: Eukaryota > Metazoa > Mollusca > Bivalvia > Venerida > Mactridae > Mactra > Mactra quadrangularis. The sequence goes on along the minus strand of CM046305.1, from coordinate 33,860,533 downwards.
ATTATCAGTACAGGAAATAAATACAAGCTAATGCATACAACTGCCATTTAGTTTTATTTTACCAGCTTAATGTTAAGCGGTTAACTAGTTACCGTAACTAGTAAACATCTTAAATAACGTGTTAATTAAGAAATTATCTAGTTACAAATGTACTATTATTAGACACTATATATAAATAAATATGTGCAATATCTGTAATATTGCACCATAGCCTTGCTTACCACAATTTAGGCAGTATGGCAACAAACAGGAAATATAGGATTACCTTACTCTATGGTTTTACAAAGAAGCACCAGGGGTCAAAAACAACCCACCTGCTGAAATCTCAGAGATGCATAGACTCCAATCCGCGGCTTTGAAAGAGCTTTCATCTTTGACACTGAAGGAAAAACCTTAGCCACAAATGAAGAGAACGAATGGTAGAAATGCTCGGTTCCACAATCAGTTTGAGTTGCTTTGTCCGCCAAAATGACTATTGCAAAGTTCTAGTTAAATGTATAACTTAAAATAAATAAGTTTAAAGTAAAAAGACGTCAAATTAATTATTACTCAAATGGATATGAACATCAAACTAGGCTCAAACCGTATAACATAAAATACAGGAACTGCTCAAACTCGTTTTTTACTTGGATCTCCATGATTGATGCCTTGAGTTGTTTGCATGACTCTGCTCTTTCTAGCGCTACCAAATTAACAGTAATATGTTATGCGATCGCCAGACTATGTACTTGGTGCGTCTTAAGCTTGTACTTATACAACAGGACTGAGTGCCTTGCACTTGATCAATAATTAGTAATATTTTTATTCCACTAAAATGCTGACATAGAGATCTGATAGGCACTCTTAGGCTAAAATGTAACTTTAATTATGTAGTAAAAGTCATCCCGAACTTGGGGGCAGAAATTCTCCAAATTTGGGGATTTTCCGCCCTTTCTTAGGTATGTCTCTTATCGAACTCCATGTTTGGTTTCTTGTGACTTTATTTCTTGTCGTGTGATGATGAATTTTAGCTTAAAATGTAGGCGGACTATGTAATATGTGCTGGACGCGCAGCCTATCCGACAGAGTATGAGCGACTCATGTCTGTATTATCCTAAGATTAACGCAGTTTCACTTGTTACATTGTTTTTTTCTCTCACTATAATGCTGACGTAAAGGTCTGATGGGCAATCTTAGGCTAAAACGTAGTACTTTGAATTATGAAGTAAAAGTCACCCCGAACATTGGAGCGGGAATTCACTAAATTTACGGACTTCCCACTCTTTCTTAGGTCTGTCTCTATATCGAAGATTGGGGTCCATGTTTAGTTCTGACTTTATTTCTTGTTCTATCATAATGAATTTTACCTTGAAATGCAGTCAGGATTCTGATCGTTTCAGTGCTATCAAATGTATGGTAATATCTCCAATCTGGCAGCGCTTAGAGCTTGACGTGTAGCCTGGGCCACCGAGTAGGAGCAAGCCAAGCCTGTAATACCCTATGTCTTACACACTTTCACTTAATACTTTGATTTTTTATGACTTAAATGCTGACATATAGATCTATTAGCCAATCGTATACTAAAATGTAATTAACTTCAATTAATAAGTCGGAGTCATACCGAACAAAGAGGCGGGTATTCCCCATTTTCGGGTATTTTACGCTCTTTCTGAAGCAAAGCTTTATTTATCGAAGACAGGTGTCCATGTTTCGTTAACTCCAAGCTTATTTCTGTGAATGTTACAATGAAATGTTTTCCCGACTTTACTCTGCAGTATGATATCAAATTTACTGTAATATTGGGGTGCAAGACATTTCGACCCCAAGACATTTCGACCCCAAGACGTTTCGACCCCAGAGTTGAGACATTTCGACCCCAGTTTATTTATAATATGATATAATATATAATATTATGTATGAAGTTTATTTTATAAATTTATATATATTTTATATATTGTTGAAATTATAAAATTATAGCATTTTATTTTATTTTGCAGCGATTGTGAACGACATGCAGCATGATGTTGTAGATGTAGAATCTGATGTCAATTTTAGAAAATATATATAGACATAAAAAATAATAACTTGATTACGTGACTGGTGTGTGCAAAAACAAGTTTCAAAATCTCCCAAATCCGATTCCTTCATATCTTGTTTTAATTGTCTGTTCAATATTCATAATATATCATCTTATTGCATTTCTCCATTCATTTTAGACACAAACAATGGGACATTTGTTTCCTGTTGAAGAAATTGGGACGGTCATGGGAATATTTTTGTGATGTAAGAATATTTACTTTAAAATCATTACTTTCATAATTTTCTGACACAAGTCAACTATTTTCATCAGATGAAAGACGTCAATCAGACTGAGCATTAATAGATGCATTTTTTTTCTAAAAAAAGAACCAATAAAAATTGTATTGTTTTATACTATTTATCATAAGGAGTGTGACAGTTCACCAGTACACTGTTCAATATTGCAATACAAATTCGCATGGGTTTTAGCTCTTCGTTTTCTCCGAAACGGTCTTTGTTATTATTTGCAGTACTGAATGTTTATCAAAATTTGAAAACTTACATCTTTAAATGAATGTTAAAGCGTATTCGTATTGAAAACTTGAGATAATATTATTTCTCTTTAATGATTTAAAACATCAAATGAGAGAATGATTATCTTAGATAGTCTATTTCAAAATATACATTTTTTTTACATATACATGTACATGTAATTCATTTTTAGAGCTGGGTACCGCGAGGAAATTTATACCCCGGTATACCGCGGTTTTTTTACTAAATACCACGGTATATACCACGGTATACCACAAGGAAAGCCTTTACCATGTGCAGTAGGGCTATTAAATAAAAATGCACTTTTAAATAGATCATTTATTAACTTTCAAAACTAAAAAAACATATTTAAGAGTCATATCTTTAACAACATAATCATCCAAGTTCTTTTATCTCAAATTTATCGAAAATTTGAAGATATTTCGTAATCATAGTTGAAAATAACGAACCTTGGTTAAAACGAATCGGTCCGTCTAAAAATTGTGTCATGACGCCATACGATGGGCTCATGCTAAAACTTACTTGAATTAATGAGGGAAATAATTACGGCTTCATTTTGTGAAAAAATGAACAAAATTTAAACAATCGTCAAAGAAACCCATGCATACAAAAATGCGTTCCACGGCCTTTAAAACCGATCGCGAAATTATAAATCGAAATTAGGGGTGTAACGGTTAACTGATATACCGGTTAATATTGCAATACGAGTTCTAACGGTTTTTAACCGGTTCGTTTTTCCTTGAACCGGTTTTTGTAGTTAAGTGTCATACTACTTGTTTTTATCAGAATCTGATAGTTAAATGTATAAACAAATGTTAAAATGAAATGAATACTTGAAATACTGTGCTTTTAAAGGTTAAACAGTTCGTCAATTGAAAGAAACCACGCATTTTTCTAACATATAGACAATTTTACATTCGTGAATCAAACATTTGGATAGGAGATCATTTGAAAATACCCATATGCGTGCTATGCTGATCCAGTTAGGGCGAGGTACATGCATTAATTAATGCTTTGCATGTCTAAGCGAAAAACCGGTACGTATTGCAATATATTGCAATACGGGTTCTGCATATTGCAATATATTGCAATACGGTTTTTACCGTTATGTTACACCGCTAATCAAAATACGTATTGTATTTTATTTACGACATCACACAGGGGTGGCGAAATCTAAAAGACAATGACTTGTCCACGGACAAGTGATTTGAAAAAGAATTTGTTTAATTAACAATTTAATTAAATCAAGGACCCTTGATTAAATTAATCTCCATGATGACACAATGAGACATTGCAATTAAAATATAGACTCCTCGGTATACATGACAATTTGTGACATAATAAGTCAAGATAACTTCTTGGAAGTTATGTGATATATACCGAAGTACCCATGGCATATACTAACTAAATTTTACGATCAGCTTACCACAGAAAATGACGACTGTCTTTAATTAGTCAACGTTTCTTTCTTACAGAATAAAAGACAACTCTGTTCGGCGATTGCTACTATGCATGTCTATATATATATATAACTTCCACCGTGTTATAAGGAGATAAAACTATTTTAACTGACTAAAATAGAAGTTTTCGCTAGTCCACGGACAAGTCAAATTGATAAAAACAACTTAATATACGATTGGGACAACTGTAGCGTGTTCAGTTACCGCGAACGTTACAGAACGTTACATAACGATACATTCAGAACTCCTCGGCCATTCGCTGCGAATAATCTAATCTAATACACAAATATTCGATCGTTAAGGCAATGAGTGTTGTTTCAAAATTTACGGACTAAAAACGGAATATCACTCATTGCCTAAACGATCATATATTTGTTTACTTTAACACCGGTAGTTTCAAAATAGCGTCTAAATATGTCCGAGATTATTAGCAGTCTAATGTTAAGAGTAAGGGTCTCGGGGTAGCTACTTGTGTCACAGTTATATCCCTTTTGTGTACAAAATGAATCAATGATCTATATCGTTTAATATGTTAATATTGACAATTATAACTTGGATCTTTAAGTTATCTCCCTTGTCTTAATATCTAAATGTTAATCCACATACTGTGAGCAATTATAATTGAAATGTAGTTATATGCATGATATATTTTATCCAGCTTATATTTCAAAAATGTACATACACTGCTCTACTAAAGTTTCTTCACACATGCATGATTTACATTGTACAACATAGGAGTTTCAAAAGTTGTAAGAGCAGATTATTGAAAAATGATTTTCTATTTTGCTTTTTGAAATCAGTGGATTTTCCTTATCAATATGAAACTATAAAAATATTTCAAACTTGATATTGGTTAAATGAGACTATAGTTTGGGAGGTTGATTATACAACTTTTGTTGCGACTCAAAAAAAAAGAAATGTATCAATTAAAATTAAGTTTCCTTGCTTGAATAATAAATAAAATAAAGAATTATTGAATAATTCTTCAAGCTTGAACTTGTAATTTACAGCAATTCAATAAATTGTACCGTGAAGCAGTTTTTGGAGGACAATGTATTTAAGCATAGCCTGCTAGTCTTTCAGCTTTTATACCATTTAATTTATTGTTGTTATCCAAATTTGATACTTTAACCTATTATTATAATTTAATTATTGTTCTTATGTTTGTGATATATTATTGTATTATGACACTTTGTCAGAAGCTATACATAGCTTATGTTTGTAAAGTTGATTTATTTTACCGACAATAAGGAAATATTTGACTTGACTTTTATTTATCTGGTTCAAATTAATGCATGTCTTTGTGTTACATGTATGTACAAATGGACATGATTTCAAAAGATGTCATAAAACCTCAGTACACAGGAGCAGGCTAATTAGCACTGAACTCTTTGCTATGTGACTCACGACTTCTGTCATCGCCACCAATGTCTCTAATATTGGATCTGTTAAGTGTGTTCTGTAGACTATGGTATCTCCTAGCAACATATTAATATAACTACTATCTTTAAAAGTATGGGACAAGTCTTGAAGAAACACAGTGTGATATCAAGCACAAAATAGTAAAATGTTGATTTTGCTCGCACAAGGACCCCACATAGTCAAGTGCACTGTCTATGGAATGCTCTTACTTTCATTTTCATTTCTCAAAAGGACAATATTGCACTATTTCTTGTTAAGTTATATTTCAGTTACAGTAAAGTTTCTCTATTAAGACCACCTTGGTTATTTCATACTCATACAATTTATTACAATTGAAAAGCTATTTGTAAATAAATCTTGTTCGTATCGTAAGTCTGTGGAACATAATAGTGGAACTTTAATGTTTTTATTACAATTCATACCTTCATTTCTAAATACAGCCGCCCGGCTAGCTCAGTAGCACACAAGTCTACTTATCGAGAGGTCGTGGGTTCGATTCCAAGTCGGGGCATACTTTCGTGGAGCTTGGTCAAAAAATTATTTCTACGGCCATTCTCCCTCCTACCAATGATTCTTAATTATGTTGGGCAGTTGTCAATCACTGACGAAAGTATGCGCTTAAAAGTTGGTTAACAGCTAAACCCAGAGATTTAGCCTTTTCAGGAGGAGTGAGTAGGTTGACTGACCTCCGTTACATGACCTATACAATGTGTTGCTACGGCGTTAACCCCCTCAAAAAATAATCTAAATTCAAGTATGTTACAAGAAATTGCTTCTATGTAACGGATTTTTCATGCCTAGGTTTATAGGCGAAATATCGTCAAAATTCTGCCTCGGAAATCAGATAATTTACGGCTGGTCAACCATTTATCAGGAATTCACAAATATATCTTTTTATATAAAAATTTGTTTGTCCTGCAGAGGTCATTTGGAATCATGACCAATAAATAATTTTACTTTTTGAAATTCATGTGACAAAATCCGTGATTTTTAGCCGTATATCTAAATACAAGATTAAAGAATGATATTATACTTGATAATTATTAGCCATTGCCTTGATAAATTGTAGAGTTAAGAATTTGAATCCAGAGCTTCATGTGAAAATTCCAAATTCTTGTAACTGTAAGTTATACGTTATCTTTTAACATCTTTTTTCTTCCTTCGAAATGGTAGAAAGGCCGGGATAAATAAATAAAAAGTCAGAACAAACATATTGTATATGTAAGATAAGATGGATTCTGTGATAACTGGTTCTGATCTAATATATAAAATGTTTTAGAACACAGAATATAGAAGATTTTACAATTTATTTTGATAATAGTTGAACATGTTTTATACACAAAAATCCAAATAAGCAAAATGTTTCAAAAATTTAAGTCACACATTTGCATAATCTGATATTTTGTAATATGTGTACCTCTCTGTCAGTGGCGTTTGATGGGGGGGGGGGGGGTAAAATAACACAATTATGATTATGTATTTCTACGAATGCTGAAAATTTTCCATTCAAGGCAGTTCAGAATGAATGCTTGTATAATATGAGACCATGACAGAAGACTTATTTTCAAATTAATTAGTATACCTAGCAAATGATTCTCCGATCCTGGAAATCATTCACTTTTCAATAATTAATGCAATTACATGTACAGATAAATATACAATGACATAAATATTACAAATAAAATAAATAATAACTGTACAATGTATAGGTGAAGTTTTTTTAACTTGGCGCGTCAATTTTACGAGAAAATAGTAACATTCAAAACTAGGGATAAACTTTTGACATTTTCTATTTTCTAAACAAGTTTTCATAAAACTATATGGTATATAGTGACGAATAACACTGAACAATTACATGTTTTCATAAGATTTAAATACTTTAAAACGGTACCATAATATTTCAGACTTATGTCCCCCCCCCTCCAAAAAGTGTTAGTCCAAAATTAAAGTACAAAAACATGCCATGTTTACAGAATTGATTTATAACAATATAGTTTAATAAAAAAATACATTTGTATCATTATATTGTAAATACTGATTTTCCCGACATAATACAAAGATACGGGTACATTTAAATAGGTACACTGTATAGATTTTATACTTTTACTGAAAAAAATCACATGTATTTTTATAAGACGTTCAGATCTAATACAATATTGTATATATGGTACACAACATGTAATTTATCTTGACAGGAATATATATCTACCCAGTATACTGAGCACATATAAACAACAATGGTTGTCACTTTCCTTGTTTGAACAGAGTTATGAGAAAAAATGATCCCAAAATAATATATAATATGGTTAAAATTAAAATTCACGAAGTTATAAATAGGTACTGCTGGGAAATTCAAACATTGGACCCCTTGATTCCTAGTCAGAAGCGATCCCGGCTGATATATCTGAGCGGGTACATAACTTTAAGAAACAAAGTTGTAAAGACAGTTCAACCAAGAAACAAATTTGAATGTAAATTTACTAGAATCAATGAAATCAAATACTGGGACATCAACTGTACAAACATTGTATGGTGTGTATAAATGTTAAGAAATGTGGTAGTTGTTAGCAGTTTAAACAAATAAAATAATATAATAAAACAAATTCAGTTATGTTTGTCAGGTGGTATAAGAACAATCTATGATAAATGTTGTACATTTTATATATAAAGATTGATTTCAACATGTTTTACTATGACACGTACATATGCTGCATTTGAAAAAAATGTAGAATTTTATTATCATCCCAGTAAACAAATAAACAATACAGACCAAAGTGAAAGCCTGTATTAACCGCTTATTTGTAAATTTTGTAATAAAATCAGTTATAATTCAACTCGTGTGAGAAGAAAATGATATGTGCATCGGCACTCTGTGGAAATAAGTTTTCTGATCTCAATGATAGAAAACAAAAAAGCAATAAACAGTATATTCTGCTTTTGTATTTTGTTTTGGAAATAATCTAATTTTGGTAATCTATGCATTGTTTCTGGGTGGGCCTGGATATCAAAACCAACGCTTTTAACCTGATAGTGTAGTAACACAATGACAGAAAACTGACCTTCTTGATACATAGATAGACAGGAGAATGACTACAGGAGACCAAACTTCATGAAGGTATGTTAGGTATATAAAGTAGGTCTGACGTGGGATTTGAACTCATGGTTCATTATTTTGTAATCAGTCATTATACCGACTGAGATTACCAGGTTGGCAATATATATTGGTATAATTTATTGATACTGTATATAACTGTTTATATTTTTTAATGTTAGTTGTACTTGAATTGCTTAATAACGTTGCGGTATTTAGGTATTGTACTGCTACTACTTATATACAGAAACTTCCTACCAGGACAAAAACTCATTGAACATGGAGCCTCTAACCCATCTTGTGGATCAAGTATTATTAAACCTTCAGTAAGATCTTCAGACATTTTATATATACTATGTTCCTCACTGGTACATACATATATAGAACCAAATGGTGTAATAGTTATATCGAATGGTTTTAACAGACCTTCATACACAGCTAACATTGTACCATTTAGATCTATAGACACTATAACATTCTTTGACCAATCAGATATATAGATAATACTTGTAGTGTCTGTGATATTGACAACAATATAGTCAGGCTGAGCTATATATTCTAAACATTTAGAATCTGGTATTATAGACTTTCTTATACCACCTGACATACTTAAAATACGAAATTGTACAGGATCTCTGTAGGACACATAGATCTCATCATTTACATATTCGACAGCTAAACATCTACCACCCAGCTTTATAGTCTTCTTAACATTAAGACCTTCCAATGTTGTGAATATTCTAATAAGGAATTCTAAAGGGAAAGTTACAGCAACATCACCATTTGATAAAGAAGTAATATCACATGGTTCAGTACTAAATGTAATGTTACCAGATATAACATCATTATCAATGTTTATCATCTTGACGGATTTGTTGTTAACATCACAAACAACAACTTCATGGTCTGATATTGAAGTCATTGCTACTATAAAACAATCTTTACTATCACTATCATGCTTTACGTTAATGTCTTTATTAAAGGAGAATTCATCTTGGAATGGAGTATCATCAAAATTAGAACCATGTTGTATATCTAATGAAGCTAAACTATCAGTTGGTGGTATTGTAGAAGGATCTAGAGATGTATGTTGTTTAGAGGTTGAACTGTCTGGTAGACGGACTGAAGCCTCGGCAGAACTATTGTAAACTGATAATGTAGAACTTGATACAGCTGTCTTCCTGTCAGTAGATGTAAATCTAGATGGCATTGTTCCTGATGGTTCTGATTGTGTATTCTTCTGTTTTGTTGGAAGTGATGTAGGTTTATTACTAGCCATTATTTGTGGTATTGATGTACATGTACAATATTACTGTAAAACAAAACACATAAAACTCTCAATCAGGTTTCAATAAAGCCAGTGATTTTGTAAAATCCTTAATAAAGCACACATTTTCAAGCTCTTTGATATTCATGTAAACGTTACATAAATCAGTGATTTTTTACACAAAAATCTCTTTATAAACACACCTTAAATTAACGTTGAAAATAAGATTGAAAACCATAAAAGAAGTCCAAGTTCTATTTCGAATCAGCAATTTCCGATTCGTTACCGGCCTTTAAACATATGTAAAAAGTTAACATATTCTGGGAGTAAACTCCAAAACAAAATTCGGGAGCCGATGTCAGCATTTAGGGTGGAGCTTATTTTGCGACTTCTAATTTCTATTGTTCTTACCCTCTATATTTGTTCCATAGTGTATAAAAACATGTTTGGCAAAATATGAGCACAATTAAACAATATTTTAGTGGCTCATCGACTTTGAAATTTCAGAACTCTTGTTCAGCAGCCGAAAATCAAGATATTGTTATGAGAAGCTTCAATGAATTATTTAAGAGATTTTTTTGTTTGTGGCATTGGCATTTCTAAAACTATAATTACACAAACATTTGTTTTTCAAATTATGAATCATCAATATACATTGAGAGCCATAGACAATGTGCAAGGTAAAATCAAAGCACTGAAAAGCAATTAAACTTGAGTGAACTGGTTCTTACACTCTACATTTGTCTTTTGGTTAGTTATATAGTTTTGTTTCTTTTATACGCATACTTCTTTTACTAAAAAACAAGATTTATCATTTTGAACTGTTTCGTAAAATTTAAATCTTTAACAAACATCAATTAAACTAGTATCTGTTTGAACACTTGTGTCCATTTACCGTGGGCAATTTTAATAGGTTTGGAAGCAACAGGAAATCAAAATATATCAATGTTTAAGTATAAGAGAAATAATAAAAAAACTTCAAGAAGGGAGGCCCTTTGTAGTATGGTTGGTGACAAAGTGAATAAATTTATCAGATTGTAACCAAATATCTTTAACTGATATATAAATTGTCTCAGCAGGTCTTCAATAAAGAGATTGTTAGTAACCACCATTAGCCACTGAATCCTATCCAGTATGGCGTGTGGAACGTTGCAAAATTCAAAAAATAAATTTTTATGTGGTATAAAATCATTCATATTCTATAATTTCATTTATATTCAAAACGAATTATTTGTTTGGTAAAAAAATATATTCATGTTCAATAATCGTATGGCATTATGGGCTACTGACAACATTTGTAACGAACGATTTCATTTGACGACGATACTTTAAACATGGCTGCTTCCACAATGACAAGTACATTTGTAGCCTGTTTAATTACCCTAAATGTTTCATAACGATACATTCTGAACTCCTCGGCCAGGGTTAGGGTTTTTTTTTCGAATATAAATAATTCTATACCATATAAATTTTATTTTTTATCACATGAATGTTAAATTATAGAACATAAATATGAAATTATCGCATATCAATTTATTTTTTAAATTTTGCAACGTTTCACACGGCATAATCCAGTAGTTATATAGAGAATATTAGGTTAGTGCCAATCTGTATCTAGTTTATCCGGCAAGTTGGAGAAAGGTTTATTCGGCGAGGCTTGCCGAGTCGAATAAATCTTTTGGAGACGAGCCGGATAAACTAAGTACAGATTGACACTAACCTAATATTCTATTTATCCTACTCGCATTTGCTTGAATGACTAATTTAAAATCCGAAATTCTGCGTTTAACATGCTTTAAATTCAGATCATGGCCGAATTGTTCAAAGCGCAGTAATTGTGTAAAACGGTCTTTTAACTGTTTGCGCGTCAAGAAATAATTCCGATGATTGACTCCATTATAATATATTAGTAAAGGTAATATTTTAAATGAAAGAAGGGAAAATACTAAATAAACTCGGTTTAGAAATAAACAAGGAAAAAATCATTTTTGGACGAATAAATCACTTGCGAATTTTCCGAGGACGAATCAGTTTTTATGACGTCATGTAAGCGAAGTTTGTTGTCAACATAGCGGTCGTATTTAGGAGCGTTTGTAGGATTCGTCATTTGACGCGTTTATTATTATTTATCATGGATTTATCCAATATTATCAGGATAATTTGTTATTCAAGCTTTCAATAGACGATAGGATTTATGGATGAAAGGATTATTAAGGGAAATACACTCGCAGCGAGCCAGCGACGCTGAAAGATGTCAACCATTTTCAGAAAATGGCCAGGACGGTCTGTGTCGTGGATGACGATGATGATTTTTGAAGCCAGTTTCATTATATTTAATTTATGCGTGGCTTGGCTTTGGTAAAACAATAGTCAACCTATGTATTTAATGTATAATGGCTGGATATTCGTCAAAATATACACAGAAAAGAAATTCATTGCAAATTTTGGAGTTTGGCACTGTACAGCGTCAACGATTGAGTTTTTGTAAAATTTGAATGATGAAGTAAGTGATTCAATTAAAGATTTAAATTGAAATTGTTTGAAAAGGCCCGTATTTGATTATTTTGTGTAAAATGTATTTGTTAAGTTGTCGTTAAAAGAATGAAACGCGGCCGCTTTTGATGCCCAATGTTATGATTATGTAGAAAAGTAGTCCGTCAATGCGTAGTCACGTGACTGCCGAATAAAGCAACGCTGCCGAATAAAGATAGGTTTATTTGGTCAATAGGTTTTCCTTCTAAAAGATCACTTTGGGATAGGATAAATAATTTTATTTACATACCATTGAAATATTGATATATGCAAATAAATGTTCAAACATTAATGTTATGTATAGTATGAGGATTGCTAAGTCTATTCCCATCACATACTCGTACAGTCACAGAGAGAGATAAAACCAACTTTTAAATACAATGCAGTCCCAAGAACTGATAATTGGACAAACCTCACAAAGAAAGCTCATTAACAAAACAATTTCTTCAACGTCTTTACATAATTATGATAGTCTAATAGAATTCATGTACAAAAATTGAAAATGATAGCGAACTCTTGACATGGCTGTTTTGAAGTTCAAACACAGACAATTTTCAAAACTTTTGAGATCTTACTAAATCTAAATGAATATTATGACTTCTAGAAATGAGATTTTTAATTCTAAATAGTTTTACAATGATATGTACTCTTATAGAATGTAGATAAATGTTCAATAAATTTAAGATCAGAATATAAAGTATATACATAAATACGGTAAATATTAACATATTTAGCACTTTAAGCAGCATAATGCACAGCCCCTATAAGTCAGAATAATGACGTTACGCTAAAATTCAGTATACATATAACAAGCCTTCAAATCGGCTATCTTTGAATTTTAGGGGAGGAAAGTGTTCAGGTACCTTAGTTATAAAATGGTAAGAGCATGCATGATTATATTATGTAAGTACATGAATATTTTAGCTACCTAAAGTAATACAGTGATTGTTCTCACAAATAGATCCTTGTTGCAGCCTCGATGCTTTGTAATTTTAATTCTTCACATTACTTTAATTACTACAGTGAAATCACATAAAATTTATTATGAAAATATTTCATCATTATGTCATGAAGCAGATTTTGGAGGTCAATAGTAAATACTTAAAATATAGACATGGCTAAATACTACATTTGTTTTTGTAGATTTTGAGCAGTTCGTGCAATTGCAAGTGTTTTATTTAATTCAAACTTACTTTGCATAGCTTAACCTAAAATTCATAAAAATATTTAGATTTAATTAAAATTAAAACAAAATACTTACTGTAATCTAAAAGCCAAATTGTATCTTGAACCACACACAATATTTTATTGTTATTATTATTATCTAAATATTCTGATGAACGGTTGATATCAACATGGAAGATGGGAAATAAAATATTTTGTATGGACCTTAACTAAAACATATGTACTTCACGAGGTTTTAACTTGACTGAAATGAATAAATTAATTCGGTTAAACTTATATCTTATTATTTGACCAAGATGACAATGCCAACCAAAAACACATAAAATATTCCATTAAAATTTATATTCTATGACTTAACCTTCATGTTATAAGGTTAAGCTATATATAGTTTATTGTTTTATATGTAAACATGTTAATATCATGCACACTAAGCATTGATATATTACAATAAGATAAATAAGGTTCGTATTTTATAATTATGAACATTTAGATATTTATATATTTCAATTTCAAATCGTTTATAAATTTTAAGTACGTTGTATACAAAATTTGTTTATTTAAACAATTTTTCATGGTCACCACTTTCACCAATTTACCAGAACTCGCTTGCCTTCCGTCATTAGTCGTCAATTTCTTCCTTTATGATAAAACTGTTCATGTATACCGGGTAAGAAAGTTATTAAATTGAGATATAAAATATGTAAAATAAGCTGTATGAAGAAAGTGTCACAGATCTTGTAAAGACTGACACTGGTACCAGAGTCCTTAAATTATGTGCAGAGTAAATAATAAATAACAATTTTATTATAAAGATCATAAGTATTAACACATTAATCAAATTCTGTCACATACTCATGTTTAACTTTTTTCTACAAGACGGGCCTTAATTGTCGCTCACATTTCCAATAATCAGATCATCAAAAAAGACCTTTAACGATATTTGTCTTTGTCTCATCGTATCACACAATCCAACGTTTTGGACAATACCCAATCACGATAATGTATACGGGACTTTGGCAAAATAATAATCTTGATTGCCAGTAAGCATGTATAACAAACCTATCTGACATCAGCAGACTGATTCATACGTATTCAACTCTGAACTATTGTGGTAACAATCAGCTTTATTTTGAATAAACAAATATTTGTTTGAATCTGAAAATGTACTTGTTTGTTGAATATCGGAATTTATACAGATTCTTCGTTTTAGATAACGTAAAAATAAGCTAAATCTTAAAAATCAGTCATATTCTTAATTGCTTGTTAAACACCCAAAATTCTATTTAACCGGCACAAAACCTTACCAGTTTGTAGGCTATAGATGAAATAAACACTTTTAATAGAACGTTAGAATATTTAATGATGATAACATTTACAACCTGAATTATCTTTGATGTTCATTATCCTCAACATATAGTTTTATTATATGTGCCAAAATATGTTTTTCCTTTTATCATCAGAAAAAGGAATAAGTATATAATGAATTACATCCATCGTGAAAATAGCGAAATGATAATCGCAACAACTCATTTCAAGTTTCATCACAGTAATTGGTGACATTGGTGAATCTTGCGGTCGGGGGGGGGGGTCCGGTCCCACCACTGAAATTCAGAAAATTCCAAAAATGTACCCGTGCATGAGTGAATTTTTTTAACTGTTAGCCATTTTTAAGTAGCATGAACCATTGTTTTTTTGTGCTTAACATAGACCTAATGGTTATGTTGTTCTTACTAATATGTTGCGTAATTGTGTAAGCAGTGTATAATGTTGTTGTGGTTTGAAAGTTTGGACCCCCTAGAAAAAACCTGGATCCGTCCCTGGGTGACATGCAGATATTGTCCGTAAAATTTGACCCCGACCAAAATGCAAAAATTGAATTCGAATGTAGTACTAATGTTCGATTACACCGTGGTCATGAGGATTATAACTTAAAATTTAACACACAAACATACTTCTATAATTTTACAATCGCTGCCGAAGTGTAGAATATGCGTGGTACTAATTTTCGCCGGGATATGTGTAGATTGTAGATAATCATTAGATGCAAATGTGAAAGGTCAGATCGGGGTCAATATTTACGTACTATACAATATTATATTTTTCTTAACTCAATAATATAGTTCGTTTTTCTCAACTGTCAAAACACGAATAATTTCACGGTGAATGCGTTTGTTAATATATTATCGTAATACATCCATGAGTTTCCGGAAGAGCGTATTATGATTGAGTATAGCTGCTTATGCCGAATGATATGTTTTAGTCAAGATATTTTAATAACAAGTAGGTCGCCAGTACAAAAACAATGCATTCAGTAACCGTGAAATTATTCAAGATTGACAGTTAAGAAAAAACTGAATAAATATATACAAATACACGTAATTTATTTGTAAATTCAAATATTCCTGAGTCAGGTGGGTTTATTGTGTTAACCTCTTTGTTTAAACGAATATTCTATACATACATGCATAGCAATTTGATACAAAAAATACATTTTTTTCGGTTGAAATAGCAATTACCGACTATGCAGAAATATTATAACCATGCAAAACCGCTACACTGAAAATCAAGATATGATGACTTGGTTTACAGTATAGTAAAAAACTATAAATACTATAAAATATTAATCATTCGTGTATAATCTCATGATTTGATCTTTTCAGTAAGTAATAATGCAACTCTGCACAAAACAGTATCTTTTAAACTCCTTAAAAACATATACACTAATGAACAGTGTCATATCAAGGCTTTTTATTACATACCGTATCATTACAGTCATGGCATGTTGTAGAAAGTACACATTTGTTCAAGATCCTTGATGTATGGTGGCTGATTTACGCCATGTCGTATTTTCGTTTCTTCGCCTCGAAGAAACGAAAAAACAAAACACGAAGACACGACAAATCCATAGTTTACGTAGTTTCGTATTTTGGTTTCTTCCCGGCGACGAAACGAACACACGACAAAATAAAATGCAACAATACGACCGATAAAATATGTCGTGTTTTCGCCTTACATTTGTCGTATCTTCGTTACTTCGCGTTCCGGTTTTACAAGCGCATGCGCGCATCAACTACATTTATAAGCAAAAACAATCATCGAGGAAGATAAGTTTTATACAATACTATAGTGATTGCCATCTTCCTCCATAATATGTTACGATAGAGAAAGGGAATGAAACCAACACATTTATTCAACAACAGATATGTTTAGACCAAAGACGGATCTTGCGGAGAGGTCAGGGGGGTCCGCCCCACTCTTAAATTTCCAAAATGTACCTGTTCATTAGTGTATTTCTTGACAAAGATAAGTCATTTTTAAATAGTTTGAAGCATTTTTTCTCGGTGCTTAACATATATTAAATGGTTATCTAGTTTTTATTAATATTTTTTGCATTATTCTGCAAAATGTGTGTAATGTGGTTGTGGTTCGACCCCTCCTAGAATAGTTCGGACCCCCTAGACAAAATTCCTGGATCCGCCCCTGTAGACCACTGTAAATGCCTACCCTTATTTATTACAAGTTTTACATTTTTATTGTACATTGCATTATTTGCTGGAATTGTAGTTTCGTCTAAAATGCATTAATTGATTATTTTACAAATTAGTGCCAAAACACTGTCAAAGGCTTTTTCCCGTCAAAGAAAGATGAATACAACATTGACTTTAGATTTTGTGCATAATATATATTCAATCCCGCAAAATAAATGATGTCATCATACTCACTTCGACAACACTTCAAGCCATACGCTTTCTTCAGTCTAACCAACCAGTCCGCAAAGTTGCATTTTGCCCGCAAGATTGTTTTTTTTGTGAAATAATAATAAAACCCGCTTGCTAGCTGTATTGATAGCACGCAAGTCTACTGATCGAGGGTCCTGGGCTGGATTCCCAGGCGAGGCATACTTTCGTGAAGCTTGATCATGAAAATATTTCTACGGCCATTCTCCCTTCTACCAATGATTCCTAATTATGTAGGGCAGTTGTCAGTCACAGACGAAAGTATTCGCTTGGTAGTTGGTTAGTTAACAGCTAAATCCAGGCATTTAGCTTTTCCAGGAAGCGTGAGTAGGTTGACTGACCGTCATTATATGACCTATACAATGTGTTGCTACGACGTTAAACCCAACAAAGACAAACAAAACTTTTAATCTTAAATAAATTAAAGATCATAGCAGGAAATAGACACAAGTTAGTGCATACAACTGCCATTTAGTTTTATTTTACCAGCTTAATCTGTTAACTAGTTACCAATACTAGTCAGTAAACTTCTTAAATAACGCGTTAATCAAGACGTTATCTAGTTACTTTTACTAGATAATCACTAACCACCAATCTATAAATAGAAATTGCGCAATATCTGGATTATCCATATAGCACCATATAGGCATTTACCGAATTCAAGCCAGTATGGCAGCATACAGGAAGGATAGGATTACCTTACTCTCGGGTTTTACAAAGCAGCACCGAGTGCAAAAACAACAAACCTGCTGATTTCTCAGAAATGCAGAGACTTCAATCCGCTTTAAAAGGGCTTGTCCCTTTGTCACTGAAGGAAAAACCTTAGTCACAAAATTTAATGAAGAGAAACTACTATGAATAGTAGAAATGCTAGGTTTCAATTTGAGTTCCTTCGTCCGCCAAATGACCATTGCAAATTTTCAGTTTAATGTATAACTTGAAATAAATAAGTTTAACGTAAAAAGACACGTCAAATAAAGTATTATTTCCATGGATATAAACATAAAAATAGACTCAAGCCGTAAAACATTGTAACATAAAATACCGGAACTGTTTTTGACTGATATTGATTTTATGTTACCTAAATGCGGAGCTGCAAGTATTGTAGTTACGGCATATTCTAAATATCAAGAGCTGAACAATGAACTTCCGGTATTTTAATGATTAAAAAATCATACCAATTGCCTTATGAGGATGAAAGTATGACAGAACGACGAGGAAAGCAAATTTAATGTAGTTTGGGAAATTACAGTAAAAGAAAAAATCGAAATTTTGAAGTGACCACGGCGCTTTGCTTCTGTTACTCAAAGCTTATTTCTAGTTGAATCTCTGTGATTGTTATCTTGAATTGTTTGCCTGACTCTGCCCTTTATGGCGCTACCAAATTAACAGTTATATGTTATACGATCACCAGACTAGTATGTAATTGTTGCACAGCCAGGTGGGGGGGGGGGATTTTGCTTGTACTTACTACAGGACTGATATCCTTGCTCTTAATCATGAATTAGTAATACTTAGGGTATTTTTCCACTAAAATGCTTACCCTGGCTATCTTAGACTAAAATTTAACTTTAATTATTCAGTTAAAAGTCGTCCCGAACATAGGGGCGGATATTCACCAAATTTCGGGATTTTCCGCCCTTTCTTAGGTATGTCTCTTATCAAAAACAGTACTCCATGTTTGGTTTCTTGTGACTTTATTTCTTGTCGTGTGATGATGAATTTTAGCTTAAAATGAAGGCGGACTCTGGTTTTTTTCAACGACGCAAATTATAATGTAATGTATGCTGGACGCGCAGACTATCCGACAGAGTATGAGCGACTCATGTCTGTATTATCCTAAGATTAACGCAGTTTCACTTGGTACTTTTCCCCCACTATAATGCTGACACAGAGGTCTGATAGGCAATTTTAGAGTCAAACATTATGTAGTCAAGGTCATCCCGAACATAGGAGCGGGAATTCACTAAATTTACGGACTTCCTGCTTCTTCTTAGGTCTGTCTCTATATAGAAGTTTGGTCCATTTTTAGTTAACTGACTTTATTTCATGTCATATCATAATGAAATTTAACTTGGAATGTAGTCGAGAATCTGATCTTTTCGGTGCTATCAAATTTATTGTAATATCTCCCATCTGGCAGCGCTTAGAGTTTGGCGTGTAGCTTGGGCCACAGAGTAGGAGCGAGCCAAGCCTGTTATACCCTGTGTCTTACACACTTTCACTTAATACTTTGATTTTTATCACTTAAATGCTGACATATAGATCTTATATAGCCAATCGTATGCTAAAATATAATTAACTTCAAGTCGAAGTCATATCGAACAAAGGGGCGGGTAAGCACCATTTTCGGGTCTTTTACGCTCTTTCTGAAGCATATCTCTACAGACAACCTAATACAGATCTGGGGTTATACAGTTAAATTCGTTATAGATATAGTTCACTTTTATTCAGCTGTCAGCAGTGCATACATCAACCCCCCCTCTCCCCCGCCATACATTAATACGACTATCTTTTTTATCAATCATGAATACTTAAGTACTGTAAGAGTATTTGATCACAGGGGTAAATATATACAACACTGAAAGTTGAATAAAATTGAACAATATATAATTAAATATATATATGTATATATTATACATAATTTGTATAAGGCTATTGGCTCACTTAAAAGACATTTTGTTTTAATTTTAAATTGACACAATATTAACAAATTCTTATGTTCTTGTATTCATTACTTATTTGTGGAATCATTTTTATAACAAACGTTAATAAGTCTAAAACATCTCCCTCTTTGATTTTATCTGTGTGGAATGTCTATGTTATTTTTAGACTTCATTTCAAAATTATTTTTAGTAAAACCAGTAGCGTGTTCAATTACACATAACGTTACATAACGATACATTCGGAACTCCTCGGCCATTCGCTGCGAATAACCTAATTTAATACACAAATATGAGATCATTAAGGCAATGAGTGATGTTTCAAAATTTACGAACTAAAAACGAAACATCACGCAATGCCTAAACGATCATATATTTGTTTACTTTAACACTGGTAGTTTCAAAATAGCGTCTAAATATGTCTGAGATTATTCGCAGCGAATGGTCGAGGAGTTCCGAATGCATCGTTACGGAACGTTTTGTAACGTTCCCGGTAACTGAACACAGGGCAGTAGCCATATAACACACAACAGTACAAAACAATAAAACACATGTACTCATTCATACATTCTAATGTCATTTTATACAGTTATTATTTCCCAGTATTTAGATTATGATAATCTGTGCTTGATTTATTCTAATCACTACAAGTAGTACTTGATTTTAATTCACCCCGTAAAAACAACAATAGTTTGGAATCAAGTTCTTGTAAAGTTGTTAGATGTTCAACATGTTTTATCTTTGTAACAATATATTTGTTACCTTTATCTCTCAAAGCTTATAGAAGTAGGCTAATACAACTGAAATAAAATATTATAACACACTTTAAACCATTCACTGGACTACAAACAACTCAAAGGGTATATAATGTACGTCTATAACACTCAGATTAAGTCATATAAATTACATAAAGAATATCATTTATTGGTCACGTATCCATATGGTCAAAGCATAAACAAAATTTTAAAATACATGTTCTTGAATTAATACAAAAAGTTGATTGTCCATATTCTTATTACTGATGGCTAAAGTAAATAAACTATCCACGATATTAATGATTGTACCATCTAGTTCTTCTTCTATAGGTATTTTCCACCACTAGTACTGGTGCACATACAGCGTTCAATGCTAAAATGTTCTTGTGAATGAATATATTATATACCATTATGTTGCGTTCATTATTCACATGCTTTTACTGTAGAAACTGTGATATAATTTATAATTATTAAATGAAGAACCTTCACGAGTCAATCAGTATAAACTTTGTACATACTTTGTTTCTTTTAGCACATGGTTTGATACCTGGTTACCGCAGGTCACATCTTTCATACAAATATTTGACAAAGATGCTGTTTCTTATCCATAAAAGAATATTACAAAGCAAATATGTTTTTTGTTTTGTTTTTGTTGGGTTTAACACCGTAGCAACACATTGTATAGGTCATATAACTGTGGTCAGTCAATCTACTCACTCCTCCTGGAAAGGCTAAATCTCTTGATTTAGCTGCTAACCAACTACTAAGCGCATACTTTCGTCAGTGACTGACTACTGCTCTAAGAAAGAATGCCCGCCCGGGATTCGAATCTACTAACCCTCGACCAGTAGACTTGTGCGCTACCGACTGAGCTAGCCGGGGTGGACATGTCATGTGACATCCGCACCTTCCGTAGTAAATGTCTTGTGGAAAATGTATAGGGGAAATACATGAATATTCATGTAACGAACTTAAGCTCGAAAACGCCAAAGACCAGTGACTAGCAATGCGAGTGGATTTTGAAAATTACGAGTAACTTATAAAACATGTTGTTGCTATCGGTTTACAAATTGGTGAATTATTGATTATTACTCATAGTATGTATTTTATATCAAAGATCTCGATTGAGAATTGAACTTGTGGACAAGCGAACTAGTATTTTGATCTTGGACAAGTTGAGTTATAGATTTCACTTGTCTGTGGACAAATTGAAAACATTTGAAATTCCACATCTCTGATATGTATATGTACAATTGATTAATAATTAAAAGAAATAAGAAACATGACTCTTGACACAAGGACAGACTGATGTCGCTAAGAAGTCTAATGTTAAGAGTAAGGGTCTCGGGGTAGCTACTTGTGTCACAGTTATATCCCTTTTGTGAACAAAATGAATCAATGATCTATATCGTTTAATATGTTAATATTGACAAGTATAACTTGGATCTTTAAGTTATCTCCCTTGTCTTAATATCTAAATTTTAATCTACATACTGTGAGCAATTATAATTGAAATGTAGTTATATGCATGAACTATTTTATCTATCTTATATTTCAAAAATGTACATACACTGTTCTCCTAAAGTTTCTTCACACATGCATGATTTACATTGTACAACATGGGAGTTTCAAAAGTTGTAAGAGCAGATTATTGAAAGCTTTTTGAAATCAGTGGATTTTTCTTATCAATATGAAACTATAAAAAATATCTTGAACTTGATATTGGTAAAATGAGATATATTGACCATAGTTTGGGAGGCTGATTATACAATTTTTGTTGCAACTCAAAAAAAAGTAATGTATCAATTCAAAGTAAGTTTCCTTGCTTGAATAATAAATAAAACAAACAATTATTGAATAATTCTTCAAGCTTGAACTTGTAATTTACAGCAATTCAATAAATTGTACCGTGAAGGAGTTTTTGGAGGACAAATTTTCTGGTTGTAATTCTTTAATTTTCCAAAAATATAGATAATAATAGAATATAATTCCAACTTTCGCGAAATTTGGTCATCAAATAACGGCGCAATACGAATTTTGATACTTGGGCGTAACACACCTGCATAAAGATTTGCATGAGTTATCGTTCGTGACCGGAATCGGTATGACGTCATCGTAGTCCTACATCCCGATAGCGGCTATTAGAAACACAGGTGAAAGATACAAAGTTTCCTTGTTATAGCATATATAGAGAAGATATAGATCGATTTTTTTTCAAATAAAAAGTATTTTATGTAGAATAATCCTTTCTAGATTGAATAGCGAAAGAATTTTGACGATCGCGCATTATTTGTGAATGTGGTGATGATTAAAAAACTGTGACCGTTAAACAGGTGTTTGAGACCTTTTTTCTATATATTATAGTATGGAAAATTTGTGTCTTGCGCTTGTAATTAGAAATAAATGCTAATTAAAGAATTGCTATTTACAACTTAGTTTGTATTTACTGTTTATTAATGACTGTTTTTTTTTCTGACGGCTCTTCTATAATACTTTCATGATATCAATTTAAGTAAATATGAAGTATTAGTTCGGAGCCCATATTCCTATGAAAATGAGAATTTATTACTTACAGTTGATCAAGTTGTTTCAGATTTCTTCAGTACCAGTTCTGATTATCACAGAATGATTAAGCATCAATTCCGATGCAACTTATGTTTTAAAAAACTTTATTATAATGATTCATAAGAATTTCATCTTCGTTCGAGGGACTGCACTCACTTTGGTTTCAAATAGATTAAGATAACTAGTTCCAAATGACTACAACTCGGCGACGAAGTAAATAATTTCATATCGTATGTTTTGTATAGTTCGTAATAATTCCCTTTGTTATATGCTTTTTCGTATTTCCCTTTGAGAATTTAAGTTTCAATAAAATCTCATAATATATTATTTATCTTCGGTAAATTCAACTGGTTATAAATTTGTCTTACTAACTAGTAAAACATACAGATATTAGCGTCGCCAAATGACTTCCGTGAAAAACAATATCAACTCCGATTCAATTGATTATTTTCTTACATCATTATTCAGACCAATATTAACTATAATTAACAAGTATATAATTGGCGATAAGCTATTGACAGGTCATGCGTAACTAATGCAATTTGCGGGCGGTGCGATCTTAGTCTATATTAAGGCTCACTTTCTTAATCCAATAAATAGAGGTTCAACGCGGGATTTTTTGTCATCTTGTCCGAATTTATCGTTCCCCGTGGGGAACCTCACAAACTAAATCAACATATTTAAAGTTAGGGGTACATAAAAATATCTTATCAATTACTCTTGTGTGACACCAAATCATTGATATTATTGCGTATGTTTCCATGGACACAGACTCTCACATCCTAACACGTGTTGGCTGTCACTCTTGCGTTGACATTAATATACAAAGTACGTACCGCACCCGCAATCAATTTCAACATTGTCTCACAGCCGTCATGCTGTGAATTCGAAATAATTTTTTAATCTGCCGACATCTGTTAGGCGATATATTGGAGATAAGGTAAATGTTTTGCAGATGACCGTTCAGGCGAACAAGGTCAAATTATGCATTAAATATTTTTGTGTGCAAATAGCGAGGTTTAGAATTCCGGTCTCATTATTCGGCGTAGCTGTCTAAGCTGGATTTTGATCTTTATTTCTGTATAATGACGTATGTCTGGGAATTTCGGAAATCCGCCGTTCTATTGGATGATTTTATAAGCACTGAAAATGACGTACGGGGGAAACAGAGAAAATCCCCTCTTCGATTGGATGGCCCTGACACGCGAGAAAAAATAAAGGCCACACTATTGTAATGGGGAATTACGTCTATGCAAACTATGTAGTACAGGGATAGAAGACGAATTTCATTTCGTGCTACTATGTCCTGTCTACAACGTTCTACGAGACAAATATATCCCACATTGGTATACTCATAATATAACTGTACATAAATTTTATAACTTAATGTCAAGTAAGAACGAAGTTCTTATTCGAAATGTTGCCATGTTCATATACTATGCTTTTGAAAAACGTAAAAATTCTTTAGTTTCTTGACGATTTAGATTACATGTATATTTATTGTAAAAATGTTTTGTATTTCTATATGTCATTACAATATTATTGTTGTATAACACTGTACTGTTTAACAAATGTTATGGGCTGGAGGCCTGGATCAGTATTAAATAAACTTGTAAACTTGTAAACTTGTAATGCAGTGTTTTACGAAATTTTGCTTCGTTCGTAGATTTTTTTTTTGGGTAGACTTCTATTGCTTTCCAAAGTGTTTTTTTATATTGTAACAATAAAAAGTTACGTGTCAAACACAATATTTTATGGGTAAAATGAATTACGTCTCCAGATGTGAACCGGTTTCTAGTAAAAAGTCTGATATATTACCCAATAATTATTAAGTTAGCCTCACTACGTCCAGTTTCCGGGGTTTACACTTTGTGAGTCACAGCTCCACATATATTTATTAATCCGCAGAGTTATTGGTACGTAACTTTTGAGAATAAATTCATAATTTTTTGTTCGGTCACATTTATATCAAAATCGAAGCGGGTTAACGGTATTCTGTCAATTCATGTCAAATTCATTACGCATTATCGTCTACATGTTGACCTATTTCCGTTTACAGAAAAACAAGCGTCTGACGATCCCGATTATTGGATAAAATCGGCGCGGAGTGTAATACGTAAAACACGGTATTTTTGGAAAATTTCGGACCAGTGCTCGGTCACCTTGTTTTACTTAGAATATACATAAATATGTGAGATTTTTATTTACAATTGATAGATTATTGTATAAATATTATAAATTTAAATAAATGATAATACTTCTTGAATTATTATAATAATTATAAGTGAAAAAGACAAGGCTGTCCAAATTCGATTTTCTAGCCTCTAGGATTTTCTAGCGGAAAACAGCAGGTGCGCTCGTATCTATCGTCTGCATAAACAGATAAGCGTCTAGATGATAATGATTTGGGGTTTTCCGCGAGCGTTTGACAGGTATGACTAAAATTAGAAACAATACGCGAGGTCCCCTTTTTAATTAATCGAAATTTGCTAGGGGTGACCGAGCATTGGTAGTGACCAAGCATAGGTAGCTGACTCTAAACAACATTGAACGGGCAACGGAGATCAAAACAATGGTAAGGATTATTAACGGTCGATTTCACCAAGGTCAGATATGCTCACAAGCTGCAGGTTATCAGTGTACGGCAATTGCATTGGCTGTTATATTCTTTACGGTAGGCAATCATGTGCCAAGTCTGCGAAACTGGTCTGCAAATGTTATTGATGAAGTGATGATGCGTGGTCACAACTTGTATGAGCAAATACTAACGGAGGTCACGGAATCAAAAAATAGGTTTTCACAATGCAATTATCAAAAATCTTCTTGTCTGAAACTACATGGCCTAGAGCTTTCATATTTGGTATATAACATCATCTAGAGGTCCTCCATCACAGTTGTTCAAATTATGCCCCTTCAAAATTGACCCCACCCCATGAATCACAATATTACATTGAATTATATAAGGAAAAGTTCAAACAACATCTTCTCTTGAACCGCTTATGATAATTTGCCCAAACTCAACAGGAATGGTCCGTGGGTGGTTTCCTACCAAAATTGTTCAAATAGGTCTGATTGGTTCGATAAGTAGGTCACTGGGTCAAAAAAATAGGTTTTAACATTAGTGGTCCTCTGTAAATGGCTCTTCTGTGACCTTTGACCTTTTCCTCAGGTGAGCACCCAGGGCCCTTTGGGCCCTCTTGTTTTTAAATCGACGCCGTTTGTCTTTTTTAAATATTTAACATTTAATATAATCGCACAACCAGCGTTATAAAGACATTCGATCAATTTATATTTCCATGATTTTTAGACACAACAAAGTCTAGATTAATATTCATACTTATTTTCAAACTAATATTTATTGCACACAACTTTGTACTTAATATCTTGGATTTGTGAGATGAATGCAATCAGATATAAAAAGCGCTTTATATTAATATAGCTGAGTTATTTTATACTATTTTATATAAAATTAAAAAGTTATGTGGAAAATGTAATAATAAATAAAAAAAATGCATATTTAATTTCAAAATGTTTTTGCGACTGATTAATTGACAGACGTGTATATACTACAATCCATTGACTGTTATAACACAATTTAATCGATAGGACTACGATGACGTCACACGCGGTAGATAAGCGATGCTGTACTATCGGCTAAATTGATACAGGTTTAAATCAGAGTTAAATATCTCGATATATACATTCTTTACATGCGTTAAACGTGGGTGTATGCTTAGATACAAAAGAAATACGTAATATTTCGATGTTTAATCGTTTTTTGTGTCCTTCGATGAATTTGACCTTTAAGCATAGCCTGCTAGTCTTTCAGCTTTTATACTATTTAATTTATTGTTTTTATCCAAATTTGATACTTTAACCTATTATTATAATTTAACTATTGTTCTTATGTTTGTGATATGTTATTGTAATATGTCACTTTGTCAGATGCTATACATAACTTATGTTTGTAAAGTTGGTTTATTTTACCGACAATAAAGAAATATTTGACTTGACTTGTCTTTTATTTATCTGGTTCAAATTAATGCATGTCTTTGTGTTACATGTATGTACAAATGGACATGATTTCAAAAGATATCATAAAACCCCAATACACAGGAGCAGACTAATTAGCACTGAATTCTGTGCTCTGTGACTCACGACATCTGTCATCGTCACCAATGTCTCTAATATTGGATCTGTTAAGTGTGTTCTGTAGACTATGGTATCTCCTAGCAACATATTAATATAACTAGTATCTCTAAAAGTATGGGACAAATCTTGAAAAAAAACAGTGTAATATCAAGCACAAAGTAGTAAAATATTGATTTTGCTCGCACATAGTCAAGTGCACTGTCTATGGAATGCTCTTACTTTCATTTCTCAAAAGGACAATATTGCACTATTTCTTGTTAAGTTATATTTCAGTTACAGTAAAGTTTCTCTATTAAGACCACGTTGGTTATTTCATACTCATACAATTTATTACAATTGAAAAGCTATTTGTAAATAAATCTTGTTCGTATCGTAAGTCTGTGGAACATAATAGTGGAACTTTAATGTTTTTATTACAATTCATACCTTCATTTCTAAATACAGCCGCCCGGCTAGCTCAGTAGCACACAAGTCTACTTATCGAGAGGTCGTGGGTTCGATTCCAAGTCGGGGCATACTTTCGTGGAGCTTGGTCAAAAAATTATTTCTACGGCCATTCTCCCTCCTACCAATGATTCTGAATTATATTGGGCAGTTGTCAATCACTGACGAAAGTATGCGCTTAAAAGTTGGTTAACAGCTAAACCCAGAGATTTAGCCTTTCCAGGAGGAGTGAGTAGGTTGACTGACCTCCGTTACATGACCTATACAATGTGTTGCTACGGCGTTAACCCCCTCAAAAAAATAATGTAAATTCAAGTATGTTACAAGCAATTGCTTCTATGTAACGGATTTTTCATGCCTAGGTTTATAGGCGAAATATCGTCAAAATTCTGCATCGGAAATCAGATAATTTACGGCTGGTCAACCATTTATCAGGAATTCACAAATATATCTTTTTATATAAAAATTTGTTTGTCCTGCAGAGGTCATTTGGAATCATGACCAATAAATAATTTTACTTTTTGAAATTCATGTGACAAAATCCGTGATTTTTAGCCGTATATCTAAATACAAGATTAAAGAATGATATTATACTTGATAATTATTAGCCATTGCCTTGATAAATTGTAGAGTTAAGAATTTGAATCCAGAGCTTCATGTGAAAATTCCAAATTCTTGTAACTGTAAGTTATACGTTATCTTTTAACATCTTTTTTCTTCCTTCGAAATGGTAGAAAGGCCGGGATAAATAAATAAAAAAGTCAGAACAAACATATTGTATATGTAAGATAAGATGGATTCTGTGATAACTGGTTCTGATCTAATATATAAAATGTTTTAGAACACAGAATATAGAAGATTTTACAATTTATTTTGATAATACTTGAACATGTTTTATACACAAAAATCCAAATAAGCAAAATGTTTCAAAAATTCTCACATTGGCATAATCTGATATATGATATGTGCACCTCTTTGACAGTGGGGTTTGATTGGGGGGATAACACAATCATGATTATGAATTTCTACGAATGCTGAAAATTTTCCATTCAAGGCAGTTCAGAATGACTGCTTGTAAAATATGAGACCATAACTTTAAGAAACAAAGTTGTAAAGACAGTTCAACCAAGAAACAAATTTGAATTTAAATTTACTAGAATCAATGAAATCAAATAATGGGACATCAACTGTACAAACATTGTATGGTCTGTATATATGGTAAGAAATGTGGTAGATGTTAGCAGTTAAAACAAATAAAATAATATAATGAAATAAATTCAGTTATGTTTGTCAGGTGGTATGAGAACAATCTATGATAAATGCTGTACACTTTATAAATAAAGATTGATTTCA
Source organism: Mactra quadrangularis (assembly GCA_025267735.1). Taxonomy (NCBI): domain Eukaryota; kingdom Metazoa; phylum Mollusca; class Bivalvia; order Venerida; family Mactridae; genus Mactra; species Mactra quadrangularis. Next base: position 33,831,357 of record CM046305.1, on the reverse strand, counting down.
ACATGCTTTACTATGACACGTACATATCGTAAATTTGAAAAATATAGAATTTTATTATCACCGCAGTAAAAAACAACAACAATACAGACCAAAATGAAAACCTGTATAAACAGCTTATTTGTAAATTTTGTAATAAAATCAGTTATAATTCAACTCGTGTGAGTAGAAAATGGTATGCGCCTCGGCACTCTGTGGAAATAAGTTTTCTGATCTCAATCACAGAAAACGAAAAAATAGCAATAAACAGTATATTCTGCTTTTGTATTTTGTTTTGTGAAAATATGGTTACTATGAAAAAACATTTGAAAATTTCTATCATCTTTCATAAGAATATATGTTTAGAACAATGCAAGTCTTGTTTGATATAATCATTACACTGAATGTTCGAAATTTTCATTACTCTTCTAAACGGACTTTATCTATTCACAGAAGGAGAATGTTTCATCTTCTGTCGGAACAAAACTGTAACGGTGACGTTCATAAAATCGTGTAATGTATGGTGGATTACCCCTCATTACAACATAGTTGTTATTACATTGTTTAAGTTACAGTATTTATCACGATGGTAAATCGTCCTATGCAATGTTTCTGGATATCAAAACCAACGCTATTAACGTTATTGTAGTAAGACCATACCCTCGTCAATATCAGAACACTGACCTACTTGATACAGAGATAGTCAGGAGACCAAACTTTATGAAGGTATGTTAGGTATATAAAGTAGATCTGACATGGGATTTGAACTCAAGATTCATTATTTTGTAATCAGTCATTATACCGACTGAGATTACCAGGTTGGCAATATATATTGGTATAATTTATTGATACTGTATATAACTGTTTATATTTTTTAATGTTAGTTGTACTTGAATTGCTTAATAACGTTGCAGTATTTAGGTATTGTACTGCTACTACTTATATACAGAAACTTCCTACCAGGACAAAAACTCATTGAACATGGAGCCTCTAACCCATCTTGTGGATCAAGTATTATTAAACCTTCAGTAAGATCTTCAGACATTTTATATATACTATGTTCCTCACCAGCACATACATATATAGAACCAAATGGTGTAATAGTTATATCGAATGGTCCTACCAGACTTTCATACACAGCTAACATTGTTCCATTTAGATCTATAGAGACTATAACATTCTTTGACCAATCAGATACATAGATAATACTTGTAGTGTCTGTGATATTGACAGCAATATATGCAGGTTTCTCTATATATTCTAAACATTTAGAATCTGGTATTATAGACTTTCTTACACCACCTGACAAACTTAAAATACGAAATTTAACAGGATTATAGTAAGACACATAGATCTCATCATTTACATATTCGACAGCTAAACAACTACCACCCAGTTTTATAGTTTTCTTAACATTAAGACCTTCCAATGTTGTGAATATTCTAATAAGGAATTCTTCATAGAAAGTTACAGCAACATCACCATTTGATAAAGAAGTTATATCTAGTGGTTCAGTACTAAATGTAATGTTACCAGATATAACATCATTATCAATATTTATCATCTTTACTGATTTGTTGTCAAAATCACAAACAACAACTTCATGGTCTGATATTGAAGTCATTGCTACTATATAACAATCTTTACTATCACTATTAAGTTTTACGTTAATGTCTTGAATGAAGGAGAATTCATCTTGGAATGGAGTATCATCAAAATCAGAACCATGTTGTATATCTAATGAAGCTAAACTATCAGTTGGTGGTATTGTAGAAGGATCTAGAGGTGTATGTTGTTTAGAGGTAGTACTGTCTGGTAGACGGAATGAAGCCTCGGCAGAACTATTGTAAACTGATAATGTAGAACTTGGTACCGCTTGTGTCCTGTCTGTAGATGTAAATCTAGATGTCATTGTTCTTAATCGTTCTGAAAGTGTCTTCTTCTGTTTTAATGGAAGTGATGTAGGTTTATTACTAGCCATTATTTGTGGTATTGATGTACATGTACAATATTACTGTAAAACAAAACATATAAAACTCTCAATCAGTTCTCAATAAAGCCAGTGATTTTGTAAAATCCTTGATAAAGCACACATTTTCAAGCTTTTTGATATTTATGTTAAACGTTAAATAAATCAGGTTTTTTTTACACAAAATCCCTTTATAAACATACCTTATATTAACGTTGAAATTAAGATTGAAAACCATAAGTGAATCCCAAGTTCTATTTCGAACCAGCGATTTCCGATTCGTTACCGGCCTTTAAACATATGTATAAAAGTTAACATATTCTGAGAGTAAACTCGAAAACAAAAATTGGGTGGACCTTATTTTGCGACTTCTAATTTCTGTGGTTCTTACCCTCTATATTTGTTCCATAGTGTATAAAAACAGGTTTGGCAAAATATGAGCACAATTAAACAATATTTTAGTAGCTCATCGACTTTGAAATTTCAGAATTCTTGTTCAGCAGCCGAAAATCAAGATATTGTTATGAGAAGCTTAAATGAATTATTTAAGAGATTGTTTGTGGCATTGACATTTCCAAAACTATAATAACACAAACATTTTTTTTCAAATTATGAATCATTAATATACATTGAGAGCCATAGACAATGTGCAAGGTAAAATCAAAGCACTGAAAAGCAATTAAACTTTTGGTTAGTTATAAACATTTTTCTCTTTTATACGCATACTTCTTATACTTAAAGACAAGATTTATCATTTTGAACTGTTTCGTAAAATGTAAATCTTTAACAAACATCAATTGAACTAGTATCTGTTTGAACACTTGTAGGGTCCATTAACCGTGGGTCATTTTAATAGGTTTGAAAGTAACAGGAAATCAAAATATATCAATGTTTAAGTATAAGAGAAATAATAAAAAACTTCAAGAAGGAAGGTCCTTTGTAGTATGGTTGGTGACAAAGTGAATAAATTTATCAGATTGTAACCAAATATCTTTAAATCGATAGCTGTTATAGAGCATGTTGGTAAGTACTGCTATATACATTGTCTCAGCAGGTCTTCAATAAAGAGATTGTTAGTAACCACCATTAGCCACGGAATCCTATCCAGTATGGTGTGTGGAACGTTGCAAAATTAAAAAAATAAATTTTTATGTGGTATAAAATCATTCATATTCTATAATTTCATTTATATTCAAAACGAATTATTTGTTTGGTAAAAAATATATTTATGTTCAATAATCGTATGGCATTATGGGATTTGTAACGAACGATTTCATTGGACGACGATACTTTAAACATGGCTGCTTCCACAATGACAAGTAGCCTGTTTAATTACCCTAAACGTTCCATAACTATACATTCGGAACTCCTCCGTCAGGTTTAGATTTTTTCGAATATAAATAATTTTATACCATATACATTTTATTTTTACCACATGAATGTTTAATTATAGAACATAAATATGAAATTATCGCATATACAAATGTAAATCTATTTTTTGAAAGTTTGCGACGTTTCACACGCCATAATCCAGTAGTTATATAATTTTATTTACATACCATTGAAATTTGATATATGCAAATAAATGTTCAAATATTATTGTTATGTATAGTATGAGGACTGCTAAGTCTATTCCCAGCACATACTCGTACAGTCACAGAGAGAGATAAAACCAACTTTTAAATACAGTATATTTTATACAATGTAGTCCCAAGAACATAATTGGACAAACCTCACAGAGAAAGCTCATTAACAAAACAATTTCTTCAACGTCTTTACATAATTATGATAGCCTAATAGAATTTATGTACAAAAATTGACAATGATAGCGAACTCTTAACATGGCTGTTTTGAAGTTCAAACAAAGATAATTTTCAAAATTTTTGAGATCTTACTAAATCTAAATGAATATTATGACTTCTAGAAATGAGATTTTTAATTCTAAATTGTTTTACAATACTCTCATAGAATGTAGATAAATGTTCAATAAATTTTAGATCAGAATATAATGTATATACATAAATACGGTAAATATTAACATATCTAGCACTCTAAGCAGCATAATGCACAGCCCCTATAAGTATGGTGTATGACGTCACGACTTCAGAATAATGATTTGTTTTTGTAGATTTTGAGCAGTTCGTGCAATTGCAAGTGTTTTAATTAATTCAAACTTACTTTGCATAGCTTAACCTAAAATTCATAAAAATATTTAGATTTAATTAAAATTAAAACACAATACTTACTGTAATCTAAATGCCAAATTGTATCTTGAACTACACACAATATTTTATTATTATAATTATCTAAATATTCTGATGAACGGTTGATTTCAACATGGAAGATTGAAAATAAATATTTTGTATGAACCTTAACTAAACATAAGTACTTCACGAAGTTTTAACTTGACTGAAATGAATAAATTAATTCGGTTAAACTTAAATCTTATTATTTGATCAATAAGACAATGCCAGCCAAAAACACATAAAATATTCCATTAAAGTTTATATTTTATGACTTAACCTTCATGTTATTAGACAAGGTTAAGCTATATATAGTTTATTGTTTTATATGTAAACATGTTAACATCATGCACACTAAGCATTGATATATTACAATAAGATAAATAAGGTTCGTATTTTATAATTATGAACATTTAGATATTTATATATTTTAATTTCAAATCGTTTATAAATTTAAGTACGTTGTATACAGTATTTGTTTATTTAAACAATTTTTCCTGGTCACCACTTTCACCAATTTACCAGAACTCGCTTGCCTTCCGTCATTAGTCGTCAATTTCTTCCTTTATAATAAAACTGTTCATGTATACCGGGTAAGAAAGTTATTAAATTGAGATATAAAATATGTAAAATAAGCTGTATGAAGAAAGTGTCACAGATCTTGTAAAGACTGACACTGGTACCAGAGTCCTAAAATATGTGCAGAGTGAATAATAAATAACAATTTTATTATAAAGATCATAAATATTAACACATTAATCACATTCTGTCACATACTCATGTTTAACTTTTTTCTACAAGACGGGCCTTAATTGTCGCTCACATTTCCAATAATCAGATCATCAAAAAAGACCTTTAACGATATTTGTCTTTGTCTCATCGTATCACACAATCCAACGTTTTGGACAATACCCAATCACGATAATGTATACGGGACTTTGGCAAAATAATAATCTTGATTGCCAGTAATCATAGATAACAAACATATCTGACATCAGCTGACTGATTCATACGTATTCACCTCTGAACTATTGTGGTAACAATCAGCTTTATTTTGAATAAACAAATATTTGTTTGAATCTGAAAATGTACTTTTTTGTTGAATATCGGAATTTATACAGATTATTCTTTTTTGATAACGTAAAAATAAGCTAAATCGTAAAAATACAGTCATATTCTTAATTGCTTGTTAAACACCCAAAATTCTATTTAACCGGCACAAAACCTTGCCAGTTTGTAGGCTATAGATGAAATAAACACTTTTAATAGAACGTTAGAATATTTAATGATGATAACATTTACAACCTGAATTATCTTTGATGTTCATTATCCTCAACATATAGTTTTATTATATGTGCCAAAATATGTTTTTCCTTTTATCATCAGAAAAAGGAATAAGTATATAATGAATTACATCCATCGTGAAAATAGCGAAATGATAATCGCAACAACTCATTTCAAGTTTCATCACAGTAATTGGTGACATGGGCGAATCTAGCGGTCGGGGGGGGGGGTCCGGCCCCACCACTGAAATTCAGAAAATTCCAAAAATGTACCCGTGCATGAGTGAATTTTTTTAACTGTTAGCCATTTTAAGTAGCATGAACCATTGTTTTTTGTGCTTAACATAGACCTAATGGTTATGTTGTTCTTACTAATATGTTGCGTAATTGTGTAAGCAGTGTATAATGTTGTTGTGGTTTGAAAGTTTGGATCCCCCTAGAAAAAACCTGGATCCGTCCCTGGGTGACATGAAGATATTGTCCGTAAAATTTGACCCCGACCAAAATGCAAAAATTGAATTCGAATGTAGTACTAATGTTCGATTACACCGTGGTCATGAGGATTATAACTTAAAATTTAACACACAAACATACTTCTATAATTTTACAATCGCTGCCGAAGTGTAGAATTTGCGTGGTACTAATTTTCGCCGGGATATGTGTAGATTGTAGATAATCATTAGATGCAAATGTGAAAGGTCGGATCGGGGTCAATATTTACGTACTATACAATATTATATTTTTCTTAACTCAATAATATAGTTCGTTTTTTCTCAACTGTCAAAACACGAATAATTTCACGGTGAATGCGTTTGTTAATATATTATCGTAATACATCCATGAGTTTCCGGAAGTGCGTATTATGATTGAGTATAGCTGCTTATGCCGAATGATATGTTTTAGTCAAGATATTTTAATAACAAGTAGGTCGCCAGTACAAAAACAATGCATTCAATCACCGTGAAATTATTCAAGATTGACAGTTAAGTAAAACGGACTATATATATGCAAATACACGTAATTTATTTGTAAATTCAAATATTCCTGAGTCAGGTGTGTTTATTGTGTTAACCTCTTTGTTTAAACGAATATTCTACACATACATGCATAGCAATTTGATACAAAAATAGAATCTTTTGCGGTTGAAATAGCAATTAACGACTGTGCAGAAATATTATGACCATGCAAAACCGCTACACTGAAAATCAAGATATGATGACTTGGTTTACAGCATAGTAAAAAACTATAAATACTATAAAATACAAGTAAAAAATTGCTGCTAAATGCAGCAAAGGGATTGTCACGGCAAACAAAAAAGAATGATTAAGTATAATCTAAAGGTAACTCAAAAGAGCATTATATTGAATTGTCATGTTAAGGTTTTTCAGTAATTAAAAGGTAACTTGTCATAAAACGTTTTTCTGTTCAAATGTAACAATCTCGTTCCAAAAGCCTAGTAAGATTCTCGATACTAGTTAGATTGAGAATCTTGACAAATTTGGAGTATGCGAATGGTCTGGATCTAGACACCATCTTTATGCCGACAGGATGTTAGGTTTTAGTTGGATTTATTTCCAGTAATTCATATTTGCATGACGCTTAAAAAGATCGGCAGAAGGGAAAACTTAGTTCTTCAGAACAGAAGCTATTTACATGACTTATCGCTTCTGTTTAGTCAAGTGCTCCTCACATTGCGGATCTGTTCTTACCAATCCGTGTAACCAATCATCTAACTAATGCATAACTGTCCAGCATCTTTGAATTTCGACATTTTGATTTTACAGGCGTGAACATTTGTTGCATTTATTGCATTTATTTTTTAATCACGAGACAGTCATGCAATCTAAATGTGTGTGTCTTTGCCTTGAAATAGAAATATCAGTTTGCGCATAGTATTAAAGCAGAGGTAGAGAGTCAGCGAGTGAATCTTTCAAACCAGTGTATTAGAGAGTAGTCATACCTTTACTTGTTACGGAAGAATTTTGTTGCCGGATACACGAAAGGATTTAACATGTATTTTAATTCCGAAAAGATGCACTTAAATACAAAAGGCAAGCTATTTCGAATAGAAATCATTTTTCTTAATAATGAATTCACTCGGACTCGAGAAAACATACTCCATTCGAACAAATTAAAAACTGGCGAGCTTTTCACCTAGGTGTAAATGTCCGTCATTTTAACTCTCTTAAAATTACCTGGTCCGTCTGGTCAATAGTCCGTCAATATAGTACCAAACTTTTCATAATTAAAAAAAGTCTGCAAAAATAATCTTACATCTGCTCGATCTATAACCAGAAGCAAGTTCAATTACACAAAACGCTACAGTACGTTACATAACGATGCATTCGGAACTCTTCGGTCATACATTTGTTTACTTTAACGCCGGACATTTCAAAATAGCGTCCAAATATGTCCGAGATTATTCGCAGCAAATGGACGAGGACTTCCGAATGTATCGTTGCGGAACGTTCTATAACGTTCGCAGTTACTGAACTCAACCCTGGTCCGTAACTCTTATGCTCTTAAAATTAACTGGTCCGCTGCACTTAATCATAGTTAGAAAAGATCGCCAATAGAGCTCAGTAAGAGTAAGAATTAAGAGTCAATGTTACACGATTACGCTTCTTTATTTATACAGTCGGCTAATAAGAAAAAAAAGGTATATTATTAAAATATATGAATCATATCAAATTAGTTTTCAAATGATAAATGTTCTAACAGTTGAAATATATAATATTTACAACAATATGTGATGAAGCAATCGACGATTCTTTTAATAGTTAAAGTCTGCAAAGTTATTTCTTAAAATATAATTTCGATATTGGTGTCTTATCTTTTCAAATAAAATATTGGCAAATATCAATAATATATGTACTATACACACATTATGATACGCATATTTGTTAAACTGTATCCGTATACTAAACTGGTCTCCTGGTCCGGTTGGTTCGCGATTTATACCTACCCCTTTTCGTGTGATTCGAAAGGATTTGCGGAAATGTGTTGATATAAAACGCTGATTTTTCGTGTGTTGCATTGTTGCAAGAAAAATTGTTTATATGGATTCCCCCAAAAATGATTTTTCTATTTAACTTTTAACGGAAATGGGCTGTACTATGACTGCATTAAAAACAATAAATTTGTCGGCAGTGGAAATCGAAAGGATTTTTATCATTTTTTATCACGTGACTTTTGCCCATTGCTATCAAAATCTACCCACCACAATATCACGGCGTTGAGACGCCGTGAAATTAATCATTCGTGTATAATCTCATGATTTGATCTTTTCAGTAAGTAATAATGCAACTCTGCACAAAACAGTATCTTTTAAACTCCTTAAAAACATATACACTAATGAACAGTGTCATATCAAGGCTTTTTATTACATACCGTATCATTACGGTCATGGCATGTTGTAGAAAGTACACATTTGTTCAAGATACTTGATGTATGGTGGCTGATTTACGCCATGTCGTATTTTCGTTTCTTCGCCTCGAAGAAACGAAAAACGAAGACACGACAAATCCATAGTTTGTCGTATCTTCGTAGTTTCGTATTTTGGTTTCTTCGCGGCGACGAAACGAACACACGACAAAAAAAATGCAACAATACGACCGTAGAAATGTGTCGTGTTTTCGCCTTACATTTGTCGTATCTTCGTTACTTCGCGTTCCGGTTTTACAAGCGCATGCGCGCATCAACTACATTTGTAATCAAAAACAATCATAGAGGAAGATATAGTCCGGCTAACACCAAGGATGACCTTGCACGAAAGGATGTGGAAAATGTTATTCAATTTATTGGTAGACATGGTCTTACTGATTCTAAATCCGGTTGATGCCACTTTGACATCCTTGGGCAACTCCCAGAATCCAAGATGGCGACCAAGATGGCGGCAAGATGCTAAATAATACATTCAAAATGTATTTTTACACTTTATGTTCTTAAAATGAAGGACAAAAGTGATTTCAACATCTGCGGATCCAGTAGGCTAAATTGTGTTATTCATATACAAATCGTTAAATTCAAAATGGCGGTCAAAATGGCGGATAAAGGGCAATTAGCCCAGTATATAATGAACAAACTGACAGAAAGAGACTGAGTAGTGTAGAAATTTATTTACTTAAAGATCAGTTCATGTAATTAAAGAAACCGATTGATTTAACTAAGCTTTAAGTTATAATAAACAATTATAAATCCAAAATGGCGGCTTAAATGGCGGATATGATCTTATAGTTCAGTATATATAATATACATACATGGACGGAAACAAACACGTGTGCGTTTAAGTTTCAATGTTGTTGTTTTTTGCTTTTGAATCTTTCCCCAGTTCGTAAGACTAGTTAATCCCACCTGATTATCTATTAGCAACTTAAAATTCAAGGTGGTGTCCAAGATTACGGTTACGAAGCAAATTCAACCAGTTCTATTTTTAGCAATAATGTAATGTAAATAATGAAATGTTTCATAATGGCCTTGTTATTTGGTTATAATGCCGTAGTGAACGCCATATCAGCCCTGAGTTTGAAGTCCAATATCATACAGTTAATTAATAATGTTACTTATTTACTGGATAATAAATAACAGGCCATTATGAAAACACTTAAGTCACCATCGTCGCAGATAAGGACCCTATGAAAACACTCAGATTGTACCAACATTCAAAATGGTGGCATTTTTGTGGAACAAACAATACGACCTTCACGAGAAAACTCGGCCATTATGAGATTCGGGACCAATCAAAATGCCTGAATCTCATAATAGCCGAGGCATTTATTAAAGGCCGTGTTTTTCCAAATTGGCCGATTATTTGGTTATAATGCCGTAGTGAACGCCATATCAGCCCTGAATTTGAAGTCCAATATCATACAGTTTATTAATAATGTTACTTATTTACAGGATTTAATGAAATGAAAATTTGATAAATAATTGGAATGGACAAACTAATTTTTTCCAAAATGTAAGCCATTTAGATAAAGAAAAACGGGAAAATAAAATTGGATGAATACACAGTTAACAGTAGACAATTTATTATAAATAATCTGAAACATATAAATAGCAAAATAAGCATGTGCCAAAAAATCTGGAAGAAAATAATTGAGCTCTATTATTATCATTACACAAACAATTATACAGTCTGGCTCGACTAAACTAGACTAAATTAGAATATGTGCTTAAATGTTCAAGTTTGCTTCAGTCTAATATTACATATCGATAGCACAATTTCTCTGGTCGTTTTTGTATGTTAATAACAACATGTTCAAGTGACGACACAAATTACTGTTTACATAGTATTTTGCACTCAACATCCTAAGCACATCACATGCAATGGTAATTTTATATATTAATGCTTATTGTCTTAAGAAAGTATCCAAATGGATACTAGCTTATGGCCAAAAGATATCATAACTGTCTTCACTTTTGATGTAGGATAGGTGAACCAGATTTAAAGCATATTTTACACCAATGCTAATAGTGTACTTTCTTTATGCTGTCAATAACTGACCGACTTGTAACATTACATTTTGGACGAATGACAGTTGAACGTATTGTTATAGTGTTACAAGATAGATATTCCAAAATGAGTATCAGCACACCAATGTAGTCAGATATTTTTGGTACTCAGCGAATTGCAGCAACAGTTATAATTTGTTGAGTGTACAATTTTGTTGTCTGTGCTTCTCGTATCAAGTATTAAAGGTTAATGCAATTAAACATATATGTAATGTTACCGAAAAGATGAATCACCATATATTGCAATGCATCGTCTATAATGTTTGGAATGGAATATATTTGAATATTGCGAACGAGATCGACAAGTTATCTCAGCGTACCATTCTTCTTTGGGGTAATCTTTGCAGTTGGTAGTGAATGTACTCCAAATGTGTTTAGTTACCAGGCCTGTTTAAACTTTTGACACTGATGCATCAGATAAGTTATGTGTTCTTTCAAGATATTTAGACTTAAGTGAAACAAGACACTTCTAAATTTTCTACTTTGCCATATTTTTGTAATTGATGAATCCTTTAAAGCCACCATCTTGCACAGGGTAACACTATTTGCTAAATCATGAGCACACAAATTGTGAGTCCTGTGCATAAATTATTTTTGAAAAAAAAAACCTTGTTTATCGTTCGATTAAAATTTTGTGCGAAAGATTCAACGCTACGAACGAAGCTAGGAAATTCTTGGGAAAAGAAAAAAGTGCTTGTTTTATGCGCCGCGTGATGTCATTCAAATAATTGTCAGGCAAGAGATATCGGCGAAGAGCATGTGCTTGTTTATTTTATTAGTAATTGTTGTGACACCCGAGTCTGTAGCACAGTTGGTAGAGCAACGGTATTTCGAATCTAGTGTCTCGAAAGAATAAGGGTTTGAATCCCACCCTGTGAGGTTATACCTTTCCTTGGAAATTGGCAATTATGTCAATTTTCCTCCATTAATAAGGTATATGGAGAAGTTGCCAACCTTGTTGAAGGGTCGTTGAGTACTGGTTATAGACAAGGGTCCAGGAAAGCTAGGCTATGTGCGCTGGACGCCGTAATGTAAATAAACAAGGACAATGATGAGTTGCTGTCACATATGTTTCGTACAAAATCCAATTTCTTATAGCTAATAGCATTTACCAGTGTCACTCTAGTCAGATAATACAGTTAAGTCTCGATTATCCGAAATCGGATCGAACGAATAACATGGATTATCATAAATGATTTCTCGGTCCCGAACATTTTGCTATATAACGTATAGTAAAAAGTTCGTTTTATCCGAAATGGATTATCCGAATATCATGGATTATCCGAACTAAAATTTTGGTCCCTACGTTAAGAAATTTATATATTTTCACACCTTTTAACCGAAGGCGGTCAACTCTGATGATGGGTAAGTTCCCCTATTATGGAGACGTAGACAATAGGGTGTGAAAAACATACGCACCTGTATATTGTATATAGTAAAGGCGTTTCATAATCGATATTAATTTTGCAAACCGTTGAGCGTAAATTATCTTAAAATAGTTAATACAGTTGTAATTATCAATTAAAGTTAACATGTGTTCACTATTAAATTGACTTTATTAAAATTATTGTTTTTTTGTTTTTTTTTATTTGAATGAATGCCGTAAAATATCAAAGTTGAAAGTGTTCAGTATGTTTTCGCATGCCTTTAAATTTGTCCTTATTTCGTTAAAATTACAAATAAAATATACGTACAAATGTATATAAGACAGGTAATTTCTGACTAAATCATTCTATTCTCGAATAATCACCTCATTCTTAGTCAAACTAATGAGTTTAAAATGTGAAGACGAACCCGGGTCGATAGCGCAGTTGGTAGCGCGCCGGGATTTGGATACTCGTGCCCGAGGGGGTGCGGGTTCGAATCCCACCCGGGGAGGTTATATCCTTCCATGAAAATTTGACAATGATGTCGATTTTCCTCCATTGATTAGATAATATGGAGAAGTTTCCGGCCTTGTGGAAGGGTAGGTAAGTACTGGTTATAGACAATGGTCCAGGAAAGCTAGGTTAGGTGCGCTGGACGCCGTGAAATGACCTAAATTGTGTTGATACGGCGTTAAATCCAATAAATAAATAAATTAATTAATAAATGTGAAGACAACGACTCAATGTGATTCGTCAGTGACTTAAACCATACCTTCCGTTGTCGAAATCAATATTATTCGTTCGTGACTTAGCCTCAACCTTCCGTTGTCTTAATGTTCATAATGTTTATTATTTATGTTATGTGTTTAACGTATAAATAATTATTTGTAAGTTTTATAGATGTGATTGTGTATGTATTGTAAATAAAATATTTTAAACTGCATGCTAGTTTGCTTGTTATTTTTTATAATACCATTTCTTATCTATGAAGACGTGTATTACAGAATAATGACGTCATCAACTACACACAGTACGTCGATGTAAGATTTTAGCTTCAAATCACTTCGAACTAAGAAAAGACACATACTAGCAAAGATTTTGATCTTTAATCACATAGAATCAACACAACCAGGGAGTTTTAAAGGTAGCAGCAAGATATACCATGTATAAACATACGAAGTATTAATGAACCTAACTTATATTAAGTCATGTTGGATAATTATTTCTAAGACCTTCGAAACCCGCTTTATCCGAAATCCTGGATTATCCGAATTATTCTTTCGGTCCCTACGAATTCGGATAATCGAGGTTTAACTGTAATTCAAATTGTTTTGCGTTCAAAAAATAAAGAAATTTGATCGTTATAACCAAGCCTAGAGTTATTATTCGTAAAAACCGTGTGGTAATATGATATTGCTTCAAAATAGATTTTGTTCAAAATCCATTCTTACAAAAGATATAATACGTCAGTTTTTCAATTGAATAACCCCATTATTACGTGGTCTTTATTTGTAAGGCTATTCAAAACTTAAATTTCTACTTAAAGTTTGCAGACACCCTCCTGACAATGAATAAGTTTGTTATCTTAGCGTTTATTGGTTGATTATTTCGAAATTTTACTTCCGTGTTGCTATTCATTCAATTTAAATTATCTCATAACGATCGTATAGTCCTATACTTTGTCTGGCGAGTATGCAAATTTGTTTTGTATAAGTTTTATAAAACCGCAATACACGTTACGAGTAATTGTATAGATCATGTTAACTTTTTAATGAATAATGTTGACAATAGTGCTAGAATGCAGGCACGCGTGCATTGCAAGTGAAACAAGCCACTTCTTAATTTTCTACTTTGCCATTTTTTTTTGTAATTGATAAATCCCTTAAAGCCACCATCTTGCACAGGGTAACACTATTTGCTAAATCATGAGATAGACAGGTTCAAAAGGAAGTGTATACGCTTATAGAATTGACATCTAATTTCTCTCTATCCTAGTAAATAACATAACAAATTATACTTTAAACTTTGATGAAAATGTGCGTTTGATAGTTCTCCTTTTTATCAATGGATAGAGTATTTACAATGAAATAAAGAACACTCATGATCCAGTTGTGATATCTGATATCAAGATCAAACTTGAAATCCTATAGCAATTTCCCTTAATTACTATCAAAATGTGTTACAATGTCACAGAATTTCTTTCAACTGCTTTGGCATTAATGTACTCTTAGAATACCTTGAAAGATAATTGAACTTGCACACAATACTTTCAATATTATTTGTCTTTTTCTTTGTATATAACCTCCGTTTAGTACATATTGATTATTATTGAAGTGGCAAACATATATGAAAAAATGGTCGTTATTCTAAGTATATCAAAGTTTCGTATCACAACTTATGTTGTTCAATGAATTAAATATTATCAGAATAGTGTCTCTAAATTGCCATCTTAGAAACAATTTGCTTCTGGAGACAACTGACAAGCTAGTATCAATTATTTAATATTCGCAAGACCAAGAGATATAAAAAATCCTTAACATGTCGCTGTATACTCATTAGTGTGGAGTCATGTCTATTTATGTGACTTAGTTTTCCAGCTCTTATCATTTATTTTGACCATCATCTTGAATTCTTGAAGTTATCCAAGAATACCAGTATGGCATCAACCGGTAGCATTAATAAAAGTGGATTAACGACAAAATAAAATGCATTGCAATTATTTGGTATACCCCACTCTACCACTTAACTCATTGAGGTTGATATATACCCGACAGCTAGTTATTTACGCCATTCTAGCCGCCATCTTGGATTTTGGGAATTGCCCAATGATGCCAGTGTGGCATCAAACAGTTATATACACTCAGGTATAACTACAAAAATGCATTATTTTTTTATATGACTCTGTGTACAATTTGGCTCATTGTGGTTGACATACATGACAAATGTGGCCTTTATTCGCCATTTTATCCGCCATCTTGGATTGGATAATAAACGAAGGGTACCAAAATTGCATGAAATAATATTGCAGATAATGTTAGACTAATTTAAGCTCTTTAAATGATCAGACTGTGAAAAAGATGGATTAATTATAGATTCATCAGTTCTCAACCGCCATTTTGTCCGCCATCTTGAATTTTGGGAGCTGCTCAAGAGTGCCGAAGTGGCATCATCCAGTTTCGAAAACTACAGTGTCTTAGCTTCAAGAAAATGCAAAAACAATTTCTACATCCTTTCATGCACGGTTCAGTCGATTTTTGTAGTTTATATACCGGAATAACAGTGTTAAAACCAATATTTTCGTTCCCATGCTTGTCACTTGTACAATTATGAAAATACTTTAAAATATCAGACAGACATATAGGCAAACAGATTCACAGACAGACGGATGGACAGAAAATGAACGATCGGGGGTTTTATGTGGACACGTTACCCAAGGTCATCTAAAGACAATCGCAAACAGATTTATACACACTATATACTCCTGATTGTTTTTGATGGTATTTGGTATACTCATACTTTGCCATACATTTTAAAGGCTTGTTATTCTATACGTAGCTAAATTTTGTGTAAAAATTCTGTCCGAATATTTTATCTATATATTTTAGTTCTAGCCTCGACCGTCTTGAAGCGGTAGTACGCTGGGCATTAAATCGTTCCACTCGAGTTGAACTCCGACCACGAAAAGTATATTCGAGGATTTAAATATGCCTATCAAAACGTACGAAAACGACACACACACATATAATTCATTTAGGTTACTGAAGTAACGCTTTACAATGCAAGTGTTGTGAATGATTTGGAGGTTGACTTTGTGTGAATTGTCTTTGTCCGCCAAAATGCTGCAAATTTTACAATCTACGGAAGGCCATCGGGGACATATTTTGAAGTTATTGAGCTTTACGAAAAAATAAAAAAATAGAAACGTATCATTGTTTGTAGTTATAAAGCCTCATATAATACCGGTTACTAGTATTTAATTAAGTATTATTTTTTCAACTCAAACAGTGCTTCGTGTTTGATATGTTAGACACAAAATGACAAAGTAGGACTGTCCAATTTAGGAGAAAAATGTATGTAAAGGGTTAATTGAAGCAAGTGGCCTTATTAAGCGTGAAAATCAATGATAATGCAAGTGTATGCTCCGTCTTTACAGATACATGGATACCCATATGCAAAAATTTTTTCCTCAGCCTAGGGAGTTTTTTTTCGTGAACGGGTGAACGAATAGTAGATAACATTGTTTTCATGAAAGCTGGTAAGATGACCCGGTCATTATTCATAACTTAACAAAATATTCTAATGTATGGAATAAAATTAAATAGAGATAAATTTTCTTTATTAAGATCTAGCAAATTAAACAGAAAGTCACTTTTTTCTTTTTGTGTTTTTTAGGTCTCCGTCAATGATCGCATTATTTAATGTGTTTTCACCTGATTTTAGCTTTTTTTACAACTTCTTAAGTACAAAGTGTCAATTACATATGTCGTATAAAACTTTATCATACTATCATAACTGCGTTAAAATATAAAACAAATAAACTTACGTGGAAATTTCACTGTAAAAATCTCACAAAATTCTCACAAACTTCTCTCAGTATATCGATATTCATAGAATGATCAGAACCTTTATGTGTGTGCAAATGTTTTCCGCTGATTGACAGAAAAAATCAATGTTTCATATAGTCGTTACTGACTACCAGTCACGTGGGCTCATATATATACATATGGCCCAATTATATAAGTTGTATAATTCATATTGAATAGATTTGTAATAGTGTAGAATCCAATTCAATAGTTTATATTCATAATTACTTAAAATAAATTAATTATTGTTACCAAATTGTAAAGAACTAATCAAATTATAAATTTTCATCTGTTTTTCATTTCTTATTTTATAAACTACTGTCACTGTCATTGGTTTTATACATACATATAGTATAGTACAGTATACAATAGTATAATTGATTTTCTTTATTTAAACCTGAGTTTAACTCACCTGTATTTTTGGTCATGTGACCTTATATTTCGCTATAAAAGCACATGTATCAGCTAGTCCAATTAGCTTGGGTACTGGCTGCATAGGTCAGTACATAGAAGCTCAATGCTTCTGTCGCTTCATAAAGCATAATATGCTTTAGTCTCTTTTTAGTCTAAGAATATACCTTAGATCCTTAATTTCAAGCTCTACTGTATAAAACAATATATAAATTGATAATTAAAATATCTAAATATAAATTAAACTGAAATAAATATAATTTGATCTAAATATCATTTGTACCTGTGTTTATATATATATATGTGTATGTAAAGTTATAAATTCACTATTCAATAGATGGTATAAGTTTATCTAAATCTTTGTTGTTTATTCATTTATTAATTTGTACAAAAAAACCACTATACGATCCAGACCAGTACCACCGGGTCTTAGACCTAGCACCATCTAAAGGTCTACAGAATATTAATACAACTTGTGATCTAATCACTCAACTACTACAACTCTACCGCCAGGACAGAATAACCAAGAAATCGAACCATTACAGATTTAAAACAAACCGATTCTGTGAACTAGAAGTTATGTAGACTAAAGACCGCTCACTTGATAAGAACATTGTTGACTTCCTTAAACGATTCTTTATGTAACAGTACTCATTTCTGTTGTGAGTTTTTTGATTATACTGAAAACTGATCATCCCCTTTTTATAATAGGTTTAATGGGACCTCGGTTGAATTCAGTACATATAATATACATATATTTGGAGCTTCGTCAAGCTCGCTTGAAAGCTTTGTCATATAAAAATAATTTTCCGTCAACAGGCCGTATCCACATTCATATAAGTCCAATTCTTCTTAGGTGGGTTATTAATTACCGAGAAGCTTAAATTTGGCAATCTATGTGCATTGTGGTTAGGTTAGCTTAAAATGAATGCAAGTAATTTTTTGCACTATTGAATGTACAACCAATAATTTGAAATAAAGAGAGTGTCATAACTGAAATAATGTTTGACAGATTTAACCAACTATTGATGAATAACTCAAACACCATAAGTATTTTTATTAAAGTATGATCATTTTACGCCGTTTTTATATTTTCCTCCATTAATTTACGCGACCAGTTCACAATTACATGGTTTTTGCGCCAAGTGTAGGCGGCATGAAAACCTGATCTGTTATTTTTTGTGATTTTGCAATTTCTTGTGGATTGATTAAAGTGATTTTGTCCAAGTGGATTACATTGTATTAAAGTGCGATTTGTGCATTAGTGAAATTCAATTTTGGAAATTTAACTTTATTTTGGAGATATTTGATACTTGAGAGACAGTTGAGAAAAAACGAACAATAACGCCCTATCGCAAAACTAAATTTTATCGATTTTCACTGTCGTTTCAGTGTCGTCTTCAAATTTATCATAAAGTGTATTAATTAGGGGAAAGAGTGTTTTTTAAAAAAAAAACCAAAGTGGCGGTAATTGGCGAAAAGCGCCAATTAATTGCGCGATCGTGTTATATTTGGGAGTTGTCTTTTTATTTGAAATTCTTCGCGCTCAATTATGACTAAATTTAAATGTAAAAAAATCTTAATAGTAATTGATCTTTTTGAGTATTTAATATTTTGTAAAGAAAATGCTCTATGATGTCTGGTCTCATTTGAATGGTCTAATTATCGGAATAATTCACCGATTACAAAATAATTTTCTCATCATAAAACATATGAACAGAAGAGAACAGAAGAGAACCGAACAGAACCGAACAGAACCGAACCGAACAGAACAGAACAGAAGAGACATTTATTCACAAAAACTATACAGTTTCTAGTGATTAACAATTATAACAATGAATACATCACAATCAATACGATCGTAACATAAATAGGAAACATCATAAAATTACAATGACATGAAAATATTACAAAATTAAAATGACATGACAACATTACAATGACACGGGTAAACGAGATTATACAATGACAATGACAAACAAAGAGACATAAAATCAGAGAAATGTCTGAAATTACTACATGTAAATCAAAAGACAGAAAACATAATGATAGGTTTAAAAAGTAAATAAATACAACATAGACAATGTAAAATAAGTGAATATACTTCTACACTTTCACACTTTATAGTCCAACAACAAAAATATTTAACTTAATTAAGTTTAGTGGTCATTCAGTTACCATAACTAGTTAACCACTTAACCAACTTGTAAATTAAGGGGTTATTTAGTTACCGTAACTAGTTAACCTCTTAATTAACTAGTTAGTTATATGTGGTTATCTGATGGTAGTAATATGCCACCAGAAAATGTAGATCAAAACGGAAAAATAAAACAAACAAGTAAATCTGTGAGCTAATGCTCACTAGTGATACCCCCGCCAAAATCTAAAAATATGCGACAAACAGGAAGTAGATGAGCAAGGAGCATGAAATCGCTTTACACCACATGGGACTATGGGATGAAGCAATATGCAAAGTATTAGGCTGCTGCATGTTATAGTTGCTGAGAAAACTGCGACGGAAATTTTGTAACGGACGGACGCACGGACGGACGCACGCACGCACGGACAAGGGTAAAACAGTATACCCCCCTCTTCTTCGAAGCGGGGGTATAATAATAGAAATTATTAAAACTGATTAGTAGTCCAGTGATCTACTAACTCAACTAGCATGATAAAACTTTCAATGACATAACCTTTGTTTATGAGGTTTACTAGCATATAGGACTCAACCCCAGATAATGACTTGACACTTCATACAAGTCAGTATGCTCTCAAAACAACAAAAACATTTGACTTATTAATAGTGAAAAATATCATATCCAAGGCAAAGTACTGATCAAAAACTATCAAGAGTGGCGAATAATTAATATAAAAGTCATTTTGTCTGGTCCCCAGTCGTATTTTGTCAGGTAAAAGTACGTTAGACAAAGCATGATAATGGCCGCGCCCTATGTAGTGAATAAGGTATTGGATATTTTTTTTCAATGAACATTTCTCACAACATGGTGAGAAATCAAAGAATCATTGTACAAGAATTACAGTGAATACCTTCTTCAGTTGTTCGGTTACATTTATACTAAATAAAGTATCCGAAAGTCTTACGAGGCTAATCCACGTCCGAATTGTGTTCAAGTGAGACTTGTTTGTGTAAATCGTTCGCTAAATATATGTGTAATCAGAAAAAAATGAAATCAAATGACCTAAATAGTATCAAACTCTTACTAAAGTAACAATCGTCAGCAAATGATCATACAAGATCAAGAAAACGTAATAACTGAATAATAACTGAGGAGGCCGCCATAATTACGGCTTGCCTGACCCGATAACGATAGTGGTAAGGGGCAAGTAATCCAGACTAGTAGTCATTATCCTTCAAAACACAATGAACCGATCGCTTTTTGGTAATTAAAACAGTGCAATAGAACACATTTAATTAAGGATACAACATTAACTGGGTCCATGATTAAGTTCAATAGTTCTAAAATCAATGTAAAAATCAGCCAGGAAATGGGGTGTTTTTAAAGTTGCGTTTTAGGTTTAATCATGCATCTGCAAGGAAAAGGTTTATTGGATACCAATTTTCAATGTATTTTTTATTTATTTATGTATTTATTTATTTATTGGATAAACGCCGTGTCAACACAATTTTTGTCATTTTACGGCGTCCAGCGCACCTAACCTAGCTTTCCTGGACCATTGTCTATAACCAGTACTCACCTACTCTTCCACAAGGCCGGAAACTTCTCCATATTATCTAATCAATCGACTTTTTTGTCAAATTTTCATGGATGGGTATAACCTCCCCAGGTGGGATTCGAACCCGCACCCCCTCGGGCACGAGTATCCAAATCACGGCGCGCTACCAACTGCGCTATCGACCCGGGTTATATATTTTTTTCCACAATAGTAAAAACAAAATGCTATTCAAACTCATGTTGTACTCGAAAAATGCTAATCAAAAACGCCCATAAAGGACTTCAATCCATGAAAACAGTTGTTTTTAGCCAAAAATGACCATATTTGAAGATGACATTGATTATCAAAGCTAGCTAATTTCGATTAATTAAGTTACCAAATCACTTTGTACATCACAGATCTATCCATAAATCCAACTCAAATACATATTTATTGACCATTTCAGCCCCGTGTTCAGTTACCGCGAACGTTACAGAACGTTCCGTAACGATACATTCGGAACTCCTCGGTCATTTTCTGCGAATAATCTCGGACATATTTAGACGCTATTTTGAAACTACCGGTGTTGAAGTAAACAAATATATGACCGAGGAGTTCCAAATGTATCGTTATGTAACGTTCTGTAACGTTCGCGGTAACTGAACACGCCCCTGCCTTGCGTTCAGTTACTGCAAACGTTACAAAACGTTCCGTAACGATACATTCGGAAATCCTCGGCCATTCGCTGCGAATAATTTTGGAATTATTTAGGCGCTATTTTGAAACTACCGGTGTTAAAGTAAACAAATATATGATCGTTTAGGCATTGAGTGATGTTTCGTTTTTAGTCCGTAAATTTTGAAACATCACTCATTGCCTTAACGATCGCATATTTGTGTATTAGATTAGGTTATTCGCAGCGAATGGCAGAGGAGTTCCGAATGTATCGTTATGTAACGTTCTGTAACGTTTTGTGTAATTGAACACGCTACAGGTATCGCTCTTGTGATAAACTGCTTCCGAATCGTTGTTCACTGCGAAAGTAGTTCCGAGAATTTAGTTTGACTGTATTTGGGTGGCTGTGCCTCTGTATGTGTCAAAATGATATATTTTTCACCCAAATTAGTTTTTCTATCCCTGTAGGACAATATTCTGACCTTTTTGTGTTTTCTTTTTAGAACTACTTCTTGCGGTGGAAGATCTAGAGTTTAGTGTACTGCAGCCAATTTGACCTTTGAGAATGGGAATTCCCAACTATACATGTGCGCAATGTGAAATAGTGAAAAATACAATCGTTCATGACCACTCTTTATTAGACTTATTTTGCAGGTCTAGTGTGGAGGATTTACAGGATACCATCATTATATCCCAATCTATTTTGGAAAGTGGGCAGAGACCCTGAAAGCAGACCATTTTACATAGAAACAAAGAGTACAAAAATTGACAGGAGTGAGTCCTTCACTCAGATATTGCGCTAGAGCGCAGCCTACATTTTCGATTGGTCGCCTTTTCACACATTTGTCACGCTTGGGTCGATAATTAATGCCTTAGAATAAACGTGAAACTTATCAAACTTGGGCAATTAGTCATTAACGACCAACTTATTTATGACTGTTGGACATAACTTTCTTAATGAGAACATAAAACATCATTCGATGGATTAGTTTAAAGTGGATATTCGTGGAGAGAAGAACCTTGCCTTTTCGTGAAAATGATGGATGAGACGAAATAGCGCTCTCGCATCGTCCCGCGACGACCGGGAACTTCCGTTAGTTTACTTCCGTTACGACATTCGGAACATCCTCGGCCATTCGCTACGAATAACCTTGGACATATTTAGGCGCCATTTTGTGTAATATGTAAACAAGTGCACGCGATCGTTTAGGCGATGACTGAAGTTTCGTTTTTAATCCGTAAATTTGAAAATACTCATTTCATTGGTACCGATGAACAATATTTAATTCAATTTAAAACAAATAAATATGTTTAGACAAAGATCTGTGTGTATACTACAAGAACTATTTTGTGTAACCGTTACGTGCTTCGCCTCGTGTAGGTAGTAAAATCACCAAAATCCAGTGAAGACCCCCCCACGAATCCTTCCGAGATTATTCATTCATGAAAGGTCGAGGGTGTTCCGAATGCCGTTACGAATCCTTCTAATATAGGATCCTTGATCAATCGTATGAAATTGTATGTATGTATTTCAACGTTAATCTGTACAGTCAAGTGTATCGTTGATGAACTCTAGAGCCTGGGTTAAAACACTTAATGGCAATCATTTTGCCACTGTACGTTTCTTGACTTCTAGTTTTTGTTAGCCCTACTACACTGTACTTGTATTTGTTTATAGAGTCGCCTTGACAACAGTTTAAATATCTAAATACATCAGTATCTTTGTGACCGAATGACGTGTTTTATTTTACTATTTCTGTTCCTAATATGTTTTCTTACTTTAATTTTATACTCTACTGTTTATGTTTCAACATTAGCTCATGTTTATTGTTGGCGGTCTGCATCAGGATATCTAAATCTGGAACGATATAAAAACATCACCAAACTTTGAAAAAATCAAAGTATGCCGTAACTTGCGTTACGGTGTCATAATGAATATGATTTTGTAACACATGATGGAACAAATAATATGATAAAACAAGTATAACTTAAAATGCTGTTCTATATTCTAAGACAATATTTTAAAACAGAACATCTACATATTAGAAAATTTAAATAAATCAATTACCATGTATGCTTCCTTATTCCTGGTGCCGCGCTAATTTTAAACTCTTTGTAACGTCTACCTACCTGTACTTTTTATGTCATTTTCATCAGCTGATACAAAATGACTTGATTTTTTAGTCTATGTAAATCTTGTGACATCAGGGGTGGGGTGAATTTTGATACCCGATATCTAATTTGAACAATCTTTGTTGAGGACCTTAATAGGATGCCACATGGCAAATATACAAGTTTTTGGCCTTGAAGTTTTAGAGAAGATTCTTTAACATTTGCTTTTATATATCTGCTGACCTCTTGTGGCCCTATTGTATAACTAAATACATAGCAAGAAACTATTTCTAACATTCATTTAATTAAGACACCTGATGCGGAAATATATCAATAATCATAATCTCTGTTCAGTATTTTGGACCGTATATAGTACCACACTCACTAGCCATCTCCTCCCCCTCGTGACAGAGCTTCAATTTAATAAATCACATTCTGACTACGTATTGGACGCGTGTTAAACAGGCATTGGTCAACACACAGCAGTGTAACTCTCACTAAAAATGACCAGTATGCTATCACTGAGTAGTGGCAACGGTCATCGTATTACACCCTGGGGCTGGGCCAATTTTGACCCAAGGGGCATAATTTGAATATTTTTAAAGCACCTTCTTGTGATGATCCATGCAATATTAAAAAACTGTAGACTTTAGGTTTTTGACAAGAAGACTTTTTAGATATTGTTGACGACGTACGCACACACACATGCACACACGCACGTACGCACGCACGTATGCACGTACGAACACACTAACGCACGCTGGCCAGACAGAAACCATATTTCACTTTGTTTTTATTCCATTGTGGTCTTCAGTTTTGGTAACAGGTCTTAGATAGCAAATGACAGACAGACAGACAGACAGACAGACAGACAGACAGACAGACAGACAGACAGACAGACAGACAGACAGACAGACAGACAGACAGACAGACAGACAGACAGACAGACAGACAGACAGACAGACAGACGGACGGACGGACGGACGGACGGACGGACGGACGGACGGACGGACGGACGGACGGACGGACGGACGGACGGACGGACGGACGGACGGACGGACGGACGGACGGACGGACGGACGGACGGACGGACGGACGGACGGACGGACGGACGGACGGACGGACGGACGGACGGACGGACGGACGCATGCACGCACGCACGCACGCACGCACACCCGCACGCACGCATGCACGCACGCAATAAAGCTATTGCGTGTCCACGTAAAAGCTGTTGCGTGCGCACGTAAAGCTATTACGTGGCCATGTAAATGTTATTGCGTGCGCAGATAATAGCTACTGCGTGGCCACGTAAAGCTGTGGCAACGTAAATTTTAGATATATCTCCATGTCACCTCTATGCCACCGTAGTAATACACTTTCGCTCAGGTTTTAAAAACAATCATGGAATCCGTGCGCCGTCGTGTTAACAAGTATATGTGAAGCATCAACCAGTTATGTTTAGATTGCAAAAATAAGTTTTTATGTGGGATCGAACCCGTAACCTCGTGATTGTTAGGTGGTAAGTTTACAACTACACCAAGTCCTTACATGCCTCTTTGTGTCCTATTACTAACCTTTAAGTAATACATTCGTGAATTTACGGAGATTTCATATGGAAATTCACGACTATGCATACAGTGCATGTTTAATGTTGCCAAATTGAAGTATTGTGCGTAAAAATTGACCCCGACCTGACCTTTATGCAAGAATATTCATTACATTGAATACGAATGTAGTATAAGTTCTCGATTACACCGTTATTAAAAATATGTTGACTAAAACATATCATAAGGCATATGAAGCTATACTCAATCATAATACACACTTTCGGAAACTCATATTGTGTATTACGACAATAATTTTAACAAACACATTCACCGTAAAATTATTCATGTTTTGACAGTTGAGAAAAAAACGAACAATATGTTTTAGTCAAGATATTTTTAATAACAATTAGGCCGACAAAAACAATGAGTACAGTCACCGTTAAATTATTCAAGCTTTGACAGTTGAGAAAGAAACGGATGATAGACACTATAGTCATAAATCAATAGAAAAAGGCAGGTTAAGTCAAGCCATATTTTGGGATTTGTCCATTGGACTGGCAATAATTGATGTTTTGGCTTAACTATTATCGTAACATAAAATTTGTTCTTTTAGACACCTATAATACAATATTTCTTTAGAATATCATCTCACGTTCAGTTATCATTTATGTTTCTTAAACATTAGTCAAATAGCTCAACTTACCCCACATGGGGAAAGTTGTGTCATATGGGTTAAGTTAATCTCTGGTAAAAACAGACAATGCTCACCATTAAGAATTCAGATATCATATAGAACATTCTAGGTAGAACATGGATATCATCAAATTTAGAGTTATTCGTCAAACACATATATACTAGGACGAAAAAGAAACGCCGGGTAACCTATAATGATTGTTTTAAGGGATAAATTGTATTATTGGATTATTATATTTATTTTTGTATGAAATGTCATCTGTATGGAACCAGCTGTTGAAGTTTCAATCGATTTCCGGTGCTGATTATGTGAAGAAATACCCCCTTTTAACGATGACCCTTCTTGTTTTGCGAAACACGGCCGGACATATGTGTTGCATATTTTATGTACCCGGCGTTTCTTTTTCGTCCTAGTATATATTAAATGATTCGCAGAACAAACTAAACGCTAGTTTAATATTCTTAAAATGAAACAAAATGCACGAGCGTTTTAAGATATTAAGTGTCAAGAAAAGTTGGATCTAGAAATAATTTTAGCAGAGGATTCACTCAGTGGAACTTGCAACATAAGCTGACCTGAGAAACGACCATAACTGCCAACATTATTATCCTGTGTCAAGCAAAAAATCTTTTAAATCAAAGGTTGCTTTATCATTTATTTTCAACAAACAAATTAATACTGGTTTATGTTTTCTTACATTTCCAGTAACTTCATACATATACATCTGTCCACCAAGCACATCTACTCTTGCAATGTAATTTATTATTCGTTACTTTCATACAAGGAGACTACAACCCTTGTCGACAGAAACAAGAACAGATATCGTGCTTAGTGCTCTTAATATACGTCCAATCTTAATCATCATAGATAAAAGACAATTGTTATTGTTTGGACAATTGTGCCATCTCAATTAAAGAACTCGTTTAACACGACTGATTAAAGTTTTTATCGTCACCAAAACACTCAAAGGGTTTCTTCCCTGACTTATTCCGAATTCTCGGAAAATATGAACTTACTCAACATTTTAACCAATATGTACCAACTGGAACATTTCCTAAACTGTTGTCATGGAAGAACCACGTGAAAAAAGCCATAGTTTGTGTTGTTCGGTATGAATTGTGGGAAAGAGTGTCGCGTGATACTAGTTTATCGAAGTACTTGGACGTTAATTCAGCGTATGAAATATGAACATGTATATTATGGCACTATAGTAAACTGTATAATAAACTACAAACACACTGCGTGTCAGCATTTATTGTGATGTGAAATTAACAAGCATCTAATTCTATTTTGCTCAGCATTCGGAACTATAAAATGTGGTCAAGATTTATAAAACTATTTGATAATCGCGGATTACAAACATTCTTGTGTCTGTCAAATTATTGAGATGTTTTAGGGTTTCCCGTCACTAAATCTTTCCGACAATGATGGAACTGCTCTGGACAAAACTTATTTCATGTTTTCTATGTTGTTTTATTATCTCTTATATTTATTATATTCATGTTTGTATCTATATTTCATGTACTTTATATATTATTTTCACTTTAAAATCTCCACCTTGGGGAAATAAAGAAATATATTTAAACAATTACTGTGAAAAAGATACTCAAGTCATCTGACGTATGTTGGAGACTGTGAACCCAAGTTTTATTATCATTAATTAATATATAAGTTACAACGATATCTGTAAATTTGTAATGTAAATGAATTCTGGTTATTATCAATTTTAACATGTGACGTAAAACCCTGGAAACGTGATAACGCATTTTAAAAACATTTTATAATAAGTCTTACATTTTCTTTTTGATACAGTCACCTGAGTAAAGTCTTAAAGAAGAACATAATTTCTTAACGAAAAAAAAATTGTGATAATCAAACACTTGTAAATTACTTTAAAATGTGAAAGAAATCAATTTGGAAAAATGTTTTCATTTTGACTAATATTTCATATTCAAAGCAACATCTCAAAACAACTATTTCAATAGTTTATTCATTATATTTTTTACTAAAATTGTCAATACCTCAGAGTTGGTCTTTCTCTATTCATTATTTATTTGTTAAGACGAACTGTAACCCTACACAATAATAATAGAAAATTGTCAAATCAAATTGCAAAACTATATTAAGTGAATCTATAGCCTGTTCAATTACACAAAACGTTACAGAACGTTTCGTAACGATACATTCGGAACTCATCGGCCATTCACTGCGATTAATCTCGGACATATTTAGACGCTATTTTGAAACTACCAGTGTTGAAGAAAACAAATATATAATCGTTTAGGCAATTAGTGATGTTTCGTTTTAGTCCGTAAATTTTGAAACATCACTCATTGCCTTAACGATCGCAAATTTGTGTATTAGATTAGATTATTCGCAGCGAATGGCCGAGTAGTTCCGAATGTATCGTTATGTAACGTTCTGTAACGTTTTGTGTAATTGAACACGCTACTGATCAGAACAAAAAATTAAGATCAATGCAAAGAAGGCACTGATGTAATAAGTATGGTGGCATATTTCTGCCATCAGATAACCACATAACTAACTAGTTAATTAAGAGGTTAACTAATTACGGTACCTAAATTACCACTTAATTAACTAGTTAGTTATGTGGTTATCTGATGGCAGAAATATGCCACCATAAATAAGAGTTTGCTTTTTCAAAAATAATTGTACAAGGCAGGGCGGATCCAGGATTTTTTTCTAGGGGGGTCTGAACTTTTTTCTTGGGGGTCCAAACTTTCAAACTACATTATACACCTTTTGCATAATAATGCAACTTATTAATAATAAAAACTGCATAACCATCAAATCTATGCTAAGCACAAAAATTGCTTCATGCCACTTAAAAATTATTTACTGTCAAAAAATACACAAATGGACAGGTTCATTTTGGAAATTTTAGGGGGGTCCGGACCCCCCTGACTCCCCCCCGCTAAATCCGCCTATGCAAGGTTATTTTATGCTGTTAAGAATATAAAACTTGTATAAATAGAACTATAATTGATTATATCATTGAGTGTAATTGTATTTGAAGATATTTAATATGTCATACATGGAGACCACATTGATCATATTTTATAGTTTTGTCAGTAGTCTAGAAGTTAATGTTATAATTGATATTTGCTGATCTAGTTTGTAAAAACGTTTGTAGTCAATTCTCTAAAAAAATCTTATTACTCAAATCACTAAGTTGTACATACTTTTTACATTTACATATACTGTATACGTTTAACTGTCAACAATTTGACAATACTTAATCGGTGCGCTATATAAACTTTATTAAATCCAATAATTTGAAGATTTACTAAAGAATATACATGTCAAAAATATAACATACATAAATATATTATTGTGAACAAAATATTAGCTTACGGTCCCCCGTGGTTGATAGTCTAACTTCGGAACGAAACAAGTTAGACAATCTACAGGGGTAGATAAGTTTTAAAATAACTTTATGATCAAACTAATTCATATTTACTTACAATAACCTATGGTGGCTGGTTTATGCCATGTCGCATTGTTGTCCCGCGGGGCGCCACACGAAATCACGAAAGTACGACAAAATGGTCTTTTTGTCGTATCATCGTCCCGCGAGGCGCCATGCAAAAACACAATCATACGCCATTTTAATCATTTGTCGTGTTTTCGCCTGAGGAAGCACAAAGAAACAATGTATTTTTACGACAAAACTTTTACAAAGGTACGACACATTTTCGTGTCGGGTTTTTGCCATAATTTTGTCGCATCTTTGTGTTTTCGTCTCATAACCCGCGGGACGATGATACGACAAACAGATATTTGTCGTATGATTGTGTTTTCATGTGGCGCCTCGCGGGACAAAGATACGACAGAGTAGATCTGTCGTATAATTGTATTTTCGCTCTTTCGCCTTCCGCTCACACATGCGTACATCTTCAATAGTCTTCTGCACATGTGTGCAGAATCGTACTTTCGTGATTTCGTGTGGCGCCCCGCGGGACAACAATGCGACATGGCATAAACCAGCCACCATAATAACCAGTGTGTATGAACCAATGTTCAATGAGACAAATTCAAAATGAATACATTATGTGTTAATTTTAAATGCACATGTTCTGTATAATTATTGCTAGATTAAAGTTCATGTCTTGTCAAAAGTATCATATTTTAGCACTGCACACAAGAGAGATATACACTGTACACTTGGCAATTATTAGATAAGTTCAACATATGTACTTATTCCACAAGAGTTTATAAACTCATCCCACATCTTAATACGTAAGTGTGAATTCTTAGTACAGAAATAAAGTTTGTGTAAAACTATTCTATTTACAACCAAAGAGCATTTTGAACAAATTTGTTGAAAATCATCATCATACATTGACCCGATAACTGCACAAAGCGTTTTACATGTAAATAAGTATTGGGGATGAGACTTTGCCGCTAACCAAATAATACATGGTAGATTATGACGTAGTATAGTCTGTGATAAATTTGATAAAGAACTATCGTCACATAAACGTTCACGTTTCAAGTAATACTCCAGTCACAATTGAGCCCCGATGTGTTTCCGATTATACTCCAGTCACAATTGAGCCCTGATGTGTTTCCGATTATACTCCAGTCACAACTGAGCCCCGATGTGTTTCCGATTATACTCCAGTCACAACTGAGCCCCGGTGTGTTTCCGATTATACTCCAGTCACAATTGAGCCCTGGTGTGTTTCCGATTATACTCCAGTCACAACTGAGCCCCGATGTGTTTCCGATTATACTCCAGTCACAATTGAGCCCCGATGTGTTTCCGATTATACTCCAGTCACAACTGAGCCCCGATGTGTTTCCGATTATACTCCAGTCAAAATTGAGCCCCGATGTGTTTCCGATTATACTCCAGTCACAATTGAGACCCGATGTGATTCCGATTATACTCCAGTCAAAATTGAGCCCCGATGTGTTTCCGATTATACTCCAGTCACAACTGAGCCCCGATGTGTTTCCGATTATACTCCAGTCACAATTGAGCCCTGGTGTGTTTCCGATTATACTCCAGTCAAAATTGAGCCCCGATGTGTTTCCGATTATACTCCAGTCAAAATTGAGCCCCGATGTGTTTCCGATTATACTCCAGTCACAACTGAGCCCCGATGTGTTTCCGATTATACTCCAGTCACAATTGAGCCCCGGTGTGTTTCCGATTATACTCCAGTCAAAATTGAGCCCCGATGTGTTTCCGATTATACTCCAGTCAAAATTGAGCCCCGATGTGTTTCCGATTATACTCCAGTCAAAATTGAGCCCCGATGTGTTTCCGATTATACTCCAGTCACAATTGAGCCCCGGTGTGTTTCCGATTATACTCCAGTCAAAATTGAGCCCTGGTGTGTTTCCGATTATACTCCAGTCAAAATTGAGCCCTGATGTGTTTCCGATTATACTCCAGTCAAAATTGAGCCCCGATGTGTTTCCGATTATACTCCAGTCAAAATTGAGCCCCGATGTGTTTCCGATTATACTCCAGTCAAAATTGAGCCCCGATGTGTTTCCGATTATACTCCAGTCACAACTGAGCCCCGATGTGTTTCCGATTATACTCCAGTCACAATTGAGCCCCGGTGTGTTTCCGATTATACTCCAGTCAAAATTGAGCCCTAGTGTGTTTCCGATTATACTCCAGTCAAAATTGAGCCCCGATGTGTTTCCGATTATACTCCAGTCACAATTGAGCCCCGATGTGTTTCCGATTATACTCCAGTCACAACTGAGCCCCGATGTGTTTCCGATTATACTCCAGTCACAACTGAGCCCCGATGTGTTTCCGATTATACTCCAGTCAAAATTGAGACCCGATGTGATTCCGATTATACTCCAGTCACAATTGAGCCCCGGTGTGTTTCCGATTATACTCCAGTCACAACTGAGCCCCGATGTGATTCCGATTATACTCCAGTCACAACTGAGCCCCGATGTGTTTCCGATTATACTCCAGTCACAATTGAGCCCCGGTGTGTTTCCGATTATACTCCAGTCAAAATTGAGCCCCGATGTGTTTCCGATTATACTCCAGTCACAATTGAGCCCTGGTGTGTTTCCGATTATACTCCAGTCAAAATTGAGCCCTGATGTGTTTCCGATTATACTCCAGTCAAAATTGAGCCCCGATGTGTTTCCGATTATACTCCAGTCACAATTGAGCCCCGATGTGTTTCCGATTATACTCCAGTCACAACTGAGCCCTGATGTGTTTCCGATTATACTCCAGTCACAATTGAGCCCTGATGTGTTTCCGATTATACTCCAGTCACAATTGAGCCCCGATGTGTTTCCGATTATACTCCAGTCACAACTGAGCCCTGATGTGTTTCCGATTATACTCCAGTCACAATTGAGCCCTGATGTGTTTCCGATTATACTCCAGTCACAATTGAGCCCTGATGTGTTTCCGATTATACTCCAGTCACAATTGAGCCCTGATGTGTTTCCGATTATACTCCAGTCACAATTGAGACCCGGTGTGTTTCCGATTATACTCCAGTCAAAATTGAGCCCCGATGTGTTTCCGATTATACTCCAGTCACAATTGAGCCCCGATGTGTTTCCGATTATACTCCAGTCACAATTGAGCCCCGATGTGATTCCGATTATACTCCAGTCACAATTGAGCCCCGATGTGTTTCCGATTATACAACATCCCTTCTTTACTTTTTCAGTGTGGAATGTCTATGTTGTTTTTAGACTTCATTTCAAATTTATTTTTAGTAAAACCATGCAGTTTCCATATAACACACAACAGTACAAAACAATAAAACACATGTACTCATTCATACATTCTAATGACATTTTATACAGTTATAATTTCCTAGTACATAGACTATGATAGTCTGTGCATGATTTATTCTAATCACTACATATAAATTACATAATAAATATCATTTATTGGTCACATATCCATATGGTCAAAGCATAAACAAAATTTTAAAATACATGTTCTTGAATGAATTAATACAAATAGTTGATTGTCTTCATTCTTATTATTGGTTGGCCAAAGGAAAAAACTATCCACAATATTAACAATTGTACCATCATGTTGTGATCGTTATTCACAATAACGCCCGGCCCTGGTCTATTTAGTTTTACAAGTACATTTGTATATTGTTTTTATATTGTCTATATGAAAAGTTACTACGTTTGCTATTTACATTTGAGAAAAAATCGAGGGATTTTTTTCATTTTGCGAGTTTAAATAAAATTAGGCTTGCAAAAATTTGGAAGTCCGTTTTTGGGTCAAATTCAAGCCCTGGAATAATACATCGTATAATGTAAACTCGCATGAAATAACCTTGTTTCATTTTTTAAGTATTTTGTGTAGTATGATTACATATAACAGCCCTGTGTTCAGTTACTGCGAACGTTACAAAACGTTCCGTAACGATACATTCGGAACTCCTCGGCCATTCACTTCAAATAATCTCATCTAATACACGAATATGCGATCGTTAGCCCTCATTCGGAACACCCTCGACCTTTCATGAATGAATAATCTCGGAAGGATTCGTGGGGGGTCTTCACTGAATTTTGGTGATTTTACTACCTACGCGAGGCGAAGCACGTAACGGTTACACAAAATAGTTCTTGTAGTTTACTCACAGATCTTTGTCTAAACATATTTATTTGTTTTAAATTGAACTAAATATTGTTCATCGGTATCATTGTACTGTGTAATTTTAAATTTATGGACTAAAAACGGAACTTCAGTCATCGCCTGAACGATCGTGTATTTGTTTACATAGTTTCAAAATGGCGCCTAAATATGTCCGAGGTTATTCGTAGCGAATGGCCGAGGATGTTCCGAATGCGTTAGCCCTAAGGCAATGAGTAATGTTTCAAAATTTACTGACTAAAAACGAAACATCACTCATTGCCTAAACGATCATATGTTTGTTTACTTTAACACCGGTAATTTCAAAATAGCGTCTAAATATGTCCGAGGTTTTTCGCAGCGAATGGCCGAGGAGTTCCGAATGTATCGTTATGTAACGTTCTGTAACGTTTTGTGTAATTGAACACGCTACAGGACTATTTCATAGCTGACTGCTTACGGTGAATTTAGACATGTATGCAGTTTGGGTGGGTGGGGTAAAACATAAATTTATCGGAAATAAATAATAAAATTGCATGTTTTCTGTTTTAATATGATAAAATACAGTCACACCACATTACATGTTGTTGTTGATATTTTAAAGTCCTGGTGAAAAAAAAACAACATTTTAAATATTTTTTTCTATGTGTGCGTGAGTATCGGTGTTTCCATTGCTATGTTGGCTTTAAAAAATAGCCGAACAAGTGGTTATGAAAAGGCAGAAAAAAACTTATTTTCCCTTTTAATATTTTTCTCGATTTTTTTTTTCATGTGCATGTGTGAAGCATTGAGGAACTGTTGTCTCCGTTTCTGTTGCAATTATCTTGATGTTGACCCTATATTTCGCCTAAAGTGACTGGACTATTTTGACAAAACCTGAGTAAATAGTTAGTCTAATACACCATAAAAATTAAAACTGCCATAGGGGTAGTTTAAAGCCTAGTTTAAGAAAATATAACAGTCGAAAAAAATGACGCTTGCATATATGCTATTAGTTTGTTGACCATAAATTTGTATTATGTCATTTGTCACGTGATTGTATATTAAATGAAATCTATTTGTATGTTCACACAAGTCTATTGACCTATTGATTAAAAACATCTTTTCTCCTTCTTCATATTTGCAATGGATGAATTTAAATTTAATGCGCAACTATCTAAAAAATAAACCTTTATATTAAAACAAGTTCTTAAAACCAAGATTAATCACTTTTGAGTCTACATCCTTCTCCAGTACAAAACTATTAAGTTTATTGTACATAGAAACAAAGTAGTGGCTTCTAAAGAAGATTCGAACCAACACAGAGGGTAAAATTCTTCCGTCATAGCTGATCTGTTACAACCACATCTCAAAGTAAAATATCGATGAAATATCTATGAAGTTTTGCATATAACTTTTGTATATTTTGTTACAAGAACCTGACACTTAACACCAAACTGAGAACTACCAAGCATGCATCATCAACACACTCCTCTATGGAAGTGAGACTTGGACTACATACACTAGACAAGAGTCCAAACTCAATTCTTTCTATATGAGATGCCTCCGGAGAATCCTCAACATATCATGGAAACACAAGGTCACCAACACAGATGTCCTAAACAAAGCCAAGACAGTTACGATCCAAGGGTTGCTCACAGATGGCTTGGCCATGTCAAAAGAATGGGCACAGGACGCATCCCAAAGGACTTACTCTACGGACAGCTAGAGCATGGAACCCGCCCAGTCGGACGCCCATATCTTAGATACAGAGACGCCTGCAAGCGTGACCTTATGTCAGCCGGAGTTGATCTCAACACATGCATGGCAGACAACAGCATCTGATCGCAGTCAGTGGCGGCATGCTGTCAAAACTGGTGCGAAAAGCTCTGAAAAAGTTCGAACAGAAAGAATTTAAGGGACTCTCAGAGAAGGCATCAACAAACAACAACGACTCTGCATTTATCTGCGATGTCTGCACCAGAGACTGTCACTCGAGAATTGGTCTATTCAGCCACGGCAGATGTTGCTCAAGTTCAACAACTACAGTGCGCAATACATCGTCTACAAAGACCGATGGAGGCTGATGATGATGAACCATAAATGATCGAAATGTCTATTTCAGGCCTCAGATCTAAGATATCATAATATTGCAAACTACCGACACAGTGCTATTGCCTTAAAATGTGATACACAATAATAACATTAAAGAAACACATAAAAATAATTTTAATAATGAAAATATGATGTAATTTCTCGCTCACACAAAAGTATTTTGTTGTATTTTTACCACCATATTGTACTGTTGCTTAATAATCATGGTTAAGTGATTTTGTGTTTTTATATATCAAGCCAAGCCCCCCCCCCTAGTTTGAGTTTAGCTCTTTGGCGTATCAGTTTGGTTCGTATTGGTCTATTAGTATTTGTTTTATGTGCTTATGTATTTGGTCTTGATGTTGCCATAGATCCGTTCTATCTACCAAATTTAGAATATGGTTGATTTTAAATTATTTTAAATCAAAAGTTAAGGTTCGATATTTTGCTAGTTTTACCTGGCAATAGGAGATTCAGGGGCGGATCTAGGATTTTTTCTAGGGGGTCCAAACTTTCGAACCACATTATACACATTTTGCAGAATAATGCCACATATAAATAATCAAAACTACATAACCATTAATTCTATGTTAAATACCGAGAAAATCAATCTCCGTAAACATATATCCTGTAGAGCATTGTCGCACAGGATCTCTACTGTCTCTGTGGAAGGTCATGTCGAGCTGAACTTTGTGTCGACCAATAAATGCGTAGCTTTCATCTAGACGAAACACTATTAATAACATTTTGATTTCGTAATTTCTATCTTTAGACCAAGGTTTGCAAGCAAATTTAACTGCGGTATTACACACAGTCTGCGATTGGACGGCTCATTCAAATTGCGTGACGTAGACGATGTAAACAAGTTACGTATCATACCAATTTCGTCATGTGACCTTCGTTTGAAAAGGGCCAGATCTAAATTAGCGAGTAGGCGAGCGGAAAATTTTAGATCGGGTTTTAATCAGATTGCGAGAAAAATTGCTTCAGGCTACTTAAAAATGACTTATAGTCAAGAAATACACAAATTCTAGGGGGGGTCCCCCCGATCCCCCCCGCTGGATCCGCCTTTGAGATTCTAGAAATCAATCTAAAGTCTAATTTCAAAATATTGTGGCAGGAATGCCTTTAATACATTCAGTTGAATACACATGTAAAACTACTCCACATAATGATGTATCAGCAATACTCATTCAAGCGTTAACTTGTTGGTTCATACTAAATTTTACTTCACTGAGGGTTTTACACATGTTTAAAAGCATGCAAGTTTAATGTATTGTGTATAGTTTCTTATAATAATGTGTGTTAAAAACTGACCACTCTGATACTTTATTGACTAGCCCTTGTGTAGTCAAATTATTGGTTGTACATTCAACATGTGAAATTCATGATTTTCCTGAACTTCATGTACCATGTGAATTCCATGCAACATGAGAATTTCATGCGAAATTCTGACTGAAGGGTATATAAGCTAGTTGTGACAATTATTTGTCGCTGTTTTCCCTCAGACATGAAAGGTAGCTTTTACCCTATTGTCTTCGGGTTCAGTCATGTTGTCTCTCTTTGCATTAACTATTTAATTGTAAGGCATTCTTTGCTTAACTTGATTTGATAATGGACATGTATTTTATTTTAATTGCATCAATCTGATTTAACTAAATATAAATAAATAAACTGAATATATTACTGCCATACTGTTTTTGTTTCCGTTATTTCTATAGTTTTATTTTAGTTCAATATTGATAGAAAAAGGGATCGAACCTGGGAACAGGCAGCAATCCTGTTACAATATGTCACATTGTCAAAATTCATTACTCGTGAAGTCTTACAACAAATAATTAGGTTTGTTGAACATCTAATTTCTATCTGAAACCTATGATTTACATGTCATAAAAATATTCAGAATATGCTTGGGTCCAGAAATTCTTTCTTGAATGAAAACTAAAATATGATCATAAACTTGTAGACCTGTTAATAAATTTTCTCTTTGTTTGCATTGTCAGTATCTAAGTCAGCGTTTTAGACATTTGCATTGCAGACAAACAATATGCATTTCGGACGGGTACATTGATTTCGGATAGATTTCCCAGTTACCAGAACGACCAAAAAGGAACTGCCTTTCACCGCAATGGATTAATGTGATTTATGATTATTTGGTTAGGTAAGTAGAAGTATTTTGAAAGAATTGGAAATTTGTTTATTTAGAATGAAATCAGTGTTTATTAGCGACGTAATTACCGTAGTAAACTTTAGAAGCCATAGATGTTTTTTGATAAATAATGACTACTGTTCTGTCTTTACGATAAATGAACTAACCCTAATTCCCTTTGACAGTTGGATCTTTGAAGAAGATCGCCGAGGCTGGAGCGTGTAGCCAAGAAGACAGAAGCATTCCGTATATGATATTCTGGAAACTTTCCAATAAATGACAGATAACCACGCAACTTTCTGCCATCTCCCGCCAATTGCTGCACAACTTGTCAACAACCATGAGCACATGTGAGTATTGTAAATATTTCAGTACAAAAAGTGTATTTTAAATTCTTTTTTCGAATATAAGATGACATAAATTTAATATAGGCGTAGCCATCGTGCTCTGTTTACATTATAATTGATTGTCTCATTGACAAAGTGTAATTTTCTTATTTATAATCAGTTTTCGCGAGTACCCGTAGTGCCGTAGATGAAGTCAGTCACTGAGTGAGTGTCGTTGTTTTATTCAATAACACATTGTCATCATATAAAATGAGATATCATATAATTTGATGACTAGTATGTTTGTTCAGAAATGATATCAATGTCCCTGGTTTGTTTAACCAGTTATTGAAGGTCAAGGTCACGGAATTGACAATCAATTCTAGATTTAGAATGACATCCAATTTAATTGTTAATTAATAAAAAAAAATGGCTGTCTATCTGACACAGCAGTCACTGCACAACCAGGAGGACTGACAAATACTTTAAAAAATTTAAGTACCGTCTTGATTTGTTGGTTTACAG
Organism: Mactra quadrangularis; assembly: GCA_025267735.1. Lineage (NCBI taxonomy): Eukaryota > Metazoa > Mollusca > Bivalvia > Venerida > Mactridae > Mactra > Mactra quadrangularis. The sequence continues at coordinate 33,792,614 of CM046305.1, read as the reverse complement.
TACTGAATGTCCAGGAATACATTTGATCTTGATCTATTTTTGGGTACGGTGTTACATCTCACGACATTTTTACACCACGCAAGTGTCAGGTGTCAGCTTAATTATCAATAGATTTGATTAGAGAAGTGAAGGTGGTCACAGGATCTGTAGACATTAATTACTCTTTAGTATTTGATCGGGTGGGTCGTAGAGAGTTCCAGTCCCTGAAATCTTGTGTTGGGTATAAAACTTTGTTTGTATACATCAGTTCTTGCATAAATTAGATTTAAATGTTGTTCATGGTGGTTTTTAGATTTCCGTAATGGTTTTGTTAATTGATTAATTGCTACTATTATTTAGTCCTCTGTAAAATAAGATGAGTCTGTTAGTTAAACATTGTTGTTAAAGTGGTTTAAGTTGTTGTTGTTGTTGTAAAATGTTTCATTTTTCCTAGTAAGTGTCATCATGTTACACTTGACTGGTTGGAATCTCATTTCCCCAGGTCATCGCCCATTTCCCAAGTTTACCTGGGCAGGTGATCATGTTATCATTAGCCATATAGAACAAGTTGATATTGTACCAAATGATTACTGCTCACTGAGTATGTAATTTATGTAAGGCATACTCAGTATACACCAAATTGCCATATTTAGATACATGGATTTGATCACATGGTCTGGGGCCCTGGTAGCTGCAAGGACTCTGTGCAAGGTCAGTCCATGCACCATGCCAACGGCTGTGTTGACTCACACTAGTTAACAAAGTTATGTATTTGCAATTAACATTTGTTGAAGTCTACAGGATTGGGTTATGTTGTAATTCCCACAGTTTTCAATGCATTAAAATATGTAACATGTCTCCAGACCTGTATGATTGGTTAGGTGCTGTAAAATTTTAATCCTCACAGGACCTACTGTTCAGTATTTATTTATTTATTTATTGGAGTTAACGCCGTGTCAACACAAATTTAGGCCATTTTACGGCGACCAGCGCACCTAACCTAGTTTTCCTGGACCATTGTCTATAACCAGTACTTACCTACCCTTCCACAAGGCCGGTAATTTCTCCATATTATCTAATCAATGGAAGAAAATCGACATTATTGTCAAATTTTCATGGAAGGGTATAACCTCCCCGAGTGGGATTCGAGCCCGCACCCCCTCGGGCACGAGTTTCCAAATCCCGGCGTGCTACCAACTGCGCTATCGACCCGGGTTAATAATCTGTTGAGTTACGGACCAGTTTTTAGGTCAAGCAGGTATATTTTAACATTCTTAAAATTATGTGGTCCACAACAGTTAAACCCAAATTAAAAATCCGTCAAAATAACCGACTAGCCTTCTTTATATATTCCGTCAGCAAAAATAATTGTAACTTTAACTGCAATGACTGCATTTTAGCGTCTCCATATAAGGTTACCTCCCTTTGTTAGCAAGGCAACATTTCTAAACAAGTAACGTTAGACACTCATTCAAAGACAATGTAGAGGCTTGCAAATGTGCTTCCTGTGCAAGAGTTCCAAAGAGCATCAAATGTATTTATGGACCAATTAGATTTTAGTTTCAGTATGCATGGGCATCAGGTGGGTATAAATAGCAGAAATCAACAGAGAAAAGGGTCTGAGTCTGGCTGGTGACTCTGGAGAGTTCACATAGATCTCTTCTTGTAAATATCAGGATTTTGTCCTACGACTAGTGTTACGGAATCTATTGAACCGCGTTCTCACAGAAAGCCAAAAGCATCATGAGAGGGTCATAGATTGGCTAACCATTGTACTGGGCGGTGGTATTATAAGGAAGAGGTTGTAACGTCTTAAGCATTAATTGCATGGTTTGTTTAGTTCAGGTTGAAACCTCAGATTAGTCATGATGTGTTGTAAGGGTTGTTGATTGTAACCATGGTGATTTCAACGCCTCTTGTGCTGAGGCTCGAACTTGTTTCTAGCAATTAAGTAATTGTACGTAGTTAAACAGCATTGGTTCTGTACCTGGCTATTTTGGTTTTATTCAGTCATGTCATCTGACATATTATTTGAGTTGCTGGTTGGAACTGCTGGTGGTTTCAGCATGCCTGGTGTTGAAACCTGAGCCTTGTATGATAATTGTATGACTCGTGTTTCTTTTGTTACCGCTCAGATCACACGAATATATTGCTTGTTTGTTGATTACAGTCTATATGTTTGGTTTTAGTTGTTGTTTCTAATCATTGATCAAAGTAGACCCCGAGGAAAATAATTATATATTGTATACAATCTCCGTAAACAGATATCCTGTAGAGCGTTGTCGTACAGGATCTCTACTTTCTCCGTGGAAGGTCACGTCGAGATGAAGTTTGTTTCGACCAATCAATGCGTAGCTTTCATCTAGACGAAAACACTATTAATCACATTTTGATTTCGTAATTTCTATTTTTAGACAAAGTTTTGCATGCTAATTTAACAGCGGTATTTTTCAGTCTGCAATTGGATGGCTCATTTCAAATTGCGTGACGTAGAAGATGTAAACAAGTTAGGTATCATTCATAACAATTTCGTCGTGAATATTATGATGAGAAAAGGTCGCCTGAACGTGACCTTCCTTTGAAAAAGGCCAGATCTAAATTAGCGAGTATTCGAGCGGAACATTTTAGATCGGGTTTTAATCAGATTGATATTGTATACAGCATTGTATTAGTGTTGAATAATTTTCAACAAACCACTCAGTGCACATAATCTTACATCTGATTGACCTATAAACTGGACAGGTCCATCATTTTAATGCTTAATACCACTGCAGTATGGTGACAAAATGCATTAAATTCTTGTAGTTTTTATTATAAGATGGAGATATTTTTTCAAATTACTATACAGAATGTCAAGCTCCTGTGGTATTTTAATAACAAATGATGGTCTGCAGATCAATAACTTTACGGGGGTGGATCCAGGATTTTTTTCTAGGGGGGGGCAAACTTTTCAATGGGGGGTTAGAACTTTCAAACCTCGAAACCACAACCACATTACACATTTTGCAGAAAAATGCAATATATTGATTATAAAAACTTCTTGTTAAGCACCGAAAAAAAATTGCTTCATGCTACTTAAAAATGACTTACAGGCAAGAAGTACACTAATGGACAGGTACATTTTCCAAATTCTAGGGGGGTTCCGAACCCCCCTTGACCCCCTCCTGCTGGACCCGCTCATGCTAAATTGCTTTAAATTTGTAATGATTATTGTAATCATGTAAAACAGATAATGTACTAGTCACTATGTATTTATCTTAAATATTGTGACGATCATTGGTACGAAGATACGGGTTTTAACATTGTCCAATGTGACGTCAGTTCATCTTGGTCAAAGATGCGTTATTACGTCTTAGTTTTAAGACGCTCATTAAATGTAGTTGCACCAAAAAGTATAAAAGGAGGAAAATTAGTTGAATTAGTCAGTCTGCAGTTGGCAGCAGACTCGCACGTCCGACTCTCTGAGCTCCAGAATTAATTAATAATTATTTATCTACTTTCGGTTATATTAAACTGACTCTGCTAGTCATTACAATAGAGACAAGGTATGAGTATGTATTTTATTCAAGCCATCCTAGTAACCTGCACAGAGCATTGCGTTCTGTTGTAGTTGTGAAAAGTGACAGAGAATGAATGCATTGTCTTCCTAGTACGACCGCTTGGAGCATTGCGTTCCAATGCATAGGAACGGGGACTTAGTGTGGAGCATACCTTGGTGGGAATCCATGAAGTGTTATAAAGACCGGTGGCTTATATACGTTTAAGCTTTGTGAAGCCAGTAGAGTACAAGTGAATGGTTTATTGCCTTCCTAGTACCATCTCTCAGAGCAATGCGTTCCTGAGGATAAGAAAAGGGACGAGGTCATCGCTTTGGACGTCTATGGCATATATGTATATTATTATGTAGAAAAGCTGGCGATACTGTTGAGTTGAGTTGTTAGTTATAGTAAATTCGTGTCAGAGAGCCAGCATTAGATATTAGCTATTGGATATAGCCTTGATTATTTAAGAGAAGCTCATGGTAGCCCGGCGAATTTTATACATCCCCGCCCACTCTATATGTTTTATCCTGGTCATCGAATATATTGTTAATAGTCAGCGACAGAGATGATCCACTCTGTCGCTCGTCCACTTGATACATACACGAGCTTATGTAGATATTGTAGCTCGACTGCTTTGTCATTTGTTTATCAGCGTCCACCTCCATGTAGTTTAATATATATTAGCGACAGAGACGATTTATCATGATCGCCCAGCCACTGGTTATTTATGACAAGCTTATAGCTTGGCTTCTGTAGAAAGTTTTGTATCATTTATGTTTGTCCTATCTACTTGTATGTTCTGTGCCATCATATATAATTATGGATAGCTCGGCGACAGAGACAGGCAACTCTGATCGCCCATCCATTTGATAACAGGGACAAGCTTCAGAGAAGCTTGTCTATCATAGTTATCTATGTCATTTTGCAATGTATATAATTGTCTATGCATTTGTTTTATTAACGAACAATAACAGATAAAATATCAAGAGTGATGGAACTTTTTTTTTCCGTTTGTCTATATTTGTCTTTTATGGCTGATCATGTTGTATGATATTGTTTATTATAGCATCACTCTTGCTTTCATTGTCCTATGTATATATTTGGTGATGCTGTTTAACGTGTATTACTTTTTGTCCTCATATTAATCTCATGCTTTGTGATGCTCTTGTTATATCATGTAGTGGTTTGATTCATAATCATGTATATCATTGTATTTATAGATATATGTTGTACAGTTGCTGTTGTTTAATGTGTTCTATATTTCATGACTTGTACATATAACTTTTATATTATTTTACCAATCATTAAGCTAGGTAGCTCGAGGAAAATATATATATCATATCTGATATACCATTTCATGGTATTGTAAATAATTATTTCTGTACGTCTAGTAGCCGGTGCACGTTACAATATATTATCTGTTCAGTTCATGGATCTAAATGTTGGTGCACATAATATACCTGTACATGTATTTAAAAATTTAGACACAACTATCAGGCATGTGTGCGATCTATTTTTTTTAACCGAAATGGTCCGCAAAATTTCACTACAGTAATATCACAACTTCTGTCAATATAACATGATAGCCTTTTTATTTATACAGTCAGGGCTTTGGTCCTTCATCAATCAGTCTATATATCATGAAAGGGACTTAAAGTTTTGTACTTATAAATTGGGTTAAAAACTCAGGAGATCATCCAAGGTTTTTCTATTTTTGGTTTTGAAAAAGATGCTTCAGGAAACAACACATTTACATTTTTAACCCTTTTTCCCGCGTGCCTGTTAATTTTTGTCAACAAGTGTAGAAATTTTTGAAAATTAAGCAACTTTGAGCTTTTTTTAACATAACTTAATAATGCTTGCTTTCTTACATTTATTGCGACTTTAAAATATCAAATAATAAACATGTGTTTAAAGATTCAAGCTATTATTGAAAATTTAAATGTTTCATTGGAAAATGTTTTTGAAACTATTTCCTTTGGTAGCTTTACTGTACATTAATGCTTTGTTTGGTAATTTTCCAGTTCATTTGTGTAGTCAAGTGTGCATAGTACATAAATGTAATATTTCATTAGTAGTGTGGCTTGTTTTCAGTGGTAATTAAGCTGAAACTGTTCTTTCATTTTTTTCCAAAGAATGATTGCAATACAACGATTTCGGACATGACGAATATTTGTACTTGATTTCCTGGTTGAGTACACGGGTACTTGCAGCATCCCTAGTCTTGGTACTCTTACAATTAAATGTAATGATACAGTTATTATACCCACTCCACATAGTGGTGGAGGTTATATATAGAAGTCACTTTGTCTGTCCATTTGGAATCTTGTCTAGGCAATAACTCCACATTTTAAAATTACTTGTCAGGGTGTGGCCAATGAATTGCTTCAAATCGCCTTGCCTTTCAACATGATGGTAGGTGTGCCTGGGGTGGTGTAATATACTTAACGGAACTTCTAAGTACTCCGATTTCAGTATTGTAGGAAGATGTGTCTTTCAACATAAGTTTGATCGTTGATGGAAATGTGTTTTGGACCATACTGATCTTTGCTTTCATGGTTTTCATTCTAATTTATCAATGCAAAACCATTTCTATCGCGCATGAGTTGATATGGGAAGATATACAATGTTTACACGATAAGCACATGCGCATTTTCGCTTTTCTGCACATGCACAAGGAAAGCAATTTTGCATCAATTAAGAAGCATGAAAACCATGCAAGCAGACGACAGTATAGTCCTGTTCACATATCCATTAACAATCGAACATAAATATTGAAAATGAAAATTTCTGACAACATTGAAATCGGTGTACTTATTACTTTTGTTAACTTAAATATAGCTCTAGCAATACATGTACCTTCATTCAGTGTGTCAATATAATACAACAGCCTTTATTATTTGTACAGTCCCAAAATTTATCAATAAAGAACTATGAGACAAGTACACTTGATCTAAACCTGAACTCATAAATATTACTTTCTAATTCCAGAAAAAAGCCAATACAAACAGTATTTGAGGTTACTGAAGTTTAAAGTCTAAAATGGGAAACACTCCACATCCACAATCAAAAGAGGTTCTCTCATCAGACTCTGATGTTGATGTTGATAGTTCACATGAATGTTCCAAGGGAGATAATACAGAACAGGGATCCTCAGACTCGGACAGTTATTTTGACAGTTCACCAGGATGGTCCAAGGGAGATAATACAATACAGAAAACATCAGTCACTGACAATTATGTTGACAGTTCACCAGGATGGTCCAAGGGAGATAATACAATACAGAAAACATCAGTCACTGACAGTTATGTTGACAGTTCACCAGGATGGTCCAAGGGAGATAATACAGTACAGAAAACATCAGTCACTGACAGTTACGTTGATAGTTCACCAGGATGGTCCAAGGGAGATAATATAATACAGAAAACATCAGTCACTGACAGTTACGTTGATAGTTCACCAGGATGGTCCAAGGGAGATAATACAATACAGAAAACATCAGTCACTGACAGTTACATTGATAGTTCACCAGGATGGTCCAAGGGAGATAATATAATACAGAAAACATCAGTCACTGACAGTTATGTTGATAGTTCACCAGGATGGTCCAAGGGAGATAATACAGAACAGAAAACATCAGTCACTGACAGTTATGTTGATAGTTCACCAGGATGGTCCAAGGGAGATAATACAGAACAGAAAACATCAGTCACTGACAGTTATGCTGATAGTTCACCAGGATGGTCCAAGGGAGATAATATAATACAGAAAACATCAGTCACTGATAATACATTACAGAAAACATCAGTCACTGACAGTTATGTCGACAGTTCACCAGGATGGTCCAAGGGAGATAAGAAATCTAAGAAAAGAGGTCATGATGTATCTACTTTAAGTGATTCATTGTTAAATTTATCTGTTACCACTTCTACTAAGAAAAAGAAAACTACTAAAAGGAAAGTAAAAACTGTTGATACATTTAAACAATCCGATGATGTTGACATGGTTGTTTCTGACAGCTGCTCTGATGTTAGCACAAATATAAGTGAAGTTGTAGAACCAGTGATAACAGTGACTCCAGGGCCTAGTAAATTATTACCTGATTCTAAACTTCCTATTGAGAAAAAGAAAAAGAAAGATGTAGGAGCTGTTGGAGGAACACCTAGGAAGACTACAAACAAGAATAAATGGAAGTAAGTTATTGTTCATATACAGTCTAACCTGTGAACAAAGGACAGTCACGGGAAAATCCCAAAGTGTCCATTGTGGACAGGTGTCCTCTATGGACAGGCTCTGATGGACATGCGTCATAAAATGTAGAAATTGCTTCCCAGATATTAGCCAGTACAAACTCCAACATAAAAACAACTGTTCTTAGTTATTAATTAGATGTGCAATAGTCTCCCATTTGTACCCATTCAACAAATCTAATTAATCAACCCTTTGTTATAATGTAAAATAAATACAGAGTATATATGGCATTATACTACTTTATTTAGACTTCTAATTTATGAGTTTTTATCTACAGTATAGTTTTGTTTTATCAACCTGTCACAACTTATTCCGAACTTAAATAATAGATAACTTAAATTCCGACTCAAATAATGTAATTTTTACTCTTTTGGACCTTGTTATTTTCCCTGATTTTCAAAATTGCAGCATAATTATGTAGTTATAAATCATCAATGATTATTATGAATCAGTGGCTCAATGGTTAAAAAGAAGTTGAATGATAACATATTCAGTTACAGTGCAATGATTCAAGTTGTGACAGGTTAATATAACAAAACTATACTATACTTAACAACCATGTACTATTACAAGTGACCTTTACATTGATGATGGCTCTAATATTAGATATATTCAGACACTTCTGTCTGCTGTAATTTGCTTTTCACTGCACTGAAATTGTTACATAAACTTACCGGTACATGTTGTGCCTTGCTGTTGATTCCTGAGTTAATTTTTTTTCGAACAAAAACTAAGATGTTCATTTGTTAGTAAATTCCACATACAAAGTTATTATGCATTAGTTTATACTATTTTATTTTAGCTTGATTGTGAAACAAGTTCTTACAACTTAGATGTATTACTGTCTAGTCGGCTTCCTGGTCCCTCAGTACTGAGCTAGTAAGATAAAGTTTCTAGATGAAGGAAGCAAAGGGATAGATTTTGGATGGGATTTGAACCAAAGCAGAGCTGGTGATCCAATGATTACCTGTCCAACGTGGTAACTGCTTGGCCAATCCCGCTTGGTATATACACTTGTATTTATTATTGTGTCTGTATGTTTAATGTATATTTGTTTTTATATTTTAGATATGAATATCCTGAGAATTTTGTTGTGGATTCTACTGATAGAAGTTTAACACAGAAAGATATCAAAGGGAAACAACTCTATGTGATTAGTATGCCTGCAGATGTAAGACATGTTTATTTTCAAAATATTGATGGCTTAGGCCACAATAAATTGATCATATGTTCTATGGATTCGCTCGCACCTTAATATTGACAGTTTTTACAAAAAAAAATATTTTTATTTCCTCGCTCATAAAAATTTGGTCAAACCACTATATAAAGCAAGTGAATAAAGACTTTTTAAGTTGTTTTTTCGTTCGCTCGCCCCATTTTTTTTCCAGAAAAATCCGTAGAACATATGATCAACTTGTTGTGGCCTTAGAGTCAAAATATTTTAGTTTACTGAAGAAATTACAATAAAAGAGAAATATAGAAATGTTCAGTTGACTCTGAGCCACAATATACATTGTGTTTTATTTTGTATCCATTCTAGATTGTAACTTTAATTAAAACATTATTTGTTTTAAGTGGGTTTGATAATAAATAATTGTTCTATTGTGTACCTAGCCTAGAATCATCAGATTTTTTATATTTGTAAATATTTATGTTTAAAACCACACAAATGAATGTTTTTAAGGTTAGGACTAACTTTTTTCATAGTAAAATGAATGCTTGAGTTACATTTTCAAGATAGTTAGAACAGTTTCATACATTATCTACTGTTTAGTAAGCCTAAAGCCTAAGATCAAAATTAAGTTTGTTTGCCCTTTACTGATCAACCCGAAAAAATGCCCATGACTCAAAAAATTTATTCCAAAAATATATGGTGTTTTTTATTGGTCACGCCTGTTCATCATATTACTTTCCTGTAGTTTCTTAACGCTAATAATTCTGCTTAAGGTTCCAGGTGTAAATCATAGAAAAAAAATGAATTCTTTTCCTACCTACCGACCCAACCCAAAAATTTAGGGTGGATAAAATGCAAACAAAGTATTTTTATCTCAACTTTACAATGTAAATGGAGAGCTCATCTACTAACCCCTGGATCAACGCCCATATTTCTGATTAAAGTTTTTGTGCAGTAAAATATATTTTACTATAACTTAATTATCAACCACATCTCAGGACCGGCGAAATCTTAAAATTGTTTACTTGTCTGTTCTTGGCAATTGGTAAAGTTACTTGTCTGTATGAACATTATAGAATAAATTTTTTGAAAAACCCACTTGTCCGTATTTGCCTTGGGACAACACGGACAATACGGACGATTGATTTCGCCAGCCCTGCATCTCATGTGACTAAAATTTATAACTCCGAAATTTTTTTTTTCAGAATTGTCTTCCATTTAACTTGAAATTTTCTTTAAAAAATATTATTTTTACTGTATTTTCTTTATTTCTTAAAGTACCTACTTAAACTTCAAATACCTGGTATATGTTCCTTATCATCACCCACATGATGTATGATAAGATTTATAACGCTTGCACACATTTGATACAAAATTATTTCCCCTTGCTACTTATGAATGTTTGTTACTTTTTATATTTTTGTTTACTCATCAACTTGAATGGATGAGCATGCTGTCTCTACTGACAGCTCTTGTTTAGTTTTGGCCTTATTGCTGTACAAGAGCATTTTGATCTGGTGCAAGTTGATTTTTAGATTCCACTTGTCTGTGGACAAGCAAAATAGCTCAAAATTACACACCCCTGAGCATATACTATACTTGTAATTTTTTTATTTTCTGCAGTTTTTCAATATTTTCAGCTTTCCTGACATAATACAACATAAAGTCAGTTAAATGTATCAAGTTATTGTATTGAATTGTTTATTTCAGATAGATGTATCTCTTCTACATGGTCAAAGTATAAACATGAATGGTACAAGTAACATTAATATAGAAACAGATCAGGTAGGATTCTGGGAATATATATTTTACTGTCATGGTCAGTTCAAGTCATCTACTTAACTGACTCCTAATAGTTTTAGCTGCCCAGCAAGCTCAGTTGGTAGCACGCAAATCTACTAATCAGGGGGTCCTGGGTTTGATTCCCAGACTGAGCATACTTTCGTGGAGCTTGGTTATGAAATTATTTCTAAGGTAATTCTCCCTCCTACTAATGATTCTTAATTATGTAGGGCAGTTGTTAGTCACTGATGAAAGTATGTGCTTAGTAGTTGGTTAACGGCTTAATCCAAAGATTTAGCCTTTACAGGAACAGCGAGTAGGTTGAACCGTTGACTGACTGCTGTTATATGACCTACAATGTGTTGCTACTGCGATAAAACCCAACAAAACAAACAAAAATAGTTTAACTGTCCATTTGTTGATAAAAGAATCTGTTAAATTCTTTATTTCATATAGTGATGTTAGTTAATAATATTGCCATTTACTAGTACATAAAATAGATAGGGCTTGTGCTAAGGATGATTCAAGACAATGAATGCATTCATTAAACTTTGTTTATATGTCAAATTGTTATAAGTTAATAAACTTTGATGAATGAACAGTTTCTCTACATGTTTCTGTTTTATTGCTATATTGTGATACTGTGTTTATGTATTATAACAATATTAATTCACTCATCTTTAACATTTGCACTGTGAACATTTTCAGATACTTAAATAAGTTGTTTTGATATAGAATACAATTTGAATAGATATTGTTTTCACCCACACATTAGACACTCTGACAGTAATACATGCTAATTTTTACCATGTTAATTTTGAAAATTGTTCATACACTGAAAACATTTCTTACAGTAATTGTATAATAAATTGTATGTTACATTTCAGACTGAGAATCAATATGAAGTTATAACTCACAAATATCCTGAAGATATGGTTTGTATATTAATTGTTAGATTTTTGAAGTAAATAAATATGTAACTAATGAATTATGTCCCTTGAATACACATATCTTTATTGGTCTCACAATCTAATGTCAGACCACAGCATGGATTATTTGTGAAAATATGTCTCTTGTGATAGGATAAACACAACTGATTGTGGCAAAATAATAAAAAATTATCAGAAATGTAACTTTGTACTTGTATTACTAGGGGTGTAATGGTTAACTGAAAATGTATAAAAAATTGTTGAAATTTGAAGTAATCTTATAATGCTTTTCTAGGTGTAGTCAAGTGAGAGAAAAGTTCTTCTCACTTAGTCAGTTTCAAATATGAATTTTCTAACATATAATCCATTTTATACAAATAATTTAAGCATTAGTTTCAGAGACTTTTTGAAAATACTTATATGTGTGTAATGTTGATCCAAATTAGGCAATGCATGTTGATTAATTCATGCTCTCCATGTCTACCTTATTGTTACACCCCTAGTTATCACTGTATATTTTAGAATAAATTCACCAACAGGTAGTTTATATTGTAATATTAGCTAAAGCTTATATAAGTAAAGTACAATTATTGGTTGAACAAGAATATGTTGATTTAGTACAAAATACATTATATTGTTGAGAATCTGTTATAATTCATTTAATTGTGTATGTTAAACCTTTTTTTATCAATTTCAGAAAAGACATACCAGTCTTGTAACAGATGACCAAGGCAACTATAAATTAGGTAAGGACCCTTGGAATATAATAAGCTTATAGATAATGTTCAACTTATTGATTGGTTTCTAGGATAAAATCTATTATATCGTTTGCTGCAAGTTTTTCACTACTTTCACTTTATGTGATCATTATTAACTATTTATTTTATTTATACCGGGTTTTGTGCTGTGTCAACAAGTTTAAGTTATTTTATAGCAATCAGTGCACCTAACCTAGTTTGTTCTGGAGCCTTGTCAGTAATCAGTACTCAGGTTGGAAACTTCTCCATAAACCTTGTTGATTTAATGGAGAAAAATTGAGATTATTTTCAAATTTTCATGGATGGGTGTAACTTCCCTGGTTTCACACTGATTCACACCTATACCCCCTATGGGGCACTAGATTCGAAATCCCTGTACATTACCAACTGGGCTACCGACCTGGGTTCATGATAAACTAACTGAGATTGTCAAATCGCATAATATACATATTTCATTTCAATTTTACATTATTCTATATCAATAGTTCAATTTTACATTATTCTATATCAATAGTTCAATTTTACATTATTCTATATCAATAGTTCAATTTTACATTATTCTATATCAATAGTTCAATTTTACATTATTCTATATCAATAGTTCAATAATGGATCGTGTGGTATCAAAAAGTAGATCATTAGATCAAATCATTCTCAGTATTGTCAGAGACTTTGTTACAAGTGCAAACATCTATGGATTATATTATATTTTAGAGCTAGGATAATTGATCTAGAGCCTTTTTTTTAATTTGAGTTTTTTATTTGTCAATGACCCATACATTTACCTGACTGATTTAAATACTTAGTACAGTACTTCTATACTCTTGATGAAATTATGACTTTGGGAATATTATATATTATTATTTATGTACATATACTTGTATATATTAATGTACAGGTTGTCCGCGTAAACATTGCGTAAATAAACATAGCCAGTTTCATTACACCAATATTTAGGGGGGAATTATGTATATAATTTTATAGTTTGGTTAGTTGACACTCGTTTTATATACACATTTTTTGTAAAATATATACAAAGAAGACAAATATTATTTAAAATAAATGTTGAATATCACAGTGCTATGTTTAAATCAGTAAAATGCTGTTCATGCATCTGCGTATTCACCTCCTTAGTATAGTTCTGTTACATTAACATGTCACAACTTGAATAATTACAAGGTCACTGATTTTGTTATTTTTGATTTCTTTGGAACTTGTTATTTCCCCGATATTCAAAATCTCCACATATATAGTTAGATCATTAATAATTAATATGGATCTGTGGCTCAATGGTTAAAAAGAAGTTGAATAATAACACATTCAATGACAGTGTAATTATTCAAGTTGTGACAGGTTAAAATAAAAGAACTACAGGCAAGTTCATTGTTTTAAGTGCAATAACATGCATGACCTACAATACGACCTGTATCACAGCATTAGGCTATTATTATTTGTAAATATTCTTTGTCATATATTTAATGTGATATATTGGTAGGTTCACAGTTCTGTTGATATTTTGATATAAAACTAAATGTTGCTATATTTATTAGATACCCAGGTGACAGGATGTATAGATGTGTTACCATGGATACCATTACCTCCACCTATTGTGTTCACTAAAACCAAACCAAAGAAACATACAATACCTGATAATCTACCATATAAATTAAGACCTTTTGGAGCAGGTAACCATTTTACTTTCTCTTCAATATATAGTGATACTTAATCTCTGATTTACTACACGTTAATTTCTAGGCAATAAAGTAGTTTTGTCAATCAACTGACTTGTATTTGTTTCAACGCTCATTGACAAGTGTGGAAGGGGCGGAGTCAAATCTGGTTAATACCCTAAGCAGTAGTATTTGCCATTTATACAGGGTAGAATAAACACTTTGCCCTCATTTTTGCCGTGCACGATTTATACTTGAATCTCATGTGGAAGGAGTAATCATTTTTATGGATTTGTTAGGTTTCAATGTGCAAAGTTTTTCTGTATTCATGGTCCCATGTTGAGTACTAAATGTTACAGGGTTAGAAAAATTTACAGCCTGACTGCAGCTTGAGCTTGACCCTTTTCTAACAAGGCAAGTGCTCTGAGTGAACTATAGGACTCCGTACATATCTCCCCGTTTTGTGAACAGATACATAAAGTGACACTAGATTACATAAAGAACCATTTATAGTAGGTATGCATGATCAGTCTTTTAGCCGGATTTTTCAATAAAAAATTTGGCTTATAGTTGGTGAAACCCGGCCAGCAGGTGGGCAGGCGTCTGGTGTTGTTAACAATTGCATTAAAGAGTGTCTTTACCATATATGTCTGCAATTTGTAGTCAGATCTTAATGAAACTTCATACAACAATAACATACCATGTGATGAACAGAGTTAGAAAGTAACCACAACTCTACCTGGCTATATTATGGATTATTTCCCTTTAATGCGGTGTCCTAATTACATTTCTTGTCAAAATTTGATTTGAATTTTGTAGGACACTGCATGTAGGGTTTGACAGATTGCCCTTGTCAAGCTAAAATTGAATTCAGGCAGCTTGGTTTATATAGCTGGTTGTCTAATCTGGCAACCTTTTTTAAAACATAATGTCACGCCCTGACATGTATTCATTGTTACTGGTTTGTATACAATAATATGTAACTAAAGACTTGTGATATCTATTTTTAGATTCTCCTCAAAGAACACAAGATGTATGTGAAGACAATATTGTAGATTCTCCTCAAAGAACTCTAGATATATGTGAAGACAATATAATAGATTCTCCTCAAAGAACACAGGATGTATGTGAAAACAATATTGTAGATTCTCCTCAAAGAACTCTAGATATATGTGAAGACAATATAATAGATTCTCCTCTAATAACACAAGATATATGTGAAAACAATATTGTAGAGGAAACTACACGTAAACGTAAGAAAAAAAGGAAACATAAAAAAAAGAGTAAATTCTAATACTGTGTTATAATATAAGATGTGGTCTATATGACTAACTGTAACACCTCAGTGCCTAAATCTTCTATTATACAAATATGGACCTTGCTAACTGTAACACCTCAGTGCCTAAATCTTCTATTATACAAATATGGACCTTGCTACGTTGGTTGCTTAGATTTGTGCTGTCAGTCATTATAACATTGTCTGATAGACACTGGTCTTCTGAAGACTGTGTTTACATTATTACATTTTTGTTCCGTTTTCTGTTTGTTTATTGCATGATTTCTTTTATTCTGTTAGTGTTTGTTTTTGTTTTTTAGCTCACCTGACTGAGTTGACTCGGGGTGAGCTATTAGGATCAATGAATGTCTGTCATCCATTGTCTGCTGTCCGTCCACGTTTAATTTGTTAACACTCTAGGGGTCACATTTTTTATCACCAAACTTAGGACGTATGTCCTATTAATAATTCAGACGAGTCTGAATATATTCCATCTGTGGTTAAAAACTAGGTCACAGATACTAAAAATAGAAATATTATGTCCAGGCTGTAAATTTATTATTTGTTATTGCATTAAAATAACATGTTTTACATGTTAACCATATCAAGACGTTCGGTCATATACAACACCCTGGCTTGTAGATCCAAGATAAAGGTCACCGTTTCTAAAAATAGAATTTTCTTGTCAGCGCTGTAACTTCGGTTATGTTTATTAAAAGCAGTTGTAATCAGGTGAGCGATAAAGGGTTATCTTGTCCCTCTTGTTTTGTTGAAAATATATGTAAAAAGATTCAGTTTAATATTTTTAACTACTTCATTGTTTAATATTTTCCAATGATGAAGTTTGTTCAATACTTTCACTAGTTATTGTGGTGTTCAATTTGATGGAGCTGACATGTTCTAATATATTTGTTAGAAGTGTGTCTGTTGTGTTTTCTGTTTTCAGTTCTTGAATCATTGTTTAGCTTGACTTTTCAAAGAAAATGAGAGCTTATGCTATCACTTTTGTATCGGTGTCCGCAATGGTTTTTAGGTTCAAGCTTTTTTTTAAATTCTTATATCTTCAACACTATCCATTGAAGATATGTTATTAAAAGTTGATATACTTACTAAGTGGGACTATACCAACCAGACTGTGAAAGGGGATAACTCTGGATTTATTATTTTTTGAGTTATTACCCTTTTATTCTAAAATTGCGAAATAAGAGGTTTAAGATTTTCCTATATGGAATATCTTCAATACTGATAAAATAATTGACTTAAAGTTTATATACTTATTTATTCGTACTATATATTATATACACTACCATTAAGGGACATAACTGTGGATGAATCTCTTTTATTAATTCCCTGTTTATACTTAGAATATTGCAAAATATGAGGTTAAAATTTTCCTATATGGACTATCTTCAATACTAATTAAGATATTTTTCTTAAAGTGATCTAACTGTGGCCCCTTTATATCCGAACTAACCTTGATTCCCGGTGTTAAGCATTTACATTTAATGTCCTTATTATACTGCTTTATTGACACAATCATTTTATTTTGTACCAATATCAATCAATAATCCTGTCCGAAGTGCAAAAAAAAACAGTTGAAACACATAAAAACAAACTCCAACTGTACTACAGCAGCCATCTTGAAACTTGTACTTTAGATTCATGGGCTGTGACGTCATTGAAATAAGGCGAATTAAAAATATTTTTTTGTCTGACATCACAGATTTGATGAAAAAACATTGCAGACAAACTTTGTGGTTATTTTATTTTTAATAAATTGTTAATATTAAAATAAACATATTTTGGAATAAGAAAAAGTGTGTAATTGTGTAATCTCAAACAAATTTAGCAAAAAAACTATTTAAAACGCTTTCTGTTTAAGTTAACAGATCAATACTGTAGAGTAAACCCAGTAGTACACTTGACATCAGGTTATAGCCTCGATTTCGAAATCTCGTGAGAGTATGAACATTAACAAAAATGGCCTCGAATCAAGGTTGGTCGCGAACTTAGGTACGTCAACGATACTTCAACATTTAAGATTAAAATTTGTTCAAATGTTTGGATATTCTGATTGATATTTTTGAATGAAAGTTGGTTTGCTTATTTATTAGTTTTTCATCTACCTGACTAAAAACTTATGGAGTTATGCCTCTTTATATTTTAATATTTAAGGTTAAAGTTCAAACTAAATATATGTAGTTTGATTGAATGTTGATATCTTTGATAAAATTGAAAAATTATTAGTTCTCAATAAAGGTATTAAAATGAAAGTAGATACACTTATTTATTGATACCTTCTCAACTATGAAGGGATTTTAATTTTTATGTGTTTTTTAGGCATTATGCACCTTTTATATTGTACAAAAATGAATAGGTAATTATTGTTTGACATATCTTTCCTATGAAAAATTAAGCCCTGTCCCGAAAGCACTTTTGTTTAAAGATAAGCCTTGCCTTGAACAAAACACTTACAGTCGAGCGTGCTGTCCTTGGACTGCTCTTGTTGTTTGTTTTTATTATGGTTTATTTCTGGTGATTTCTTTCTTAATATTTTAAAGATGAGTTTTTGTTTTCATGGTTTTGTTTTTATGATTGTTGGGTTGTTTATTCATCTGATTTTTATAAAGATAGTGATTTTAAATATGTGATTGAGATTTTTTTAAGTGATTTTAAATATGTGATTGAGATTTGTTTTAGTGATTTTAAATATGTGATTGAGATTTTTTTTTAGTGATTTTAAATATGTGATTGAAATTTTTTTAGTGATTTCAAATATGTGATTGATTTGTTTTAGTTATTTCAAATATGTGATTGAGATTTGTTTTAGTGATTTCAAATATGTGAATGAGATTTGTTTTATGTTCCAGTTATTTTAGAAAGTTTATTCAATAAATGACACTTGTGATTATTTGACTGTGATTAAAAATAAATAATGTTATCGACAAAAATAAATATGAAAATAAATTTTTTTTGTGGTTGTGATTTTATTTACAGTTCTGGTGCGCTTTTCACAAAAATTCTTATGATAAAAATGTTTGTAAGTCAAAAGCAAGAAACATAAACAATATGGTCCATTTTTTTACTGAACAATTCCAAATATTACAGGATTGTGTAGAATCTTGTATACCTGATGAATATCAAATCATAGTTAAGATTATTATCCATCTGACTGAACTGAAAATTAATTTGAATTGACTTACGATAACATTTTTCTTAAGGATTTTTGTGACAAAGAGCACTTGTGTTTAAAAATGTTTATCCCTGGCCTACAGATGTCTTAGAAGATTGCTTCCTTCAACATTTTATAATTGTAGTTCAGATGTAGGATGTCATTATGAATTATAATAGTGAAGTCCCAGGTTAGAATCCTGCTAGAGAAACTGTTTACTTGGGCTAGTATAGCTATGCTAACTTCTACACAACATGTAATATTGGTTAGTACATTTATTATGGTTAAATTGGCCGAGGCTTGATAACATCTTCTGAGTAAAGTTCAAACATTACTGTGGAAAGATGAAAATGTATTGGTACAGTTGTATTGTTCGTTTTTTCTCAACTGTCAAAGCATGAATAATTTCATGGTGAATGATTACACGCTATCTAAATACCACGAGTGTTAGACAAAGAGCATGAAGTCACCGTGAAATTATTCATGCTTTGACAGTTGAGAAAAAAACAAACAATATACATTGTATATAGGAAAATGAAATATCAACTTGTCCTTAGAAGATCTATGATGAGTCACTGGTATATGTGTCTGCCATTTAGAAAATGCTGAGGCAGCTATCACGTGTAACTGATGCAACCTGTCATATGATGTATATGATGTATCATGCACCAACATGACCAAGGCAAATCCTTTGGTCTATAGTGGAGAGTAACCAAAATGTTGGAAACTTTTGACAAAGCTTCCCAGTATTGCACAATTATACAAAATAGCATTCAATTGTTTCCTCGAGTCAGAAACTTTATCTTACTGGCTCAGTACTGGGGGACAAGGAAGCAAACTCTAAAGTTGTAATGACTTGTTTCACAATCGAGATAAAATAAATTAGTGTAATGAAGTGAAGCATGAAAAATTCAAGCTGATAATTAGTACAGTAATGATTTACACCTTCCTGAAATGTGGCCTGTAGGACATGTTTCTTGTTCAAGGAAATTAGCTGTGTCCCTGGTGGAACCTTTGGTGGTATCATATTGCTCCATATCTGCATGTCCCACTGCTTGATATAAAAAGGTCATGTCTGTAGAGAAGAAATTCCAAGAATTCAGAAGCACAGACTCACGGTGACAATACCACATGACTATGACATCACATATGCTACTGTTTTAAGAAGAAAGCAGTGGAAAATCGGCCTCAACTCAAAGTTTTAAAGCTGTAAGTTTCAATTCTTGTCACATTTCAATGATACCTATACGAGACTAAGTGTATACTATTTGCTGGGTATCACATCTCTAACACCAGTTTTATAATTTTTGCTATCACCAAGTAAAACTATTCATTTTTCAGCGTGGTACAGTGACAAGTCGTCATCCTTTTTTTCTGGAAAAATGTGTGTAGGCTTCCAACAATACAAAAAATAAAAATAAACTGAGATACATCATCTCAATTCCAATGCACCAATAATACACGAGCAAGCCTTGTATCCCTTTTAAAAGGAATCCAACCACATTATCATTTAGTGACAGGACTGTTGTCAGATATTTATACATATATTGTGAGCGGTAAACAATTAGTTCTTATAATCTCTGTCAGTATAAAATTGCAAAACTAATATCCGTCATCAGGCGCGTATCTAGGCCATTTTTGAGGTTACGCACAAATGCTAAAAGGATACGAGGGCATGCCTCTACCGATTTTTTTCGCTACATTGGCTTAGATGCATTTTGGTGATACTTTTGCCACAGGATGTTCCATCCTTATTTATATAGTTTGCAAATTTCATACTGGCAAATAAAAAGTGGACATTTTATATAACATTGCATAAACAAGATCACATTTACAAACTGTAGAAACTGGATCAAACAATAACCTTATAGAAAGTTACACCGATGAATGACATTGCTAATCAAGGTTTTAATCAACACGATAGTTTCCTTAGTGAAAACAGTCAAATGCTGCTTAACATACACACATAAAAAATTAGCACAAGATGTCACTGTCTTTTGCAAGCAAGGTATCAATCACTAATATCTATGTCAATAGAAAGTTCTCTGTGAATAGTCATAAGGGCCGAACCGGTCCGTCAGTCCTGTCGTCATTGTAGACCTCAGGTATGCACGCAAAGTAGTATGCAATATTTCTAAAGGTTGTCTGTCAATAACATATAAATACACAATATCAGTGTGGAGAATCACGTGACCTATATGGTTCCTAACACGGTATAAGGGACGAGCAGATCAACTGTCAACAAACAGGGCAAAAATCTCTTTCTAGTGGTAGTTCTCAAAACCCCACAACGATTCTAGTTTTCTAGATTACTCCGAAGTTTTGAACAAGTCGAAAGATTTTTGGAAAATCTTCGAGGTAATCTAAAATACAAGAACCGTTGTTGGGTTGGGAGAACCACCACTATAAAGAGAATCAGATAAAATTCGGTTACATGTAAAATGTCATTTACCTCGTCTTTTTCTTTTTAAACTTGTCGTCATTTTTGCCGTGTTAGGAACCATATATGTCACTTGATTCCCTTCACTGATATATGAGAAAACAGAGTCTGATGGTGTGCCACAGTCTTCGTTACCTACTTTCAGTTTTGAAATGTATAAATACATTTGTACTTCTGAAACCATTGACGTTCACATTTAAACACTACTTGGTTAATTTTTAGTTAAGAGATTTTCAGACAGCATTTATTATTGATATATATTACTTTTCTGATAGAAAAACTTGTGGTGAGTGTTATTATTTAACCTATGCCAACCAATGCGGTTGCTTCCCGATCTCAATCTTTCTGTTTTGAAAAGAAGTTTCAAAGCTGACAAACAAACATATACATTAATTTGTGTACTGCTCAATATGAATCATTTCATTAGACTTTTCATGGAGTAAAGTCAAGTCAAATAAGGCTTAACATTATTAGGGTAAGGCATCCCATTTCTCAGGGTTTTTGGCACTTTTAGACTTTCGATTGCTGTAATGGTAGATACACGCCTGATCGTCATACGTGAAATAATCATTACGATTGGATCGCCATATCACAAATCTTATAAGAGAACAAAATGAATATAACACTGATTGTTATAACAAGAGCGATCCACAGACAGCACGCTCGACAATACGGATTGCTGGTGTTAACAAGTTCAATCTTTGATCTGCAGTCACATTGAGATGAGAGAAAATTTTAAGTATACATGTAGATACTTTCATAATAAGGCCACAACAAGTTGATCATATGTTCTACGGAATATTCAGGGGAAAAAATGGGGCGAGCGAGCGAAGAAAAAAAATAAAGAAGTCTTTGAACACTTGCTTTATATTGCGGTTTGACCAAATTTTTATGGGCGAGCGAGGAAATATAAATATTTTTTTTTGTAAAAACCGTCAAAATTAAAGTGCGAGCGAATCCATAGAACATAATAATAATAATTATATGATTAATTTGTTGTGGCATAACCCTTCTATAAACAAAAACATGAGCGAAATAGACAAACAATTGTGAATAGATCTATCATATAGAACAAAAACATTGGTGAAGTCTTCGACTAGATCTACTGTTTAGAAATAAATAACGTTGGTTAGACCTCAGAACAAAACATTGGTGAAGTCTTCGACTAGATCTACTGTTTAGAACTAAATAAAGTTGGATAGAGCTTAGAACAAAACATTGGTTAGGTCTAGATCGAATGTTTTTATTAAATAACTGTAGGTAGATTGTCCCGGCTTACTGGTTGAGTTGTCCCGGGTTGAGTTGGATTCGGGTTGAGTTGTCCCGGTCCCGATTGCATCAGTTCTGATTTTACTGTGATTGGTGAAGAGGAAAATTTCCTTTAACCGTATTTCTTGTTTGCAATCGAAAATTTGGCACATCCACCAAACAACGATGGATAGATCTAAGAACAAAACATCATTTTTGATCTTAATTGACTTTTGTTGCTAAGTTGTTTAAATGTACACATTACAAATCACTATTGAACAGTATTGTTTTATAATTATCTTCTAACTTTATCATATCTGATTGTATATACGAGCTTTATCAGTATTTTGACTCAAAATATAATCCTCGCAAATTGAAACCACTTTACGGTAAAAATGTATTCAATATGTTCACATTCCATTTTGATGACGTAGTCATCACGTGACATAAATATCGCCAAGTTTTAATTAATGGGAAATAACTGCCGCATATGAACAAATCTCAATAGATATGACTTATCTCCCTTATTAGACCTGGTTACGTTTACATGTTTTATCGAATCTTAATCTTGAAACATTTGAGTAAAATAAAGTTATGGCGGTTACATGTAGCAGGGTTGCGATTCAACAAAAACTCTACAGTGATTTACAGTGGTTTAGGTTCATCAGGACTGCGCTGGTCGCCATTGACTTGGATGATTTAGACATGACAATTTTTTTTGTAATTTTAATTGGACACTTTGGCGGGTCCAGGATTTCTTGTTAGGGGGCGGAAAATTTTACTTAGGGTCAGGTAACACAAGGATATGTGATAGATCGGTTGTTTGTTTTTTCCAGTAAAGAACGGTACCGAAAAAATACGGATCTAGCCCCAACGTCTCCGATTAGCCACAGATTTATCACACTTTTTTGTGAAAAATGAGTTTCACCGGTAAAAACTAACCGATCGGGATTTTTAAAATATTTAAATTTCTAGATCATTGATAATATTAAACGAATTACCGATTGACAAGTTGTCTATGACCGATATCATCGATATGCCTCTGATACGCCACCTATGTACAAATATGAATCACTAGGGCTGTGGATCGTTGAACTAGTGGCGATCCGATTCGCACCACGATTCATATGTAGCGATTCACGAATCGAACCACGAATCACTTGTTTATGAAGAAGCATACATGATTCATGTTATGACAAAATGAGTGAAGAATCGCAGAAACTTACTATATGGAAACCCATGTACTCCAAACATTTTATTACCAGACGTTATATGGACATTTTCAGTGATAACATTTTTGTTTAAACGTGTAACAATCAAGACACAAGATAATTCAATCCCTACATATATTATAATTTGTATTGGTATTTCGGTTCGTTTTTAGAGTTGATTAAGCTAAAAATGTTCATTCATTTTTTTTTTCATCGCGATCTGGCGATTTCGGACATGACGAATATTCGTACTTGATTTTCTGATTGAGATCGCGAATATCCGAGTACTCGGATACTCGCAGCAGCCCTATGTCAGGCTATGAATCATTGATTGGAAAAGACGGATAGTTTTCAAATAATCTTTTCAAAAATAGCTTGTAAAAAGAAATACATCGGCAACATATATGAGATGTCGGTGCTTAATCGGTGTTCATCGGTTCCATTCTTTACTGGAAAAACAAAAACAACCCCGTCACCGATACCCGGTTACACACATTAAAGTCTGAAATGCAGTTACCGATGACAACCGATCAGATGAGAGAAATGATAGAAACCTATTAGAGACCGACTTGAGTAACTGCGTAACTAGGGTGTTAGAGGGGGTGTAAAATGGCCGGGTAGAATGTGTCCTTTCCCAGGGTTTACTAAGTACAAATGTATCTAGATATACAATATACTTATCATATACTTTTCTAACAGTCGTTAGATGATGTTAAAATCTTACAATGTGGAAATGATTTTGATTGTTTGCTAAGTCATTGTCTTTCTGTACACCTAGTCTCATTTTTATTGCACGCGATTTTTTTACATTTACATTGTACATATATATATTATATCCTGTAAATATCATAATTCATGACAGAAAAAACCTTAGCTCGGACAATTTAAGGGGGCGCACGCTTGGTCCCCCCTTCTGTAACCGCCTATGCATTTGTTCATTAACATTGCTTTACATGTTCCATACATTTCCATATATTTCTTAAGCACCGTGACAAATACTCGCATATATTTATACGACGAATTTATTCAAAACAACTTTCTCGGGAAAAACCAAACCGAAGGTGATAGACACGGTCCCGAAACATTTAGATTGTTGTTTGGTAATTGATTGAGAGCTTGTCGGTCGTATGTGGATTAAACTAGTTAGAGATGATACAAAAATATCAGGGACTGTACATGATTTTAAAGGGGTTCAAACAGACGAAGCCTATGGTAAATGGCTCTTACCATCTAGTTTGGAAATGTAAACAACCTTAGTAGCAATCCGTTGTCATGTAACATATTCAACCAATAACGAACCATCAACAAGTACTAAATACATGTATGCATGTAATAAGCCATCTACTTTCATAAGTAGAATAAAATGTATACACACTTTTTATAGCCTGGAATAATTGTTCTCCTTAAAAGTAGAGAAATATGTCCTCAGTAGTGGTAAACTGAATAACAGTCACTGAAATATTTATGATCGAGGTGTCCCGAATGAGACGCTCATCTAATCAGAATACTAGTAAAAACAAAACATCAATCTTTGCCTAAACCTTCGTATATTTGTTTACTTCAACCGGTAGTTTCAAAATAGCGGCTAAATATGTCCGAGATTATACGCAGCGAATGACCAAGGAGTTCCGAATGTATCGTTACGGAACATTTTGGAATGTTTAGGGTAATTGAACAGGCTATTGAGAAGCAATGTAATTTTAATAAATTCAAATATTTAGAATTGTTCCTTGATTTTGTTTGTTTTGAATGTATATTATAGTTATATTAACTAACTATATGTTAAATTCTATTTCAAGTTTAACTGTTATATCATTTAATTTATTCATCAAGGTTATTGTCTATCAAGATTCATCGAACACGGGTTATCTGTAGCGTGTTCAATTACACAAAACGTTACAGAACGTTACATAACGATACATTCGGAACTCCTCGGTCATTCGCTGTGAATAACCTAATCTAATACACAAATATGAGATCGTTAAGGCAATGAGTGATGTTTCAAAATTTACGGACTAAAAACAAAACATCGCTCATTGCCTAAACGATCATATATTTGTTTACTTTAACACCGGTAGTTTCAAAATAGCGTCTAAATATGTCCGAGATTATTTGCAGCGAATGCCCGAGGAGTTCCGAATGTATCGTTACGGAACGTTTTGCAACGTTCGCGGTAACTGAACGCAGGGCTGGATCTTTTTTAAACGTTCAGTCGTTATCTAATATGTTCTTGGCATACATGTACACATTGCTGTAAATAAGTTAAAAAGTACACGTGTAGCCGACTATTTTTGCACGATAACCCAAGATCATTGAAACCACCTACCAAATGATACCTAACCGAACCTTTTTACACCAGCGCGGAGTGAAACAACTGTAGGTAAATTTCATGCTTAAGGAAATTAGCAGTACTCTTTGGGGTTCGGGTCAAAGACCTCTTGATTCCCGTGGGTGTGCGTCCTACCTCTTAGTACGTAACACGTGCCGGTATTGGTGATAAATAGTTGCATGAAATAGTAGTTTGAACAAAATTTGATGAGTGAGCGAGGTAATAACAATAGTTTGTTGTGAAAATCGTCAAACTTAAGGTATGAGTGAATCCATGACACATCATCAAGTTGTTGTGGTCTCAAGAACAGAGAGTAGATTGACTGACCACCACAATATGACAAGATATAATGTTGAAATGTGTCGTCAAGCAGCATGTACTAGTATCATATGTGTATATAGTGGTCGTGGTGTGTGACATAATCGTGAGCCCGTAGATATTAGGGGTGTAACAATACGGTAAAAACCATATTGCAATATATTGCAATACACGAAACCCGTTTTAGCATTAATTCAATCATTTAAAGTTCATACTGATAAAAACAATCAGTATGGAACATAAGTAGAAAACCCGGTTCAGAGAAAAACGAACCGGTTAAAAACCGTCAGAAGTCGTATTGCAATATTAACCGGTATATCGGTTAACCGTTACACCCGTAATCAATGGCATAAAACGTTCTATGTCACAACATATTTGTGTCAGACACAGTTTTTTTCGAGAGAAATTGTTGTTATCGAATCCAAGAACATTGGAATTATTTAACAAAACGCTTAACACATTTCCGATATGGCATGGTCTAAAGTACCAGTCAGTCCTTTCAGTATTTGTAGAAAACCCCAAACATTCTTGCTCATAAGAACGATACGAATGTATTGCACTTATGACAGATAATTTATTATATACGGTGTAAAATAAAACTTAATTTATCATGAACAAACTGAATAAACCGGTATAATGAACTCATTTGGTTCATTTTCTCTCAAAACGTTTTTTTTCTGCCTGGTAGGTTTGTTCGATACCAAGGTCAGTAGCGCAGTTGGAGCAGATAATGAAATTGCATGGTTATGAATAGGATGACTGACCGCCGCGATATAAACACAATAATCTATCTATGGTGGTATGAACCTCACCCAGACTGGTTATATAACCTTTAATAGTGGTGTATACATTTATATGTTATATTGTATTAAGAAGTTGTTGGCCTTGTAGATAGGTAGGCAGGGTACTTGTATATACTTAGATCAAGGAAAGCTAGTGTTGGTGAGCATGTCACCATGCATGAACATAATTCTTGTACAAACGGCGATAAATACATCTGCCATGTTAACTTAGTCAGTGACACACAAGTCTACTTATGGTCTCAAACTTCTACGGTCATTCTCTCTCCTACCACTGATTTTAAATCATGAAGGCCATTTGCCAGTCACTAGAGAAAATAAGCGTCTACTAACTGGTTAACGGCTACATCCAGAGTTTAGCCTTTCCAAGAACAATGATCACGTTGACAGACCTCCGTTATATAACATATAAAATATGTTGCTACGCAACCACAACAAACCATATGGTTTGATGGTACGAGTCTCACAGATGAGGAGTCAACACAGTTTACATTGAAAGGTTTAACAGCCAATGATGGGATTCGAACTCGTACCCCCCCCCCCTGACGGATACTCGAAATGGAAATCTCGGCGCACGTTCAGACCCGTGTTATGTACTGTGAAATAGAATAAATTACAATAGAGAAACTGACCCTTTATTAAACATGGGTAAGAATCAATCTTCTTTGAGTTATATATCTTGAATGTAAATACATGTACTCGGTTTTAGACTCGGGACTGTGCCGATCGAACCCATTATGATTTAATGGACAATAATGCCGATTCTAAAAGTACTCAACTAATTAGGTATATTGAATCAGGGAATGCCCTGTGGACAGGTAGGTGAGTACTGGTATACATGTATATCACTCTATTTTGAATATGTGAAATGTCTGAAATATGTGGGGGGTGGATCTAGTCTGTTTTTTCCAACGCTGTAAACTTCAATCATTAACTAAAAGACACCTCCATGACAGGGGCGAACAATTACCAAATTTCGTTATTTTATTCTCATTATTGGGTCTGTTGCTTCATCAATTATATGGTCCAAGTTAAATTCTTTATCACTCTATTTATTTCATGATTGATGTATTTGGCTTGAAATGTATGGGAAAATCTGATCTGTTTTTTCAACGCTCTAAACTAAAATTATCAACTCTATAACACAGTGGCGGACAATCACCAAATTTCGTGATTTTTCGTCTCAATTTTTGGTCTGTTGCTTCATGCCAGAATAAGCCTAACATGCATCGAGTATACACCGTGGAAAAGACCACACCCTACATATTAAGCCCAAATACAGCATGATAGGTACGCTTTAGCTAGAACAAGCCTAACATGCATCGAGTATACACCGTGGACACAAATACAGCATGATAGGTATGCTTTAGCTAGAACAAGCCGAACACGCATCGAGTATACACCGTGGACACAAATACAGCATGATATGTATGCTTTAGCTAGAACAAGCCTAACATGCATCGAGTATACACCGTGGACACAAATACAGCATGATATGTATGCTTTAGCTAGAACAAGCCTAACACGCATCGAGTATACACCGTGGACACAAATACAGCATGATAGGTATGCTTTAGCTAGAACAAGCCGAACATGCATTGAAAACAGTAGAACTAAGACAATACAGTAGAATGCCCCTTGACTCAGGCGCTACATCGGGGTCCTTGCGCTAGTCGCTGTCCTCTTAAATATCAACTATCACATACAGCATGATAAGAACTTAAGGTAGAATAAGTCGAACATACATCGAACTAAGAAAATACAGTAGAGTGACCCTGGCTCTGGCGCTACAGTGGGTACCTCGCACTAGTCGCTGTGCCCTTAAAGTCCCTATATCAAAAGTAACATTGTTTTTTATTTGCAAAGAAAATGAACATTTATCTATTTCAAACACCTCTAATGAACAAGATTTTTCAAATAAATGCAAATATTGCTTAGATATGTTTATGTTTTTTATTGTATTACAAAGTGAAAGTAGATCGAAATCGAAAGTAGAATTTGGTTGTCAAAATTTGAAACAATAGTTTTGATCACAGTATGTTAAAGATGAAGTCTTATTAAAGAAAAAAAGTTGCTCCGAATTTTCAAAATTAGTTTATAAACTATTTTTTATGAGGTATATTAAACATCAGCGCGTAAATGAATATAGTGTGGTCTTATAAAAGTACCCTACTTTTTTAAGAAATGGACACTTTGTCAAACTCAAACTTAGAGAGCAGAATGGTTTGAACTGTTAACTGTGTTTTTAATGCATGTTTTATTATGATAACTTCATGGTTGTAAAACAGTTTTCAAGCTTACTGTTAATGATTATGTCTTCATATAGTGGCTTTAAATTATATCACCCGATTTCAATAAAGTTTACACCGTTGAAAAGATCAGTGTCTCCCCTACAATTAAAGCCAAAAGACATCATGATACAACAAACTAGAGTCACAAGGAAACAAACATGGACCCAATATTGCATGTAGCGTCAGACCCAATAATCAGCGGAAATTTGGAGATTGGCCGCCCCTGTGCTCGAGATATCTTTGTGAAGCGAAATTTTATATTCATTATTATTACATATAAATGTAACTACTTCAGCCTCAGGGAATAAATTCTAATGGAAGAATGAGCCTAATGTACGAAGTGGATCAGATACGAACTAAGATGAATGTAAAATGGTTTGATATGGAAACTTTTTAAGCAACTTAACGAAATACTGTACATGCTCAGAAGTTGGCATGATGTCTTAAAGACAGAAATGTGCATTCATTTATTTTCTTTTCAGCTTAAAAAACAGAAGCCATGCAGATTCAACGGTTTATAGACTGTATTGCGCACACAAGGTGTATTCGAAAAGTTGGTAATCAGGAAACTGATTCATGGTAGAGCATTTCCTTGGAGTTTAGAGCCGATTTATTGCGAACACAAGATGCATGCGAAAAGTTGGGTATATGTAATAAGGGACTATAGTCAGTTATTTCCCCTAGCATATACCTTTTAAAATATGTAGGTCTATTAGTTGGATTACTCGGATTTTACCCTTACTTTCCAATGTAAATTTGCCAAATTTAATCTTAAATAACTTTTTTGTTTATCATTTAATTTATTTGAAATTCAAGATAATTATTTTTAAGATAAAGAAATATCTAAATTCTATCACTTCTGTTAATATCTTTATTAACAAGAAAGATATTAGATGAAATATTTTGTTACCCTTACGTAGGAATTTCAATGATAAAATCCGAGGATTCCAACTGTAAGTACCTACTTACCAATTGGATTGCTTCAGATTTTATCAGGGAAAGATAACTGACTAAAGTCCCTAATTAACATTAATTATTTTTTTCAGATAAAAGACAGAAGATACACTTCGATAGTCGAGTACCAACACTCTAAGACATAGTACACAGAAATGCAAGCAGATAAAAACTCACAGTGAAAGAAACACCCATCAAAAAGGAGTATAGCTTACTAATAGCCCATAAATTAAGCCCTGTGCACTCAGTGCTGCAAGTCTAAACCCGGACAAGTTCCGTGCTGACTCGGTCTTTATACTCACAAATACATAATATAGAACTAATACAAAATGCACAGAGTTGCGTTTGTCTGCTGTGAGTTTATTTACCGTGCAAATCGCTCGATATTTTCACAGCACCTAGGCAGAGGTAAGACCTAGTGGTCCAAGAAGGATCCCGGCCTGACCAGTACTCGGCTGGCCTGCTACACCCGGCGCGACTCTGGGCCCCTCTGTCGTTGGTTTTCTCAACTGTCAAAGCTAGAATAATTTCACGGTGAGTGAATTCATTGTTTTTATACTGGCGGGTTAATTGTTATAAAAATATCTTGACTAAAACATATCATACGGCATAAGAAGCTTTACTCAATCATAATACTCACTTTCTGAAACTCATGGGTGTATTACGACAATAATTTTAACAAGCGCATTCACCGTTAAATTATTCATGTTATGATAAGACATCAGGCCTAATTACTCTATAACTATCTAGACACCCGGAAGCAAGCCTAAAATCTCGAGATGTGAAACCTTTAACCCGCTCATCTTAGTAGATAAGCCAGGTACTGAGCCACTGCATCTGTGAAGTCAACCTGGCCAACTGGCTCTGGCCTTTCTCATTATAGACACACAATGCCGTTTTTTGGCTTACATATCATATCCGGCATAATTTACACGGTTTTAGTCAAACCGCTAATTTCTTCGACCCGCACCAGGACAGCCGGGTCCGGACCTCCCCAGTCTGACCCGCAGGCCAGAATTCTAACTTTTATAACAGTACACACATTTTATTTCTACAAGTATAGACATATAAATAACACATACTGAACTGACTTGACTATTAACAAAACCTAGGCATTTGATGACAGACAGTGATTAATTTTGAAGCTAGAAAACATGAGTCTATGGGACTCACATATTTTGAGACAATGAGTCCCTGCCAAACGACAATGAGTCCGAAGATTTTGTTCACTAAAACATGTCCTTTAAATGATGCATGATTTTGACACAATCAACATTCACTTAATATTATTGTATAATGCAAATGAAAGCATCTCTCAGTGACTTAATTAGCACATGGGACCTTTATTTGCACTGGCGTCAAACTTAGTTGGTCCCTCACGTTTAAAGATGTAAATTCCAGATACATGTATACAAACTGTCACCTGCCATCCTTTTATATATATATATATAGTTTAATGACTCAAAAATTGAACTTGGCGAATATAAAAAATGGAATCAAATTAGAAAAAAACTGCGAGAATAACAATAAAAATGTAAGTCTAGCGCGTACAAACAGTTAAGTACCATAAAAATCAGCGGGGGGAAAACGTACGCTAGCCTAGACCTTAATATTCATCCACAGAGTCTAAATAGTATTTAGTGTTACAACATAGAGATGTCAACAGAATGACGGAGCCATGCCTGCGTCCATTTATCAGTCGAATTTTTTTCGTTTCAGGGTGTTTTAGAACGTAACTTTTTTCCTCCTACATTGGAAGTAGGAATGTAATACCTCAAAATATGAGTACGGATCAGCACTACACGTTGCAAAAGAATTTTTGCAATATAACATCATTTAAGTGCGCACGAACGTCATTTTTGAACCATTTTGAGGCCATCAGAGCTATTCCGCCCTTTTTCCGTTTCTATCATAAGATCGGTGTAATATTTTACACGAATTGAAAAGTCGAACATTAAAAAAATCTTGCAAATCCATGCATAATTGCAGTCACATCAGCCGCTCAAATTTGGGGGAACTGGCCAATTCAGGACCCCCGCCCTAGCATCCAACAGACTCAACGAATTCTGTTACAATTAGGTTCAGATTTAAGCTGGATAATTCCCGAACAAATACATGCTGCTCACTGATAACAACAGACTGTCGAGGTCAAACCATTTACGAAACCGGTGAAAACCGAAATCTGCGTAGGGAACGCTGTTATTATTAACCCTATTATTTAGACATAGAGGCCTTATTTATGTATCGGCTGCAAACGGTCTCATATGATAGCACTTGTTTGTAGCTTAGCGCCCATGAAAAATATCAACTATCTGACGATAAATGGCTGAGTTATACGCTCGACACAGACCGAGATTGTTGATGTGAGCCCTATAGCAGGTACCCTTGCAAGCGGTGCGGCCCATCGATTTACCTGCAAATAGTCTCATTCCAAAGAGGTTGATCATACCTACACAGGCACATTTAGATAAAAAAAATCGGACATAAGATGACAAATATATAAGCCAAACAGTCAAAATGGCGGCCATAGCGCATAGGGTTCGATTCAAACCCCAAATTTCCGCTTAGGGTGCTTGGTTATGCTTCAATTCGAATGGTCTTATTCGAAGGCTCTTGTTCGTACCTACACACAAACACGTTTAAATCTTAAAAATCTGCCTATAAATGACAAAGATATGACTCGAGAACAGTTTTAAAACTGGCAGCCATATGCGTTCAGGGCTCGCTTTGAGTTTGATTTTCGGACCTAGAGCACATAAATATGTTTTATTTGGCTACTTGACCTGGCCTACAGGCACATGACACAATAGTAAGTATCCAACAACAAATGAAACAGTTATAAGCCGAAAACCACCTGAAAATTGAGTAAAATGCACTCACCGAGCTGAAATCGGACATGTGGGGTTAGCTATGTCGTCTCTTGAGCCCATATGTTTTCACCGACATGGCTGCAAATAGTCTCGTTAGAACGGGCTTGGCATTGCCTGCACGCACATGCTACATTATCAATTATCCAGTTACAAGCGAAAAAGTTTTAATCCGTAAACTAACAGCAAACTTCGTAAAGTGCACTCACCGATCCCTGGCTATACCCTTTTCGTCTTCTGTGTCCTTGTTTCTGCATCGATTTGGCTGCACATGGTGTCTACTATAAGCGCTTCATGAATATGATAAAATATGAAACAACCAGCGTGATTTTCAAGAGTAATGCGAACTGTTAATTTAAATCAGTGGGATCAGGTTAAGTCCGACACCTGGTTAAAATTTCGTTTATGCTCTGATTCGACTGCGAAAGATCTCATTTTAAAGCGCAATGTTGTAATTACACGATAGCGCCCTGCCCGTTGGCCATCTTAAGATAAGATGTTCACCCCTTGGCCACGATGAGGCCGGCAGGACATGCAAGGGGGCGCGTTCGCGTTGGGAGGCTCGGTCGGCGCGCGCCTCAATTGAAAATGCAAATACGCTAAAATACAAAATCGAACAACTAAACCAAGCCCGGGGAGGCCGTCGCGCGCGTTTGCCTCGACTGTACCTGCAAAGATGAAACATACTAACACAATAATATAATAATAATGTCACGTTGGGAGCTGCAGTATGAAGGCTCGTCTGGGGTGTGACTGAAATATAAAAATACATAACATTACAATACTGAATAAAATAATGCCACACCGGAGCTAACCGCACCCGGCTTGAAAGCTCGCTTACGTGTGGCTGAATGTATCAAATGGGTAGGGTAGGGTAGGGTAGGGTAGGGGGGGGGTAGAATAAATCACACACAGGAGCTAACCGCAACCGGCTTGAATGCTCCCTGTGGCTGAATGTATCAAATGGGTAGGGTATGATACGGTAGGAGGGAAGAATAAATCTCACACTGGAGCTGAAGGCATCCGGCTTGAAAGCTCGCTTACGTGTGGCTGATACAATCAATATGCAACACAAGGTTAGCTGACCGCACCCGGCTTGAAAGCTCCCTGTGGCTGAATGTATCAAATGGGTAGGGTATGATACGGTAGGAGGGAAGAATAAATCTCACACTGGAGCTGACCGCACCCGGCTTGAAAGCTCGCTTACGGGTGGCTGATACAATCAATATGCAACACAAGGTTTGCTGACCGCACCCGGCTTGAAAGCTCCCTGTGGCTGAATGTATCAAATGGGTAGGGTTGGGTAAGGTTGGAGGGTAGAATAAATCACACACTGGAGATGACCGCACCCGGCTTGAAAGCTCCCTGTGGCTGAATGTATCAAATGGGTAGGGCTGGGTAAGGTTGGAGGGTAGAATAAATCACACACTGGAGCTGACCGCACCCAGCTTGAAAGCTCGCTTAGGTGTGGCT
Source organism: Mactra quadrangularis (assembly GCA_025267735.1). Lineage (NCBI taxonomy): Eukaryota > Metazoa > Mollusca > Bivalvia > Venerida > Mactridae > Mactra > Mactra quadrangularis. The sequence continues at coordinate 33,758,150 of CM046305.1, read as the reverse complement.
GATACAATCAATATGCAACACAAGATGAGCTGACCGCACCCGGCTTGAAAGCTCCCTGTGGCTGAATGTATCAAATAGGAAGGGTAGGGAAGGTGGGTTGGTTCGGTAGGGTAGGGAAAGGGTGGGAATAAATTACACACTGGAGCTGACCGCACCCGGATGAAAGCTCCCTGTGGCTGAATGTATCAAATGGGTAGGGTAGGGTAGGGTTGGAGGGTAGAATAAATCACACACTGGAGCTGACCGCACCCGGCTTGAAAGCTCCCTGTGGCTGAATGTATCAAATGGGTAGGACAGGGTAGGTTTGGAGGGTAGAATAAATCACACACTGGAGCTGACCGCACCCGGCTTGAAAGCTCGCTTACGTGTGGCTGATACAATTTATATGCAACACAAGGTTAGCTGACCGCACCCGGCTTGAAAGCTCCCTGTGGCTGAATGTATCAAATGGGTAGGGCAGGGTAGGTTTGGAGGGTAGAATAAATCACACACTGAAGCTGACCGCACCCGGCTTGAAAGCTCCCTGTGGCTGAATGTATCAAATGGGTAGGGCAGGGTAGGTTTGGAGGGTAGAATAAGTCACACACTGGAGCTGACCGCACCCGGCTTGAAAGCTCGATTACGTGTGGCTAATGCAATCAATATGTAACACAAGGTGAGCTGACCGCACCCGGCTTGAAAGCTCCCTGTGGCTGAGTGTATCAAATGGGTAGGGTAGGGTAGGGTAGGGGGTAGAATAAATCTCACTCTGGAGCTGACCGCACCCGGCTTGAAAGCTCGCTTACGTGTGGCTGATACAATCAATATGCAGCACAAGGTGAAAGCACCCGGCTTGAAAGCTTCCTGTGGCTGAATGTATCAAATGGGTAGGGTTGGGTAAGGTTGGAGGTTAGAATAAATCTCACACTGGAGCTGACCGCACCCGGCTTGAAAGCTTCCTGTGGCTGGATGTATCAAATAGGTAGGGTAGGGTAGGGGGTAGAATAAATCTCACACTGGAGCTGACCGCACCCGGCTTGAAAGCTCGCTTACGTGTGGCTGATACAATCAATATGCAACACAAGGTTAGCTGACCGCACCCGGCTTGAAAGCTCCCTGTGGCTGGATGTATCAAATGGGTAGGGTTGGGTAGGGTAGGGTAGGGTTGGAGGGTAGAATAAATCTCACACTGGAGCTGACCGCACCCGGCTTGAAAGCTCGCTTACGTGTAGCTGATACAATCAATATGCAACACAAGGTTAGCTGACCGCACCCGGCTTGAAAGCTCCCTGTGGCTGAATGTATCAAATGGGTAGGGTAGGGGTGGAGGGTAGAATAAATCTCACACTGGAGCTGACCGCACCCGGCTTGAAAGCTCGCTTACGTGTGGCTGATACAATCAATATGCAACACAAGGTTAGCTGACCGCACCCGGCTTGAAAGCTCCCTGTGGCTGGATGTATCAAATGGGTAGGGTTGGGTAGGGTAGGGTAGGGTTGGAGGGTAGAATAAATCTCACACTGGAGCTGACCGCACCCGGCTTGAAAGCTCGCTTACGTGTAGCTGATACAATCAATATGCAACACAAGGTTAGCTGACCGCACCCGGCTTGAAAGCTCCCTGTGGCTGAATGTATCAAATGGGTAGGGTAGGGGTGGAGGGTAGAATAAATCACACACTGAAGCTGACCGCACCCGGCTTGAAAGCTCGCTTACGTGTGGCTGATACAATCAATATGCAACACAAGGTGAAAGCACCCGGCTTGAAAGCTCCCTGTGGCTGGATGTATCAAATGGGTAGGGTAGGGTAGGGTTGGAGGGTAGAATAAATCTCACACTGGAGCTGACCGCACCCGGCTTGAAAGCTCGCTTACGTGTGGCTGATACAATCAATATGCAACACAAGGTTATCTGACCGCACCCGGCTTGAAAGCTTCCTGTGACTGAATGTATCAAATGGGTAGGGTTGGGTAAGGTTGGAGGGTAGAATAAATCACACACTGGAACTGACCGCACCCGGCTTGAAAGCTTCCTGTGGGTGAATGTATCAAATTGGTAGAGTAGGGTGACCTGAGGACTTACCCAACTACCTGACCAAAGCCCTCAGGTCGGTGATTGTTTATTTTTATGCAATTTATAGGTGGGGGAGCTAGTCCCATTTGGTACCATCCTTTTTACCCACTTATATTGATTTGTGATTAACCTAGGCAGATTTGTAATTCGGGGTCTTTTATTACCTAATTAGTCTAATATTGATTTTTAATTTAATATTAAGTTACATAACTTATTTTCATTTTGTACAATGCTGTCTGGTCCCCCAAAATTCATGAGGCAACCTAGGCAGATTTGTAATTCGGGGTCTTTTATTACCTAATTAGTCTCATATTAATTTTTAATTGAATATTAAGTTACATAACTTATTTTCATTTTGTACAATGCTGTCTGGTCCCCCAAAATTCATGAGGCAACCTAGGCAGATTTGTAATTCGGGGTCTTTTATTACCTAATTAGTCTAATATTAATTTTTAATTGAATATTAAGTTACATAACTTATTTTCATTTTGTACAATGCTGTCTGGTCCCCCAAAATTCATGAGGCAACCTAGGCAGATTTGTAATTCGGGGTATTTTATTACCCAATTAGTTTAATATTGATTTTTAATTGAATATTAAGTTACATAACTTATTTTTATTTTGTACCAAGCTGTATGGTCCCCCAAAATTCATGAGGCAACCTAGGCAGATTTGTAATTCGGGGTCTTTTATTACCTAATTAGTCTAATATTAATTTTTAATTGAATATTAAGTTACATAACTTATTTTCATTTTGTACAATGCTGTCTGGTCCCCCAAAATTCATAAGGCTACCTAGGCAGATTTGTAATTCGCGTTTTTTTGTATATTTTTTATTAATTATTTTAAATTGTAGGAGAGACACGGGCTGATATATATACATTTCGGTATGTAAGGCATACTTGTCATTGAGCTTATGTTTGTTTGGCCTTGTCTGCGCGGTTTTTAACTGCATATTCAGCCAGCACGCGTTTCAGTTCTAACCGACACGCTTGTTCCTGATGGGTCGTGTGCCACTGGCGATCGAATAGTTCCTTGTCGATAAGGTCCTGGATATTAGGGTCCCTGACACGTCTGCCGAGCGTGCGCAGGACGTGTTGAGCTCGAACCAGCTCCCTTAAATACCTACATTGATCGTTTATACGTTTGACCCGACGCGTATCGTCGACCTGACTGCCGAAGCCCATAGCTGTCATCTTTTCTCTTATTTCCCCTCGTGAAGGTAATTTGGAATCGGTGTTCAAACTGAAGGTGGCAGCCACCTTTCTCACTCCTGTTATATTTCCAAGGGATGTCACAGAGCTCCCTAAACCTGATGACGACTCCGAGCTTACTGTGGTGCTGCTCGGGGGTCTTGGGTGTTGCAGCGGGGCTTCGGCGATCGGGTCGGCGGCAGCGGGTGTGTCTTCTAAATCATGGCGCCATTTATAATTTTTCCTAGCCATGTGGCCAAAATCTATGATAGCTTTGATTTCACGGTCAGAGTAATTAACATCTTTACCTAAACCTATACTTGCGACCTGACTGAGAATAGTATTTTTAGGCAGCGAAATATTTAGTTCCGACGCACACTGCATGACCAATTTCTGCAAAATAGGCATGCCGAGCTTGTGCGGAAGCAAATCATCGCTGCCTTGGATATAGTGGCGCTCCGCGGTGGCACTAGAATGCGTTAACATTGTATGAATGATTCCCTGCTCGTTATAATCAAGGTTTTTTAAGCCTACGATAGTGACTAGCTTTCTAACGTAGCTACAATTCAACTTACTCATGCCGTCAGTCAGGGAGTTAAGATAGACAGCCAGGTCGCTGCTTACCGAGTGAATTTTCCTACCATTGGAATTAATCATGAGGTACTTGGCATCGTTGCCATTGGGGGAGACCTGGGGCCTAACGTGGTCTACATACTGTCTTAGCATGTTCATCATGATCTCAGGCATGGGCAGATAGACCAATATATGCGTCTTGCCTACAAGCTGGGACGTGGTCAGAGTGTAATGCACGTTACCCGCAGTATCTACACTGGGGTTCTTGTTAGCACGGACATAGCTGGCCAATTGCATGTGCTCTAACATGCCCGGACGGTTGCCGTAGATCATGCAGTAAAACATGAAAAATGCGGCAACGTGGCGCCTAGCGGTAGCGTTTAGACGCTCGCCTGCTATGGCCCGATCAAGCAGCTCCCGTGCCTGACTGAAGGCCTTGGTTTCAAACAGACGAACTGCTTCCACCAAGTCTCTCTTGTACTGGTCCGGAGACGTGGGCACGTCCTCCTCAAGCTTTTGTACCTTTCTAGAAGCTATCGCAGTCTTACTGAAGCTGTCCAGCTGCGACTGTATGTTACCCAACTCCCAGAGTCCCTGGGTAGTTCTGGTCTCTGGGTTTTTTCTAGCAACATGAAGCATGTTCCTTGTACACTTGAGGTATGCGGACAAGGTATTACCCTCCAATTTCACCTCTTTGCGTAAATCGTAACCATTTCAACAAGCTTTTTGCCGGTGAAATGACACCATCTGAACTGGTTAATATCGTTACCAGGGGCCATGTAGCGCATAATGCGCGCTGCAATCATGCAGCTGTTTTTGCGGGCCTGAGAGCGCTTACTCTCAATACCAACTTGCTTGGACTGGTAGGCCACTGCAAATTCATTGAGGTAGGTATGGTTATCCATCATGATGGGCAACTCTTTGGAATCAACATACATATTGTGCTGTTTGTACATCTGCGTACAATACAAGCGTTTCTCTCCCAAGTTCTTAGGGACAGAGGGGCTCAGTGGCACAAAAGCAGACTCAACAGTTTCTTGCGACAATGCAGGCCTCTTAGCGTCTGAAGGAGCTCTCTCGTCCGACGACGACTCCGACACTCGTATTACAGCTCTGCGAGCGCGAGGGGACCTACGCAACGTCGTACCAGAACTGGCTACCTTAGCTGGGGGGCTGGGGCACGAGCTTTCGTCATCCGATGAGAGCAGGTTCCTAGGGGCCAACCTGCGCACCTTAGCAACTGGGGAACTTAGAGGCGAGGAGAAAGTCGACTCTCTACCAGAGACAGGTGACTCGCCAATCATGGGTACAACCGGTACTTGGTCAGTTGCCGACTCCGCCAGAGACTCAAACCTAATCACCTCTTCTTGCTCTTCCTCAACGGGTCTAAAGTGTCCTGCTCAATAAGTTCTTGCTCAGAAGGGGGCTGTGGCCGCGACAGAGCGATGGCTTCCCAGTTAGTGCAACCTGGTACTGCCAACACTTGCGGCGGTGGTGCTACCTGAGGGGCAGGTTCTAAGGTTCCAGTAGGGTATACTGGGTGGATTGTGGGGATGGTGGTGGTTGCAGCTGGGGACAATGCTGGACGTTCTATAGTAGTAAATTGGCCTGGGAACGTGGGCAATTGGGCCTTGCGGCTTGGAGTCATCAAAAACTCAAACCTAGGTGGAGGGCGAGCAGCCTTGGCTAGGGTCAACCTCTTCTCCAGCTCCTCGTAAGATAATCGAGGGCCTAATCGCTGATCTTTGTTTATGAACTGTACTACAGGCGCCCGCATATCAGTCATCATGAACATCAACATCTCCAACCCCTGGATCTCCCCAAACTTATCAATAACCTTATCATAATCTAGAAAGGAGTTACCTATGAATGCCTTTCGTTCTCTCTCCTTGGCGTCAGTAACCGGCCAGGTCGGTATTTCGGCAGGATGTTTGAACTTTAAGTGCCTACTTATCTTGGATACCAACTTGGAGCAAAAGACACATCTAAGCATGTACTTCCTGCAAATAAAAATAGTCACATTAAAAATAGTAACTTAACTAAGCCACAAATATCACGGTACGGGGCTCACAACAGGCTCCGTGCGCTGGTCGCCAAGCCCTTAATACTTAGTCAATTCTTTATTAAGTATATACCGTTGAAAAGACCAGAGTCTCCCCTACAATCCAAGCCCATGAACATGATAGTACGAGAAAAGATAGAGAGACAACGACACAAACATATCCCCAATACAGGTAAAGATGTAACAAAAAATCGGCGGGGATTCACGCTTTAGCAGGATCTGACGCCCTTTGCCACGGTGACCGGAATCTCCCCTTTAATTTAAGCCCTGATGCAGTCTGATAGGATAAGAACTTTGGCCAAAATAAGCCGATGACACTTACAATTTTTATACAAAGACAATAGTGGAAGGCCCCTACACTCAGGCGTTAGACCGGGTACCATGCGCTAGTCACTATACCCTTACATGTTAACCGATTTTATATACCGTTGAAAAGACTACAGTCTCTCCTACTATTAAATCTTAATACATTTGGGAACCTTGCGCAGGTCGCTTTTCTTGTATAGTTTTATATATTAAGTTTTGTATACACTGTTGAAAAGACCATAATCTGATTAATCTCTCCTACATTTGAAGCTAAAATACAGCATGCATAGCTAGAATAAGCCAAACACACTTGAAATTGTAAAACTACGACATGCCTCTCGACTTAGACGTTAGACTGGGTATCTCGCATTTTCGCTGTGCCCTTAATCTCAACTTTTTTAAATTAAGATTACATCGTTGAACTGAGTAGTGTCTCTCCTCGAATACAGCATGGTTCGAGAAAAAAATAGACTGGCAACAAGCCAAACAACGGCCCAGTACATATAACGATATACCCAAAAATCAGCGGGAATTCACCGTATAGCGGGATCTTCCACCCCTTGGTTTGCTGGGGTTGACTTAGAATTGATTTATCAAGTTAACTCCGTTGAAAAGTGCAGAGTCTGTCCTACATTTTAAGCCACAGGACGATAGAACAAAAACTTATGCCTAACCATTAAACAATATAGTAGAATTATGACAATACGGTTGAATGTCCCTTGACTTAGGCGTTGAAGGTACTTCACGTTACTCGCTAGGGCTCTATATCGGTCAGAATGATCGATACGATATTCGTATCGATACAAAATGATCGATATTCGATATATCATATGATATTTTAATAATAGTTCATTTATTTTGATTGTTGTAACACCATACTACTAAATGCACTGTCTTATTAATAATTTAAATGTTAAAGTCTTTGAGGTTTGCATTTTTTAGAAATACCATTGCATCTATTGAGTCTCATCCTCGTACCCAGAGGTTATCTTCTCGATCTTACTCGAGATTCTTGATTGCCTCTTGGTATAAGAATGAGTGGGTCTGTGACTAGATATGACCTGTCTGCTGACAGGGTGACATATACGGCCAAGTTTGTTGTATTGCGTCCTTTGCTTACAGCATTTTTGCAACATATAATACACTCTGGCCCGTCCATTTTTTGGACAACTTGATAACCCCAAACTTATTTTTTCGGAGGCAGCATATTCTCGGACAAATGTCATGTTGCAGACGAGTTTTTGTGACACGAAAAGTCTGTGTATTAACATCAACATTGATTAAGTGCGTTCGATAATCGATCGTTTATGTACGATTTGTGGGCAGGATTTACATAAAATGAAATAATTTTGTTGATGCTTGGTTTTAGTAAGATTTATCTCCAGTAATTCATATTTACAAAACACTAAACAAAGATCGGCAAAAGGAAAAGCATGCTCTTTCAGAACTATTAACAAAAATATTGTTTCTGGTCATTAAAGTTCTATTTACATAGCCGATCTACTCGAACAAAGACTTCTGGCTGCCAAAATTGATCTGTATTAAAAATACTGATCTTTAATGATTCCCAGACTAATTGAAAATGAACGTACATTCAAACCGCAACAGTTACTTCCCTTTGATTGAAAAGGGACATAACATAGCGTATCTGATGTAAGACATTTGCTTAAAGGAATGTCAAATTATGATATTGTTCGTACACATATTATTACATACCGAAATGGAAGCAGTAGAATGTTGATTTGGCGATGCAAAATATCAAATGATTTGCAGATCATGTATTTTATTTGTATGACCGCCATTGATCGATATTTTGTTCGATATGGAAACGTTCGATCCGATATATCTATCGAACCTACAATACCGGTATTCGATATATATCATATACCGGTGTAGAGCCCTATTACTCGCCGGGTCACTTAATCTAAACATGATTTAATTAATCTATAAATGTAAATAAAATTGGTTAGAATGCAGCATGATCGTATAAAAACCTTAGCTAGAAAGAGTCGATTACACATTAAAAGAAGAATTCAGAGAGAATATATGGTATAGTGCCCCTTGACTCGCTGTATTCTTACATATCGACTGATTTCAACAAAGTTTATACCGTTGCAAGAACCAGAGTCTCTCCAACAAGTCAAGCCCTAATACAGCGTGATAGAATAAGAACTTAAGCAAGAGTAAGCCGAAAGCCAATAGAAAATTAAGAACTAAGACACTACAGTAGCATGCGCCTTGACTCAGGCGTTAGACCGCGGTCCTTGTCGATCTCAATAAAGTTTATACCGTTAAAAACAAACTATCTCATACAATTCAAGTTTATATAATTACAACCTGAATGAAATAACAAAATCCGATTGGTCAAAAGTGAACACGTGACCTAAAAAAATGTGCTTTTATTTTCGTATAAACTGCAGTTTTTAATGAATGACGTCATGCCGGAACTACTTTCATGACTCAAAAGCTATTTTTAGCGCTTTCCCACGCTATGACGTACAGGTCAATAACTATAATGTCAATGGAAAGTACATGATACACAAAACCAATAAGAATGGTGTGATAAAGTTTTATTGAAAGAAATTAAAATGAGTTTAATGTACAACACAATTGTGTATTAATACCGTTCTTTATCTATATTTCATAAGATTAAATGTTCCAGAAAGTAATTGATATGCTGAATGCAGAATTAAAAACAAATCTTTAATTTTAACTTTTAAAAGCTTCGTAGACACCATTTAAACCATTAAATGTTTATTTATATTTCTAGCGAATGAGTCTTCTTTTTCAAATGATTTTCATATCATTGCCCTTCTGAAGTGCATGCTCTAATGGACTGGTATTCATTCATATAGATATCTAAATCCTTTGGTTTCAGAGGCATCTAGTTTCACTTTATTGTCTGAAAACAAAAAAACAACAACCAATAAATGAAGATAAATAAAGCTTTAAATACTATGAATTCGACACATTTTAAATTGATCCACAATAAGATAAGTAATCAATATTTTGGCTGGTCAATTTAGAAAAATGTCATGGCAAACATGTCAAAATCACTCAAGTTGCCTCTCATCAAGTGAAATAAAAATTTAAAAAAAACCGTATAACATAATGATATGTACATTGGATAATATGTGTATCTAGTCATAATGATGTAGTATCCGCAGACGTGCATGTGTATACTCCATGCATGTACATTCTGCATTGAGTAGTGAACAAGGTCAATAATTATAACGTTTTTTTTATCAGACCGGAATGAAAATGCTTCCAGATTAATATGATCAGACTTTGAATCTATCCTAAGTACCGATCATTTTAAAATGTACATGGAACATAAAAGCATATAAACCAAATAATCTCCGTAATTTTGGGGTAAATAATAAAAAACATTCACTTACTCAGTACAGAAAATAGCTTGTCTTTCCATCCAATGTCTTGACATGTAAATTTCCTGACTCAGACTGACTGCTTAAGTTATCATCAAGTGATCCAAAATTCAGTAGTAAACTTTCTCATTCTGATGAAATAACTCAGCATCGGATGCTTTTCAATTCGGAGAAATGTACATCCAACAACCGCTCATTGTAATCACTGGTTTCAACGAGTTGACATATTTATCTGGGTCACAACTTGCATCATAAACTCACGTGCTCTTTGTAAAAACTTGAAACTTGTTAAACCGTTTAAAAGAGTTACACAATAGCGCACCACCTCTCATGTGTTCTTTTATCAAAAATAAAATCAATGCATGTTCATTTCTATGTATCATTCATGCCGTTATGTCCGAAAACAATGAAAAACTGCACCCAATCGAAGAAAAACATGGCCGACGGTTGGCATAAAAAACCTGTTAACCGAATGAAATTAATGCGCACTATTACGCATTATTGCGTACTTCGGCTCTACGCATTCAAAAAATAGGTCTTTTTCTAACGCATTTCTTTTGCAAATCAGGCAACAAATTTCCAAAAAAATGGTTGTAATTATAAGGAATGAATGTATAGAAACTGACTTTCATCGAAAAATAAACGTCATTTTGTTGATAGCTAATTTCAGCATAAAGGCCTTCGGCCTTTATGCAAATTAGCTATCACCAAAAGTGACGTTTATTTTTCGATGAAAGTCAGTTTCTATACATTCATTCCTTAAATATACAGCATGATCGGATAAGAGTCTTTTTTTGTAATTTTCTTTATTTTACAAATAAGCATATTTCCATGTGAACATACAAATTATTACAAGACATGTAACATACATTTGTTATACTATACAATTTGTTATTGATATTTAATTTGCTAAATCTTAATACTATTTTTACTGCAATTTTCGCTGATTAGAATAGAATACAAACAAACTTTAAAGCCAATAAACAGATTGTATAGCTTGAATATATCTAACAAGTCTAAGTTAAAACAATTTTCAAAGATGGGATTTAGAAATATACAAATATTATAGCAAGAAGAAACAAATAATTCTAGGTCCTGGGTTTTTGTCAGGTACATGCGTTTTGTCTAAAAATTAAATAAAATAAAAAATTAAGGAATAAAAAAGCAGAAAAAAGAAAATTAAGCTATAAAAGCACTAATAGATCTTAATAGTGCTAGGGTTTGGAAGCAAGTGTAATATTAGGTATAAATACTTATATATGGTTAACATACCTACATGTCAGGCTGGAGTGGGGGCCAGAATGCTGAGAAATTGTGCCAGATAGTCAGGAATTTTGTAGTTTTATCCGTATTTTGAGCATAGTAACGTTCACTTAAGATGTAGGTTTTGAGTTTTAAAATAAACAAGTCTAGGTTTGGTAGACATTTTTTTGTTTTACATTTAAATAGATATTCTTTCGCTAAGACAAGGACTATTGGTTTTTTAACATTACCGAAAAGAATTTCACATTTTAACCATGCCAACTCAAGGTTGTGGTTGTTTTGGAGCCAAATGTTTAAGTTGTTCCAGAACAGTTGTGTATAACAACAGTCAAAAAATAGGTGGGATATAGTTTCTGGAAACTGACTACAGAATGTACAATTCTCGTTTTCACTAATACCTATTTTAAAAAGTAAGTGGTTTGTACCAAGGATTCTATGAAAAATTCTGTATTGAAGCCAATGAAGTTTGGATTCTTTTGTGACTTTATAAATATTCTTGTATAAAGGGTTCCAATTAAAATCTTGGCCCATAAGAGTCTTAGCTAGAAGTAAAAGCCGAACACATATTTAGAACTAAGATACTACAGTAGTAGGCCCCTTGACTCAGGCGTTTGACCGGGTACCTCGCATTATTCGCCGTGCCTTTAATTCACAACTTGTTTCAATTAAGTTTACGCGCAGAATCTTAATTAAAATTTACGGACTAAAAACGAAACTTCGGTCATCGCCTAAACGATCGTGTACTTGTTTACCTAGTTTCAATATGGCGCCTAAATATGTCCGAGGTTATTCGTAGCGAATGGCCGAGGATGTTCCGAATGCTGAATAAACATGCAAAAATCATTGGAAATTTTTCATATTGATATTATGTTTTCAAAAACATGGTTATTAGTTAACCTTGTCATAAGAGTAAGCACTTATTAAAAAGAATCAACACCATTTTAGAACATTTACACTGTAACGTAAATGGAGGCTGATATATCATGGGTATAAGCACCAAATTTCATATGATTAATGAATATGTTGTAAATGCGACCGAAAAAAATGTCATAAACCAAAAATGTGATTTAATGCGCGTAACAGATGACAGATGAAGTATGCACGAAGTTTAGGGTGAATTTTGGTGTTTTGGTAACGTACGTCTTAGAGCTCTGATTGTGGGAAAACGCCTACCTCGCCAGTTTTAAAAAATGCATTTTTAAAATTCTCAGAAAAAACTACATTAGAATCACTCTTCTGACCTTTTCGGCGCGATGCCGCACTAAAAACCCGACCATCTCTCGGACTATAACATACAGCATGATCGGATGAGAATTTAAGCTGGAATGAGCCGAACACGCTTTGAAAGAAGTATTCAATACAATTTATAGTACCCTTCGACTCGGGCGTTAGTCCAAGGACTTTGCGCTAGTCGCTGTACCCTTACATATCAGCCGATAACAGTGTATACCCTTGCGAATACCAAAGTATTCCCTACATATCAAGCTAAACTACAGCATGATAGGATAAGAAATTTTGCTAAAATAAGGCGAACATACATTGAACTAAGACGATGCAGTAGAGTGCCACTTGCCCAGGCGCTGCAAAAGTCGTTGTGCCCTTAAATCAAAGCCAATGACAGCCAAGATAATACCAAAATACAGCAGTATATAATAAAAACTAAAGCTACAATAAGCTGAGCACACCTAGAAAAACTAGAACTAAGACATTACCGTTGAATGCCCTTGGACTCAGGTGTTAGATCGAATACATTGCGCTAGTCTTTGTGTCCTTCAATTTATTTCAATTTAGTATTCACCGTTCAAACGTACAGAGTCTCCCCGACAATTCAATCTAAAATATGACATGGTACGAGAGAAACAGAGTGACAATGAGACATACATAGACCGAGTACATGTAAATACATACCCAAAAATCTGCAAAAATTCACGGTTTTGTAGGGTCTGCCACCCCTTGGCTGGGGCTGACTTTAAATATATACGTTGAATTATACATTAAAATAAGGACAGAGTCTCCGCTACATTTTAAGCTATAATACAGCATGATATGATAAGAACTTTCGCTAAATAAGCCCAACACAAATACATGTAGAAAATTTAGAACTAAGACAAAACGTAGAATGCCCCTTGACTCTGATGTTACACCGAGAACCTTGCGCTAGTCGCTGTACGACCTGATATAATATATGTGTATTCTGTGTTTAATGTTTCATTTTTACATAATTTTACATATCTTTGTTAATTTCATACAAAATTACGAAACAGCAAATTTAATTTCATAATCATGAGCTACTGGAATGAAGATCGAGTACTATGCATAGCTGAATAAAGTTGTATTTTATTCAACGTGATTTATACAAAAATAATTCATTGTTTCAAATTGAAAAATAAAATAGACCTTTGACTTATATTAACAAATAATGCTAGTTTCGAATTGAGTATTCTTATGTAATTAAGTGTATGTTCTGTTCTGTTCAATTATATATTTTTTATTTTTTTCTACCCAAATAAATGGATTTTTATGTGAAGAACAATAGTCAATATGCATTTACACAAATGTAAAATATTACTTTTTATTACGTTTGATGTTTATTTTAGCAACTTAATTAAAGCAATTATATGAAAATGTTAAATTTTAATGAGATTGGTGAATATAAATAAAATAAAATTAATTTCAAATATGTTTGTTTTCTTATTTTTATTGGTGAATATGATTAAAATATATTTCAAAAATGTTTTTTTTTTATTTTTGTATCACAAGTTTTTTTCATATAGATCTATGTCACGTCCTCTTCGGTTCCCATACTTCAAACATGCATTATTGTATTGAAATAGAGTATCAATTGGCAAAATCTAATCAAAACTGTACATAAATCTTCGTATAAAATAAATTCCCGAGTGCACTTGAACAAAATGGGGACTAATCCCTGATATTTTGGGGACGGATCGTCCAAGGACAAATGTGACTGGGGACGGATCGTCTAGAGGGAGAATAGTCTTGGGACGGATCATCATACCAACGATTAATACCCTTGAAAAGACCAGAGTCTACTCTACAAATCAAGTAAAAATACAACATGATCACATTAGAACTGGACCATACAAAGAAAAGAGTAAAGAACTAAGACATGCCCCTTGACTCAGGCGTTAGACTGGGAACATAGCAATAGTCGATGTGTCCCTAAATCGTAACTGATTTCAATAAAGTTTATATCATTAATAAAACCATAGTGTCCCCTACAATTCAGCATGCTAGGATAAGAACTGTAACTAGAATAAGCCTAACATACATAGCAAATTTAGAACAAAAACAATACTATATATTGCTTTTCGACTCAGGCGTTTGACCGGGGAGCCTGCGGTAGTCGCTTTGCCCAGATTTCAACAAAGACTAGAGTATCCCCTAAAAGTCAAGTCCTAATACAGCATTATAGGATAAGAAGCTTAGCTAGAATAAGCCGACCACACATAGAAAAGGGTAGAATTATACATGCCCCTTGACTCAGGCGTAAAACCAGGTACTTCGCACTAGTCGCTGTGCCTTACATGTCAATTCATTTCAATTAGATTTAAACCGTAGAAACGAGCAGAGTATCTTAAATACAGCATGGAAAAAATAGAGTGATAAAGAGTCAAAAATAGACCAGTACATATAGCGACATACCTAAAAAAACTCGGAAATCCACGGTTCCCCTTGACTAGGGTTGACTTTGGGTGAATGTTCATTTAGACCGTTTAATAAATCAGACTTTAACATTTTAAGCTAGAATACATCATGATAGGAAAAGAACTGTACCTAGAATGAGCCGAACACACATATAATACAGTACTCAGTAGAACGCCCCTTGACTTAAGCGTTAAACCAGGTACCTCACGCTCGTCGATGTATATAAATCTCAACATAATTGAATGAAGTATAAACCTTTAAAATACTAAAGTATACCCTACAAATCAAGCTTAAATACAGCATGGTCGGATAAGAACTTAAGCTAGAATTAGCCGAACACACATTGAAAGAATATAGTACCCCTTGATTCAGGAGTTAGACCTGCGACCTTGTACTAGCCGTTGTGCCCTTACATAACAACCGATTGCAATAAAAATTATACTGTATACCCCTACATTCAAGCTAAATTATAGCATTATAGCATTAAAGAACTAAGCTGAGCTAGAATAAGCCGAAAACTATAACTATACAGTAGAATGCCCCTTGTCTCAGGTGTTAGACCGGGTTCCTCGCGATAGTCACTGTCCCCTAAATCTCAACTTATAGTGTACGCCGTTGTAACGAGCAGACTCTCACCTACAATTGTAGCTAAAATACAGCATGGTACGAGAAAAATAGAGTGACAATGAATCAATCACAAACCCAGTACATGTAAAGACATACCCAGTTCTGTTACTTTTTAGAGTTTTTAGTCATACGGGTCGTTTATTCATCGTATTGATGTGATACAATTAACATGTACATTTAAAGATAAAATGTGCATGTTGTTTAAGTCTTTCTTCCTTCATTATTTTGATCTGGATACGGTGTATAAAGCAATATACTATTTTGCAGGTTGCTAAAAGATTTTGTAAGCATGCATAAATTTTATGTTAAATATGATACATACATTATAGATGACTGTATTTCGTACCAATTACATTTACCGTTCAATATTATTATGTTGCACAGCTAATACATTTAGTGAATTCATTCAATATTAACCTTCAATTAAATACTTCTAATATTTCTGTATAAACCAGATCTGCTTACATCATGATGGAAAAATCTTCAACGGTCATTCATTTAGCCATTCATTGACATGGTCATAGCTCTACTTTCTCATAGTAAACTCCAGCTGTGAAAATCGTCTGCTAAGTTGTAAATATAATACAAGCAACGGCAGATTTTTTTGCGCAATAATGCAAAATAACTTCTCTGTACACAGTATGAATGATGTTTGATTAATGTAAAGAAACATCATAAATTTAAGTATTTGTTTGAATTATTTTTCCAATTCATCTACGTTTGATAGTATTCATATTTTTCTGCAGCATTATTTACTTGGGCGCATTAATTCATTGTTGGTGTTGTTCAGGTGTTGTTCGTTCTTTTTTAAATCTCGCAGAGCGCTGACAAAAAAGGAACTTTTTGGAAAAAATCTCTTCCAAAAATCAGCGGGAATGCACGGATTTGCGGGACCTGCCGCCCCTCGGCTGGTTTGACTTTAAATGAATATGTTAAATCAGAGTCTCCGCTACATTTTAGCCCTGATACAGCATGATATGATAAGAACTTAAGCTAGAATAAGTCGAACACACATAAAATAGAAGAAATAAGATATGCCCCTGACTCAGGTGTTAGACCGGGGACCTTGCGCTAGTCGATGTGCCCTTCAACCGTAACCGATTTCAACAAAGTTTACAGATCTACCATAAGACCAGAGTCTCTCCTACAATTCAAGCTAAAAAAAGCATGATAGGATAAGAATCTTAGCTAGAAAGAGCCAAACACGCATAGAAACTAGTTGGACTAAGAAAATACAGAAGAGTGACCCTTGCCCAGGCACTGCAGTGGCTACCTCGCGCTTGTCGCTGTGTCCTAAGATCTCAACCTATTTCAACTAAGTTTATGCCGTTATAAAGACCTGGTCCCAGTTTCACGAAAAAAAAACTACACTTTGTGCTCAAACTCAATCTAAAGTTTTGATAGTTAACTTTACTTATTTTGATAAATGTTACTGCAATTGTAGAGTCATTAGAAACCCCGATAGATATTTAAAAGTTATATCATTTAAAGTAAAACTGACTAATACGCTTGGATAAGGTTTAATTCAACTGTATTGATTTGAGTATGTTAATAACTGTTGAGTTAGGTCTCAATTGAAAATTAATTTTGTTGCTTTTAAAAAAGTTTTAAAAAAACTGATGATATTTATGTTAATACAGCCATTCCAACTACATTGACAAGCTATTTAATGACCAAAAACACTTATTATAAATTAAGTTACTGAGTTTGTACTTTTTGGAACGATGCTAGATTAGCATCGTTCCAATGGTAACAAGAACGTACTCTTTTCTCGCGCCAACAATTTTCAACGCGTGAAAAGTTCAAGCGTGAAACTCATTAACATCTCATTATTTAAATGTAATACTACGCTGGCTTGTGTTGTCGTTCTTGAAACTCTTCAGGAAAAGGGAGGTTACACTTAGGATATATAAATTTTGTAATGGAGACGGGACAACTCAACCCGTAGACAACTCAACCCGTGACAACTGCAATGATAACTTGTTGGGTTAAAAAGGGTCTACGATGTTTTTGACATTGCCTTTTATATGCTTAACATAATTACAACATTCGATAGTAATAAACAACATTAAATGATCGTATTATATTAAGCAAAGGCTTGAGTTACGGTACCGTAACTCTAGACCAAGGTTCTAGAGTTACGGAAGTTCCGTAACTGAAGACAACCATGACAGGGTTGGTTAGAGTTACGGAAGTCAATCCTGCGTATGTTTCAACATACGAAAAACTTGTTTAAATTCATTTTTACTCGAAATAAACAAATATTTACCGTCATGACTTATCCAATTGTTATTGTTTCGGATATGACTAATTCACTTACCGGATGTTAATATACGGCGATATGACGTTGTCGTCTTCTAAGTGTCACATTAAAAGTTTACTTGAGCGATTTTAAGTTTTAGGGTTTGATTATAATTTGGAATAAAATTTTGTACGGAATTTTAAACAAATATTTATAGGAAATAGACGACTAATTTTAATTGTGAATAAATTGCAAGTGCAAAACGTTAATTTTAAGATTCGTAAACAAAAAATGGGAATGTAGCTGATGCAACAGAGCTTAGTACTTAGGGGAAACCTTAAATTAATTGTTTTCGTGATTGTCATTTCACACCAAATCTTTAAAATTTCAACGAAAATATTAACGATCTCGTTAAAAAACCCATTGATGACCAAAAATGAGAAGTTGTCAGCTACTTTTGGTTAAAGAAAATAGTCCAGAATAATCTTGGGTTTGGTTGGTCGCTGCTGTACATGACCCCAAAATGTGTTGATAAAAATGAATTCTTTGAGTGGATTAAGTTTGATAAAGAAAAACCTTGCCATGAGCAGACCACTTGAAAAGTCTAGTGCTATTATTTTGTTAAATTCTGTTAAAAGATACAATATTTCATAGATAATATGCATAATAATATACTTTTTTATCAAAAAATAAATTGAGGACATCGTTCCTCCAGCACTCTAGTGCTTTGATTTGTAAAACTGGGACAAGAGTCTCCCTTACAAGCCCTTAAGAGCATAATCGAATAGCTAGAATAAGCCGAACACATATAGAAAATATAGAACTAAGACAACGCAGTGGACTCAGGTGTTAGTCGCTGTGTCCTTAACCTATTTCAATATAGTGTACACCATTGAAACAAGCACATACATTTCAACCGATTTCAATAAAATTTATACTGTCAAGAGTCTCCCCTACAATTAATAATGATAAAATGCAGCATGGTCAAGAAAAATAAAGTGATAAGCTAAAGTGCAGCAAGGCACGAGAAAAAATAGATTGACAAGCTAAAATGCAGCATGATGCTAGAAAAAATAGAGTGATAAGCTAAAATGCAGCATGGTACGAGAAAAATAGAGTGACAAGCTAAAATGCAGCATGGTACGAGAAAAAATAGATTGACAAGCTAAAATGCAGCATGATGCTAGAAAAAATAGAGTGATAAGCTAAAATGCAGCATGGTACGAGAAAAAATAGATTGACAAGCTAAAATTAATGCAGCATGGTACGAGAAAAATAGAGTGACAAGCTTAAATGCTACATGGTACGAGAAAAAATAGAGTGACAAGCTAAAATACAGCATGGTACGAGAAAAAATAGAGTGACAAGCTAAAATGCAGCATGGTACGAGAAAAAATAAAGTGACAAGCTAAAATGTTGCATGGTACGAGAAAAATAGAGTGACAAGCTAAAGTGCAGCATGGTACGAGAAAAAATAGATTGACAAGCTAAAATGCAGCATGATACTAGGAAAAATAGAGTGATAAGCTAAAATGCAGCATGGTACGAGAAAAAATAGATTGACAAGCTAAAATTAATGCAGCATGGTACGAGAAAAAATAAAGTGACAAGCTTAAATGCTACATGGTACGAGAAAAAATAGAGTGACAAGCTAAAATGCAGCATGGTACGAGAAAAAATAGAGTGACAAGCTAAAATGCAGCATGGAACGAGAAAAAATATAGTGATAACCCTAAACACCGACCCAGTAAAGACATACACAAAAATCAGTGAAAATTCACTTTTTGTCAGATCTGCCGCCCTTTGGCACGGGTTGACTTCAGTTAACGCCGTTAAAAGATCGGAGACTCCCATTCACTTTAAGCCCAATTACAGAAAATTGTGATCAAAATTTTAGCTAGAAAAAGCAGAACTACATTGAAAAAGTAAAACTAAAACAATTCAGTAGAATGTACCTTGAGTTCGATTATAACCTTGCGCTAGTCGCTGTGCCCTTAATCATAATGTCAACTTATGTCAATATAGTGTACACCGTAGAAACGAGCACCGTCTTCTACAATTCAAGCTAAAACACATATGTATGGCAAATTTAGAACAAAAACAATTCAATATACTGCTTTTCGACTCAGGCGTTTGACCGCGGAGCCTGCGCTGGTCGCCGTTCACATACATATCAACCGATTTCAATAAAAATTATACTGTTGAAAAACCAAAGTCTCCCCTACAATTTAAGGTAAAATCCAGCATGGTTCGAAAAAAAAGAGTGACAAGCTAAAATGCCGCATGGTTCGAAAAAATAGAGTGACAAGCTTAAATGCAGCATGGTACAAGAAAAACTGAGTGACAAGCTAAAATGCAGCATGGTACGAGAAAAAATAGAATGACAATGAATCTAGACATACCCAAAAATCAACGGGAATGCACGGTTTTATCAGATCTGCCGCCCTTTGGCTGGTGTTGACTTCAAATTAATATGTTGAGCTAACATTTTAAGCCAAAATACATCATGATGTGATAATTTTAGCTAGAGTAAGCTGAACAAGCATTGAAACAGTAGAACTAAAATACAGTAGAATGCACCTTGACTCAGACACAGGCGTTAGACCGGGTACCTGGCGCTAGTCGCTGTACCCTTAAACTCAACATTTGTCAATATAGTGTACACCGATTAAACTAGCAGTGTCTCTTCTACAATATAATCTAAATACAGTATGGTTCGAGAAAACAATTAATCAAACACAACCCCAATTCATGTATCGACATACCTAAAAATCAGCTAGAACTGTAGTTATAGAATGAGCCGAACACACATATCTATTAGTAAAACTAAGTATACGGTAGAACGCCCAGGTAGACTAGGTACCTGACACCAGTCGCCGTGTCCTTATTATGTCTATATCAACATCGTTTAAAAAAAGTATATATTTTTAAAAAAATACTGAAGTCTCCCCTACAAATCATGCTAAAATACAGCATGGTCGGATAAGAAGCTAAAATGAGCCGAACACACATTGAAAGAATTCACAGCGTACACTACAGTATAGTGCCCCTTGACCCAGGCGTCAGGACCGGGGACCTTGCGCTAGACGCTGTGCCCTTACATATGAACCGATTTCAACAAAATTTATACCGTTGAAAAGACCAGGGACTCCCCTACATATTTAGCAGGGTATGACTAAACTATGAATATGACCTCTATTCACGAATAAATAGAATAAACTGCGAATATGACTTTCAGATTTTTTTACTCTACATGTAAATGTCACCCAAATATTGTGTTCAGCTTTTTATATGATTTTTTTTGGTAAAGAAAAATTTTGTCCAAAATAATATATATGTTTGAGTCATACTATTATTCGTCTTACGACCTTAAAACATAACAGCAAATCAGCAAAAATTCGCTCAGTTACAAAAAATATATCATAATCGACCAGCGTTCTAGTACCAGTGAATATGAATTTTAGCTATGTGAATATGAATTTTAGCTATGTGAATATGAATCTTATGAACAGTAAATGTAATTGGAACAAAATACAGTCATCTATTAAATAGTTAAAATATATTTTCAAGGGCATTGATTAAATAATTATCATATTTTGTTAAATATTACTAAAATATAAGTATTATACGTGTTGTTGTTGTTTTATTGTCATGTTGTTCAATATTGCTAGTATTTTAAGTAAAACATATTCGCTGAGTTAATAACTAGATCATAGTCGATCAGCGTGTTTCTATAAACAATTATGACTTAAAGCTTTGTGAATATGAATTTTATGATTATTTTTAAGTATAAAAAAGTAAGAATTGTGTACAAGTTAAGAACATTTATTTAATAATCATTAAATGTTCTAAAATATTGTAAGGAATTTAAGTGAAGCAACCAGAAAATCTCGTATTCGCCGAGTTACAAAAAATAGAACATATTAATAGCTAAGCGAAACATGACTTGACGCTATTAGCTTTGTGAAGATCTAAGTGTAATATATATCCATGCCTAGACCTTAGTACTCATGATGTACTTTGAACAAAGTTTAAGAAAGTCTATATGAATATGATTTTAATATGCATATATAAACCAGCGTAAAAATAGGTTTATATCGAACAAAAATGATCATCTTCGCTTAGTTTATTTCAAAAACTAAAATAATGTATTGTTGTATTTATGTAATGCTGAAGACTTGGAAAAAAAATCTATATTTTTAATATATTCTATGTGAACAAAGGAAAGAAAAAATCATATTCACTCATTTTTTTTATTACTAAAAAAGAGCATATTCGTACAGCGTTCTTTTATATAACGCAAGAACGCCGAAAAGTTTGTAAAAAGAGCGCTTGATAAGATATTAATACAACACTAGCGTAAAGTTTAGAACCTCTATATATTTCATTTGGTGCATAACAAATGCACGAACTTAAAAGAGTAAAAGCATAAAATAAATGAACTGACGAAAGTATCAGTCAAGAGCCGAAATATTGACGCAATTATCAGAGAGCTATCAGTAATTGCCTTCCACATTTTGAGTGCTGCTGAAAATTGTACGTACATATTTTAAGATTTTCTAGATATCTAATCATAATTAACTTTTCCAGTGACAACCAGTGACAAAAATCACTCAAAATTTGTCAAGAATTGCAGCTTGAACTAAACAATACTATATTTTACTATATTACTATATTTTTGCAGCGACATAAGGCTAATCGCACATCAGACTTAGCGTGTCAAAAAATTTGGTACTTCCACAAACTTTGTTTATTTCGATAATCAGCAGTATAATACAAAATAATACTAAAATAATGTTAAATGTCAAATATTTCATCTAAGAAACAATTTTAATAAAGTAAATGATTTATTTTGATAACATATTTGAGCTTTTTAATCTTAAACTACGAAAATATCTTTAATCTCTAAATACTTTTTTTCAAGTCCTGTTCGCACACCCAAGTCATATCCGATCGTAGAACACTTAGCAAATATTATCTTTATATGATTTTTAGTAACTGAGCGTATTTTATGATGAGTTTAATTAAAAAATGCAACTAAATGTTGCATTATTAAACAAAAAAACGCATTAGATAATCTAGTGCAAATACTTTTTTGAAAATATGAAAACTTGATAATATACGTTCAACTTACTAAATATTTAGATATAAAAGACATCGTTGTAGGAGAACCTATGTTTTATTTGAGAAAATTATTAAATGCTTACGTGGACCCACCCCTCAATTTTCTTACTACAACATGTATTGAATATATTTTATACATGAAAAAAAACTGTTGGAAAGCTTGGGACTATAACTTGAATATGACTCATTTTCATCGATAATTTACCCCCCCCCCCCCCAAAAAAAAATATCACAAAGATTCCATGGACCCACCCTTAACTTTTATTTCTAAACATATTTTTATTAACTTTACATCAAGCCAATGTAATGTAGTTTTAGCATAATTATGATGACCTTTTTAAAATCGTATTAATTCAATGATTTTTACAAACGTTCCAACTTGTATGTATTCTTTGATAATTTTTGCGCGTAATTATTTCTTCGTTGGAGCAAATGGACCCACCTATCTTTTTATTCATGAATAATCACTTGAAATCTATGACGAAAAACTAAATCGGATTCGTAGTTATTTACGAACGAGAATATGAACACAAATCTGTCCAGCACATGGAACTGTCAATTAAAGATATTCTACAGAGAGAATAACATTATCATTATTATTTCATTTCATTACATTGAACTCAAGAATATGATTAATCACAAACTAACAATCTTATTTAAAATCATTGTTCTAAATTCATATTTGACATTATGTTATAATATATTAATTTTATCCCATAACTAAGCAAAATGCCAGAAATATTCATATTCGCATTCAACGTTACCTAGCGAATATGACTTGAAAATAGCTGAAACTCCAATAAAATAAATATTTTAACAGTAGATCAGTGAATTGTTTTTAATTAATCATCATATTTAACATTCGGAAATAAATAATAAATGATCGTATACAGTTTTTTGAAAAATATAAATATAAAAAAGTCATTCGCACTTTATCCCATAATCGCGAATACGACCGATATTCGTTGTTTAATCATACCGCATGATCGGATAAGAACTTGAGCCGAACTCAGTAAACTCTCTTCTACAATACAGTCAAGTGCCCATTGACCCAGACTTAAGACTGGGGACCTTGACCTAGACGCTGTGACCTTACATATCAACCGATTTCAAGTTTATACCGTTGAAAAGACATACATCTCAACAACTATGACAACACAGTAGAAGGCCCCTTGACTCAGGCGTTAGACCGGGCTCATTTGCCGAGTTGCCCTCCCCTTAAAACGTAGCCAATTTAAAAGTAATACTGTCAGAGTTTCCCCTACAATTCAAACCCAAAAACATAGAGAAAAAATAGAGAGACAACGAGACAAACATACACCCAGTACATGAAATGACATATGCAAAAACCAGCGGGGAGTTCACGCTTTGCTAGGATCTGCCGCCCTTTGCCTGGGGTGACTTTAAATAAATATGTAAACAGTTAACAGCGTTTCAAAAACCAGTGTCCCCTAATACAGCCTGATAGGATAAGAAACTTAGCCACAATAAGCCGAGCGCACACAGAAAATCATACCGGTCTCCTTGCCCGAGTTGCCCTGTCCTTTAAACTCGATTGATATAATGTATATACCGTTAAAAAGAACTGAGTCTCGCCTACAATTTAAGCCTAAATACAGCTTGATCAAGTCAGAGAAAAGGTCACAATGAGAGAAACACAAAAAATCAAAATGTCAAAAAATTACAGAAATTGTCAATTTTCATTTTTCACAATTAGCTCACTTACAGCGTTTGAATTAAGCCCTATGCACTCAGTGCTTTGATTAACAGTTTTGAACTAAGAAATAAATTACACAATGGTCACATTATCATTATAAAACAAGAATTGATTGGAATCAAGAGCCAGTGATGACGTCACGCCCTTAGGTCTGAGCTAAAACCCGCGTACGGATTGGCCTACGGTGCGCGGCCGCTTATAGAAACGTGAATGACTAAGACAATACATTAAAATTTAAAGCGCCTTGAAAATGACAGTCAGCCGAACAAAGTAAGGTACAGTTATCAAAAATCTAACAGAAAATAGAGTCACAGTGATGGAAACATGTAAAAAAAGACAGTAAATAATATACAGTACAGTACAAAAATCAAGTAAATCCAAGAAAATGGCACTTACTTTTTGTCAGGCATGTTGCTCCTCAATCCTGATCCTTTCCAAATATTAAATTAAATTAAATTAAAATTTAGAAAATCCTCCGATTACTTAATAAAATAAACTACTTTTTAAAAGTATTATTAAACTTTTTAAACACAAACACAAAGTCCGATCCAAAAGCACAAAACTAAGCAAGTCCTATTTTTCACGAAAAAATCACTAAGTTCGATAAATTTAACACAAAAAACTCACAAAGTCCGATTAATTACAATTAAGCAATTAAGAGCGAAAGCTAAAGCGAATTAATTACTGCGACAGCGATTAATTAAGCGAAAGCGAGCGAATGATTAGCTTGGGATTTGCCTCAGCTTATATAGGGATTCTGGGCTCGAGCTCGGCCAGGTGGCCGGACGTTGCCAATCAGTTGTTAATCTCTCGTCGGATGTTGATTATGGCAACAAATGCCAATTAGCGGAAACAGAGGGGACCTTTCTTTTGACTTAGCCAGGATGCTGCGTGATTAGGGGTCACCGCGTCAAACTCGGGGGCCATGTTGTAAATTCCACCATGGCTAATATACAAACAATTAATATACAAAGTGACACCTGTCATTCAAAATGGCCGATTTTTAGCTAAGTTTTATGAACAAGACTCAAGAAATGAACTTGATGAATAAAAGAAATTAAATAATAGAAAAAAAACTATAAGAATAACATTAGAAATGATAGTCTAGCGCGAGATGAGGTCTGTTTAGCAAGGTCTTCCCTTAATACAGGCAAGCACCGTACCGAGTCGGTCTTTAAACTCTGCTCACACACTGCATTAATATAGAACTAATACTCATAGAGTAGGATTCATGTTTTGTCGGCTGTGAGTTTATTTAACGTGTGAATCGCGTGAAATTTTCACAGTGCCTTGAAAGGGGTGAGACCAAGTTTTTCAAAAAGAATCTCAGCCTAAACAGTGCTCGGCTGGTCTGCTACGGTCGGCGCGTCTCAGGGTTCGAACTATGTGCTTTACAGTATATATCAATGTATATCATGGAAATAGACATGAGTACAAAATCAACATTTTGTAAATTGTTGTCCTATCGACTTGGCACTGGTACCGTCGTGTATGTCTAAGACTCCCCATCACAGCGCTGGTCCTGGTTCGAAAATCGGACCGCTGGTTGCAAAATAATGACTTTGATGGCTATGTTTTTAATTCCAAAATGTAAGAATTTTCGCTTGGTGAAACAGCTTACAAAGTCATCATTTCGCTAGTACTGGTCCTATGGAGCTGGCACTGGTATTGTCGTGTAGGTCTAAGAGTGCCGATCACGGCGCAGGGTCGGGTTCCAAGATCAGACCACTGGCTGCAAAATAATGACTTTGATGGCTATTTTTTTAATTCGGAAATGTAAGAATTTTCGCTGGATAAAACAGCTTACAAAGTCAACATTTTGCTTATACCGGTCCTATCGAGCTGGCCATGCTACCTTGATTAGGTCTAATTACACCGATCACGGCGCTGGGTCGGGTTCCAAGATAGGACCGCAGGCTGCAAAATGATGACTTTGATGGCTTTTTTTTTAATTCCGAAATGTAAGAATTAAGGATAAAACAGCTTACAAAGTCAACTTTTTGCTTATACCGGTCCTATCAAGCTGGCGATGGTACCCCGTGTAGGTCTAAGAATGCCGATCACGGCGCTGGGTCGGGTTCCAAGATCGGACCACTGGCTGCAAAATAATGACTTTGATGGCTATTTCTTTAATTCCAAAATGTAAGAATTTTCGCTTGGTGAAACTACGTTCAAAGTAATCTTTTCGCTAATACTGGTCCTATGGAGCTTGCACTGATACCGTCGTGTAGGGCTAAGAACCCCGATCACGGCGCTAGTTTGGGTTCCAAGATCGGACCACTGGCTGCAAAATAATGACTTTGATGGCTATTTTTTTAATTCCAAAATGTAAGAATTTTCGCTTGGTGAAACAGCGTTCAAACTCATCATTTCGCTAATACTGGTCCTATCGAGCTGACATTGGTATATTCGTGTAGGTCTAAGAATGCCGATCACGGCGCTGGGTCGGGTTCCAAGATCAGACCACTGGCTGCAAAATAATGACATTGATGGCTATTTTCTTAATTCCGAAATGTAACAATTTTAGCTGGATAAAACAGCTTGCAAAGTCAACATTTTGCTTATACCGGTCCTATCAAGCTGGCGATGGTATCTTCGTGTAGGTCTAAGAGTTTCAATCACGTCGCTGGGCCGGGTTGTAAGATCGGACCACTGGCTGCAAAATAGTGACTTTGATGGCTATTTTTTAATTCCGAAATGTAAGAATTTTCGCTGGGTGAAACAGCGTTCAAACTCATCATTTCGCTAATACCGGTCCTACCGGGCTGGCGATGGTACCCCGTGTAGGTCTAAGAGTGTCAATCACGGCGCTGGGTCGGGTTCCAAGATAGGACCGCTGGCTTCAAAATGATGACTTTGATGGCTATTTTTCAATTCCGAAATGTAACAATTTTCGCTTGGTGAAACAGCGTTCAAAGTCACCATTTCGCTAATACTGGTCCTATCGAGCTGACATTGGTATCCTCGTGTAGGTCTAAGAGTGTCGATCACGGCGCTGGTTCGGGTTTCAAGATCGGACCGCTGGCTGCGAAAAAGGTGACTTTAAAGGCTATATTTTAATTTGTAATTACAAGCATTTCTCCATTTCAGAAAAGTTTTCAAAGGCAAGATTTCGAATTTTTAGCTCTAGAGACCGGCGCTACGGGTCCAAGTGTATGGGTGGAATAGCTCATTACCAACAAGGCGGTTGACTCACGATGGCTGACTGTCTCTGGAAATTATGAGTTTAAAACCCTTTTTGTTAATTTTGGCTGAAAAATTGTTTAAGTATAAAAGTCAACAGATCCCTAGAAAGTATCCATGGTGACCAGACCTAGAGCAATTAAGACGGTGGAGGATATCGATTATCGATTTTTTAGGATTAAAACACATGTTCTTGATCGGAATGTGGCCCAAATAGGGGGGGGGGGTATAGATTTTTAGGCAAACTTATACTTCGAAAATTTATAACATTTTATAATGTACATACATTGTATGAACTGGATGAGTCCCGATTTTGGCAATTTCACTTATGTTCTTATAACTATAACTTTTCACTCGCTGCTAGCTCCCATCAAAGCCCGGGCTCATTTTAAAACCCAGAACCCTGCGCTTCTCGTGGTGTAGGTTACATGTTGATCGAGCCGGGAGAATTAACGCTACAGCCTGGTCGAGTGAGTAGTGCTCCGGCTGCCTTTTCTACCAATTTACAAGAGCAAACTTTTTGATTCACCGGCCGATTTTTGCGTGAGTAGGCTCATTTTACTTGTCTTCTCAGCCCGATCACAGAGATGCCCAACATTAAAAATTCCGAGCACCCAAGTCCGAGCAACGACCGGGTACAGACCTCCTATGTAGGGTTCATTGATAGGGGCGCTTACAAAAGCAAAGTTTTTTATTTGCCGGGCGATTTTTGCGTATTAGGCTCATTTTACTCGGATTATCAGCCCGCTTACGGAAATGCCAGCCATTAAAAAATCCGAGCTCAGATGCATTTAGTCTGAGGGCAGAGTTATTTTTCTTGTCAACAGTCAATAATCGTGCATTCTATAGAACGAGTTGGGCAGGTGTGTTCAGAGTGTCGCCCTGGGCTTAAAATATAGGTACGACAATGTCAAAGAAACCGTTGGAACGGGCTAGCTCGGCTCTACCTGCCAGTGGTGACTGTTTTAGTCTCCTGGGTTATATACTCGGTCAGGCTAAACTACAAAGGCCCTATACATAGTCTACACAGTGACCGAATGCCGTGCTGGCCGCCCTGAACGAACCGGAAGCGGTATTGAGCTGATTATTACCAGACTCGCAGCGCGTTCCAAGGGAAACATTCTCTGCAAATTTCAACTTGATCGGACCTGTATTACAGTCTAGGCAAGCGGCGCATGTTTTCACCCCGATGATTTCTATTGTAATGTATATACATACGCGCATGAGCAATTCTGCCGTTAGGTAACCAGGCTTGATATCAAGCTGAAATTTTGCAGGCGTGTTGGGGGTTCGAAGGGCCACATTCTGTTAACTTTTCGATGGGATGGGTCACCGCGTAACAGGTTGGAGCCCGCTGACTTCTACAAAGTATATAGCCTAGTACATAGCCTACTACTCTACATTAGTACGGAAGAGCGGAACTTTATACACTCTTCGCATCTTTCCACATGCTTGCTTGCTGGTTTCGTTATTCGTCCTTAGTCATTCTTGGCTAGCAGTTTGCACGATGAAAAACAAACTTTTAATCTTCGGGGACAGCTACGTCCGCAGATTGCAGCAGGAAGCAGGCATCGAGACCAGTCGGTACGAGTGTACGTGGATGAGAAGGGGAGGCCTACGACTGGATAGCCTCCCTGAACAGATGCTGACAGAGGCCCTGGCGCACAAGCCTAGTCCCAGTTTCACAAAAAAAAAACTCAACTTTGGACTCAAACTTAATCATATGTTTTGATCATTATTTTTACTTATTTAATCAATCTAACAACAAATGTAGTATCATTAGAAACCCTTATAGCGATTTTAAAGCTGTGTTACAAATGTATATAAAATATAACTGAATTACATATTTGGATAAGGTTTAATTTAATTGTATTGATTTGAGTCTGTTAATGAACAGTTGAGTTTAGTCTCAAGTAAAAATTGAGTGGACTGGGATCCAGCCTTGAGACGGTCGGTTGAACACCCAGATGTGAGCAGTCGACACCAGTCCCGCTTACCATAATATCAAGCCAGATCAAGAAGGATAACTTAAGCATATCTTGGTAATTATTAGAGTAATCATTCGCTCTTCTTTATCTTCTTCTCGTAAGTGACAAGCCAGATCACACTATCCATCTGGACTACCCGGGCAGATACTGTGTGTACTCCAGCACCTGACCAAATACCCCAGATAGACGGAGCCTTCTGTGTTCGTCACTTACTTGCTGCCTGGTCGACCTGGCAAGCCAGATCACACTATCCATCTGGACTACCCGGGCAGATACTGTGTGTACTCCAGCACCTGACCGAATACCCCAGATAGACGGAGCCTTCTGTGTCCGTCACTTACTTGCTGCCTGGTCGACCTGGCATTGATTAACAGTTGATTATACTAGAATACAGGATTGTATCTACATCTGGAAACCCTAATTACTCTGTAATTACCAAGACACCCGAAAGCAAGCCTAAAATCCTTTACCCCGCTCGCAGCAGTGATCTGCTATCTTTGGTGGTAAGCCGGTTGCTGAGCCACTGCATCTGTGAGGCCAACCTGGCCAACAAACGCTGGCCTTGCTCGCTATAGACTTTTAATGCCGATGTTCGGCTTACAAATCTTATCCAACTTATATATCCAGAATAATATACGAGGTTTTAGTCAAACCGCCAATTTCATCTACCCGCACTTTATCACCTGGGTCCAGACCGCCCAGCACGGCCCGCACACCTCGCCAGTAACTGAGAGGAATGGAATTATACCTCCAAACTTACTTGGCTTAACATGCCATAACATTTTCATCTCTTTTCTATCATATTTCCTGTCAACCGTCTCAGTTAAGGTTAACCTGAACCATTGACCCCGACTCGTTTACGCTTTACCGTGAATATTTCTCAGAGTCATCTGTTCGCGGACGCGTTACTTTTAGCCAACGCGCAATTGGCCGCCATATTTAAGGCACAACTCGACGCGCTTCCCTAGTTACGCTATGTGAACGTACGGGAACCTGTTAACATTTTATTGTTTTCAATCGCACTTATTGTTGCGCTGTTGTGTTTTTTTTTTGTTTAAAAAATGATTCCAGTGTCTAATATTTGTTGGCAATGAGTTATAAATTTAATTAATAGATACTTGGCGAACGTTTAAGGGCTTAGTTTAGCCGTGACATTTCTCTAAAATAAAAACCGACTTGCTTAATTGATAAATGGCACATATTGTTTTGCTTACATATCATGATTTACTTGAGCGTGGTGAAATTTTTAGTCTTTAAGATGATATTTTCTTATTTTCCTCAACTTATCGGTCTTTTATATCAATATCTAGGTAGCTGTTTTGTCGACATGTACGTTGTACTTGCTTTTTGTCAATTAATGAATACGATTACTCTTTACTTATGATCATAGTAGTATTATATTATATTATCGTCGTAATTTCGCTGCATGTATATTATAAGTAAAATTTATCTACAGAAGCTGTGTTGACCTTTTTAATAACCATTGTACAGAGACAGTTCAAACAACTTATATTTACCACATGATGGAAACCAAATCTTGAACTTCAGTACAATACAGGCATACTTATGTTTCATGGACAGTATTTGCAGCAAATAGATGTGTTTATTGTAGATTGAAGATTTTTAAAGTTTTTTTTATAAACTATCGGATAAATGTGAGCTGGCCAGTTCACCTAACTATCAAAACATGAAATGTAACAGTATTACACACTTAGCCATAACAAGTGTCAACATTGCTAGCACACACTTTACTATCAGTAACAGTATTAGACACTTAGCCATAACAAGTGTCAACATTGCTAGCACACACTTTACTATAAGTAACAGTATAAGACACTTAACCACAACAAGTGTCAACATTGCTAGCACACACTTTACTATCAGTAACATGTAACATAGACTTTTTGTTAGATACCTTATTACTCAACCTTGGAGAAGAATGTTGCAACAGGCAGAGACCTACCTCATGTAACAGTTTTGTGTACCTATTTGTAAACATTAAATATTTTTTTACTAATCAAACTTAAGATAAAAATAGCGTAAGTCAAAAACAGAAAACATTTACCTAGAGGAACAAACCGCCTGTTTAGAATGTTCAGTACTGTTGAATTTCTTTAATAAGTTAATGAATTTAACTTACGAGTATTTTCATCGTGATATTGTTAAGTTAAAAAATAAATGAAGTGAGTGAAATATTTTACAAACTGGTGATTAAATGAGATACATTTAAAAAAGTTATCCTAGATATAAGTGGTAAATTTCACCAAAAATATCTTACACAAATGATCGTAAGTCAATTCTAAAATAGTTAAAGGTCACAGGCTAAAGTATATGATATCTTATAATAATATAAGTTTCAGAAAGTATTCATTATTCTTCATAATTAAGAAATATTATTAATTGATTGGACAACGAAAGAAGGTATAATGAATTGTTCCTACTTTAAAATTACGATGATTTTTATCGTGATATTTTTTGTGAATAAGGCCACTTGTTTGAGTCTACGATTCTTGCTAAAAGAGAAATTAGAAAGTTGAACACCATAGTTTAATCTACATAAAAGAGACAAAGGATAAGTAATACACGGTGCTGTACTTTCAAGTATATTTTCAAGATTTTTATTCCAATGTCTGGTGGTGAGTCCATCTTATTAACCTTTGTGTTTCTCAACATACCAAAGTCTCGGTATCTAAACTTTTAACCCAGTACAGAGCACGTATCATCGCATATATTGACAGATTTTCCTTGCTCTACCTGAAGTATCGATAAAAATAGAACCACAAGACAGTTCTTATAGATAAAGAAAATTAACATAAGAAGTCCACATGTATCGATCACAAATATACAAATATTCCACGAACGGTTTAGCCCGTCGTTTTAGCGTCGTGCACCCGATTTAGCGGGATACCTTATCTATATATTCAACTGCGATACTTATAAAATGCAAACGTGACTTAGAGACGTGAGTCGAGCCCAAACCCGACATTCTGTACCTTTTCCTTTATATTTCAGCAGAAAGCACATTGATGACCCGTTATATATTTTTGAAAATAACAATTAAAAAAATATATGTAATTTATCTGCTATTTATTTTCGGGCAGTATATTGTATGACGACTATCGTTTCGCAAGTTGCTTGAAAATATGCAGTTTTAGTTTTTTAAAAACACGAGTACTGATTTTAACTAAAATTCAACGTAGTTTAAGATCTGGTACTTGAAATCTTTGGTAAAATACATTTCATTAATTGTATTTATAATATAAGTTTAAGTCTGTCTAATTTAATGAAATGTGATAAATGACATTTTTGTAGGAATAGACACATTTATGGTAGAAATATTGACTTACACAGTTTTGAATTTGCGTTTAGAGGGAGATAATACAAATATCAGCCTAGTTTAGTATGATATGTTTATATGTCCCTTTATGACAATATTGTTATGACGTATATGTTTATCTTGATCAGAAAAACAGAATGAAGTAATGAATCAAGCCAGCAGTCGATATTTGATTGATTGTTATAACCATACCTCAGAAATCTACACACCATGTTAGCGTAGTATCTACAGAGCCTGATTACTAATTCAGGGAGCTTGGATTTTATCTTAAGGCATGACTAAACTACTTATAAACTAACGATGATTTTTATCGTAATAAATTATTGTTATGTGAAAAAAATGAAAATACATGTAGTTAAAATGTTTATTTGTTTTCATGCTTTACGGTGAAACATTGTGTTATTCGATAAAAATAAACTATAAAACTAATATCTAATAGTTTCTTTGTTGTAAATGTTTTGAAATTGACTTACGATAATATTTGTCTGAAGATTTATTTGTATCAATGACTGCAGAGTGTGATAAAATATCATAAAAATGTGTACCTGTGACATAAAACTCACAGTTGGTCATGAGGTTGAATACTATCATCGGCACGTGTTTTTAATCTATTTGTAACGTGACGTGATCTATATTATAAACTTGAACTTATTCAATACCCTCATAGTTTATCTCATCTCTTATGATTTTGCAAAATATCTTAAGATAAAAACCATCGTAAGAGTTTTTAGTGTTTCATCTCGTGTCCACAACGAAATTAAGAAAGTTAAATATTTCTAGTTTCTGGAGCATTTTTTTTTTTAAATATCTATATGAAGTTTTGGTCTGTTTAGCACTTTTTTCAAAAGTTTTGGATTTCTAATGTTTTTTTCTCTTAATTTTATAATGTGCGCTATCGGATATATGGACCCCTGGTGTGGTTGTATAATACATTGTTTATAGCAAGGCACAGCTGGTACACTTTATATATACATGTACATGTAGCAAGTGTAACACCACCAAAACAACTCAATAAATATAAACAGTTCTAAAATAGTTTTATTCTCATGAATATAAAAGTAATATGTTAATATTAACTAGTAGTTGTGGACAGCTGTACGCTCGAGACAAGACTCTAGATACTAGACTCTCTGCATAGCAAGCTACCTGGCTTGCAATGATCACGTGTTGATCAGGCACACGATCATTGGCCAGCATACAACCAACCTCATGAATATTAAGCAACTACTACAGGTTGTATGGCAGAGGGCACAAGAAAGTTTTCGAAAAAATATTATTCTGGACTATTAAGATAATATAATTTTGGTAGATTTACTCGACTAAAAGAATCACTGAAATCAGTATTATAAAATAATATTACATTAAAGCAATTTAGCTTGAAACAAGACTCTCTCATTGCTTATAATATATACTTGTATATAATTAGCGTTTTGATGTATTCACATTTCTCTGATAAATGAATACTTTCACACATTAATTAAGTGTTGTAGTTTATATTGTCGGCATTATACATGTAGAAACTGACATATAATTGTTTTAATTTCACCACTACAGTTATAATTTATTTAAACGAAGATACTGTGAAAACTTTAACTAGTTTATTCATGTAAAACACATTCATGAAAAAGATGAAATTAGTTAAACAGCTATACTTATGAATGCATGGACATTTCAGTCAAAATAACGATGGAAAAACCCGGAGACACCCAATCGTACAAAACCTACAAAGAAAATAAACGTAACTTTAGACGCAGTCTACGTGCAGCAGCGCATCGGTTTGAATCGGAAGAAATCGAACGGGTTTGTGCAACCTCAGAAATTGACCAAAACGCCTTCTGGAAATTACTTAACTCCAAAAGAAAAAGAAAAACAAACAAACAATCTTTCATTGTATTCGACAATACCCCGGCGACAACCACCGACGAATTGCTGAATGGTTGGCATAATTATTTTACAACTCTATACGAATATTCTACAGATCCCTCTTTTGATGATGAACATCGGACAAACATAGAACATGAATGCCAAAGTGTGTTACTTACTAATGATTCCAACTCAAATAACGAACTGACTAAGAAAGTGTCTATTAAAGAAGTATCTGATCACATCTATAAATTACCTTATGACAAGAGTGGCTCTATTGACTGTATTACATACGAACACTTAAAGTTTGGTGGCTTAGCACTTACACGGTCGCTAGTCAACCTATTTAATTCCATATTGGACTCAGAAAGAATACCTAAAAGTTTCAAAACTGGACTCACCGTGACCATTCATAAAGGCAAAGGGAAGTCATCATCGGACCCTAACAATCATCGTGCCATCTCGCTCTTACCTGTGATTTCCAAACTGTTTGAAAAAATAATATTATCACGTATCGAAAACGCCTCGTCACTTTCACAGCTGAATAAACTTCAACACGGCTTTCAAAGGGGAAAGGA
Source organism: Mactra quadrangularis (assembly GCA_025267735.1). NCBI lineage: Eukaryota > Metazoa > Mollusca > Bivalvia > Venerida > Mactridae > Mactra > Mactra quadrangularis. Next base: position 33,722,991 of record CM046305.1, on the reverse strand, counting down.
CTGTAAAATGGTCACCTTCATTCTTCAAGAGGCGAGAAACTACTGCTGCGAACGAAGCAGTTCACTATACGCATGCTTCCTAGACGCTCGTTCCGCCTTTGATAAAGTTTGGATATTAGGCCTAATCTACAAACTTTACAAATTTGGTATCCAAGGGAAACTACTCAGAATTATCCATGACTCATTTACTGATTCAACCAGTCGTGTTCTACTCAACAACCATCTTTCTGAACCTTTCTATATACACCAAGGAACTAGACAAGGCAGTATTTGTGCACCGTTCTACTATACTGTATTCGTTAATGACTTACTTGACGAATTTCAGTCGTCCAACTTTGGAATAAAAATCGCTGGAATCAACCTGGTCTCACCAACGCAAGCAGACGACATAGTTTTACTCTCTCTCTCCAGAAACGGTCTTCAACAACTACTAAACATATGTGGGAATTACGCCTCCAAATGGCGATATAGTTACAATGCACCAAAGTGCGCTATGCTACGTCTGGATAATCGCTCAGTTACATCACGTTCAATCAACGTCGGTCAACTAGTTTACAATAATCTTATTATACCCAACGTGCAGTCATACAAACATCTAGGTGTTATACAATCTATCAGTGGTAAACTACCATTCGATGTCGATGATATTCGTCAATCAATGAGAGGAACTTTATTCTCTATTATCAACAAACTTACATGTAACAACGATTTAGATCCAACAGTCTTAGTGAAACTTTATCTAACATGTGTTCTGTCTAGGGCTCTGTTTTCATGTGAATTATAGAACAATATCTCCGTCTCCACAATGAAAAAGTTAGAATCATGTCATCGATTCTGTCTAAAGGTTATACAAGGCTTACCTCAGCAGACACGTTCAGTAATGGTTACCGGTCTTCTTGGAATATCATCTATTGAAGCCTACATAGATCTTCGTAAGCTCCTATTTCTTGAAACATTATGTCGAGCCTCACCATCAGATCTTGTGAACCAAATGTTAAATGTCAGACTATCTCAACACAACACTTGTAACCATATCAAACATACGGGATTTGTCAAAGACATAACAAGAATACTACAGAAGTACAGCCTTTATCACAATCTATCCAACTACTTGAATAACGGTACCTTTCCAACGAAATATACATGGAAGAATGCGTGCAAGACAGCTATACTCGACCACGAAAAGATCACATGGAATTATAAATTAAATGCGGACTCCGACTTTCACAGATTCAAACTTGTACATGATACGCTACAACTCAGTATTCACTGGACATACTCTAGATCAAACCCACACTATACGAAGATTTTAAAGTTCCTTGTGAAGGTCCTCTGTACAAGCTATCAGTCAGATCCTGTAACATGCATTATGTGTGATAGTCTTGTCAACGATAAATTAAGTCATCGTCTATTCGACTGTGCGAACTATGATGTAGTTCAATACAGAAACACTTACGCTCAGTCAATATATGACTTGTTTAATACAGAGTTTGGTAATTTCTTTTTGGGTTGTAATGAAGACTTATTCTGTGCTTACCTTTTGGGCCGCAGTGACACATACATCCAGCAATACTTAAACGCGAACGAGCACATCATGTTTCTATTAGAGAGTTGCAAACTGCTTAGACTTATATATATTTAAAATTGATCATATTCCTCGATCATTTTGAGCGTGACTTGTTTCACTTACCAAGAGACTATACTTACCTCATGTATACCAGTATTCTATCTTAATAATAACTGTACAATGTGTATCACATTGAACTATAGACTTTATTTCTAACTTATATGTTTCATATTTTTGCATAACTTGTCATATTTGTGTGTTTACTTCTCCAGAAAATGGAGGTTAAATAAATAAAAAAAAAAAAAAAATACTTCTAAACATAATTAAGCAATCAACAAACTATTTCCATCGTTAATTTTGTTTCAACCAGGGATTTTATATAACATTTTATATAACATACATGTATATGCATTTGTTATATAAATCCCCTATTTCAACTAACTGTCATGTTTACAAAATGTCACCTCTCAAGTAGTCTGTTACTTACACCTCATGTACAATGGAAAATTATACAAATACTTAACATTTGTCTACAAGGTATATAATCCCCTAATGATAGAGTGAAATCTATATGGTTATGATCGTGATCTATGATCCTAATCTTACATTATCGATAACAACATGGGGTCAAAGCTTGTAGATAATTATATTGCTAAACTAGTGTATCTACAGTCAGTGCTATATGGATGTATCAAACAGCGAAAATCTTGATGGGTCTAAAAGTTGGGTACACAGGATTGAGATATAAATTTCAAATCAGCGGTTGACAGTTGAATAGAATTTAACAATACAGGGAATGTCAACCAGGTTTTGTTAACCAGAATATCATGGTGCCATGGCATCCTGACGTCTTCGATGACCATTGTGAATAGTTTAGTGACCATAGCGATGGTTCTTATTTCAGTATCTGATAGCTATGATGAGCCCACCAACATAACGTTTGAAAATACTTCCCTCTGGATATTCATTTTTGTCTGTATATAAATACTGATAATTAAAGAAAATGATTCATTAAAGTAGACTGTTATTTGAAGGTCATTTGATTGTTTTGAAGTAGCGTACATAGCATTTTACCAGTGTAATTAGGTTACCGTCACCGACTAAGTTGATCATCAAAGTGTAATTAGTAGATAAAGTTTAATAATTGAATCATATGATGTTTTTATACTGACTTTTTTTACTGATAATGTTATTGAACATCATTACCACAAGTAATGTTATAATTATGAATACATATTTTTGTTATCTTTAAATCACGGTTACTGGACGATATGTCAGGTGCTGATATAACCAAAAGATTATTTTATAGAAATAAAAAAACAACTTCAAAGTATTTTATTACAAATTGTATTGTACCATAACAACTTCAACTTGGTTGGATTTGAACCTTTAGTTAGATCAATGGTGCCTTTGGTTGATTTGAACCTTAAGTTAGATCAATGGTGCCTTTGGTTGGATTTGAGCCTTCAGTTAGATTAATGGTGCCTTTGGTTGATTTGAACCTTAAGTTAGATTAATGGTGCCTTTGGTTGATTTGAACCTTTAGTTAGATCATTGGTGTCTTTGGTTGGATTTGAACCTTTAGTTAGATCAATGGTGCCTCTGGTTTGATTTGAACCTTTAGTTAGATCAATGGTGCCTTTGGTTAGATTTGAATTTTTAGTTAGATCAATGGTGCCTCTGGTTTGATTTGAACCTTTAGTTAGATCAATGGTGCCTTTGGTTTGATTTGAACCTTCAGTTAGATTAATGGTGCCTTTGGTTGGATTTGAACCTTTAGTTAGATCAATGGTGCCTTTGGTTTGATTTGAGCCTTCAGTTAGATTAATGGTGCCTTTGGTTGATTTGAACCTTTAGTTAGATCAATGGTGCCTTTGGTTGGATTTGAGCCTTCAGTTAGGTTAATGGTACCTTTGGTTGGATTTGATCTTTAGTTTGTGGTGTAGTCTCTTAAAGTCGTTTCTAGCTGGACTTCTGATTTAGTTCTGGTAAGACTTTAAGTTGTACTGGTTAGACTTTAAGTTGGTACTGGTAAAATTTCCAAGTTGGTACTGGTTAAACTTCATAAATATATCGCTGGTTTTTTCTACATCTACATTAATATTTAACTAACACAAGTTGACACTTTACATTACTTTATTTTAAGTACTTTTTGTATTAACATAAAATTATAAAATTAAATCTAAATAACAACAAGTTATATCCGAAATGTTTTAAATCTAAAATTCGTCTAACCTTCGTCTAACCCCGTTTACACGGGTTACAGAGTTTTTATACCCAGAGGGAACCGTCGGATCCTATACTACCGGATTCTGTTTTCACCGGATCGGGATCCGGTGAACTCTTAACCTAGAGTCCGGTACACCGGACTTAGCAAATATTCGCAATTTGCGACATAGTTAGATCAATGGTGCCTCTGGTTGGATTTGAACCTTTAGTTAGATTAATGGTGCCTTTGGTTGATTTGAACCTTTAGTTAGATCAATGGTGCCTCTGGTTTGATTTGAACCTTTAGTTAGATCAATGGTGCCTTTGGTTGATTTGAACCTTTAGTTAGATCAATGGTGCCTTTGGTTGATTTGAACCTTTAGTTAGATTAATGGTGCCTTTGGTTGATTTGAACCTTTAGTTAGATCATTGGTGTCTTTGGTTGATTTGAACCTTTAGTTAGATTAACGGTGCCTTTGGTTGATTTGAACCTTTAGTTAGATCAATGGTGCCTTTGGTTGGATTTGAACCTTTAGGTAGATCAATGGTGCCTTTGGTTGGATTTGACCTTTAGTTAGATCAATGATGCCTCTGGTTGATTTGAACCTTTAGTTAGATCAATGGTGCCTTTGGTTGATTTGAACCTTTAGTTAGATCAATGATGCCTTTGGTTGGATTTGAACCTTTAGTTAGATCAATGGTGTCTCTGGTTTGATTTGAACCTTTAGTTAGATTAATGGTGCCTTTGGTTAGATTTGAATCTTTAGGTAGATTAATGGTGCCTTTGGTTAGATTTGACCTTTAGTTAGATTAATGGTGCCTTTGGTTAGATTTGAACCTTTTATCTTGTAAAACCAGCCTTCTATGATTACTCAACATTCCCACCATGTAATCTAATGATCTGAAAGAAACAGTATTTGTATCACATATGTTAGGACATGTTATTGTTCAATGAACTTCGCATAATAAAAAAAATAAGGATAACATTCTGTATAGGTTATCATCATCTGAACAAATTAAGTTAGATAAAATGACTGGTAGAGCTTGGTACAGTTTGATAATTTTATGATTGTTTATGTAATATTGTAGAGTTAACTTAATAGAAACAAATGTATATAAGTCATTATACTTACCCGTGTTACAACAATGAATTATAGAGTTTGATTCAAAAACACGGTTACTGGACATAGCGTGAGATTGGACGGGGTATATCAAAATCGAAAATATGCGCTGATGAAAATTGAAACAAAACAATAACCATACTTGTGCAACTAATGCGAACAAACAAATCATAGAAACTTTTTTGTATTACTACATTCGAAATGTATTTTATGATATTAGGAAACATAAAGTATGGATTATATCCACGAAGACCCGTAGTGCCATATCAACTTCATGATTTCCCTACTTCATCTTCAAGAATTCACATGTTTCTTTTCGTGAATTCACGTTTTCGACATACGGAGTTCACGAATTCACGATTTCAGCTTCATGAATTTACGATTTTAACTTCATGAATTTACGATTTCGACTTCATGAATTTATGAATTCAATTTTGTGAAATCATTATTTCAACTTCACGAATTCACGATTTCAGCTTCATGAATTCACGATTTCAACTTCACGAATTCGATTTTGTGAATTCACGATTTCTACTTCACGAATTCACTATTTCAGCTTCATGAATTCACGACTTCGGCTTCATGAATTCACGATTTCAACTTCATGAATTCACAATTTCAACTTCATCGTGAAATAGTGAATTTATGAAGTTGAAATCGTGAATTCATGAAGTTGAAATGGCCCGACCGGTCTCTCGTAGCATTGACATGTTCTCACTGGTGAGATTTATTGTATTTTTTATATTAGGAGACATAAAGTATAGATTCCATCCCAAAAGATCATTGACACAGTCTACGATATTAGTGGGTGTCTTGTTGCCCGGGACAACCAATTTTTACTAAGGGCAACCACAAATTTATTTTGGGCAATTTAAATTCTAAAACAAAAGATAGTGCTTGTTGCTAGATCGACCTGTTTGGGCAACCACTTATAGATCCTTATTTCGTAGACAGTTGACATGTGCTTATTAATGTAGTTCGTGCCTGCAATTTTCATAATGATGATATATCGTGTTTATGTTGTGTTACTCCTTCTAGTAATTTATATAACAAGTATTGTATTATTGAAAAGGTTTTCCTCTTGGCCTGACCCTACCGTCGTTCACTAATAATAAAAAACGTTTTGTTGTTGTGGCTGAATTTTTTCATCTGAGGTCAATATCGCCGGCTTAATCGCACAAAACAAGCTGTGTTCTCATGTCTATTAATTTGCTTTAATTTTTAAGGTAAGGGATAGCTTAGGTTAAAGAATAAGATGTTCCAAGTGCAAAACATATACGGACAAAGGACATATTTAACTATTGTTATAACTCTGTGTTTATTATGCTTCATGAAATGAATACGTAAGTTAAGTGCGGTCTAAAGTCTGCTTCCATATACATGTTCAGCCGACTTTACAATCTTGTACAATAACTCATGGTCACTGAAATCACCCTCGGGCAGGCGATCCCTCACAGTACCCATTTGCACCTGGGTGGAGAGGAACAAGTGTATGTTAGTTTCTTGCTCAAGGAAATTAATAGCGCCCCTAGTGGGGATCGAACCAAAGACCTCTTGATCCCTAAGCGCGCGTCCTACCACTGGACCACTGCTCCTACATACAAGAAACAATGAAAACTATCGAGTTTAATTATCTTGTGTCCTAACACCAGGATATAGTCTTACATTTTGAACCATTTCGTCACAAATACTTGAGTCTATCAAAACGGTCATATTGATAACCCATATTACAATGTATGTACATGTGACTTGATATCATAGATATAACCAAGGTTACACGTACGCCAACTATTTCAAACATATATAACTGACTGAAGACACAAATTTGGATTTAATGTTAAATGAAGTTTTAATGAGAAAAATCTGTAGATATTTGAAAATATTTATTTAATGTGAAATATATGGATAGTACATTAACGTCAGAATAACCTGACTATATTCTTTAAAATGGCTGAGGCACAAGTTGACAGTAAAATAAGCGACAAGCAAAAATGTCAACCTTGTTTCAGAAAAGATACTCAAATTATTGCGGATATTTATTGTAGCACATGTAATGAATATCAATGTCATCAGTGTTCTGCCATTCATGAGAATTTCGCTTTTATGCGTGACCATAAACTAGTTAGTGTCGAAGAAGGTCAATATCACGTTTCATCTGTCGATGGCGATGACGAGGATATTAGACGATTTACATATATATGCAAAACGCATAGCAAAAAACTTAAATACTATTGTCAAAATGATGATGCATTTTTATGCAGCAAATGTGTCATTATAAGTCATAGGAAATGTGAAAATATTGTTGACATTGAAAGTCATGATGGACATGGTAGGTGTGAGAAATTGAAAAGTGAATTACTTGCAGCCATGGACAAAACAAACCAAGTTACAAAACTTTTAGATGAAACTGATGCGCGTTTAGCTGACGATATTCAAACTCTATCTGACAAGTTGAAAGATATGAAGACTCGATTGATACAGATATTTGATGATTTCTCCAAAGCCGTCCTTACTCATGCCTATGCATTCAACAACACTACCAAGAATGATTTAGCAAAGAAGAAATCCAAATGTGAAGAACACATCAAGTCCTTGAAGAAACAAATAAGAACCATTGATTTCATAATGATTACAGGAACTCCTGCAGAAAAATTCATTACAGAACGTGAAATGTCAAATGATGTACAACAGGCCATAAACTATTCAACGTCTTCAGAAAACGATATGTCATTTATTAAAGTTAACTGTTCGTTTGAAAAACAATTACATGATCTCAAATCGAGATTGTTATCATTTCAAGATTCGGACAGATTAGATATATCATATCAACTACCACACAGTTCAACACTTAAACTAGTAAGTTCAATTAATTTACAGCAGTCAGATGACGACGTTAAAGAACCACTCTACTCTGGCGTGGATTTCATGCCAGATGGTAGAGTGGTTACTGTTGATAACCAGAATAATAAATGCTTCATTTATGATGTAAATCTGAATATGAAGAATTCTTATAAATTTCCTTTTAAATATCCTTCTTCTGTTACTGTTGTATCTAATGATGTTGTGGCAGTAACATCTGGTAATAACTATAAATTAGATTTTCTAAATGTAAGTAAAACAAATGATATAACATTAAATAGAACATGTAAAATGAATGCAAGTTATCATTCTATTAGTATGACGGATGATGAGAATTTTCTTGTTGGTACAATAGATCACATGAAACCTTTCCGTATTGTATCTATGTCTGGTGATGAGAGTGATGTTAATATTAATCTACCAGACAAGAAATACCCATTAGGCTCTAGCTATTGTACATATATACGTGGAAGGGAGAAAGTTGTACATTGTGATACAGATGATAATAAGATATATATATATGATATCAAATCAGGTGAGAGATGTGTAGTACACAGTGATCTGATACAGGCACCATGTGGTGTAGCTGTAGGTCCGTATGATCATATATTTGTTGGTAGCAACAGTACTAAATGTTTAGTTGAGATTACACCATGTGGTCGTGTATTATCATCACACCCAGTAGATATGTTGTATCCTCGTTATGTAGCAATATCTAAAGACAGGAAACATCTTGTTGTATCTAATGCTTGTCCTGGTGATAAAAAGTTATCATTGTACAAACTTTCATGATTTTGAGATAATAGGCTTACCTTGACTTCTTCGTTTGATTAAACGCCTTTTTTATATTACATATTCATTGATGTTGAAATAACATGTACAATCATATTGACCATTTGTAAAATATATGGTTACTAAGAAATTCTAATTTATCTTATTTTTTATGATTCTTGTATTTAAATACACAATTTGACTATCTTATCTAACAGTATATATCTTTTTCCCAGGTTAAAAGAATATTTTATCATTCAACTACTTTATTTAACTTAATATTATATTTAAGCAATGAGTCATATATCATTAAGATCTAAGTGTGAATAGATCACAGCATTGTTATAAACTGAGTCAAACTGAGTATAATATCGCTGGTTTGTTCATAACATAAGGTACTTTATATTATTAATGTTTATAAGTTGCCACATTTGGTAAATTATTTTTTCTTATTCTATAGATATACTGTCATGCATATTTTGTCATTTTAAAGTGCTATGAAGTAAGGTAGTTGGTTTTATTTTGTAGCATTCGGTCACGTGATGTGGCCATTGTTTTCTCTTATGGTTGCAGTATGTATGTTTAGAAAAGGTTGAAAATTGCTTGGCTTATTTGTTAAATCATTTCTATTTTACATTTTTCTCACCTAAGTTTGAACGTTGAGCATGTTGACTTAAAATGTAAGATATTTTTTAAAAGCTAATTGTACTGGTAAGACAAGTATTAGCATTTCCAAAAATGCTTGAAATCAACGCTCAGCCGTGTTTGATTTCGTCTCCATAGATGTATATATTTTGTGGTTAATATTCATTTGCTAACGGGGCGGATGTTATGAATATAAAATACATATTGATTTCGATGAACAATTCTATTTACTATACATTAGTTATCTTTGTAAATTTTACTTTTTTCCGATCAAAAATACTTGCGTGAAAATGTTTATGTCCACTAAAATATTTAGTGGCGCGTAGCCTTCCTAAACATGCAATAAGTATGGGGAGTATGTGGTAAATCGTTCCGCCGTCCGCTAAAATATTTAGTAGTGTGCAGCCTTCCTAAACATCCGCTAATGCCCGCTATTGACTATGCGCTAGCTTGATTATAGTCAACAACTAGACGAGTCCATTATCACACCCCTTTTTTACGTTTTGACGGCCATTTTCTTATCATGTGACCTCAAATGCATAGTTTTGATTGGCTTAAGACAACCGGTGTCGACTACAAAATGCTCAAATCTTGATAATTGTTTATATCAACGCACAGGTGCGTTGATAATTATGTACAACATATAAAGGTAGAGAAATTGTGTGTAAAATGTATTTTATTTTGTATAAGTGATTGTACTTTATCCATGTATGCTTTTTATTTAATCTTTTAATAAGCCATTATATGAATTCAATGCATATATGTTTGTAAAATATGTATTTAAACGTGTACTCTGAACTGTTGTTTTGTTTATTTGTGTTTATACTATACTTGACTGATACATTTTGTATGACCTGCAGTAATCATTTCACAAAAATTCTTACCACAAAATTCAACGCAAGTTATTATCAGAAACTCGTAATGGAATATTCATTTTTAATAAATGAATTCTAGTTGGAGAATATTACGCAGAATTAAGTGGTAGGTCTTTTGAATATATTTTATCACTGAAAACTATTTTGATCTTAAGATTTTCTGCGATAATTTATAAAAAATGACTTACGGTGATTTTTATCGTAAGAATTCTATGAAAGATACTTAAGACCAAATAGATGGTATACACAACTATAGAAATAACTTATTTAATCAACTCAATGAAACCACTTCCTGATCTACAGTACAATACAGACAGTGTATTGGTTTTAAACCCGTCAATCTTTGTTAATTGTTGACTTGAATTTTAGAATTTACACACTTCATCCACTGTCGGAGAAATATGAAGTTGTCATATCACGTTTCAAACGAAATTAAAGATGTATCAGCCCCGTGTTCAGTAACTACTGATAGCTCACCTCACGGATACGGGAGAACTCAACCCGTGCATACCTCAACTCAAAGTTGGAATAACTCAATCTGTTAGTAGGATATTGAGTTGTCTCGGATTGAGTTGTCTATGGGCTGAGTTGTTCCGACACTTCCGTTTCGGAACGTTTTGGAACGTTAAAGGTAACTGAACACGCTGCAGTATTAGGTTCTTCAACACAGAAAATGTCAATATTGCTTGTCTCGCTCACAATCCGTAAGAGGTAACATTGACTTTAGGTCAGAAATATTCTTGTTTTTAACTGGGTTAAACGCCATATCAACACAATCTAGGTTATTTTACAGCGTCCAGCACATCTAACCTAGCTTTTCTGGACCCTTGTCTATAACAAGTACTCACCAACCCTTCCGCAAGGCCGGAAACATCTCTATATAATCTAATAAATGGAGGATAATCGAAATTATTATCAAATTTTCATTGGAATGTATTACCTCCCCGGGTGGGATTTGAACCCGTACCCCCTTCGGGACTCGAGATATCAAATCCCGGCAACAACTGCGCTCTCGACCCGGGTAAGGTCAGAGATCTAACTACTCATCCTCGGAGAAAAATGTTGCAACAGGCGGAGACCTAACTCAAGAAACTTTTTTGTTTACCTACAGTGGTTGTTGTCGACCGGTGGGTGCACTGATCAGGTGGTCGTTAGCACAGGTTCTACAAACATTGAGTATTTTCAAAAATCAATCTAACGATGAAATTCAACGTAAGTCTAAAGCAGAAAACGTTTATAAAACTATAAGAAAAACCTAACGTTAGATCAGAATAGACTTACGATGATTTTTATCGTAATATTGTTTTGTGGTAAACAAGAACGAATGATACTACTGATATACATAGTTAAACTCAGCTATGATACTGTCTGGTGATACAATATGTAAAATACAAAAACAAAGATGACTACATTGTCACTTCCATTGGCTTTGCTGTTGGGTTAACCATTGAGTGATGTGGTTGAGTGTCTCGTCTACCACTCTGGAGAAATAAGTTTGATTCCACGTCAGTGAGTATGTTTTTATTCTACCAATTTACTCAAAGAGGTGTTTGACGAACTCACTCAAAAGTCTCCGCATGGACAATTAATTTACTGAGATCCTGACCATCTCTCTGGAAAGAGGAGAGTGGAGTAATTTTAGGTGACTTTATAGTCACTTTCAACAGTCTTGCTGGTAGTTTGATCCTTTCAGCGACGCGGTCGTGTGTCCTGCAAACCACCCACCCGGTAGTACCCAGCTAGGACAAGGAGTTTTTATCCTCCACATTTACTTAAGAGTTTTACCAATCTGAATTCAATCAAATTTGTCTTAGAAATACATCACTGATGTGATACGGATACCGCCATACTTTGATCTTCACAATGTTAACATTCTCTTAAATTTCATCAAATTCTGGCAGCAGGCTAAAACTATGAAAGATTCAAATAATGCATAAAAGTACATTTCTTCCTCCGACAATATGTCTAAAATCACTAAAAAAACATGATATTTACCCGCAACAATGAAATTATATTAATTCTTTATAAAACATAACGGACATCATTAAAATGGGAGGTAACCATAGACATAGTAAAGATAGACCGGGTTCCAGTTACGGAAGCTGGACCCGCTTACGGTTTACCGTGAAGATTTCTCAGACTCATAATGGTCGACCATTAATGGACGTTTGTTTTATTATCACCCTATTTTTAATCATATTATACTGTATATGGCTTGAAATGTATAGGAGAATATGGTACATTTTTTCCAACGCTCTTAACTTAAATTATTTACTCAAAGTCACCTGCACGACAGGGGTGGAAAATCACCAAATTTCGTGATTTTCTGCTCATTTTTGGGTATGTTGCTTTATGTAATATTGGGTCCATGTTCGGTTTTTTTTTCACTTTCACCCTAGTGCGGCCCGCAGACCTCGCCAGTAACGATGAGAAATCGAATTCTACCTGCTTAGGTACTTTGCATAACATGCCGTAACACTTTTAGCACTTTTACATCACTTTCTCGGGTCCCAGTTATGGTTTACTGTAAAAAGCCGCGGCCGTGGCGTAGTTGTTAGCATGTCTGACTTCGAATCCGGAGATCGCGGGTTCGAAACCCGGTCGCAGCAGGTCATACCCTATACATGAGTTGTCGGCCTCATTGTAGGGTAAGTTAGTACTGGTGATAGAAAAAGTGTCCAGGAAACCTGTAGAAGGAAGAGCTGGCCGTCGTGTATATGACCTCAATATGTGTTGAATGCGACGTTAAAAAAAACAACAGAAAGGTTTACTGTAACTATCTCTTTGAGAATTTAAATTAGCAGGGTTAATGTATGCTTTACAGACTGTGGATTTAAATTGAACAATTTTTTTGTGATTGTTAAAATGTTGATATTTTATTTCATACATTAGTTACTGACATCTGTCGGTATGCCTTTTTTAGAATTTATGGTTTGGTTCGAGGTGCAGAAATTAGCGATGGCGGCTCTATTTGTTCTAAGTTGTTCTAAAGGTAAATGTTAAGTGTCAGTAACGCCAAGGTACAATCACAACGGGTTTCAACGACTGAAGTTATAGAACAGTAAGTTTTACATCAAGTTTCTTACAATGATTTCCGCGAATTATTTTGTGGAGTCGGGGGTCTAAACATTTCCAACTATGTAAGAGTATGCGTGATGAAATGTCAAATAGAGTCTTCACTTTTGTCTATCAGTGTTGATTTTGAGCATTTCGTATATCTACCTGTAAGTAGACTTGCGTGCTACCAGCTGAGCTAGCCGGGTGGACTATCTTTTAACGACAGAGATGTTTCCAATTTAAAACAATGCCCGGTAACATTACGTGACGGAAACGTACCGGTTTTATTATGAACGCCTCTAAGCGACCATTCGGAACTACCTCGGCGATCATCTACGAAGATACACCTCGGATATCAGACGTAGTAGGAATACAACAAAGTTATGGGGTCAGGCGATTAACCTCATAGGTTAAGTAGTGCCCATGTAAACAACCAACATGCCGGATCATTTTGCAGAAAGTATTGAGTACGAAAAAAATGTTTAAGGATCAACTTAGGGTATAAATGCGATACCTCTCCGTAAGGCTTTAACTGCCCATCATCTTCCGTCATTTTTGGTGTGTGACAGCGTTCTATTGAGTAAACGTCGGGAACGAGGCTATATTCTATGTTGGAACTACTTTCGCTCCTCGTGATATCCGAGGTGTATTTGCGTGGAAAATCGCCGAGGTAGTTCCGAATGCTAAGCGACGTCATTGGAACAAACGGTGTGTTGGTAAGTATTTTCAATGTAAAAAGTCGCAAAAACGTTAAAATACAGAAAATGGTGAATACAACGACTAAATATTTTTTCATACACTGCTATGGTAAGTTTATTAAAAAATATCGCGTTTGCACATTTTTGCATGTTAAACAAGAAAGTTAACATGAGAGCAGGGTATCATTTTAGCCAATAAGAATACGCCAAACACTTCAGTCCATAAAAAAGCACTTCCGATACGTTCAGTTTGTTTTCAAATACCGACAACCGGTGTCTACTAAAGTCAATTTTCGCTATTTATTGAAACTCAATGGTATATCACAGAAACATAAGGAGAAAGGAGACGTATAGATTCCAAACTTGTAATGTTATACAAGATATATCATTGTCTTGTTGCTATCCCTCTCCCCTCCTATTTAGAAGTCCCAACATATTAACACGTATAATGCACCCCCTCAGTCTCCGTCGACACCATGTTATAGCAGATTTCTTCAGGTTTGCCTTCTTTCCCCATACCACAGTTCTCTGGAATAGATTACCCCATCATGTAGTAACCCTGTCTGATCTTGACCAATTCAAGCAGGAAGTCGCCAAACTCCAATACTAGACAAAGCAATTGTGTTTATCTTTTAGTTGTTTCTTTTATTTATCTTTTACATTTTAACATTAAACTGTTTCATTCAACAACTATGTTCTTTCTGTCTCAGGGTTTTATATTCCAGTTTTATCTTATTTATTTTAAATCTTTTTTATCTTTGCTAATCGCCGGCGTGACCTGCCTGTAATACTCGTGAAATGTGTGTGGCAGTAATATGAAATAGTAAAGTTCGCTCATCGATCTCGCTTTACATGTAAAAAGTTCCCAAGAAAGACCTCTTATAGGGGCCTAACAATATGAATAAATACACGTAGGCCTACTGCACTGCCGCAATATGTCGCAACGACACATTATTTCGCACTTGACGCAAAATGTCGCAATGTCGACGTATTATGTCGCAATCGACGCATTTACATTTCGCGTCAGCGCTGCGACATTTTGCGGGAGACGATTGCGACATATTGCGTCGATTGCGACATAATGCGTCGACATTGCGACATTTTGCGTCAAGTGCGACATAATATGTGACGTTGCGACATATTGCGACATATAAAAGTAGCGAACAATAATTGAAATTATGAATTTAAAAAGGAATTCAGTTATAGAAATACTTTAGGACTATTTCTTTAAAATATTTTCACTAAATGAGAAATAAACATAAATCCATGCAGATACATCTTAAATATTTTCATGAGTTTTAATTACGACCGTTTTGCTATCATATATTTTCGTGGTCTTAGATGTGAAACGTTACTGTATTATATATTATTTATTCAAAACTGATGGTTCGAACTACAAGATGAATACCCAACTACTAGCAAGTAATTGGCGAACTACAAGTTGAACTACTATGTACAATGTACAAGCCAACTCACATACCACGGATAAAATACATATTGAGGTAATGTAAAATGTCGGTACACAAAGTTAAAACCCATTCTTTTACTGTCGCCTTGTCAGATACTTCTTTATGGAAGTAAGGAAAGATAAGTTGGAATATTTACTTAATGTCTTATAATTTTATTGTAATAAAGTGTTTTTATAATTGTCTCTGCACGCTCAGCTTACTTAATTTTTACTTCCCAATTTATGTATTGTAAAGCCTAGTTCACATCAGCCGCACGATTTTTTTTGTCGTACGAATTTTCCTGCCAACGAACTCGCAGACGAATCGCAGCCGCCGTAGATACTTCAAACTTTCCGTGCAATCGTCGTACGGCGGTCGTACGACGGTCTTACGAACCGTACGTTGTTCGCTCGTTCATCGCACGACAACACACACCCTAGTTTCCGTACGACTGCCGTGCGATGATCGCAAGGCTGCCGTACAACACTCACGTCAGTCGTAAGACCGTCGTTAGATTTCGAAAAGTTTTGTACGTCACCCGTACGTCAATCGCACGACAAACGCAAACTTGTACGACAGTCGTACGATGTTCATGCGATCGAAAGAATGGGTTATCTCCTCTTGTTTGATTTTGGTATAAATACTAGGTCTGCAGGGGAAAGGTTTCATTGTATCTAAGTGACAGTTGTTACAATACGTATCTGGGGCCAAGGGCTGTCTGGTTTAGATTTTTTGCTAGTTAGACCGGTCTGAATCCTCCGGTCTACCACTCAGTAAATTATCTCATTCCTATTTTGTGTGTGCTGTGCGGTGGTACCTGTGGGGGTCATGTCTTTCCAGGGCCATAGCGCAGTACACACAGACATCTGTACTATCAAAGTATAACAAAACTGAGGCGACCCGGCCATCCATCCTCCTCTCAAGCACTGCGGAGCCACCACCCCTACTATAGTACTAAGTGAATACAATAACAATCAGGCAATAGTCGAGTAAAAACGATATACAACTGCACCGGAAAATAGTAAATTTACATTAGATCCTGAATATATATAAAATGGGGACAAATAGTTTTACACTTATCCCAACAGTGGGATTATTTTGTCTTTAAGACAAAGCCCTTATCAGGGCTATCACATTATTTTAAAGTGTATACAGCCCTTTTTAGGGCTATTTGTCCCCATACATACTCTAAAGTTTATAACTTATCAGGGACGCCCTGTTCGGCAGAGTTCCCCCCCCCCTTTTAAACTTGTACATACATTTGTAATTGTGTTATTTTATTAGTTCCATTACTTTTAACCATTTATTTTTACGTGGCCCTATAAGCGAGCCGTTGTACTTAGTCGGAAAACACTTTGGATTATATTTTACGCTGACTTTTTTATACCGCTTCTTTTACCTGCCGAACAGGGAAAACTCCCCCCCCCCCTTTTTGTATATAACACAGTCGACATATAGATTTAAGATAGTTTAATCAAACTATTAAAGTTATTCATATAGTAAAAAACCTATGTATTGTACATATTATCTTAACAAAGTTACATCTTTTTGTATATTTTTAAAATAACATAGATAAATCTTGTTCTTATATAGATTTTTAATAAAAATAGTTATTAAAATAAATTTTTAACATAGAGTTTAATATTGTAAACTATTTATATTTTTGAATCAGGAGATTTTTATTAATAGTTTTTAAATTAGATATTCCTATGATTAGATTTTTGTGATATAGCAGACTGTCAATGATAGAAAATACTCGCCCAAAGCATCTATGTATATGGGCGAGTCTAAATAAATATCAGCCAGCCAGAAGGTTTCATTTCACAGTAGGTCTTGACAGAGTCATGGCTGACTTGGCAAGTAAATTGCACAGTGTAGCACTTACTGCTAAAGATCAGGAAGACGAAATTGTAATTCTTCTGATCCACAGACGTCTTTAAGAAAGATCCATCCAAAAACGTTGTTGGGTAAAATCATGGCTCGAGCGACGTCGTTTATTCGGCCAATATTACACGGTCTGAAAGTTGGAAAGAGAATTTCATGGTGATTACGTCGGATACATCCGAATGAGTTCCAACATGTTTGCTGAGTTATTTCTTCGTGTTGGTCCTCGTAGCACAAAATCTTATATTACTAATGCCTTCCTCTTCGTAATCAAAAGACTGAATGACGATTTTGGCGAGAACAATACGAATGCTATTTATAGACTCGACAGGGTTGGTTCTTACTTTTCGCAAGGCAGCCGTGAGAATGTCGTACGTTGTTCTTACGTTCTTCGTACGTTTCGCAGCCGACTCACGACAAACCTTGACCGAAATGAGGGCGTCGCAAGACAGTCGCAAGATGCCCGTACGACTGTCGCACGATCTTAGCAAGACAAACTTACAAAAAAGATTCTATAACTGACGTGCGACTGTCTCAAGAATGACGTACGGCTGTCGTACGGCAGCCATACGACTGGTTTGCGGGGTCCAAAAATCGCATAGAGATAGCAAGAAAAATAAACATGTTGAAAATTTGACTTGCGACGTCTACGACGATGCGATCACCTGAAAAACGCACGACTGTCTTGCGGCGTTCGTACGAAGTTCTGCGATTTTTCAGAAAAAGTTGTCGTACGGCTGCCGCCAGCGTGATGTGAAATAGGCTTAAACTGACCAGAGACACAATTTGGGAGCCGGAAAACTGTTCTTATGTCATTTTTGACAGGGACGGATAACTGTTTAACTTTTTAAAAGTCATCAAAGAAATTCATTTAAGTTAGCTAATTATCTTTCATAAATATGGTCACATTATTTGAAGATGTTTGAAAGTCATCATTTATTTAATGAAATGTATAACTGACTGTCTTTGATCTTCCGAAATCCAATAATTAGAGATAATTGAAGTGACTACATGTAGATCTATTACACTCTTTCACAAGGAAAATCATATAAATTTATTTCACTCCGAGTGACCATAATGCATCGTAATAAATGTTTGTCTTTAATAATATACATTTAATTAAAAAAATAATCATCAAAAGTTATGTTTATCTTGAATTTCTTATTTGAAAATTGAATACATTAAAAGTCTTTGTGAGGTTTTTTATTTCTGCATATCACAATTGGTAGTGATGAACATATATTCGTTGTTTAAGCATTGGCGAGTTGATTGCATTGGTGTCCTGTTGCCTGTTCAATTACCCTAAACGTTCCATAACGTTCCGTAACGATATATTCGCTGCGAATAATCTAATCTAATAAACCAATATACAATCGTTAAGGCAATAAGTGATGTTTCTCAATTAATGGAATAAAAACGAAACATCACTCATTGCCTAAACGATCATATATTTGTTTACTTCAACACCGGTAGATTCAAAATAGCGTCCAAATATTTCCGACATTATTCGCAGCAAACGGCCGAAGAGTTCCGAATGTATCGTTACGGAACGTTTTGTAACGTTTAGTGTAATTGAACAGGCTACTGGTTTATCCATAAATACGTAAATCCAAGGTCGTTTAATAATGTTTTTGTTTGATATATCAAGTTTTGACCATAATAAATGAAGCCCTTTTCTGCATTGTTTTTGAGAAGTGTTTCTTAACAAAACTTTTAAGTATACGTGAATAGTTAGGCTCATATCTAAGTATGTTTGTCTGATTTAAGTCAAATTTTCAACAAATATAGATTAAAAACGGAGCAGTTGTTAACAGAACAGAACAGAACAGAACAGAACAGAACAGAACAGAACAGAACAGAACAGAACAGAACAGAACAGAACAGAACAGAACAGAATACTGTTATGATTATTTAAAACACTTTTCAAATAATAACAAAAACGCCACAGTGTATGAAAAAGTCAAAGTAACAAAATGGTGAGTGCGATCTGCATGACAAAGTGAATGTAGTAAAATGATAGTGGCATCCAGGTCTGCTATTCTCTCTAATAAACGAGCGTGGCCTCCATAGATGTTGACAACAGCTGTGAACGAGAATGTTGTTCAACGCGCCGGCTATATTACTATAGAAAAAAAGAGACTACGCAGTATTAATTGATTTTTTTTCGATTTGCTCATAGATTATATTTCATTATTTGAGGAAATAAATTTTGATATACAGTCAATATTAGATGTACAAAATTTCGTTAATAAAATGGTACATGTGCATAAAAATGTTAAATGAAATTACTATTATCAAGTTTGATACCACCAAATAAAAGTCATGATTAGTATGTCTCGTAGATTTTACGAATATTAAATCTTGGTTTTGTTCGTATTGATGCAGTTCTAGCACTGAGAGTGAATAAAGCTTGATGATCAGCAAATAGAATCAAGCTCAACTTGCAGCAGCTGAATGTATTTCTTTAAACTCGCTTATATGACGTAGAGGTTTTGAGTAAGTGTTTACTATCATCTATAGCCCACTATAACAATGTGAACTATTTTTTTAATTTTGACTGTTTATTTAAAAAATAACTACGGTATATTGAGATATGAGACTGTATTAAAAATCTAATATGAATAAATATTGCACAGATAATGACAAAAATTCTATATTTTATAAAAGTTTGCTATATTTGTCAGCATTCAACATAGTCAGGGGGTCCCTGTTCGGCAGGTAAAACAGATTTAAAAGAGAAGGGTTAAAATACAATTATTCTTCATAACAAAACGTCAAATTCCAACAGGGCACAACGGCACACCGGCACCCTTACAGGGCCACATAAAAATAAGGTTTCGAACAAAGTGAAATAACAACTTGATACTCAGGTGTGTAAGTGAAATAATTGTGCAAAATGTGATAAAAGCACCAAATTTGGCATGGAGGTACTTTGAGTCATACTGATCAATATTAGCCCAGGAGACAATCATGAGGGGCCTTGTATCTTGCCTAAATGGGGCCCCGAAAGGGGCACATAAATAGGCACATAGTTTTAAAATTATCATCTCTATAAAAATTTAAGATGGTTTTTAAAATATATGTATTATGATTTTATATGCCTAAGAAAGTATAGTGTACACTCAAAAATAGCTTTTTGTCAGTTTATTTGCAGTTGAGGCCCGGCATCTGCTTTGAACTTGTCATAAGGCCCTAAATAATGCATAATGTAATAATATAATTGAATAAATGGTAAATATTTCATTTGAAATCATACAAATACATCATACTTTCTCAAAATAAGCCTTCAATAATTAATTTATGTAGATACACCAGAATCAGCATGCGGTATCATTGTATGAAACACATGAGGCCCCGACTGGGTTTATGTTTGAACTCGTAATAAAATAATACCAAGTAAGCCAATATACACTTTATTCAATTTAAACTGATAAATAAACTTACTATTTAATATACGTACATTCAAAATGACGATTTTAAATAATAATACTTATTTCTAAAAGTTGAGGCCCTTACTGGGGTAATTTCATAGCGTGAAGCTTAGATAATTGTAAAAAAAGTCTAACCATTTTTTTATTATTGAAACTTATGCTGTTATTACAAGTGTGTTACATTTCAACAGTTCATATAACAAATTTGCAAGATTAAACGGTACCCAATTAATCATAATTGAACATGAATGATTATTATATTCATTACCGTTTTAGGCCTGTATTACGAGAGGCTGTACGACCTGTTTTCGTCCTAAATTTAACAAAATCATATTTCTGTTATGTATTGAGAGTTTTGATAATATAAATCCTATAGGCACCAACGCCTTAGATACATTTCAAATTCTAAAACAGTATGTGATCATGTTTTAATACAAGTCTATATCACCATTTTACAAAATAAAACAATGCATTTCTCCGACATCATACCCTTGAAGCTCGGAGTAATAATGAAACAAATATGTACATTTGTATACTGTGTTTGATGTACAAACTACATGTAATTTTAAACAGACTTTATCATTGATAAATATCTTACAATAAAAAAATTAGTACATTATATATTATAGAGAGAACAATTTAAGAGGCCCTTCTTTTATACATGTATCAAATATAACCATCCCCAAAAGCACGACATTGCTTCATAAAGATTGGTAAAATTGATTTGACTATTCAACTAAACATGGTAAAAATTATAGCATTTTGTAGTCTAGATTCCATCTTTTCAAATGCTCACTGACTGGCTATTATCCCTAATCATAGGTACTAGTACACTTTTCTGTATTTATCAATCTACTTGACGAAACTTTCACTTCATTTGGTAGGAAGTCAATGTGGCAAAGGGAATGACATAACCAGGAAAGGTGCCGTTTTACAGCTGAGTAGATTGAAGAAAAGCAGACACATGGCTTGCATAAAGAAATAAACATTGACCCTGAATG
Organism: Mactra quadrangularis; assembly: GCA_025267735.1. NCBI lineage: Eukaryota > Metazoa > Mollusca > Bivalvia > Venerida > Mactridae > Mactra > Mactra quadrangularis. The sequence goes on along the minus strand of CM046305.1, from coordinate 33,701,426 downwards.
GGTTACAATCTTAGACCTTTCTATCTCTAAGCGAGTGTAAGAGATTAAGAGCATTTTGTGAAATCATGTTAAGCGAACTTTTTGTAAACCTTATAAAATAAAAGAAATATTCACAAGTTTTATCATTGCTCAAAAATATCTTTAGTTGAAGAATTACATCTAGGATTACATCTCCCGGCATAAAAAACGGAAGTATAACTTCATTTGAAGACGAGTTTTAAAATATTTTAATTTTTTTTTATTGTAATACTGTTATGAAAATGTCTGTCATAGTCAAATTTCATGATCACTGCCACAGCTAAATCGTCAGTCGACTTTTATACATTCATACATAACATACGTCTACAATAAATGGTTCTATTAAAAGTATGATAATGTGGAGTAGTCCATACACTGGTCACCTTGTCTATTAAGCGGGTTATACATTATATAGCTTTCATAGACCGTCAAGCTTGTCAAGAATTCAATAAATTAAATAACCCCAGTGAAATCAACAATATGAATTGCAAGAAAAGTGAACATGTATTCAATATCCGTCGGAAACTTTTTTATGCTTACTCTTCCCTACTGAGTACCATGATATCAAATCTAAAGGAAGTTACTTAGTAACACTGATGGTTTATCCAGTCTATATGTTTCTTAAATCTCAGTCATTAGCATTTGTCACATGGTATGTCCAACTTGAGTAATACTACATGGTATATATTATCAAATTATGGTTGTTTGTTATCGCCTTTGCAACATATATTATTACATTATAAACATGCATGACTTGGTTTGATAGATGCTAAAATTAGTGTTTGGAAAATGTGGTTGCATTCATAATGAAAGAGCAAAAGATGAAAAATCAAACGAAACTGATTAACATCAAAATAAGGGCCTTTTAGTAGATTTTCTTTTAACCCTTTACAAGGAAAGATAAGTGCAAAACGTGGCAAATTTTCACCTCAGCGATAGATCTATTTCAATATACGATTTTCATGATTAACTGAGGGACAGCAATGCAACTTGGCCAATTTATTTCTTACTTGGTTGTATGAAAGTAGAAGCCAAAATTCGATTCAGGAGTAACTGGTTGGTCAGTAAAAGGTTAAAGGCCTTATCATTTTTACCCAAATCAAGTTGATAAATTACATTATATATATTTCAAATATAACTAAAACTAAAGTTGAACTCCATTGATTCCATAGCAGAACAATATACATGTATGTTATGTATCATACATGTTTCACTGTTGTAAGTACGCTAGCTTAAGTGGGACCACTTCTATTTTCTCCGTGCAGGGTCTTTTTGTTCATCGTTGCAAGTAATTGATGCTTTTGCTTAGTAATTAGATTTAAAATGTGATTGGATTTTGGTTTTTATTTTTGAATATGTTTTTTTCATTTTTCATATTCAAATTTTCCAAGAGGGGCCTCTCAATAGATTAATACAAACATGTTTGATAGATCTCATTAATTTTTTGAAGAAGCAAAATGAAATAAACAAATAAAAACTTAATTATCGTATTATAATGTGCTTTATTTGATGAATGTTACCGATGTTAAAGATAAATCTTTGTCTCCAGTCCTATTAACACTAGAATCCTATATAACCAATACAGAAAATTATATACACGTATTAAATTTATATAAATTCCCCCTTGTTTTGGCCTCATGAGATCATACTTTGTTTTGTGAACTATTTCTTAAAAAAAAAGAACATGATAGCTAACCACACAAAATTACCCATTCAAAATACTTTAAGTAATAAATTAAAACAAAACGAGAACAGAAATTTCACTGGTTATTTATAGTTTTTTTTGTGTTTTGTTTTCTTAAAAACCCTTACTTGGACCTCAATTACAATTCATTGTATCATGTTAAATTTGAAAAAAAGTTTCTGACATGATTGTACTCATCATGAGTGAAGAAAATTATTTTATTTATTTGATAGATAAGTATTTACACTAAACTATGCACTGCTTATACTTGTAATGGGTGACCCCTTTCATGGCCCCACAATTTTGTTAGTGGGGCCTCTAATGGTTGTCTCCTTGGGGTTTTCTGAAGTGCATCACTCAAAATGATATGAACAATAAAAAAAGTTTCATCATTATGTTATTTGAACTGTACATAATAGATTAAATGTTACTGATACAATTTCTGAATTCTATGTAATCAGTACAGCAAATTAGATATTCAATATTTTTCATAAGTTTCCCCTTGTTTTGGCCTCTTTTGATCATACTTGGTTTTGCAATTTATTTAGATGAAAAGACACCACATCTAGCCACACAAAAGTACCCATTCAAAATGCTTTAAAAATGTGAAAAAATAAAAAAATAAAAACTGTACTGGTTGTTAGTGGTCTTTTACTACTTGTTGACCATAAAATCCCATTATGGGGCCTCAATAACGATCAATATTATCATGTTATATATTTAAAAACATCAACTGACTTATTTGTTCTCATCTTGAGCAAAGGAAATTTAATACATTTAGTTGATATATAAATTATGGATTTTTACACAGTACTATGCAATAATATCAATTGTTACGGGTAACCCCCTTTAGGGCCCCATATTTTTGTTCACAGAGCCTCTCATGGTTGTCTCCTGGCTTTTTTCTGAAGTTCACACCTTAAAGTTGATTTCCTGAAAGTTTGGTGCTTTTATCACAATTTGCACAATTGGACCATATTTTGTCCCTTACACACCTGAGTATTGAGTTTATTGATAATCCTTATATATCTGTATCTATATTTTGTACTAAACCATTTACTTAAAGCATGAATAGTAGCAGAACTAGCATCTCCTGTTTTACTCCTTGAAGTGTACACATTGAGACGTTTGGTAGTATATCATCTAAGATTCATTTTCCAATTAAGCAAACAAAACCAAAAAAAAACCCGAATGATTTATTTCTTCAAAGGCATTTTCATGGTCGATAAACGCTGTGTTTAATTTGTTACTTGAGCTAAAGACTTTTAATACTATGGATTGTAAGATAAATATACAATATATTGTACTAGTTGATTCTTTATGCCCATGTTGGTTATCTAAAAATATGTTATGTTGTTCAGCCTATTTTGTAAGTGTTGTAAGTAAAATCAAAGCGTATATTTTTGCCAGAATGTTATTGAAAGTAAATAACGTGCTCCATGTTAGGCCCCAGGTGTCCCCAAGTAGCAAAGACGCTCAGTACCGTAATATAAAAATTAATAGTAGGAAAATGCGACAAAGTATAATGTGTCCGTGGAACAACCCCTACACAGCAACTATTCATCCGATCGCGCTGAAATATCAGAGACATGTAGGTTTGTATCTACCTGGCCTGAAAATTTCAAGTCTATGAGATAAAAAACCACGGAACCCGAGCTCGTTAATCAGACCCTATAAATGAGTTTGAGCCCAAAGTCGCACCGGCTGTAGCAGGGCAGTCGAGTGCTTTCTGGTCTGGATCCTTTTTGGGTCACTGGTTCTCACCTCTGCCCAGGTGCTGTGAAATTTGAGAGCAATATGCACGGTAAATAAACTCAAAGCCGGCGAAACATGAACGCTACTATGTTAAGTGTATTCGTTCTATATATATGTATTATATGTATTGACTTAGTCGAGTATAAAGACCGGACCAGACCGACACCTACTTGTCCGGGTTTAGGGAGAAAATCTACTGAACATGCCTCATCTATATTATTATATAATTATTATTATTTTATCATTTCAGTTCACTTTATTCAATTTCGAAAGATGCTCATTAAAATTAAATTAAAGTCGGCCATTTTTGACTGCCTAGAAACGTCAGATTTTAATATACTTAATGACACTGACATGTAATAATCTGTTTGTTGACGCCTATTTGTAATTTGCAGCTCGTCGTCACGGGTGCTATTAAAGGTCCCCTAATTTGTCGCGAGTGCAATTAACAGTCCCCTAATTTGTCGCAAGTGCAATTAACAGTCCCCTAATTTGTCGCGACCTGGGTTCGTTCCTGTGATGGCGCGGCATATGCCAAGAATCAAATTGCAAACTGTCACTTTGAAGCTCTTAATTGACATAATTGACATAATTAACAACTAATTGACAGCTTCCGGTCACCTGTTGGTGCTCGAGCCCAAGTTCCTATATAAGCTAGGCAAATTTCTTACAATGCCATCGCTCGCTTACGATTCAATTAATCGCTGACACAGTGATTTATTTTTCGCTAGCTTACGCTGTTGTTTAATCTGTCTAATGGTTGCTAATCTGACTTTGTTTTTTTAGTGTTTATTAATCGGACTTAGTGTTTTGTGCTTTTTTAATGGACTTAGTGTTTTGTGCTTATTTAAGAAGTTGGACTTGGTTAGATTGAGTAAATTTTATTTAAGTAATTTGAGGATTTTGTTATACAATTAAATATTTGTAAAGGATCAGGATCGAGGATCAGCATGCCTGAAAGGAAGTAAGTATTACCTTTGATTTTTGGAATTGTATTTGTACTGTTACTGTCTAATGTTCTGTCATTGTACATGAACTTGTTTTCTATTAGATATCTAAACCTTTAAATGTACATACTTAAAGGAGCTATGAAATTCAATTTATCTTAGTGAATCATGTTGCTATTAGCGGTCGTGCATCCCGGTTCAGTCCGTACTGTATTTTGACATGTTTGTTTCACTGCGAGATCTTATATTATAACTTAAAATTGACCACTGTCTGCCTTCTAAAAAAGCGCTATGAAATTCAATGTAATATCTTTGGTTTGTTTTGTTGTTGTTGTAGTTGATTTCCTTCTCTCTTTCTGTTGAAATGTTTCCATCACATCATGTATAACATAACTAAAGTGTATATTTCAATAATGTCATATTTTTAAGAACTCTCTGTACTACTCGAAACTTAGTTGTATTAATTGTAATCGTGACCTTAATACCATTGTATTATTCAATCGGAGATTGTCTTTCCCTCTAGTTGTACAACATGTACCCGAGTACATCTCAGCTAAGATCTTATATTTTTAACTTAAAATGTACCTCTCACTGACTTCTAAAGGGCGCTTTAAAATTGAATATAATAATTTTGTAAATCACCTTCTAAGGGGCATCGCGCCATTGGCCAGTCCGTTTGCGGGTTTTAGCTCGAACTTAGGGGCATGACGTCATTACCAGGACTGAATACTTAATTATTTTCACTGAATTCTTGTCTTATATTCTTAATGTGTCTGCAATTTTCAAACTGTAAATCAAAGCACTGAGTGCCAATGGCTTAGGTTAAAGAGCCATAAGTAAGCAATAGTCAATGTTATTTTACTATTTTTATCAAACTTTATTTTTCATTCATTTGTGAGTTTATTTTCTGCTATAGATCAAATATTTTCAACGTATAAATGTTCCTCAGACGGTCTCCTAAAGGGCGCTATAAAATACATTATGATATCTTAGTACTCACTTTGTATAAGACGGTCGGGCACCGGCCCGTTCCGTATTTTCACCGTACCTTTGATACATTTTTTTCATCGAGAGCTTAATTCTGCTAGTGATCTTATATTTAAAAAAATATATATACCTATGACACGAGAGCGCTTTAATATTCAATGTAATGTCTTGTAATGTTATGTAGGAAATCATTATGCTATAAGCGGCCGCGCACCCGGAGTCAATCCATACTTTACTTTATTATATTTAATGATACATGTTTCTTTCATTGTGATCTTATATTTTTACCTAAAAATGTACTCATGACGGTCTTCTAAAAGGCGCTATGAAATTCAATGTAATATCTTAGTATATCACTTTGCTGTAAGTGGCCGAGCATCCTGGTCGGTCTGTATACGGGTTTTAGCTCAAACCTAAAGACATGACGTAATCACAGGGGCGGAATACTTATTTTTTTACTGAGTCATTGTCTAAGATTGTTTATGTGTATACTTGTCTCAAAATTTCTAACAGTTAATCTAGGTACTGAACGCCGGGGCTTAATCATGGGCGATTATTAAACGCTATATACTTATAAAAATGAAAAGGGAGAGTAATCTTTCAACATTTTGTATTGGCAGGCTACCAGCAAGTTGCATCCTTTATTTCTTCTTAAATTTTATAAATGTTTTAAAAAGAATTTATTATTATTTTTGATATCAGGACCCCCCACCCCCCGTACAAAATTGCCGCCACAGACTTGAAATTGGTGTTTTTTACTAGATTAATTTAGGTAAAGGAAGGTACTGATTTATATGTACAATCTGTAACTTTAGCTAAAATTTCAAATGAAATAATCAAAGTACTGGATGTACAGGGTTAACATCTTAGACCACATCTAATTTTGATCCTTATTTCTATTATTGTCAGCATACATATTTTAAATATTTATTTAACTGTTACATTATGTTATGTTAAGATAGATTTAGCATTATAAATTGATTATTTGTAAATGTTAGTGCAATTAATTTATTAACTTGTCTGGCAAACCGTCAAAATGAATTTCTTGATTGAAGTGTGCCGAATTCAATTCAATCGAATAAAACACAATTAAAAAATTAAGGTTGCATTAATTGTCGAACGAACTACAGGGAAAAATGTATAATTGAAAATAATTCTTGATTGAACGGTTTGTCTCATATTTTCATCTAAATAAACAAAATTTATGTTAAAATTGGTTATCCAAGTTAGGGAAAACATACAGTTTCGTGATGTTCTCATTTTGAAAAAAACAACAACACTTAGTCATTAATTTTACACTAAATATATTTTTATCTAAATTTCAAATTTAATTGTCTGACAATTTTTTATGATCTACATGTAAAACGTATAATACAATACGGATTGAGTTGTCTCGGGTTGACTTGTCTCCGGGTTGAGTTGTCCTGACCCATATTATAATGTTTCGATCCATGGTTTTATGATTCTAATAGTGCTCATAAGTTATATATTCATGATCTACTATGTACAAATCATAAATAAAATATATGTCCTATAAGTTCTATGAAAAAGAGTGTGATCAATTATATATAAGGTCCTTGGTTCGAACATTTTTCTAAATGACGCTATTCAAATCACTGTAATACAACATGTATGTTCCGCTTGCTTGGCCGCTGGCTGGGCGATCACTCTTTTGTCTTTAAGTATCTTGCTTCTGATATTTTGGGGTTTTTTACTGATTTTTTTACGATATGTACAATGCGACTATTTTCTTTAAATCATAATCAAAGCACAGGGCCTCATCATCTCATGAGTTATATAGATGAGATTCACAATAAAATTTAAGTTTTGTATATTTTGATACAAGTTTGTCGTTACAACATATACAAAAACATACAATGTAACATGTTACAAAGTGGGTAGGAATGCCACCTTTTACCACTAAAAGTGTGTTGAATATTTGAAGTATTATTCAAAGTACAGATTATACACAGGGCTTACATCATAGGTTATTGATAACCATTACTCCATTAAATCATCCAAGTTTTGTTTAATTTTGATCTGACTCCGTTCTTAATAATGTAATTATATTTTTCGTTTGTTGTGCGCACGCTCAGGGACAGGAACTAGGCAGCGACTAAGAAGTTTTTCTTATCGTAGAGTTCAGTTCCTTGCTTCTAATTCTAAGGTATTCTTTCACTTAAATGGTTCATAATGTATGTACAATTTATCTATTGTCAATGAAAGTTCTTAATGTCTAATTAGATCCATGTTTTAATTAGTTCTGGCTTATTTCTTGTCGTATCATAGTCATTAGTAGTAGTATCGAAACTTTAACCTGTTCTGTATGGTGTATATAAAATTGCTGTATTATCCTTTTCACTTTTTTACTTTCTTAGCAATTGATTGTTTTCGCACTCATAAGCACAGAGTAAGAATGTTCTCACCCAACACTTTGACTTTTACTGAAACATTGATAAAATTATATGTCTGTCGTATGTAAAATGTGTTTATTATTTGCATCGAGTAAAAACCATGTATCTATTCCTGTCATAATTTCAATGAAGTTTTGCCTGATTTTGATGAAATCTATCTTCAATGTATCCAAGTAGTTGATCAAATTATTGATTTGTACAATATGTACCTAATAATCATATTTCACTGAATTAATTAAAATTTTAAGTGCACAATGGCTCATTTACATATTGTCTATAAAGGCCGAGCGATACACAATGACTTTATTCAAATTTTGATCCATGTTTCTTGTATTGTTAGTTTATATCACGTCTGATTTAAGTATTTTTGGTGCCCAATTGTTAGCTTGAATCAGTTCTGAATGGCGCTAACAAAATGATTGTACATTTCTTCCGCTTGCTGGTCTTTTGACTTGGTTCACAGTCACGGATTAGGCAGCTACTTTGCTTGTGCTCACCTGTAATTTGTTCACTGAAATGTTGAGAAATATGTCTGATAGTCAATCTATAGATATAATATATCAGTATGTTTTATTGAGTCACTACCATCCATAACACAGAGCAGGGTCTTCCTTTGTTCGGACATGGCCGTTTTATCTGAGAAAATTCTCAATACATGTATATTGTATATTTAATACAGTGGTCCATGTATTGGCATGCTATTTTCTCGTCTAAATTACTTAAAAACTTATGTGCTTTATTGTAGCGAGTTCCTACACCATGGACTATAGTTAAGCGCTACTCTATCAAATTTACTATGTTTTTTGTTTCCAATTAACATCCATGTTTCTATAATTGTGAGCTTTCATCTCGGCGGAAGTTTGGTGACTAATCGTAAGCTGGAAATCTGTTGATATCAAAATTACTGAAATATTTTTTCCGTTTGCTTGACTAATGACTGGCGCACACGGACTAGACAGCGGCTTTATGCTGCGCTCATCATAAAGTTCAGTTCCTTGAATCTAATACATACCTTGTTTCTTTTTCCGCATGGAATGTTTCTTTTTTATTTTATGTATTGGTATAAACAATCTGTAATGTTCTTCGAAACACCTTCGTTCATTGATTGAATATCCCGGAAGGATTCGTAGGGGTCCGCCAATAGTACTTGATTTTTACTGCATATTCGCAGAACAGCACATGCAGGCGAAGCATGTTACTGTTATGCAAATTAGTTATTGTTAATTATTGTAAATACATAAATGCATTTTCTGAAACAATATAATACAAGCATTGTATGACTATATATATGTTTGGAGGATATTATTAGTTACACAGTCAGTTACTGACCGGATACGGTGTGATACCGGGTCAGTAAATTAATATTGGGTGAGAGCGTACACACCGTATCCGGTCAGTAACTGACTGTGTAACGAATTTATCTTACCGAGTACCCCCATCTGAATTTTAGCATCAAAGAACACGCGCTATCATTTATAAATTTTGTTATTGACTGGATATTAGAATCTACTGACCTAATATGGGATAATACATGGTCAGCACGTGACCGCTCTCGGCCAATGAAAAACGAGTATTCTGTACGAGGTAAGATAAAGTTTCATCGTTGCTTTTTAACTTCGTGGACTAAAACGAGACATTTAATCACCGCCTAAACAACCGTGTATCATTAGCTTCAAGATCGTTTGAAGAATTTTGTTTAGGAATATGATATTATGGTAGATCCAAAATGGCGTCAAAATAATTATGTTCTTGTCGTTTCCTAGTAAATGACAGAGGAGTTCCGTATGTTTGTAACTTGAGTTACATTTCCAATGGTATACTCTAAGAGTACATGGCTTATACTGTGAGCTCCAGAAGAGTTATATTCTATGATATATTTATTAAGTTTTGCCTTATTTTGATCTTAATTTCTATTATTGTATGGATCTTGCCGGATCTTCGATGTCCAAACTTTAGCTTGAGTTTGTTCCTAACGACGCCAACAAAATTACATGTATTGTGTTTAATTAGCTTGCTGTGCTATTGACTGTGCGCGCACCTTAGGATACAGGCTGCATGGACAGCGACTTCTGTTTTATAAGTAAAGTCCTTTACATCTGTTACTGTTTCTCTGGATTGATATTTTATTATTATTATATTATTGATATGTTCGATCTATAACTCGTGCTTAATTTTTAGAGAAATGATCAATAATTAAGAACTGAGTGTACAGGCGCTTGCATCATTGGTTATACATGATTTTTACTTTACAAAGTTATGCTTAATTTTGATCTATTTACTTTTCTTGAAGCTTATTTCTTGTCGAATAATTTGGTCATTTTAGTGTCCAAACTTAAGCATGACTCTGTTCTGTAGGGGGCTATCATTATCACAACAATATATTTCCCTAAGGCTGAACTCGGACGGCTCGCCACGTAGGGCACGAACTAGGCACCGAACATCAGCTTATTCTTAATGTAGAGTTCAGTTTACCTACTATTAAAGCTTTTTCTGGGGTGTGACTACACGCCCTCCATACGGTACGGACTAGGCGGAAACTTGAGCCTGTTCTGAACGTTTCAAAAAAGATTTCAAATTTCTGTTTTATTTACTTATTTTACTTATACACTTTAATTCAATATCGTTTTACTCTGAAATGGTTTATACATGTACATTATTGTAAATTGTTTATCTTTTTTCACTTTTTGGTCTATTGACTGAGCGCACATCCTTGGGCAGGGAATAAGCAGCGACTTAAGCCATCTTGGCTAATACTTAAAAAGTTTTTTTACATAATCACTGAAACGCATACATATACCTGATTTAAAGATAGACTGTTTTATCAAAACCTCCAGATCTAAGGGCGGATTTTCGGACATTACCGCTGTTAGAGATGTTTCATCTAAGACACGTGTCAATAAACTTCATTCTCGAATCCAGAGGCTATCATGTCTCTAGAATCTTGATAACCTCTAGGTATAATAATGTAGACTGTTTTACTTGTTTAAATTATCTGCAGTGATTGATTTTCTTTATATAGTTGTCTTGAAAAAAGCAAGAGAAAAAAATAAGGTACTATACCTAGATTTTGAAACTTTATATATGGCATGTATCTAATTATATTTTCTACATAAAAATCTTATTTGATGGATAGCATTGTAAATAAATAAGTGAATCGTGTGATGTTTAGATCAGTATACTTGCACATACAAAAAGCTCTTAAACAGGATTTTCAGTTAAAGGGTCCGTTAAAACTCATTTATCTGGATGTTGACAATATTTAGTTAGATATCAAAACTGTCAGTTAGATATCAAAACTGTCAGTTAGATATCAAAACTGTCAGTTAGATATAGAAACTATCAGTTAGATATCAAAATTTTACAGTACAAGTCATCGTTACTTTTTTATTGAAATTCAAGTAAATACCCCACCTCTGTCAAACTGAAATGGGACCTTTTGTCCAGGATGGCAAGACTATATGGGACCTTTTGTACACCCCTGTCAAAAATGATATGGGACTTTTTGTCCATGGGACCTGTTTTCCTACAATCTGATTCTATAGTATGTGGGTATCGGTGGATTCAGACCTATCCCATTTTATGCAATATCACGTGTCCATCTTCTGCAATATTAACTAGGACTGGGAACTGATACAATTTTTGACATTCGAATGTTTGATTTTATATTGCTAAAACAGATTCCAAGTATATCAGTGCCTCATATTGCGATTTTCGTGTTTGAATTGTTTTTATTTGAATATTAGCCCACTTCGGTTTATATAGAAGTACAATATCCTAAATTTCACAGAAAAGTTTAGTACAATTTTAAGTAGTCATTTCTTTTAAATCGAGTCTGGTATAGAGATTTACTTTTCTTCACGATAGTAAACGGCAATCATCAATTGTGTTGGAAAACAACGAAACGCCGACTACGTCGGAATTACACGGTCAAAGTATTACTTGGTCAAAGTATTACACGGTCAAAGTATTACAAGGTCAAAGTATTACAAGGTCAAAGTATTACAAGGTCAAAATATTCATACCGAACTTTCTTGACCATCAATGGTTTAAATCGCAGTACACTTTTTACTATAAGATTATGAAGAACCGATCTAGTTTAAGGCGCTTTTTGGAAAAAGTAATAAAAATATCAAATTTGTCCATAGTACATTTTGTAGATATTTTTATCCCAAATAATATGAATGTTTTTACAAAAAAAAATATTTATGGCATTTTAGTCTGTTTTGCGATTGAAGAACATGAGTATGTGTTACCGTGGACAAAGAACAAAAATAGGAAAAAATCTTTAAAACGTCTGAATCATTCGTGTTTTTACGAAAACTGATTAATTTAATCAATTTTGTCCATAGCACATCTTTTAGAAAATTTACTATTCCTTCTGATGGTGTATTATTTTATATTTTATTACTTTGTCTTCTTGGTCTGTTTTATGGTTTTCTTACACCAGGTTCTTTTTTCTTTTCGTTTATTTCTCCTTTCATAGATGTCCGATGTTTCCACGGTCAAAAATACATATAATGCAGAAGTATGAACTCTTCTATTTATTATCTTGATGAACGGTCAAAGTAATAAAATAACGTTTAATGTGCAAATATGAAGAAAGGTGTCATATAAATCCCAGGTTTAGATAGTTCATTAAGGTTATAAATTAATTGACGTGTGTTTATACGGAAATTTTTTTGTATATGTATACTGTAAGAACTATTCCTTCATGATATTTCATGATTTTTAACCAAACACCCCGCAGCGGTTATCTCCCTTTATCCAATCAATAACCAATAAACTTTCAGTAAAATATGATGTTCAAAGTATATAAAAGGAATAAATAAACAGTCAGAAAAAATGATTTGTAAAAGAAGATTTATTTTACCCTGACACCGGTGACCTAAAGAGTGTAAAATTGCATGACTAGCAAAATGATTATTAAATGTTGCGCAAAGTAAATATTAAATGGATTATTGTATTAATTTTAGTAATTTTATGTGCAAAAGCTATTTTATCAGTATTATGTACATATTATTTATCATAAATACTATAAATTTCTCCCCAAAAGCAACATATAAGTAGCGTGAGGTGAACCAAGGACCCTATTGTTTGGGCAACGCAGCTCATTCCCGCCCTTGCATACTTTCCGCTGTAATTTATTCATAAATGAAACAATTTGTTTTATTTCTTTGGCAGTACTCATAAATTAACCGCATTGTTATTCATTCAATGTAATGCTACATTACGTCGCCTAACGTATTTTATAATTATAGGTTATTATTATACATTTTGCTGTACAATACGGAAATATATTTGGACGAGTACACAGTCTGAAAAGTCATATTGGACGAGCCGATATGACTTTTCAAGCTCTGTTCGAGTCCAGATATATTCCGTATTGTACAGTAAAATGTATAATAACCTGTTTATTATATGTCTTTCGTATAATTATGCATACATATATCCATAATACGACTCATCGAGTTTTGACGTTTTAAATATTATGGCACAGTTTTAAGACGCCATTTTGACGTACATAGCATGATGACGTCATTGACGTCAAATTACATTTAGTGCACATGTACCCAACCGTCCAATACGAAAATAATACATATTTTTTGGATCCAAGTCCAATACGGGAATATATTGGACGGTCACGTGGTACAAAGGCAGATTGTTGATTGGTTAGAATTATTAGATATATAATAATTATAGGTTATTATACATTTTACTGTCCAATACGGAAATATATTTGGACGAGTACACAGCTTGAAAAGCCATATTGGACGAGCCGATAGGCGAGTCCAATATGGCTTTTCAAGCTGTGTACGAGTCCAAATATATTCCGTATTGGACAGTTAAATGTATAATAACCTTTTTATTATATATCGTTTACATTAAAATAATTATCATCCCCAACAAAGCAATCACAGCAATTCTTATCAACCACAATCAACATCACCACCAAAAACACTACCACAATCACCATTTTCTATATAAGCTCGGTCCTTTTTTGAAAAGAAAAGGTATTAATTTATGAATGTAGCGGCGAATAAATGTCAATGCAATTTTTCCTGAGTGCGAATGTAGACTTGTGACGTAGTGTATTACTGTATTGTCCAAACTCCTCACAGTACTTACGTCACGCTTTGCTACTTATTAAATGTAATAAAGGGAAATAACCGCTGCGGGGCTTGCGTATTATCGTGATGTCATTTTGTCGACCATTTTATGACGTGTTTGTAGCCTACACATACCATACTTATACGGGTAGGCGGAGCTCCCTCGCCTATTGGAAAATTAATTCTCTCAAGTATCGATGTAAAGACCTTGCCGTAGAATTTACAAAGTTTACAATGACGATGTCATTCAAATGTCACTTAAACTTAAACATCCTGGAGGATTTAAAAGAATGGAAAGTACAGGGTTCCATAAAATCTATTCATAAAGATAAACTACACACGGATGATAGGAACGGACAAACTAATTGTAGGAAACACACTCGCTGACGGGATGAACTTTTATGGCAAGATGGACATGCCACATAGACGGTTTTCCGAAAATGAAGTCTGGAAATTCAGCCAGATTCATTATTTATACCTAATGCATTGCTTGGCTTGGATTAAACACAAGTCAACCTTTGTATTAATTGCATAATGTCTGGATAATTCGTCACACAGTCACAGAATGGGTACGAAAGTTTTGCTGTGTAATTGAATGCTTGATCGGAAATCGTCAGAATTTGGCTCCTTGTCCTTGATTTCGCGTATTGTAAGTAAAAAAGCTGTATTTTATATGACAAACCTCGTTTATAACGTTATTTTATTTAGTACAGACCATTATTTTGGTTTATTTCCTGATTCATGCCTAGACTACAAAGAAAAACAATTGCTAACCGATGAAAAAAATGGCGGACATAATTTATGAATAAGCATCATTTAGTGCACATGTCCCCAATCGTCCAATACGAAAATAATATATTATTTTTGGATCCAATACGGGAATATATTGGACGGTCACGTGGTACAAATGCAGATTGTTGATTGGTTAGATTTTCTTAGATATATAATAATTACCGTTATTGCTCGTAATTCAAACATTAGTCATATGGTATTACGTATTTATTACTAGCGTCACGTGATTCATATGAAGGCAGTAGTTAAAGTAGCAACGCGTGACGTAACCGCTGTGAGGAGTTTGATTTTTAACCTAGCTTTGGACATTGAACATTTGTTAAAAACATGCAATCTCTTAACAGGCTTCTTAAACTACGATTTTAATTGCAACTAAGTGCGGCAAAATTTGGAAAATCCTATTTATGCGAAAATTCATAATCGTTTTACAACATTTGTATATTCAGTGACGATACGAATATTCGAATATTTTCCCGGTCCTAATATTAACCCTTTACTTGTTGCGACATGTGTAAAACGGATCCATTTTTTTCACCATTATGCGCTAGTACTATTTCACGGTGCTCTAATTTCGTTACTTATCAACTAACAGATTGACAAGTTATTCCCTCTGTGACTGTCTTTTAGACAAATCGAATTGAGCCCTGATCCCAATTACATTTGCTACGCTTGGGCGGGGCAAAAATACATTTTATTTTCTAACCCCAGGTTTGCTTTTCAAACAATGTTTTTTTCAAAATTGAGGTCTGAAGTGCAAGGTATTTTCAGATACTGAAAACATGTTTTCTGATCAGCATTTTGGCGCCTTTTTCTGCACTTAGTAAACCCGATTATTTCAGGCGATAAGGGGCGCTGCGCCAACTTCAAACCCTGCAATAAATGGATGCACATCCACCTTCGAAACCCCTCAGACATCTTTTGATGGGAAGACGCGTGGAAAACGGTCAATTTTGCAACAACTTTAGAAATTCACTAAATCAAGTTAAAACACCGATTTCAAACCCGTGACAGCCATTTTGTAAGGGTTGGTGAAGAAACTGAAAAACGTGGGATCAGTTTAGGGTACAGATATCTTAGATCGGAGTATTCTCAGCAAACCATCTGAATTTAAATAGAAATTTCATTTATAGAAAGTAAGATAAAATTTATATATGAGTTATAAGGAAAAACTTCATAAAAAAACACTGCGTGGTTATAACAGATCAGCTTTGACAGTAGACTTGTACCCTCTGTGTTAGTTCTAATTTTGTTTAGAAGCGACTCCTGTGATTAATCTTTGTTGAGCGATAGAACTTTGTACATTATATTGAAAGTCATCATTCATTGTTAATATGAAAAAGTAAAAGGATATTTTAATTTCGCATCAATAGGTCAATAGACCTGTGTGAACATACAATTACATTTTTTTAAATATAGATTCACGTGACAATGACATAAAACATATTTATCATCAACAAACATATTACAAATATGCGAGTAGTCCTTTTTTGTAACTCACAAACTTGGTATATTCTGGTGTATTAGACTAAATATTAACTAAATATTAAGTTTTTGTCTAAACTGTATTTATGCGATCCATCCAGTTCTTTTGCTTATCCTGCGACTTGTTCAACTATATTTATGCAATAGTCCGCGAGGGTTTAAACTCGAGATTATCTTTAGACTAGAATAATGCAATCGGCCCTAAGTCACCGGTAATTTTTCATTAAACTTAGTCACATGTCATTAAATTTGTAAAACAGCGTCTCTGGTCGGTCTTACAGGCGATCAAAGGGTTAGAAGTTTGTAAATTTAACTACAGTTAAATGTAGTTGAAATGTAAAGAAGATCAGCTCTCCAACATGCGAAAGGTTTCGCGTCCTTCTTTTGTATAGAGCGAGACTTGGATGTAAAGACATAAATCGATGTTTTTCGTCCATATTTGTTATTAACTAATATTCAAAATTAGAATAACACAATATTATAGTTTCTTAAGTTAACATTACTTCAGTAAATTAATAAAATCAAATACAAGAAATATGACAACAATGTTATAGAACAGAACAGAACAGATACTTTATTAAAGGGCTTAAGCAATACTCATCACCCAATTTATGACAAGGTCATCTCATGAAAGCGTTTGACTTATTAACCTTAAATTCTTTTACTGGATATAAATAAACTGTTTATTTATCTGCATGTAATTCCCTCTTTTTGTATGTTTATGTTAAAAATATGTTTACATGTCGCGTGTAATTGTATATGTATGTATATTGTATTTATTTGGGTGATAAGTATTGCTCAAGCCCTTTAATAAAGTATCTGTTCTGTTCTGTTCTGTTACAAACATATATTTTGTGGCGTATCATTGGATAACCGAATATGTTATGTGATCAGTAGTAAATATTCTTCTAAATCAGGGACTTTAGTCAGTTATCTTTCCCTGATAAAATCTGAAGCAATCCAATTGGTAAGTAGGTCCTTACAGTTGGAATCCTCGGATTTTATCATTGAAGTCCTATGTAAGGGTAACAAAATATTTCATCTAATATCTTTCTTGTTAATGAAGATATTTACAGAAGTGATGGAATTTAGATAGTTCTTTAACTTTAAAATAATTAGTTTGAATTTCAAACAAATTGATTGATATACAAAAAAGTTATTTAAGATTAAATTTGGCAAATTAACATTGAAAAGTAAGGGTAAAATCCGAGTAATCCAACTAATTAGACCTACCTATTTTGAAGAGTATACAAGGGGAAATGACTGACTAAAGTCCCTTATTGCTTACTGACCAAAGTAAAAATTAATGCACACCATTTATCATTTATTATGCTTGTCTTGGAGTAGCTATTTAGCGATATTCATTTCTTATTCTACGCCGTTTTTCATAATTCCTGTTCAATATATCACTAATACGTACTGTCTGTATACTAAAGTCTTAATTACAATGTACAATGAAAAATCGAAGTTTTCTGTATACAGGGTTATATAATTGTCTATAAAGGAGGAAACATAATGAAATTTTTGTAGGTAGTTTATCAAAGTTTGATCAAAGTTTCAAGTGTCTTTGGCGTCCAAGTGCTAGCTTGAATCCGTTCTGAATGGCAACATCCAAATCATTGCTTATCTTTTCTCCTTGCTTGGCTACTGACTTGGCTTGGCTCCTACCAATGATTCTTAAATATGTAAGGCAATTGTCATCCACTGATGAAAGTATGCGCTTAGTAGTTGGTAAACAGTGAGTAGATTGGCTGACAGCCGTTTGATGACCAACATTATGTGTTGATACGGCGTTAAACCCTACAAAAGCAAATAAAACTTTAACCTTTATGATTCAATTGAAAAATATTAATCTGATGTAAAAGTTATATTGTTCTTTTATAGATCTTAAAACCCATTCGATTTGATTTACCCTTTTTTATTGTTATTTGTTCAATAGTATCTGAAATCCATTTGTCTTTTATATCTTTATATGATATTATGATAATTCAATAAAAAATAGTATAGATATTGTAAGTAAGGCTTTGTTCAATCTCCGTAAACAGATATCCTGTAGAGCGTTGTCGTACAGGATCTCTACTGTCTCAGTGGAAGGTCATGTCGAGGTGTCGACCAATCAATGCGTAGCTATCATCTAGACGAAACACTATTAATACATACATACATAAATTAATAACATTTTGATTTCGTTATTTCTTTGTTTTTACCAAAGTTTGCATGCTTATTTGACAGCGGTATTATTTGCAGTCTGCAATTAGGCGGCTCAGTTCAAATTGCGTGACGTAGACGATGTAAACAAGTCAAGTCAAAGTCAAGTCAAAATATTTTATTGGCATAAACAATGTGTTCATCGCCAAGAAAAACTTTGGCAGTATTTTTTACAAATAACATATATACAATATTAAATATAAAAGAAAAGCATGCACAATTAATACAATGTATGACAAAACACTTACTGAGTACATGTAAACAGAGAAAAAAGGAACAGATGTATATAAAAAGGTATTAAACAGGATGTAAGATAGGCAATGTATGTTTGATGAAATATACCAAGATTAATTCATGTATGTATAGATATAATAAACTAAAACTAAAACAAGTTACGTATCATAACATGTTTCGTCATGAATATTATGGTGAGAAAAGGCCACTCAGCCCTGCCCTGCGTTCAGTTACCGCGAATGTTACAAAACGTTCCGTAACGATACATTCGGAACTCCTCGTCCATTCGCTGCGAATAATCTCGGACATATTTAGACGCTATTTTGAAACTACCGGTGTTTAAATAAACACATATATGATCTTTTAGGCATTGAGTGATGTTTCGTTTTTAGTCCGTAAATTTTGAAACATCACCCATTGCCTTAACGATCTCATATTTGTGTTATAGATTCGGTTATTTGCAGCGAATGGCAGAGGAGTTCCGAATGTATCGTTATGTAACGTTCTGTAACGTTATGCGTAATTGAACACGCTACTGGTGTTAGCTTTTTAATATTTGTATTTAATTTATGTAGTCAAATCCATTTTGAACAAAAGGCGGTATTTTTTAACCTTGCCTCGCTGTATGATGTCTGTATGTATAAACTCAACTTAATTACAAATAACCTTAGATATCATAAAAAATAATTACAGAAATAAATTATCACGTCTTACTTGATTTAAATAAAATAGTCATAGGGTAATTATCCATCATATTTCTCGACAGATTTAACTGAGTTAGTAACTTATTTTTGTACCTAACTGGCCTTTGGACTCTTCTTCGAAAGCGTCATTAAATTAACTTTATTATATCGTCTCCACTTGCTGGGCTATTGACTTTATTACTTTATTATTTCACTGATATGATGACAGTCTGATAAACAATCCAAAGATTAAATGATTACACCGTTTAAAGCCAAGGTCAATGTAAGTAAATTCGTTAAACTACGAATCCTTCAAAAGCACCTTGTATTCCTCAAGACCGCCATTTTGACAACTAATCTCACATTAAGTCATAAGCAGAACTGATTCGTCCTCAGAAAATATGCCAGTGATTTGTCCCTATATATTTTATTCATTTTATTAGAGCTAATTTTAAGTCTATATTTTATTCTTTCATTTACATGTATTACATATTGTATTGTATTATGTTGTCATTTAATGTTTCATGTTGATGTCATCAAATGTTTTGGAGTAAATCGCCTAAAATTATTCTGACACGCTAACATTTCTTCGAACATTTCAACACATTCACGGCACGTTCATTTTGGTAATCTAAATAAAATGATGTTAAATGCAGGATTTCAAATTTTAAACTAGATCTAGCAAAACAAATGCGGTTAGGATAAATCGAATGCTGGATGTCAATCTGTATTTGTTCATCTGGCTTGTATTACAAGGATTATTCGGCTCAGCCTCGCCGCCGAATAGACATTTCTCCAATTTGCCGGATGTAGATTGACACTAACCTTATATTATCTATGTGTGTATTGTGTCAAAGATACCCTAAACATATGGCGGGGGATGGTCGATTTTCTGCTCTACCCTATCTATCAGAGACAAGTATCTTAATCGAAGATATGTTGCGTGTTCAATTACACAAAACGTTACAGAACGTTTCATAACGATACATTCGGAACTCCTCGGCAGTTCGCGGTAACTGAACGCAAGGATGGCTCTTTTTATTCTTTTTTCATTTTACTCGTCCAAATAATCTGTAAACGTGTATGCTCTTTAATATATAATGTCTTATTGCTGTAAAATCTGCAATAAAAAAACTTCATGGGCTACCTATGGGCAAAATTCATAGAAGTTCAGTCTATGTTTCTATCACTCTGAACATATTTCTTGTCAGATCTTAGCCATTGAAATGCCTTAAAAAGTGCGTCTGACCTTGCCTTAGGGGAGCTATCAAAATCACATTCCTATCCGCCTCCTGGAATCTAGAGAACACAACCAGGGTAAAGCCTAAGGCAGCTGGTAGGCATCTATTTACTGCAGGGCTTAGCCCTAGCGCTTAGTCTTTTGCATTATACTACTGTCTGATGTCATTGTAATATACACTCTGTTTCTTGTATTATAAATACCCCCTTTTCCTCATTTCAGGAAATATATGCTCAGGTGCATGTACTGTGCCAAGTTGGTGACGAAGATAAGCAGACATATGCAGTGTATGCATCAAGACAAGCTGGCCTCGTTTCCAGCAGATGAGGCAAGAGAAAAACAGCGCAAACAGTTATTGGGAAATGCAATTTTAGATTATAATCAGGTCATAGGGAAGTTCGGTCTGGTCCTTGGGCTTGAAGTTTTGATGTATGTTAATACAGTTGCACATATCCCAGTGGTTCAGTTTCATAAGAACTCTCAGTTAGGTCCCAGAGTTAGTCACGAAGAACTTGAGAAAAGACTGCAGCAGGCTAAGTCCCAAGTTGTCAGAAGCCCTCCACCTGGGTTTGAGCATGTGACACCTCGGCCCCTGAAACATCGGATCATTATCCCTACGACTGACTACAATAGACAAGCCAAACAGGCTCCATCACAGCCAGAGGTAGAAGTACGGTGTAACGAAGAAGCCACAGAATTGTTGCCGCTACCAGCACCATCAGAAAGTACATTAGCTCCAGCCACAACTCCAAGACCAGTGCTAGCCCTACCTGGTTGTAGCAACTTGCCGCTACCATCACCATCAGCAAGTACATTAGTCACAGCCACTTTTTCTAAACCAGTGCAAGCCCTACCTGGCTATGGCAACTTGCCGCCACGTTCACATGAGGAACGCTCAGACACCAGGTTTGAACCTGTAACCAAAAAGCAACCTCCGAGACCAGGTTCCTATAATATTGGCTCCCCAATTAAGTTTCCAGTAAGAACTGCTACAGTTACATGTCATGTCCAGTCAAGTGTTGCCAGTTCGGTTAGATCTCCACCTACATCTCCAGTCAGTTCTCCTGAGTTCCCCAAAGTGAGGCTACGAAGGATTATACCTCCTCTAACAGAATCATCAGATGAAGACAACAGCTGTAACTCCCCACCCGCAAAAAAGTAAAAAAAGTCAACTCGTAGAGTACAAAGAGCTGTCCGCGAGAAGAGTACGTCTTCGGACGACAGTGAACCATCCACTCCCGCCAAAAGGCCTGTGGCGACACACCGACGGGAAAGAGTCTCTAGTCCATCCGTATCGCTTGATGGCACTTACGCCAGTAAACGGGAACACGTGGCGGCGTGTTATAAAAAGTACAACATGTACATAGATCCTATTGAATTTGACTTCTTAGTTAAAGAAAATGAATACCTCAAGCATTACGCAACTGTTACCAAGTTCCTCAAGAAACCTGACATCTTTGCGGCAAGAATCATGAAGTTCATGGCCCCCGAAAATGATATAAGTCAGTTTAGTTGGTGTCATTTTGACATGAAAAAGCTCATGGAACTCGTTGGTATAATGCGACAAGAGATGTGCCTAAAGGAAAGTACCATTTTCTCACGTCTGAAAATAATGCAATATTTAAACATGGCTGCAAGAGTAAGTCTAGAGTCAAAAAGAAATCCCGACTTGCTCCAATCATTAATCAACATGGATGAGAAGCTCAAATCGATGTACAAAACTGCGTACAAGGACATAACCATTCAAAAAGCGCAGTCGCTCCCGGGCCCTTCCTTGGACGAGTTTCGAGAGTTAAAGCGCGCACAAGATGTCTTCGAAAAATCGGCATATCCAAAGGCGAGAGCCTTAGTAGACTGGGCCAAAAACTATAAAAAAGAACTGAGCAGGGCCGATAGACGTACCGTTAACAGTGTGTTTATGTTTTATAATATGTTAAGAGGAAACCTCCCCAGGGCGATTCAGAACATACTGCTACATGATTTCACTCGAGCCGACCAGAATCCCGTGACAAATCCGGACGGTTCCAAATCTTATAAACTGTTTTCCTCTGATGGAAAAAGTAAATCTCATATCTGCATGCCTGAAATCCTATGGGACATGTTAAGAGATTATGTGAACTACGTAAGATCACGAGTACACGTGTGTCGTGAGGACTCTAAATATCTCTTCATTAGTTCCACTGGCAAGAAGATACATTCTCCATCCTCAGACCTCACCATTCTTCTAAACACTCTGAATCCTAGCCTTAAAAAAATGACGTGCACCTACGTCCGAAAGATGTTAAGTAAAATAAACTCAACTAGAAAGAATTACACCGAAGATTTCAGAGGAAATCTGTTTACATGGATGTGTATACTACAAGATAAGTCATATTGTTGCGCTGACGTTTACTGTCAGTACGTACCAGTCCAGTACTGGTTGTATATAAAGTAGTTCCATGAACTTAAAAGGAATTCAACTGCTGGAATATTGTACTCAATGCCATGATTTATTTGTTATATGTAGATAAGGTATACTATTGATAATGTGTCAGTTCATTAAAAAGCAATTATTGTAGAACATTACTATTATAGTTGTACATAGTGGATTTGTGAAATGATACCCACTAATACAGTCAATCTGTGAAACATAAAACATTTTGTTTATATTTATATTGATAGATTATTTTTTAGGAATATGACGAAAAACTATTCTAATTTCTATGTTATGATGCAACTTCAAATGATAAGATAATCTGATTTAATATAGGACTTACAGTATTATTGCTAGTGTTTCGTCTAGATGAAAGCCATTCATTGATTGTTCCACACAAATAGAAAGGTTATCTGGACTTAAATTCATGTACAATAGAGGTATATAGAATCTATAAGTACGGAGATTGATGTAAAACTAATACATATGAAATTTTCAATGAGAAATTATGAATATATTTAGATAGGAGTATTATGATGTGCACTTACGGTACTTGACATTGTTTCAAAATGAAAAATGAAGATATTCTAGACTAATAACCGTCCTGGAATATTCAACGACTTACTTCATTTTCTTGTCGACGTTGTGTGGAACGATAGACGAGCACGTATTGAAGAAAACCATTTAAAATGAGCACTAAAATATGTTTGTCCCTAGCTTTTAAAAAGAATATATAAATTTGACCATACAAATTAAGACGTGCAACAAGTATACTGATATATATACTTATGTTTTTCAACATTTTTGTTATATATTTTCTTGTAAAATTATATTGAAGTTTATTACATATGTTGTGTGCAAATTGATTATCAAACCATGTTTAATACATATTTAAAATAAATAAATGAAAATATAAACCTATATTTGTGTTGTTGTACTGTGACAGATGTATATAATATACACTTGTAATAGAAGTGATAAAGTAGATCTAGCTCTATTATAGATGAACAGAAGAGATTCAGGATACACACCTCACATTGGGCTCTCATGTTCCATCTATAAGAAAGTTATATGTGATTGGTTCACGCCACAAATATGTTGTACTGTAAGAATAGCCAACATAGAGCTGATATCAATAATCAGGTGTTATAGTAAAACATTGAACTTCTTAACAAACTTCAACGAAAATTACAAAAATAAATATTCAATATTTGAGAGCACAACACTTGTTCATATATACAAAACTGTATACAGTAAAGTTCCGCTAGTAAGACCAGTGAAATCGATAGTCTAGATAGCGAAACGGTCTTATTATAGAAACCGTTTTGTTCACAAATTAAGCACTTTGGATCTTGTCAAAAAATCGGATGCTTTTGGTCATGTAAGTTCGGGTCTTGTCAAAAATCGCATTACTTTGGTCTTAAAAGTGGAACTTTATTATATTCGAACATGGATTTTTGGACACAAATAGACATGTTATTTGTTTACAGTGTAATGTCGGATGAAAACAGCGGTCTATAGAATCTTTACATACATTCGGAACTCCTCAGCCATTCGCTGCAAATAATCTAATCTAATAACAAATATACGATCGTTAAGGCAATGAGTGATGTTTCAAAATTACGGACTAAAAACCAAACATCTCATTGCCTAAACGATCATATATTTGTTTACTTCAACACCGGCAGTTTCAAAATAGCGTCTCAGCATGACCGAGATTATTTGCAGCGAATGGCCGAGGAGTTCCAAATGAATCGTTACGGAACGTTTTGGAACGTTTAGGGTAATCAAACAGGCTTCTGATGTACATGAATATTTCAAATAGAAATTCGATAATATAGAAAATCTGAGTCCATGATTATTCTTCAGGTATATAGTAATACATACATTTATCGTATCCGTATATCACATATCATGTACAAATACTTCCTTAATGGCTTAATTACAGGGCTGTAATTGAATGAAAATTAACGATAAAAAATCTATTGTAAAACGACGTCATCATAGAAGAAAATTATTAAATGAAATTTTGTATAAAAACAACTCAAACCCCATTTGAGCATGGCATATTTGAATATTCCTGACGTTCTGTTGACAATATCAATTCTTTTATAGCTCGAAAACCTACGGTGGCATATTTCTGCCATCAGATAATCACATAACTGACTAATTAGTCAGTAATGTAATTACAACTCGAACCTACTCACCATCTTGTCTTAAACATATACAAAACTTTCCATACCAAAATAGATCAGACATCGTTACAGGGATGTTTGAAGACGTCTGCTATCAACTTTTTGTGTATTGACTTTAGCAGAATTTTAAATAATATGACATCCGAACATTTAGGTTTTATAATAAATATAGTGTCAAAAATAACATAATATGATTTATTCAAATACTTACAAGACTTTATACACTACAAACATTTGGAACTGTTCGGCGATTTTCTGCGTAAATAAACCTCGGACAACATAAGGAAGTAAAGTAGTTCTCACATGGATTTTGTACTTTTATTACCTCCAGTTTCGGAGAGTTACATAAATTACATATTTACAGACAATGTATGAGTAAATAAACAAAAGTAAACTAGTACATAATCATAGACATAGAGAACATAAAAATACAGATCATATTATATACCGAGCATGTAAATGTAAACAAAATATAGGTACATATTTCATTCAATGAGTGACTTTGTAGATATACTTTACAAATAATCTAAAAGCATCAGAACCTGTAAGTGCTGCAAAATAATAATTGCCTTGTTCAAGACAGGACAATGTTACCATGGACTTGTACTCACTTAATTCCAAAACTGAAACTAGTTCAGCCCAGACATTGCTACGTTCAGTATTGAAGTTCTGACAATGAAATATACGATGTAAGGTTAATGTTTCAGTGTAACATTGGTATGTCTAAAATGTAAAAACTGAATAAGAACTGATACCTTGTAATTTAATGACAAAATACTGCTAGATACTGTCAGATTTTGTTAATATTGTAGTGCTCCGGAGATACTGAGATTGATAAGTCCCTCTAAATTGTTAAGTCACAGCGGTTAAGGCTGGGCAGACAGACAGACGGACAGAGTATTAAGTACAGCGGACAAGAGCGATCACAATATTAGATTACCTGTGGACTCCGGAAACTAAATATAAGTACTAATAAAGACTAAGTAATAAACAACCACAGAATAAGCAAAATACGGTTAAGTTAAGCTATAAAATAACCTTAACAAAGCTCAGTGATCGAATAACAAATATAATGTTCAAAACTTACAGACAAAAGTCTAGCATGTTGAATAGAGTAATAAAAAGTAGTCTGTCAGTGCTTTTAGATACAAATCTGGTACAACAAGAGTTTTTTATGGTTTTCTTAGAATGGCACAAAATAATGTTTAAATACAATTCTCAAGTTACCCTTTAAAATTATCTTTAAAAATAAAAACATAACAATAGAGTTCCTTTAAAGTAAAAAATTTACTATAAAAAACGTGAACTTACGATAAAATAAAATTTAATATAGTCCAGCCTGTTCTTAGAAATAAATGCCTGAGTCCTTGAAATTCTGTGACGGGAACCTTTTATTCACGCCGAAAATCCTCCAAAAGATTTCGGGAATCCGTCAACAATATTGCCGGAACCCCGCAATCCATAAAAAAATTGACATATCCGTCAAAAATATTGACGGATTACGTCACATGAACGTGCTGGTTTTATATTTCTTTTGGGCATTTGAACTTCTATAAACAATAGGTAGTGCTTGATGCTAACTCTGTTCAAGCAACCACTTGCATATATTTTGATTTCGTAGATTGGGAGACGATACGATACGAAATGCGTTATTAAACAACTAACAGTCATATTCTTTTATTTATGATCACGTGTTTTCCAAGGATTTAGTTGTCTCAACCAGTAGGTTGAGTTGTACAAACTACAGATTGTGGCATTCACGAGTTGAGTTGTCCACGGGTTGGCTTGTTCCGTACTCGTTTTACAAACAGCCACAGGGATTATATTTCTTGAACGAATACGGCAAACATGTAGAATACTGAAAATACTGACTTCCCATTACGAGAGTCTTTGTCGTATCGCGATATATCATTCTGGGCTATGATACGTATCAACCCTGACGTATCAATATTGTATCGATATAACGCCATATCGTCTCATCTCTAATTTATTCACGTGGTTATGTTGACCTAACTTCACACCGCTAGATTCTGACTGCGCATGTTCGTCGAAAATTGTCCTCGACATTTTGCATTTTTTTGTTATTTTTATTTTGACTGTAAAAAATAAGAAGAAATAAACCAATAAACGTGCGCAGATCGTCGGAAGACATTCAATATACATGTACTAGTTTAAAAAGATAATGATTATATGTCGAATTATTTGTGGCGTTCCTTTAATAGCAAAATTTTTATAACGTCTTGCAATTTCCCTTTATTTTTTGGTTGTGTAAGAAGTTTTAGTTTTGGGTTTTTTTTTCAGTTGTTGTTGATCCTGATATGTTTACTCACACACTTTATCAATCTGTCGTTTCACCGCCACCAACACTGAGTGGTGCGGTTTCCTGTTTTATGAATAGTCTAGCTTAAAACGCTAAATTAGCATCATTATTGTGTTCATAGATCCTTTAACATTGTTGTTTTAATTAGTGTCATTCGACTCCATTTATTCTATTTTTGTTCTGTTAATTAAAAAAAGTAGTTTGTTAATTATTTTTTAAATTTATTAAATAAGCATATCGATTCTGTTATCTTAGAGTTGTAGAAATCTGAAACTCAATTAAAGTTTTCGACTTGTTGTTGTGTTCTTCTCGTATTTCCAGAATAGGCTTATTAATCGACCAAGCCGTTTGACGACGGCTAGAGAGGACCAAATAAATAGTTGCATTACTGGTAACCGTATAGGTACTTCCTTGTCTAATATAGAATACTTGGAGGTAATTTTCGTTCATGAAATTGTAGCTTTTGCTTTCCACTGGCCGCCATGATTGTTTCGAAAATGTCATGTGAGTCTTCCAAGCTCTGCCAAATCTCCTTCGATCTGCTTCAAACTGAAAGTTGTCCTAAAAAATTACTAAATACGAGTACTCATTCGAAATAATTCACCATTAATTGAATGAATAGTGAGTTCGTAGTGAATGGCCGAGGAGTTCTAAATGGCGGATACTGAATCGTAGACGTCTGTCGGTATACCTCGGTTCAGAATTCATGGTTCGAGGTGCAGAAATTAGCGATGGCCGCTCGAACCGTTGTAACGGTCTATGTTAAGTTCCAGTAACGCATAGGGTTGAGTTGTCCCGATTCCTCCTACATTTATCATCTAAGTAAATTTTAAAATCAAAATATAAAACAATGTCGAAAAAAGAAAAAGAAATTGACTCGAATCTCCCAGAAAATTTACAATAAGATAAATTACAACGCTATGTAAATTTGTATTAGTAGTAATAGTGGGGTCGATAAGTGTCATTTTTAACGACAATCTTTCACTTTGTGATACAAGCACCAAATTTGGTGCAGTTGTTGTACATAGTGTGTAGTTTACAAAAAGCACGATTTCCACCTCCAAATTCAAGATTGCCGCCATTTTTTTAAGATGGCCGCCGATGATAGGGATTTTTGTCTTGTTCATATACAATAGCTTTTTAAATTATTTTTATTAACGTATTTATCAATATAATTTCAATATTGTATGACAAATAAACAATTCAGTTACATTCTTTAAAAAAATCCATTTAATGGCTGTCAATTCAAAATGGCGACCATTACAAGACGCCAAATAATTTCATACACTAACGCTTATTCTCGGATGAAGTTCATTGCTGTTAATTGATTCAGAACATTTCTCATTTATTAGAGTATATCTCAAAGTATAACCAGTGCATCTGACGACATCACTACAGTAAAACCTAGGCATCCTGCACGGTTCCGGATTGAAAACATAACATATACGACCGCCTGTGCTGTGATACTCAGCATGTATATCAGTGTCAGTTTGATGTGTGCTTACTGTTATATTGGCACATGTTTTTTTCTTTGTTTGTGTACTGTTGAAATCAAACAGTTTTCTGTACACTATACTAAGGAGTCTCAAATGCGTTCGAATTAACTCCTTTTAATATTACATAACTATCGTGAGTCAACGTGGAGGAGCCAATGGTAACATGGCTTAAGTTACCACAATGGTGTACAGCTCGCACGGAATTTAAATAATACTAAATGAATCATTGGGTTAGATGAAGGGTACTCTTTCCATTGACACACATTTAGGATTGATGATCCCGGACAACTGTAAATTAAATTCAGCGGCGTTCGTATCAATTAGTAAAAATCAGAAATTAATCCGTTATTATCAATGATCACAGTTTAAATCCAAAATCTGCTTTAATAACATACATGTATTCATAAAGTTTTTCATGTCTCAGTAGCTCCATCTCCATTTTTGTCAGTATCCAACCGATTTCATTCTTCCGTAAATGTGTGATCAAGATTTTAAAAGTATATACCGATAATTGTATCCCATATCTTAATGTTATTTACGGTAAGGCAGTAAAAAGATTAACCGTAAAGCAGGAAATGTCTACAAAAATCCATTGTGTATTTCTATAACAACCGATTTAGACTAGTGTTGCTGTTTCTATTGGCACATACGAAGTTTAAGACTCCCAATTGTTAGTAGCTCAAATGAATATTCTATATTAACTCCAAGTATACCAAGTTTTCATGGGACAATTCAGATTGTTTTTAGGTTTAATCCATCTTGATTAGACGATTGAGCTTGTTGAGCTATTAATGAGTTTTGTAATGCAATGGTGCAAAGCAAAGTAGCACAAAACTTCCTTCATCAAATAATGACTATTTGTAAATTTGAATAAGCTAGAAAACGAGCAGCCTAACAGATTAGTCATTCGTAGCCACTCAAAGTGACACCAGCAAGCTATTCAGGTCAGAAATATCAGCTTGCCAATACTTTTCAGACTGCGGTCATAATCTCTGACGATCAGCCTATTTCCAATGCAATTGTTATTTATGGATTCTTCTCGTATATTCTTTTTCTTAGAAAGCAGTAAAGGCCTTTGGATAATATGCTTTTAAAGATTTAATTCCATAGTTGCATGCGTATGCCTCGAAATATTACAGAACGTACAGATGTAATTAGTTTCGATGTTTACGAGGGTCAATTAGAGACAAACGTGAGCGCCATAGAGTAGCAATCAAAACAAAGTTACGACCAAATTAGCAGAAAATTGTACGTGGTAGTGACAACAAGACCGAACTACATTGGGTTCTGATCCGACAAAAACTTACCATGTGTTTTTGTAATGTTGTTGTGACAAAATGTAAGATTGCACTATCGAATGTATCCATTAGTTTTTACCATAAAATGAATCCTTATATTCACGAAGAATCATATTCAAGCCACTTTATACTAAGTGCAACAGGCAAAAATTTGTTAAAATAAAGCACGTGTGACTGATGTTGTTGAAATCAACGTGTTTGTATCACTTAAAAGGTGCCGATTTTATAAACCTTGGATTGAGTTTGGTCTAGGGTAGTCAATTAGGAGGTAACCAATACACAAAATGACGGCTCAGAAACATCTAATAGAATGTTGTTCTTTCACGATTTTACTGGTAGTCATTTTATGTAGGTTTTTGAAAAAGCTAAGTCAATATTTAGCAGACATGATCAAGATTTCAAAACACTCTAGAAATCTGTCATGATTATGTGCGATTTGAACGGTCTTGCAGACAATGTTGCGACTATGTACCTGTAAAAAGTTCTGTCTTCCACGTTGCGTGTATTTTGGGTCATTTAATGGTTATCAAGATCAAAATCCAGTCGACTGGCTCTGGTAAAACAGTAGTGATTGGCAAGAGCTATTAACCAACCTTTCACCGATTACCAAAAGCTGTCATCAGTTAGCCAAATGTGGTGACAAGAGGGAATGTCATGAGCGATGCAAATGCTATCGAGACAGTTTTAAATGAACTCGTTAATGTGCTTGCATGAGCGAATAATGAAATCATCACACAGACTAAACCATCTAATGTTTGCATTCATATAATTATCGCAACATTATTTGAACTATCTATACGACATTGACCTTAAACTGTTGACTGCTAGACATGTGTGCATCACGCATTATTGCTGAAACGTTTGGTTTTATCAAAGATTATGAGAAATCTTGCTTCATTTTCTTAAAGTGGTGTTAAATTTCTGATAAAATCACTTTATACATATACGTTCTCATTTGACATTGACCTTTGACCTACACAACATGTGGACAATATTAAGCATAAACATAGTAAACTCTTGATGAAGGCAATCAAATACATATTTTCATATTTCATTTTCATATACACGTCTCAGATAAACTAATTGTTTGATTATTTAATTAGTATTTACGTGGTAGACCTACTAACATCCTCGTGTAGGCATATTAGCATTCTCCTTGGATCAAGGTCAAGGTCACGGCAAATGTCAATTACGCCTACAGGTTTGTCAATGATTCCATCAAGTTAATCTGAATAATAACTTTTTATATTTGCATCTCGAATCCCACATGATCATTCAAATGATTCAAAAAGTTTAAAACAACTTTCTCATGTATGTTACCTTTACCATGACCTTGACCTTGATTTTGGAAGTATATCACATGATGTAAATCAATGTCTTAACATGGTTAAATTGTTTAGTATGCAAAAACACTGTAATGTATCATCCTATAAGACATCTAAAGCGGTAAAAAGAAGTTGAGTAGCTTTGGGAAGCAGACTCCCAGGCGCATGCACAGAAACGGCGGCCATCTTGAATTTCGAAGTGGAAATCGTGCTTTTTGTGAATGGTAGACCATGCAGGCCCTCTGTGCCAAATTTGGTGCTTGCATCACCAAGTGAAAGATTGTTGTTGTTATCGACCCCACTATAAGAGGTTGATTATCGCCTTCACAAAGAAGTAATTCGGTTGTTATCTCCCCTGAAAGAAGATTTTATCGTAAAATAGAATTCGTAAGACAGAGAAATAAATAGTGAGAATTATCTTCTCAGTTTTGTACTAAGTGATGGTCAAACAAGATGTTACATTAAAAACGCTCTCCTTCAAATTATGCCTCTTGGGTCAAAATTCGGCCAACCAAAGAGGTCTCGACTTTTACATTTAATTAATAAATGTTTAATAATTCTTACCTAATTTCGTAAAACAGAGCTTAAAGATTGTGACCTAAAGGTTCTCTCCAAACTTTGTTGAAGTTATGCCTCTGATGTTACGATTGTGTTCGTACTCCCGGGGTCATAGTGCTCATACTCCAGGGGTCACAGTGCTCATACTCCAGGGGTTACAGTGTTCGTACTCCAGGGGTCACAGTGTTCGTACTCCAGGGGTCACAGTGTTCGTACTCCAGGGGTTACAGTGTTCGTACTCCAGGGGTCACAGTGTTCGTACTCCAGGGGTCACAGTGTTCGTACTCCAGGGGTTACAGTGCTCATACTCCAGGGGTTACAGTGTTCGTACTCCAGGGGTCACAGTGTTCGTACTCCAGGGGTCACAGTGTTCGTACTCCCGGGGTCATAGTGCTCATACTCCAGGGGTCATAGTGCTCATACTCCAGGGGTCATAGTGCTCATACTCCAGGGGTCATAGTGTTTATACACTATGACCCCTGGAGTATAAACACTATGACCCCTGGAGTACGAACAATAACTCATCTATCTACATATCTATACACTATTAACTATTGGCAACAGTACACTTTCTTCTGCAACCTGGGTCGATAGCACAGTTGGTAGCGCGCCGGGATTTGGATACTAGTGCCCGAAGGGGTGCGGGTTCGAATCCCACAACGGGAGGTTATACCCTTCCATGAAAATTTGACAATAATGTCGATTTTCCTCCATTGGTTAGATAAAATGGAGTAGTTTCCGGCCTTGTCAGTGGAAGGGTAGGTGAGTACTGGTTATAGACAATGGTCCAGGAAAGCTAGGTTAGGTGCGCTGGACGCCGTGAAATGACCTAAATTGTGTTGATACGGCGTTAACTCCAACAAATAAATACAACTTTCTTTTGCTAAGTCTCGTGTAGGTATCATTAAAATCTGACAATAATTAACATAGTATAACTAACAGCTCTTTAAACTTTGAGTCGAGTCGAGTTTTCACTATTATCTTCTTCAAACCGTAGCATGTGTGATAGTCGCGTGATATTCCAAAGGTGAACACTCCAAAAAAGCTCACGTATTGTAGGTAAAAAAGTAAATGGCAGCTAAGATAGGCTGGGGTTAAACTATTGTTTAACACTATATAATGTCAATAGCTTGTTTCAGTAACTATAGTTTACTTGTTTCTTACATATCAACATTTATCATCATTATATACCATATCTATGTAGCGGAATTATACATATTTCGCAGATACCCATTTACAACTGGATGAAGTGTATTGCTACAGAATATTTTCTGCTCATTTAAATTGTGTGTGCTTTGACTGGGTCCCAGACAAATCCTTGGTTTGAACACTATATTGACCATGCTAATTTAAACACCGGTAGTTTCAAAATAGCGTCTAAATATGTCCGAGATTATAAGCAGCGAATGGCCGAGGATTTCCGAAAGTATCCTTACGGAACGTTTTGTAACGTTCGTGGTAACTGAACACGCTATGGATTATGCAGCAATACATGTGGGTTAAGTTAGAGAAATCGAGAAAATAAGATATGTTTGTTTACCTTTTCACCAGCGTTCGGTCCGCCGTCCTGGGTGACTGCCCCGTACACAGCTACATGACAGTGGTATTGAAATCAATAGACTTAATTCGGAACTCAAATTTGTTGTTTTTTCCGTCCGTGCGATGTAGGTACAAACAAAGTTTGTAACACATTATTGATGAAAATCACGAAATATGGATTAAATCCTATTGTTCTTTGTACACGTGTTTTCATTGTAACAGTGAAAGTTTGTTTGTACCTACATGGAAACCCCCAAATATTTGAATTCCGGATATAGTCTATTGAAAGCGACGGATATAAGCGTGATTGTGACGATATCAAGCTTAGAGCATTGTTGCTGATCACCAAGCGTGAAGTCATAAGATATCATGTAATGGTCAAGTCTGTATATCATTAAATAACTGAAAATATATTGAAAAAATACAATATCATGGCCGGAAAAAAGCAGACAAAGGTACGATTTTTCATTTACTTTTTTATTTAATTCTCTTATATTCATTGTATACATGTTTGTATCTAAAATCCGTGTATAATTCTGTATGTTATTTTACTTATAACTCTCCATCCTTGATGATATAAAAAAAATATATACATGTAATATAATTGCTATTCGTCCAAAATTGACAAATTGCTTAAGTTTCTCTGAGTTTAAGTGCTTTATATGTATGTAGAACTCAAACTTATGATGCGACAAATATTTTTTCTTTTTTAAGGTGACGAAAGAAGCATCGTCTGGAAGGTTAAAATATTGTTAGAATATAAAACCCATAAACTTTAGTTGAGTTTTTATTTCAATGATTATGGTCAAATATGACTTGCTGATGTCACGCGAAATCCAAATGGTGATGTGAGAAAAAAATGCGAATAGTCAAAGAACAAAACAGAACTAAATATACACTTTAATGTTACATGGAACCAATGTTTGATAATTTGTTTGTTTTTGTTGGGTTTAACGCCGTAGCAACACATTTTATAGGTCATATAGCAGCGGTCAGTCAATCTACTCACTCCTCCTGGAAAGGCCAAATCTCTAGATTTAGCTGTTAACCAACTACTAAGCACATTCTTTCGTCAGTGACTGACAACTGCCCTACATAATTAATTATCATTGGTAGGAGGGAGAATGGCCGTAGAAATAGTTTTATGACCAAACTCAACGAAAGTATGCCCCGCCCGGGCATCGAACCCACGACCCCTCGATCAGTAGACTTGCGCGCTACCAACTGAGCTAGCCGGGCGGCTTTTTGATAATTTGTAAATAAAATTATGTACAGGGGTGTAGAATTTCAAGATTTTCCACTTGTCCACGGAGGAACAAAATCTAAGAATCAACTTGACCGGTATCAAAATGCACTTGTCCAAAAGTTCAAAACTCAGACAGAAATATTGCAATATGATATAAAATACATACTATAGTAGAAGTCATAAGAATGGTTGTAAATGAAATAGTTAACTGTAGAATGGTATTGAAACATTAAGACATCTATTTTATCTACTATTACAATATTAGTTAACTTACTGCTGAAACTTATAACATGTCTATGGACAAGTTGGATTGAGACTGTTACCTGTCAGCAGACATAAATGTACATGTTGGGTATGGGAATTTCCTACCCCTGATATATACATGTATTGACAAAGTTTGAAATTATCAGTGTAAATGTTTTCATATCTATAGGACAGCTATTCCCTTTTGAAGGTAGTTTTAAATGTGTACTGGCTAGATCGATAGTTTGCCGTATTAGTGACAACTGCCTATTAATCTCATTTTCTCCTTTAAACTGTATCAATAAAATATTATTTTGATATGATAGTAGTACCATATTGGATACAGTGATAAGACAATTACTACATGTACTTAAATTAAGCTGTTTCAACTCAAGCTCGGTTAAAAATAAAACTTTGTCAATGTTTGTTTGTTGGACAATAGCTTATAAAAGCTATTGTTATTTTGTTATCATGTAATCCGACTTGAAATAATTTTTTGTATCTTGTATCTTGTTTGACTATAAAGGCCTACTTTCTTACAAACTTGACATTGTTGCTGTCATTTTATCAGTATTTTCATGTTTTAATGTATATCTTTGTTTTATGAAAACCACTTTTGAGTGTACGCATGTATACTATAGTGCTATATAAATGTGGTAAATAATATAAAATAATAATTATTTAATCAACAATGTCATGTATATACACGTACTTATCACATGTTTATACGTTAAGTACTTTATGTTCTTTTGTACCAAGTCAATATGTATATGTGTTGTTTTCTTTTGGGTTTATCAAGCCTTTAAAATTTTATGTTTAAAACTGATTTTTGTTTTATCTCTGAATTTGTTTTATTGCAAATATATAAACTCTGTTGTGTCTTTTGGTATGTATTGTGTAAATATATTATTTATTTTCAGAAAAGAAGTTTGGTTTTTATGGTAACTTTTGTACCTGTGACATTATTTCTAAGTATGCTTTATGTATCCAACTATGAAGTAACACAAGAAACTGTCTTTCAGCCATCGCCATATAAAACCTGGTAATGTGTTATTTACTAAGCTCTAGTTACAAAAAAAACAACATATGTATATAAATGTGTTGAAAAAAATTTGTGCAGATTTATCAAATCTCTTGTCAATCCACCCTCAGCCTGATTTTTTGTCATAATGACTTTGTGATTATTACATTAACATAGCCCTGGTCTGAGGCGCAGTTGGTAGCTCTGTGGGACTTCGAATTTAGTGTCCATAAGAGGTACGGTTCGAATCTTACACGGAGCGGTTATAGGTCTAACCTTCCATGGAAGGTTGACAATTTTTCCCTTATCATTAAGGTATATGGGGAATTTTCAGCCTTGTGAACGGCTTGGAGAGCATTGGTTATAGACAAGGCTCTAGGAAAGCTAGATTGATTCTTTGGCTGTCGTAAGAAACTAAATTGTGTTGACACGGCCTTTAACCAAGTATAAAATAAACCGAAATATCATTTTTATGATTTCCAAGGAATAGATTATAGTTTTTAAATCGGAATTTCCGTATTTTCCCATCAGGATGACGATTCCCCAGAAGATGAAAACAGATGTAAGCTGGGTCAATGTGGTCGAGAATGTTGAAGAATTGTTTAATGGTCTATTGACAGAAGATGAAATATTGACAATGAAACGATGTGATGATATACAATCATTAACTAGTGCCGCAAACACAAAGGTTTTCTTACAAGGTAAGACGGTTGTTGTTTTTTTGTTGGGGGGGGGGGGTATTTTGTAACTATAAATTGGCTAGGTCATACCACGGCGGCCAATTAAACATTCAGTATTTCGCTCCTAATAATTATTACACGTTTTCTTTTGTAATAACAATTTTGTGCATGTATATTGAATCATACATTGAGCTCCCAACTCGACCGATCCCTTTATTCAATAAGTACATTGTGAATAACGTGTAAAATCAATTATTTTTTAACAATTCTAATTACAAAGTAAAAGTTCGCTGGCTCAACTTCCCTTTGTTTTGTAATTGTTTTTATTTGTTTTCTCCCTTGGTTTAATAACTAATCCGAACACACGGTTCGTTCAAGTTTCATGTGAACGTAGTGCAGACTGCAAAATAATTTGCTTATAACTTTTTTATAACATTTTTTTATTTTTATGTCTTTAATTTGTTTGCTAAACTTTGGTACATGTTTCTGTCGGTAAATAGCTATAAATAGCTAATGTTACATTGTCATTATATGCACCGACTTGAAATAAATATTTGTATTATTCGTTTTTTCTAAACTGTCAAAGTTTGAATAATTTCACGGTGAATGATTACACACTATCTCAATGTCTCGAGTGTTAGACAAAGAGCACGAAGTCATCGTGAAATTATTCATGTTTTGACAGTTGAGAAAAAACGATCAATATCTTGTATGTTTTGGACAAATTAACATCAATCAACAAATCTATTGTTGAGCGATTTTCACTCCGTGTTATTATCACGCGTCACGAACAATGACAACGATATTAGGCACGTTCCGCAAGGCGATCGCTAGCTTTCACTTTTTGAAAGCGATTTTTCGTAGCAAAAGACGTCTACGGAACGGTTTGCTTCAAGCTAGCAAAAACAAAATGGCGACTTTCTTAAACAAAAAGTTCAGATTTGTAACAAATGAAAAATATTCATATCATTTATCCCTATGAATATTCTGTTTTACCACTTTGACGAAATATATGCATTAAATGAAATATATATCAGTATTCTTGAAAAGGAAACACATTCCCACCGGGGGAAGCCGTTTTGAAATTAGTGATTCAATTTGCTCGATCGTAGCAAACCGTTCCGTAGGAAATTGCAACAAAGCGCTAGCTAGCGATCGCCTTGCGGAACATGCTCTAAGACTTTACCGCTGACTTGTGAAAATGTATTGTTGGAAAGAGACAAAAGTTATACAGTGTATTTTAAACTGCCGGACCGTGATATTGGTTTGAGAGTTCGACTCAGTTCAGTGTTCGACTCAAAAGATGTTAACTATTATAGATATAAAAGGGAAATTGATCGGTGCCAGACAATGTGTTTGACTCAGTCAATTAATTCGACCTGGTGGTGTTCGAGAGAATGAACTTTAACTGTATATATAAGGTTCACAATCATTTGATGAATTGTTAAGTGTTGCGATAAAAAAAATCGTAAGTCAAATCAAATAATTTTGCAGTCCCAAATCAGAAGAATAATAAACAAAACTATGAGATGATGGACAAAATGTATACAATACTTTACATTATTCAATGGTATTGATTGGCTAAAATGATTGTACTTGATGTTTCTAACATTAGTCTTACGATGATTTCTATCGTAAGGTATATGTGAGGAGCGCTACAGAATAAGTGGCGAGTGTGTACACTCCAATTGGCAATAACGGAGGCACAATGGCATCTCATTGAATTGATAAAATAGGTGAATTCTTAGTATAAATGATACTTACAATGTATAACTTCAGTTCACCAAACCGTTAAATAACAGCAGACAGGGAAATGTCGAACTTTGGCCACATTATATAAACAGTATTATTTAGCTTGTTTGGGGTGTATAATGCCTGACTGTAGTAACATTATTATTTTATCATTTCGATTTTTAGTTAGTATTATGTTTATCAATAATAAATTACTTTCATATGTTTACAATGTATAGATTTTAGATGGATGAATGTATGTCCAACGATATACTTTTTATCATTTACAGATAGATTAATATATTTTAGGATCTGACCGAGACTAAAATTTAATATACATCGTGCACTCAGACTTCACTGCACATATTATTAGTTACACAGTCAGTTACTGACCGGATACGGTGTGATACCGGGTCAGTAAATTAATATTGGGTGAGAGCGTAGCTCGAGCCCAATATTTATTCACTGACCCGGTATCACACCGTATCCGGTCAGTAACTGACTGTGTAACGAATTTATCTTACCGAGTACCCCCATCTGAATTTTAGCATCAAAGAACAGCGCTATCATTTATAAATTTTGTTACTGACTGGATATTAGAATCTACTGACCTAATATGGGATAATACATGGTCAGCACGTGACCGCTCTCGGCCAATGAAAAACGAGTATTCTGTACGAGGTAAGATAATATAACATATCATTTAGCATATATCATTTATTATTCTATATGCAGTCAATATTATATGGAGCAGATTTTTATGCCTTCAACAAATGTGTATATTGAAGCATGTAACAATAAATGTACTCAATTACATAGCATGATTGTAAAGTAAGATCTTACAACTTTAACATAAACAAGATTTACCACTTTGGAGTCCGCTTGCCCTAGAACTAGATTAGTAGGATAAGATATGTTACCCAAGGAAACAATGGGGAAGGTTTTGGATGGAAGTTTTAAGCTTGCTATCCACTTGTCTTACCCAAGGAAACAATGGGGAAGGTTTTGGATGGAAGTTTTTAGCTTGCTATCCACTTGTCTTGTGCAATGTCGTAACCACTCGACCACGCCCACTCCAAATTCTTCATACTTCGGTTCTGTGCATTACAGTCTAAACATATGTATTTTTAAATATATTCGTCGGTTATACACTAAAGTATTTATCTGTTTTAGGAAACAAAATGAAGTACAAACTAAATGATCCAATTAAAGTAACGATTATCGCTTACAACAATGACGACAGACCAAAGAAAGAAGGTGGAGACCAGTTCAGAGCAACTATAAGAAATGATGTAAAGAAAGCTTATGGCGTAGGTTTAGTAACAGATCATCATAACGGAACGTATACTGTAGAATTTGAAGCACAATGGATAGGCTTTGCATTCATTGAAATCATTTTGACGTATACAAAGGAAGCAATTGCTGCCTTAGTACGAAGCAGAATGAAGGTACAGTGAATGGTTTATAAATATTAGGGGTGTAAAGGTTAACCGATATATCGGTTTATATCGCAATACGAATTCTGACGGTTTTTAACCGGTTCGGTATTTCCTGAACCGGTTTTTGCAGTAGTGCGTCGCACTAATTGATTTTATTAGAATCTAAAATTTAAATATTTGAATGAATGTTAAAACGTGTTAAAACTTGTAATAATCTTATTGTGCTTTAAAATGTATAACATTTCGTCACATAAAAGAATAGCTCCCGTCGGAAATCTGTTTTAGAATATGCATTTTCTAACACATATTTAATTTTGTACAAGTCGTTCAAATATTTTGATAAGAGATCATTTGAAATACACATATAAGTGTAACAAATGCAATGCACGTGCATTAATTCATGCTTCGCACGTCTACTTACAAAACCGATAAGTATTGCAATATATTGCAATACGGGTTTTGAATATTGCAATATATTGCAATATATTGCAATACGGTTTTGGCCGTATTGTTACAGCCCTAACTATTACGCGAAATTTATAATCGAAATAAATTGCAACAATAATTGAGGCTTATTCGTCACATAACAAAGTCATGATATGTATGTAAATGAATATTCTGAGCCCTTAAATAGTCTTTGGTCAAATTCTTATTTATGAAGAAACAGATTGTTTCTGAAATCATGAAAACGGAGGAAAGACTCAACTTGACATATTTCAAAATAATGGATTAATTTGCTTATTAACCTACAAGATTTAAACTATATGTATATATCATGAATGTTTCTAGTAGGTAACTTATTTGCAGTAACTGCCAGTAAGCATAATCGTTTGTACTCAATATTCCATTTGACCAAATATTTTGTAGAGCTATAAACTAAGTATTGTTGCAGTTTCGCAACTGTTGTTATGTGCTTCTTTAGATCAATTGAGAAAGAAAAGTATTTCGTTAATTTAATTCCATATTTACAGGTACATAAATGGCCAAGTTAAAATGAACATTACCGATGTTACATGTACTCGTATAGTTTTATGCAATCTGATTAAAACCCGATCTAAAATTTTACCGCTCGCATACTCACTAATTTAGATCTGGCCTTTTCCAAACGAAGGTCACGTTCAGGTGACCTTTTCTCACCATAATATTCATGACGAAATTGAAAGTTCATCTCGACGTGACCTTGCATTGACTAAGTAAAGATCCAGTACGACAACGCGAGTAGAAAAGGATCTCTACTTACGGAGATTGAGTTTTATGTGATATGTTTATAGATCAATCATTAAGCAATTGCTCCACAATCATTAAACATCTACATAACATAATCAAGCCTTGCCCCGAAAATTTCATTTTTATGAGTAATTTGCTAGAGAAAAAAGCAAACTCGATAAATTAGAGATTAATAACATCTGGCCGACCCATGCATCTAAGATATAAAGGTTCCTGACCGTATTGTTCTTTGTAGTATTTTAGCTACAAA
This sequence comes from Mactra quadrangularis, assembly GCA_025267735.1. Taxonomy (NCBI): domain Eukaryota; kingdom Metazoa; phylum Mollusca; class Bivalvia; order Venerida; family Mactridae; genus Mactra; species Mactra quadrangularis. Next base: position 33,659,894 of record CM046305.1, on the reverse strand, counting down.
AGATAAATATTCGATTTAAGCGAACAAACATATCTTTGGTTTCGTAGAAACTTTTTTAAAATGTATACGCTAGTTGTGTCGTAAGGAAAAGGTCTATAGTAATGCGTTCTGCAACAATTGATAATAAGGTTATGAATCACATACTGTCGCCAATTACTCTTCAAGACAAATAATTGAATGTTATCATTGAGCGCATGAAGGAACTATATTTATTACTTTTTCGACCCTTGAATTGAATCAAACGATAACCTAGGTCGCTAAATTGACGAGGAAAAACGTTTGTTTACATTCTGTAGATCACGTGATTATAATCCCTTGAGTCTTGTGCATATGACGTCGCGCACGGTATTCGACTAATAAGTGAAACGTCATTTTAACATCAGCGACGTCGTTTCAAGTCAAAATTATCGTTTGTAGCGCCGTTTAACGTCGCAACGCCGCTAAACGTCGCAACTGACGTTAAACGTCGCAACACTAATGCTAAACATCGCAACCGCCGCTAAACGTCGCAATCGCCCTGCCGTTAAACGTCGCAACGCTGACGGTAAACGTCGCAAAAAAACGACTGTCGTTAAACTTCGCAACATTGCCGCTAAACGTCGCACTTAGTAGGAAGGTATAGTGTCGAGCCTAATCAACACACAAATACTACCAGGACAAATATGACTTCAAAGTAGCCACTCTTAGACTCATAGCAACCATCAACATATCATTAGCAACCACCCCTTGGTCCATAGCAACTACTCTTACACCGTATGTCAATCGCCTTAAGACCAAAAGTATCTATTATACTGTCCATAGCAACCGATTTGAGTTCCATAGCAACCGTATTTGCACCTTTAATATCCATTTAAATATCAAATGGAATAACTCTCGCGGCCATAAACTTTATCTCAGTGTCTATTTTGATCATCTTCAGATCAACTTTCAAACTTGGTCAAGTTGAGTTAGATCTAGATAGGCAAGCGCTATAGAGACCCTATTCTTGCTTTATCGGTGTTGCGACGTTTAGTGGTGAGTGTAGCGCCACTAAATGTCGCAACGCCGCTAAACGTCGCAATCAACGCTTATGGTCATACTTGATCTTAGGACAATTCTTTCTGGCATATTTGTACAGATATGTGTGTGTTTATCCTGCATGATCCAGTTTCAATCCATCAAACTACATAACACACTTTTCGACACTATGTATGCATTTACATGACAGTTTGTACTTAAAAGAAATTGGTATATTAAGAAAGTCGATATAAATGACCCCTGTGAACTATTTGCAAACCTATAATTAATATCTAGACTGGATGAGTATAGTATATGATGAAGACGTTGATTCCTGGAAACCTAAACCTTATATTGGTAATGCATTGTAATGAAATATTCTAATAATAATCACTATCTTAATTATTTACCTGGATGAGCAATATGGCTGTCACAGTTCTAATAAAATGTCTATGAATACTAATCAATCCATTATGTCCTGAACTCTCTGATGAGCTCTTGTTTTTAAATGCTAAAACTCTTTTGTATAAACGTGGAACCGAGCCTTATGAGGTCTTTGATCAGGCCTCAGTTTCACGAAAAAACTCAACTTTGTACTTAAACTAATTTTTTTTATTTTGATCTTTAAGTTCACTAATTTAATCAATCTTACAACAAATTTTGTATTATTAAAACTCCAATAGTTGTTCAAAAGCCATATTATACAAAATAAAACTGACAAATATATTTGGATAAGGTTTGTAATGATTTGAATCTGTTAATGAACTGTTGAGTTTGGTCTCAAGAGAAATCCGATTTTTTTTACTTTAAGTTTATTATAAAACCCGTTATATTTTATTTCGATACATTTGATGTATCTAATTATTATAAAATCATTTAATAACAGCTGTTTCAACGGCACTGACATGCTGTTTAAGAACAAAAAACTACTTGATTCTGTTATTGAGTTCATACTTAAGTTTGTTTGTGAAACTGGGGCCAGAATCTCTAGTCCACACTAGATTCAATGCTTTGTCTTAGGTACAATAGATTGAAGTTTGTTCCTAGACCCAGTACGGCATCCAAATATCTTGGCACACTTTCGGAAGCCAGAAACTGGGTACTTGGACTCAAAGCTTAGGACTGACGAACCGTGGACTGTAGAACTTATGGTGGACTTCGTTAAAATCATAGTATAGAACATGATCTTCAATTCATCGAAATACAAAAAACATTTATTAATTGCGACGTTTAGCGGCGTTGCGACGTTGAGCGGCGCTACACTCATCGCTAAACGTCGCAACACCAATAAAGCAAGAATAAGGTCTCTATAGCGCTTACCTATCTAGATCTAACTCAACTTGACCAAGTTTGAAAGTTGATCCGAAGATAATAAAAAAAGACACTGAAATAAAGTTTATGGCCGCGAGAGTTATTCTATTTGATATTTAAATGGATATTAAAGGTGCAAATACGGTTGCTATGGAACTCAAATCGGTTGCTATGGACAGTATAATGGATACTTTTTGCCTGAAGGCGATTGGCATACGGTATTAGAGTGGTTGCTATGGACCAAGGGGTGGTTGCTAAGGATATGTTGATGGTTGCTATGAGTCTAAGAGTGGCTGCTTTGAAGTCATATTTCTCCTATGTAATATTAGTGTGTTGATTAGGCTCGATACTATACCTTCCTACTAAGTGCGACATTTAGCGGCAAGGTTGCTACGTTTAACGGCAGTCGATTTTTTTGCGACGTTTACCGTCAGCGTTGCGACGTTTAACGGCAGGGGGATTGTGAGGTTTAGCGGCGGTTGCGACGTTTAGCGTTAGTGTTGCGACGTTTAACGTCAGTTGAGACGTTTAGCGGCGTTGCGACGTTTAACGGCGCTACAAGGTTTCATGTTTTAAACGTTCATAGATCAGTTTGGCCTGTACTTATTATGACAATCATTTCAATTTTGTACACCTGTTAAAGTAGTAAAAATGGAACATAATTTTTTTGCGCCATAAAAATAATACTAATAATAAAAATCAACACAATATGTATAATTTCATCTTGTATGCATACTCGCCATTACTTGGTACATATAAACATACATGTAACATATGAATAAAGCACTCACATGCAGAATGTTCAGTTTAATACTTACAATTTCAGACTTTACCTCACACGTACACGATAGCGAGGTATCAGAGAAATGAAACATTGTTTGAAGATGGTTACTGTCATCCAGACAAAAGTATGTTAATGTATGATCACATTTGTACGAAAGAAACACAAGTAACTAAATCCGTTTGTATTGAGGAGGGCCTAACACCAAATCGTACACAAGTTTGTAACTTTACACCTCTGAACAGCGGATTTCCAACATATTGTTTGGCACCTGCATTAACAAACCTTAAATGCATAGACTGGGCATTCATTCGACTAAGAGAATCGAAATACCCGAATGTTGGAAATACGCAATGTGAACGACAAGCTTTATCAAGGTATTATTTTCTGTTTTCGATCATTCTTTCTTTTTACCATCAGAGCAAAAATAGTTTTTGTTAGCCTTTGTGGAGGATCTATCAAGATGTACGTTAGTGAGTTCGAGCTTGCGTTTATCGTCAAAGATTTCTTAATAATCATCAAGTCTTTGTATGTGTCATCACCTAAATATAATTGTACCCCAGGTTAAAATTGACTTTTACCCCGGAATCAGTTAAATACAGCTACGAATGGAGATGTTGAAAAAATATTGTCTCAGTTGCCTTTACAATCTACCTCTCAGATGAGCGGTCATGGGTTCTCAGAACCCCATGTTTAATAATTATTGCTATAAAAATTGATAAAATTTCCTGGATTTTTTTTCTGTATAATTGTACAACACCGTTATCTCGGAACTTTTTAGATGTTGTACGGCGGTCTTCTTTACTTAATAATTTTCTGAGAATGCATTTATAACAGTACCTGCTAAGATTTCTATCTTAACTTTTCCATGTAGTAGATAATAGGTATTTTAATGTTAATTTTTTATGGTGAGGGTTTAATACAGGTGCAGCCTAGAAATCGAGCTCAGAAAATTTAGAATTGAAATACTGAAGTCTATCATTGTGTCATTACCGAGACTATGTGAACAGTATGCTTAGTAACCAATAGATAAGTCCACTAATGATAACTGTCGAACTAATAACAGCTTTAGATTTAACACCACTTTATTGCTTTCGTGGATTTGATGGATTTCGTTTTAGCTTAAACCAAAATTTAACACGAAGAATACCCGTGAACATAGTTCCGTCTACACCCAATGATACAAGACAGATAATTGACCTACCGACGACAAGTTGTTCACATTACAATAAAACAAAGTTATGGTTACATAAAGAACCAACTGGATTTTTCTACCGAGGAAAGTGGCATCTTCGCCATTGTAAAGGTATAATTGTAAATTATCGCATAAAATAAGTGTTACAGTCTTTGTTGGAAAATGCCCTTTCTGAGAGAGAGAGAGAGAGAGAGAGAGAGAGAGCTAGTATTGATAACTCAGAATGTTGTGCGCAAGTTATGTTTGAACATGATCTTCTTTACCATTCTGTTCAATTTTAGTGTGTAGGATTTAAACCTAACGTTCAAAACATAGTCTGACAATAAGACATGTTTTGAGAGAAAAATAGTGGATCTAGTATTTATTTTATCATACTCTATTTGATGTTATTTAATTATTTGCTTGGTAAGAAAAAATCAGCTTACGTTGTAACAGTTTATTGTAGATCATGTAACTACTGCACCTTGGCAACATACATTAACAACAACCACTTGTTTAATGGTAGAAATCATTCTAAAAGATCAAAATGAGATTTTACATTTAGACTCAGTGTGTCAGTTTAATTGCTAAACTAAGATAATATATTCAGTTTCAGAGTTTAGGTGTTTTTTATTCAAATGAATCTTATCCTTTACTCGGCGCATAAAAAGTTAAGTATGTTTAATGGGGTTTAACCTTTTTGCCTTAATTTCAGGAGTTCAAAGGAACAATTTAAAGGAATGCATGAGGAATAAAAAACTACACATCATTGGTGATTCTACCATGCGTCAGTGGTTTCAAAATATAGTGCGCAAATATAAGTGTAGAAAATACACAGAAGAATGGACGAACGACAAGTGGTACCGTCAATCAGAATGCAAAAATTCAGAGTTAAATTTCACAACCATCTTTGCTGTACATAGTCTACCGTTCAATGTGTACGGTATGGAAAACGCTTCCCTGTACCTCAAATCAATAAGTCAACATTTGGACGCAATCTCGAATGATGCCAATGATATATTTGTGTTCCACGTGTTTGGACATATGAGTTTTTATCATCCTGACTACTACAGAACAAAACTTGAAATAATTAGAGATCATGTTGAAAAACTGCTGAATCGGAACAAGAAAGTTAAAATAATGTTTAAATCACCTCATGTATTCAAACAAGACAGGGCTATCATGGGGTATATATATAATCGTATTGTTTATGACGTGTTTAGTAACTTGTATGATCGGGTTTATTATTTGAATAACCGTGACTCATCGACTATTTTTCTTGAGCAAAGTATACATCCTATCGACACTATCGTTGATGCAATGGTCGACCAAGCAATTGTATATGCTTGCGATTGAGAAAAAATGGACATGATCGAGTGGATGAAATCACCATTCGGGAGACCACGTCAATCTTACAAGAAGAAGCCTTGGACATCAGGAGTGGAAGTATATGTATGTAATTTATAAAGTCCGGTCAAAACGATCACTAGGAAGTATTGAAAGTATTGTTTGTACATGGATGTGATAATCATTATAAACCCTCTATTTGAGTGTTATTCAGCTGCAGTGTGTTCAATTACCCAAAACTTTCCAAAACGTTATGTACATTTGGAACTCCTCGGCCATTCGCTGCTAATAATCTCGGACATATTTAGATGCTATTTTGAAACTACCGGTGTTGAAGTAAACAAATATACGATCGTTTAGGCATTAAGTGATGTTTCGTTTTTAGTCCATACATTTTGAAACATCACTCATTGCCTTAACGATAGTATATCTGTTTATTAGATAGATCATTGGCATCGAATGACCGAGGAGTTCTGAATGTAACGTCACGGAATGTTTGTGGTAATTGAACAGGCTACTGATTAGCTACACTACATCATAAAGAAGTCATCCCCGCTATAAATGGTCAAAGATTATTTATGTTTGCAATGAAACATGACCAGTTACCATTTTATTATGTTCTTTCTATATTAGACTCACACTGGTAAACTATTTATAAATAACATAACGACAATACATCACAAGTCATGTTTTAATGTACATATTCGATATTTGATGAAATCTAAATTTACTACAGAATCCATATTAGAATTTTATTTTCTCTATATGATGTCAGATGTGTATTTGCATAGAAAATCACCGCTAAAGTTCCAAATAAAAACTCATTTGATTTAACTTACATTGTGCTTCATTATCGAATACATACGTGCATGTACAGGTCATATGTCATATCGTAATGTAGACGTTATGGACGTTGCAATAAACTTACTAAAAACGAGTAGAACGTACCGATAACCTACTGCAAACTTTAAGAACTGTGTGTGACATTGTTCGTCTTGCACTTATCTCATTGGTTAAAATGATCCCACGTCCTAGTATATATGGCCAATCAGAAGTTAATATAATAACAAAAAAGAAGAACAAAAATTAAAAAAACGACATATTTATCTTCAGACTCGCACTTCTTTAAAAAATAGTTGCTTAGTGCATAACACTTTAACCATCATCCATTCAGCCGGATGAGATATCGATACTAAATTAACTTACACATTGCAATTTTTACTGCAAATTTCTATATATAGAACGCGGAAAATAATACATACAGGGTGCAATAACTGTGTGATTATGCAATCGGACAGTTCAATATACATGTAATCGTACAATACAGTACAGTTTAAATTATGATCTAAACAAGTAAATCTGTGAGCTAATGCTCACTAGTGATACCCCCGCCAAAATCTAAAAATATGCGACAAACAGGAAGTAGATGAGCAAGGAGCATGAAATCGCTTTACACCATATGGGACTATGGGATGAAGCAATATGCAAAGTATTAGGCTGCTGCATGATATAGTTGCTGAGAAAACTGCGACGGAAATTTTGTAACGGACGGACGGACGCACACACGCACGGACAAGGGTAAAACAGTATACCCCCCTCTTCTTCAAAGCGGGGGTATAATTATAATGACTATATACAATTAAATACACGTATTTACATAAGTTCATAAATGGACGTAACCAATATTATGTAAATAATTGTTCAGACAATTTTTTCTTCCAAGACAATAATAATGTGTTGCATTTCTTATAAATGTCAAAATGTATGTCACTTGAATAAACATGTTAAAAAGTTTCTCAATCCCTAGTATGCATGTATCTGATCAGTTTTACAATACATCATCTGTAACGTGTCCATTGGCCGCACGCCAGTCAAATCAGCGCTGGCGTATGTGTTTTAAGTCGATGCTCGTCTTAACACCAACTGACCAGTCGTCCAAGCTTGCTGCTTACAATCCCAGGACACTAACTTGTGTTCTGAGGTTAACAACAATGAAATATATATAGATAGATTTTCCTCAAGCTATATTGCTTAAATGATTAGAAAACTAAAATAAAGCGTAGGTAATATGTACAGATATAAAGCATAAAAGCAAAAACATGATGCCGAGACAATACCTCAGGGCAAAAAAAAAACAATAGAAACAACTAACATTAAAGTCACAACAGAATAAAGCTACAATATAAAATAATCTGTACAAAATCAATGTTCCAGGCTCAAACTGGAGCAGAGACAAAAACCAACAGCCCGGAGGCACGACCTCAGGTTATAAAACGTTACTAGTTAATGTCTCAGACATAACCCGGAGCAAAAGCACAGATGGAAACTAAAACCAATACCCCGAAAAGCAACCTCGGGTAATAAACTTGAAACCAACAGACCCTGAGCCTAGACAAGTCAATGTTTCAGGCACAACTAGGAGCAAAAGCAAAAGCCGTAACCAATACCCCGAACACAACCTAAGATCATTAAACATTTGTTGAAACCAACAAACCTTGAGCCCGGAAAGTCAACTTTCCAGGCACAAACAGGAGCAAAAGCCGAAACCAATATCCCGAACACACAACCTCGGGTTATAAACTTTTGCATTTAACAAACGCATCATTAGCTCCTATACCTCAAGAATGACCCGGAGTAGAAACATAACCTCAACGTTAGAGCAAAATCAGTCTGCCTACCAACACAACCTCGGGTACGAAATACACGGGAAAGCCCAGGATCAGCACGATTTACCCTGCAGGTCCTGTCGCCAACGTTAACGTGCAAGAAAGCGCTTCTACCTTAGAGACAACTTACTTATCGCAATTATACTCAGTTGTCAGTACAGCAGATAGCTCAGACACTGCCTGAAAAGCGTCGACAAATAAACAGTAGACCCACGACTATCTTCCACTCAAACCATCACCACGAGCAGTCACCAATCTTCTTCTGCCGAATGAAGCTAACATGCACTCATATACTATTGGACAAGTCAATTTTATAGAACATTCCATTTACAACCCGGAAGGTAAAACAAGTTAAATTTTGAAAGAGGTAATTTATCTGATCTTACTCAATACTATATACATAGATTTAAAATGATAATATAAAGGTAAAGATTTCACTCAAAATTCAAAACAATCAGTTAAAAGGTTCAATGCTACATGGGTTTAGATAATTAAAATGTATTAAATTTTTAAAATGTCAGAAAAAGAAGTAAATTCACCAAAACATTCAATTTTAGTAAAGGGAGATAATTTGTCAAAGCCATATTTACTTCTTAATAAATAAGTTGTTCAAAGACAAACTTGTATAGAAAAGGAAGTGCTCTCGGCAATGTCCCCAAACAAAATGACAATTGCTGTCCGTTTCACATCATCCTTACAGATACACTGAGGTCCAAAAGTTTCTTACAAATGACTACTGCTTTGTCAAAAATGTTATCATACAATGTGTACATGTGTTAAGTATAACTACTCTAACTCATACATTTTTACAACATCACTGTTACCCATGGTAACAAACAATCTATTCAGTTTCTGATGAAAACATACTGCTATTGGATTGTATAATCCATCTTGTTGTTTGATAATAACACCTATCTTCTTTCCATCCTCATTATATTGTATCACATTGTGAGAACTATTCCCAGTAACAAATACACAACCATTACCATCAACACATACACCAATTGCATTCTTCAAGTCACTGTCAATGACAGTTGATAGATAATTACCATTTCTATCTAAACAGATAAATCCTTTTTCTGCATCAGCAACAAACATTTTGTCTCTATTCTCATTAAAAGTAACATGTCTAATGTCTGCAAATAGTTCTGTTCCAGTGTTGTCACAAGTAATAGTATTCATCAAAGTACCATCCATGTTGTATACATACAGTGAAGAAAATAAATCTGTCACATAGAGCTTGTTATCATTGAAAGCAATACCATTACACTCATGTGGTAATTTAATCAGGCTTGTAGGAGACATTTTCTGATCAATAGATACAAATTGTATAATGTCAGGTTCTCTACATGCCACAGCAACTTGTTTATCACTGATACAACAAACACCACGAGGATGACCATCTAACTTACATGAATCTTCTACAATCATTGTATCTAAATTTATATGTTTTAGTTTTTTGTTACGGATGTCAGTAACAAGAAGCTTGTTATCTTGGGTAAGACAACATCCACAAGAACTACATTTCATAGAGTCACCAGAGACTTTTATATTAATATCTCTCTGTCCTTTGATTCTGTACATATTCTTCCTTCTAACACATACCTGACCAATACCATGTAAACCTTTAACATAATTCATCACAGACTGGTTAGGAGAGAATAACAATGATGTATCTTGCTGACTTCTGTTATCCTGTTTGATCATTAATCTATCTGCTTCTTTTAGCTGTTTCTCGGCTTGTTTTCCACAAACAAATCTTTGTGCTCTGTTGCCATCTGATTTCTTCAATTTAACTTCTGACTGCTGTAATTCATCATTAACAGCATCGATGTTGTGTTTGTCTTGTAGAATATCATTTTCTAATTCTTTGAACTTTGCATCAATCTCTGATTTAGAATCCTTGGCAGATTTTCTTATAATAGATATCAATGCTTTCTCAAAAATTTCAACTTGCTTTTCAGCTTCACGTCTTTCCTCTTTCAATGCATCTAACTTTGTGTCATTAGAGTTTCTCAAAGATGTCATGGAAACCATCTTATCTTTCAAATGTTTGTTTATACGTTTGACATCAACCAACTTAAATAATGAGTCAATCGTCTCAGGAACATAATGAATACTGCTACCTGGACATGACCTACAATAGATAAAATAATAAGATATTTTAATATTGGTAATCCCGGTTTTTAAAACTTTGATTTTTGCACACCATTATTTGACTTTTAGATGAAAAGGAAGGAACCTTACAAGTCTTTTCTTCTCAGAAAATATTCATACCATGATATCACAATAGTACAATGCCCAGTGTTAAAGGAGAAATAGACTGAACCCTCTGGTAAACACAACTTGTTCCTGTTAAGAAAAAGGAGAAAACTGTCGCAAGAATATATATCATAAACTTTAATTTGTGAAACAAAAAAATGTCATCTTGTTACTAAGGTCATACTAAATTGATTCTTTGTTAAATGTCCCGTCAAAATTGTCACACATTTTACCAAGCAGAAAGAATCGAACAAGTTGAGCAACAACACACATGTGTTTAGTTCAATTTAATAGGTTATGGCCAATTATTGACTTTTTGAGCATATTAATCAAATGTGCCACTCTGACCTATTATTTACTCTACAAATATTCAAAATTATGGTCTTGCAGTATATATTGAGTTTTATGGTGAAAATTAGCTTTTTGTTGTTTCTTTAACATCGAAGGCCTGTCCGTAAGGTCTTTTGGTAGCAAACAACTCACTGATCGAAGTTGATTGGGTTCGATTCCTGTATTAAATTGGTCATGATATTATTTCTATGGTCATTCGCCTTCCTACCACTGATTTTAAATTGTGTTTAAGCAGTTGATAGTCACTGACAGAAGTATGCGCTTACTATGTTCTGATTTCCACAACATCATTAGCCGCTTTTTTTAAATTTTAATTTTCATCAGGTCCGTTCAATAACAGTATACAAACGGGTTCGCTGAAAAACTTAAGCTATAGTGCTAACTAAATGGGTTTAAACGGTGACGGGACAACTCAACCCGTGGACAACTCAACCCGTACTATACGTAATTAGTTATTAATCCAAAATATAAGATAAAATTAAGCGCAAATGGAAGATATTAAAGTATGAAAAGAATGATGAAAAAATAACATTTAGCCATATAGTATGACAAATATTATATACAAAAACAATGCGCTTGTTTATTCAATAACTATTGTCAATTAAGACATTTTCGCTTTGTAGATCAACAATTCAAATTCCTTTATTGTGTTATAAGTCGAATGAATTCGGAACACTTCAATCAGAATTATATCTTGAAGAAAATTCAACAAGTATGCTTAATTGCAATTACAATTACAATGTACCAATAAACACTTTTAAACTAATGCTATTTCAAACATATCAGTTTGTCAAACAACTTGGCGCTTTAAAGTAATAACAATAAAGACGTTCAATTCTATTTCGTTTATCACATATTACACAATTTTTACAGTCATTTTGAAGATTAATTACAAAATAATGTACAATAATCAGTTAAACATGTGCTCAGTCTTAAAGTATATGAGTACTACATATTTTGCAGACAATACATACATGTACAACACAATTGACACAATATTTACACAATTTCTAAACACCATACATTACCTATACTGGTTAGCGTCCTACAACCGGACGTTTTTAGAACTTTTTTTACAATAACTTTAAAACTGTGTATACTACACGCTAGATTTTAACCTGGAAGAAGTTAGGTTCAAGGTCTCTCTAATGTTATCGGGTTTTCTACTTTCTAAAAATAGAACACATGTTTTGAGGCCCTGGCAAAGAGTCAATAAATTGTGTTAATTTCGCACCAAACTGTACCATGTTTCCGGACATTCCGCCAACATTCATTTCAGTTGAAATTTATACTGTAGTTGACATTTTACTGTCAAACATCAATTGATTAAACACTTTACTTAAATGTTCTTACATTTGACCCCTTTTTAATTGTCCGGGCCTCTGTAAAATAATTGCGCATGCGCGATACATTACATGTAACTTCCCTCCGCGAACAGAAAACAGGTCAAATGACACGCAAATGTAAATATTGTATTTTCAACAATCATACGTACATAGTGGTGACTTTGTTGGTACGGGCTGTAACAAACCAAATGCTCGAGTGATCGACAACAAATGATCAAAGTAATCAACAAAATAAAGCGTCTACGCGGGTGTCCGGATTTGTAGGACGTCCGAGTTTGTAGGTCGCCAACCAGTACTTTATTTACAAATATATTTCATTCTTGGTAGCAATTATATTTAATTTTTATGATAAATAACTAATTAGATTATATATCAAAATATCAAAACATATTATACGGGTTGAGTAGTCCATGGGTTGAGTTGTCGGCAGGTTGAGTTGTCCGCGGGTTAAGTTGTCCCAATTTCGGGTTGAGTAGTCCACGGATTGAGTTGTCAACGGGTTGATTTGTACCGGATCCTTTTTAACAGTTGAAAACAGAGATTCGCTCATTAGCTAGTCAAGGAACCATGAATATGTTGACCGAACAACGTGATTTATGAATTATAAAACATAATGCTACGGTGTTAATCAATCCTCCCATAAAAAAACCCAAAGAAAACTTACTTGTGATTGGTAGCCATGCAAACAGAACAACCAACATCATCGTGATCTTCACAGTATAACTTTAAAACTTCTCCTATATGTATGCCACAACGCTCCGTCGGAAATTCTGGTAGTCCTGGTTTTTTCTTTCCTCCCTGGCTGACATCTAGAAGATTGTGGTTCCTCAAAGTAGGAAACAACTTATGTGAGTCAGTGCATGCCTGGCAGCAGTAGCCGCTGCATCCCACACAATAGCGAATAGCTTCAACCGTCTTGTTATGATTTTCATCACACGTGGTACAGATGAAATCATAACTCTCTTCCGACATTTTCTCTTGAAAACTTTGACTGTAAGCCATTTTGATTCCTGTCTGATCTTGATCGTCCTTTTCGAAAATATAGTTTCGTTTTCACAAAAAATCCCGGGACTTCCCCCACCCGAAAATCTGGAAATTCCCTAATGCACTAAAACACAGACGAATACACAAAGGGTACGGTACAAGTCAACCCGTGGCCAACTCAACCCGTAAACTATATTATGATAGTTTGATGATATAATCTAATTGGTTATTTATCATAAAAATATGTATTGTTCGTCTAGCACTTATGGATGAGAAAGTTAGATCATGTATGTAGGCGTCTTTGATTGGTTACTTACAAAGTAACATCTAAAACATGATCGAATAGCAACTTTAAATGATTGTCTGAATGTATCTGAAAACAAACAAAAGTAAAAATCATATACTCAAAGACGAGCTGTACATATATCACAATCGTCCATGATGTCAGGACCCATGCTTGGCACAGAAGATCAGGCCATAGATGATGTAATGTTCAGAGCAATGTCATACAGAATAGAAACCTTGCCCAGTCCTTTCATTTTGTTGGAGTAACTTTCCTTTCTTTCTATTTCAAATTCGATCTTTCAAGAGATTTTCTATTAGGATTATCAAATGTATTCAAACAAGTATGAAAATAGCATGTGTCATAATAAGATCGGGGCATTATAATCAGATATTGTTCCATCTGTTTTCCTGGGTCTATAGTCACGTGACCTACAACAACAACTAATGAGGTGAAAAATAATGCGTTTTTTGGCCGATTTCCTTTTCTATTTCAATAATTAAATGACATCAAATGATGCATAATTGACTACAAACACTCCCCCTCCCCGAAAATCTTTATATATAATTGGTCCTTTGAGTATTTATCGTTAGTTCCGTTCCGCCGCTTAATATTTTCAATTGAGCGGGTAAACCACAGGTGACAGACTCAATTTTTCCTTATTATAGTATATATAGAGAAGGAAATATTGAGTCTGTCACCTGTGGGGTAAACAAGATCATATCATGTATGAAAGTAATAAGTACGGTTGATTCAGAGTACACAATTACCACTGAAGAGCTAATTTGGGCATATTCGGACAACGAAATGAGTTATCGATATGAACCACTGCAACCTTTCCTACACTCCCAGCCAACATTCTATATCGGCCCGACATCAAACCTATATGGTTTTCTATGACGGCCCGACGTCGGATTTAATCTCGGCTGCAAATAGCCCAGCCAGCAATTCACATCGGCCCGACATCGGCCCTATCTGAAAAACCAAGTCGGGCCGACATCGGCATTTACATCGGCCCTATCTAGAAAGTGCAACTCGGCATTTGATCGGGCCGATGTAGTTTAGCCGATTTCCAGCCAACATGGTACCGACTTTAAGCCGATCTAATGTTTTTCCCAAAATGCATTTTAGCTTTGTAATATGATATATTTGCAGTTAATCTTCATGGTTTAGTGCCATTATGACATATCAAATCGATAATTATAACAAAAGATATCATTTCATCAGTCTACCGACTAATCGCCGACTTAAAGCCGATAAAAAGCTTCATTAGAAAGTTCATTTTAAAATCATCATTCAAAAAAAATTCTTCTGGAAATAAAATGTATCTCGTCATAATTAACAAAAAGATATATAATAGTGACAAAAATCCATTTCATCATTCAGCCAAATTGCGACTAGCAAAACAGACTGTCGTAAAAAAATTCTAAGTGACAAATATAATTCTAAATTATAATTTTTTATTAGTTGTTAATCTCTCTACAATGTACGTACACAATAATAATATTATACATTAAGCATACCATGTCACTGGTGCATAAAGAAAACGTACAAACCGAGTCTAATGATGTGTCAGCATTGTAAAAGAATGTAAATTATATTAAAAATTAGAGGAAATATATTTGTTATGGCATAAAATCACGATGGTGTGACCGACACCACTGTTTAAACAGAATAAAATGTCTAAAATGTTCCAATACATTGTATATCCACATTCTAATATCTAAATTGCCTCATGGTAAATTCAGACAGTTCTTAATTTGTACTTGGGTGTACTTCTGTATGCTACATTCTCTTTCGGTTTAAGCTCTACCGATATCTGATGCTGTCTAGAACCACTCTTTGACTTCCATTTCAATTTCTTAATTCTCATCATTCAGGTTCTTTGAGTAGTTTCTGGAATACATACAATTTCAAAAAGAATTATAAATAATTTGTTTTTGTTTTGTTGGGTTTAACACCACAGCAACACATTGTATGGCATATATCACAGTGGTCAGTCCACCTTCTCATTTAATGTTGTATAAATTAATGAAATGAAGCACTTAAATGAACAAGTTTTTTACAAAAGTTTGAAAGAAAAATGACTTTAAAACCGATTTTCTTGTTTTTCCAGATCTCAACAAGAAGTGTATCGAATTGCAACCTTGTATATCTATACGAAAAAAATATAAAAGGTTAATTTATTCATGTTTAGCTTCAAATGAATATATTTTTATGTAATAAATGTACTTCCTCAAGTTGTTTTTGCTATCTACCCAGTATTTATACCCGTTCGGGTACAAGATGATCCGTTGGGTTCTTATTAGATAATATAGCAGATATTAGCCAGTCAAATACACAGTTAGAGAAAAAATCCCAATTGGTTTTGTATTTGATTATTTTATGGCAACTTACTTAGTGCTGCAAAAAAAGTTTTCTCTCCTCCCACACCATGAGTACTCATAACATATCTGGTCAGAAAATATTTTTCATTTCTTTTCTTCTAGCATGTTCTCTATTTCCCCTAAAACACATAATATAAAGAAACACCACTGATGAAAATATATTCAGGTATATTATAATTCATAATAAAATCACCACTGTATTTTAAGAGTTCATCTTACGGTCATTGATCTTACTGATAAAAGCACACTCAAATCAACAATAATCTTGTTTGACCTTCATTCACTTGTATTGAAAAGGTGCCAATTCTTATGAGTACAATATTATATGATATACAATATTCATATTCTATTTATATACATATCTGACAAGGGAGATAACAATGGTTTGACTATCTGATAGTTTGAAAGCCTGTTGATCTTAAAATAGATTGTATGACTCATTAGCTTCTAGACGTTAGAATTTATTTTAACAAGACTTACAAAGTCATTAATTTGGACCGTAGCTGTGGAATAGTCATCCTTAATTGATACCTAAGTCACAAAACCTAGCAGAGATAATGATATAATAAGCATGAATAAACAATAAACTAGGAATTCAATTTCAAATATATGACGGTTGACCAACTGACAATTTACAATCTCATCAACAGTGCACCTTTACAATGAATTTACAAGTGTGATTTTCAAAGTAAGCATATTTTTAGATTCAAAATATTTACTATACCCATATTCAGTTGATAATTTAGACTAATAAATGTAAATAAACAACTCACCAGTAGTTGTGTTTCCTCTTTCTCAAATTGAAAATGGCGGGACTGGTCCGCAGAAAATGAAGTGAATAATATTCAAAATTGATTTACAATGAATACCATATTTTATTAGTCAGATTTGGACTGGAATATTTTAAATGAAAATAATGTTTTATATCTGAATTATACACCAAACATTGTCACCTTTTAGAAGTTTTCGATTCATTCAGAAGTAACATCGGTCGTAAATCGGCTCAATATCGGCAAATTAATGGATATTCCGCCATGAAACCGCGCTCGAGCCGACGTCGGCTAAAGATCGGCAAACGTTGTGACGAAAAGTTGAAAGTGTCGATTAAAATACAATTACAACCCTTCTCTGACCTATATTATAATGATTGCAATTTCCATAACAAAAAAGTTTTGTTTACTTTAGATAATAAATGAGTCGGCTGGACGTCGGCTAAAAGTCGGAATTGTTATAACCATTGCCATCATTTGACCGCCTCTTCGCCTACAGAGGGCCTACATCGGCTGAAGATCGGCAAATTTTCTGATATTCCGCCTTTTAGCCTATGTAGGCCCGATGTTGGCTTGCTGGCTGGGAGGAATGATGTCGACCCGACATCGGTAGTACAATATCGGGCCGATGTCCACACAATATCGGCCCGATATTTCTTGCCTACATCGGGCCGACATCAAAACAATAGCGGTGTGATGTCAGTCAACAGTAGAAATTATTCTATATCGGTTTGACAGTAAAACGTTATGGTTTTCTATGACGGCCCGACGTCGGATTTAATCTCGGCTGCAAATAGGAATGATGTCGACCCGACATCGGTAGTACAATATCGGGCCGATGTCCACACAATATCGGCCCGATATTTCTTGCCTACATCGGGCCGACATCAAAACAATAGCGGTGTGATGTCAGTCAACAGTAGAAATTATTTTATATCGGTCCGACAGCAAACCTATATGGTTTTCTATGACGGCCCAACGTCGGATTTAACCTCGGCTGCAAATAGGAATGATGTCGACCCGACATCGGTTATACAATATCGGGCCGATGTCTACACAATATCGGTCCGATATTTCTTGCCTACATCGGGCCGACATCAAAACAATAGCGGTGTGATGTCAGTCAACAGTAGAAATTATTCTATATCGGTTTGACAGTAAAACGTTATGGTTTTCTATGACGGCCCAACGTCGAATTTAACCTCGGCTGCAAATAGGAATGACGTCGACCCGACATCGGTAGTACAATATCGGGCCGATGTCTAAACAATATCGGCCCGATATTTCTTGCCTACATCGGGCTAACATCAAAACAATAGCGGTGTACATGTACATTAATAAACCGTGGAGTGAAAATAAACAGCCAGTATGCAAAAAACAAACGGATTTGTTACAAAAAAGATTATAAAAGCAAATATTTAGTATATTCTAACTATAAAGAGCAAATGATAAATACGGCCTTGTTAAAGCATGTCGCGAAATTATGTTACAAATATTTTCAACCATAATTTTACTTTAAAATAAGACAAACAGATAAATTTTGTATTTTTCAATCGCTCAAATGGTTAAAATGAAGTAATTAACAGTGTTTACACATTTGTTAAATCATCATTAGATCTACTTTTAAAAGAAAATAAACTTCACCTTCATCACATTCCTTTGACTTTTAGTTTTTTTGGTTGAAAGAAGGAATGCAGTGAATATTTGCCAGTTCTTCATTTAAAATAATATTATTATATAAGAGTGGTTTTTATGTACTTAAAAAATATTGATTTCAATTACAAACAACATTTCATTTCAAAACACAGCTAAAATTATTTTAAAATTCATACCAAAATGTACAATTATTTGCTGCATGGTAATCAAGAAAACGCAATATTGTACCGTTGTCAATCCGATATACAAAATAGTTGCGTTCATTACCATGTAGGCCCGACGCAGACCCGATATACCTTTTTTGACGTTACATGAAATAGGGTTTGTGTGGTTCTAGAAATTGAAATCATACACAGGACTATTTATTAACATAATTAAGTGAACAATACAATTGCAGTTAGCATTTATCAAAATATTAAGTATGTCGGCATTGCAGCGGTCCGATGTCAGTCCCAAAATAGGCACATTTTGCTGGTACGACAGTACGTAAATATAATAAGTAGATAACAGAGGTGTTTCATTAGAATTAATTTATTTCATAATATTTTAACGATTTAACAATATATGGAGGTGTAGCTGAAAACGCACTATCGTACCGATGTCAATCCGATGTACAAAATAGTTACATTAATTGATCATGTAGGCCCGACACAGACCCGATATACTTTTTTATGTAACATGAAATTGGGTTAGTGTGCTTCTAGTAATTAAAATCATACACAGGACTATTTATTAACATAATTAAGGAAGCAATTCAATTGCATTTATAATTTTTCAAAATATTGAGTATGTCGGCACTGCAGCGGTCCGATGTCGGCCTCAAGTCGGCACATTTTGCCGACATGCCGACATTAATTGTATATCGGCCCGATATGGTCATGCTGGCTGGGCTTTGGCTGCTTGAAAGGGTTTGACGAAAACAAGAGTTTGGTTTACATTCTGAGGGTCACGTGCTCATATGTCTTGTTTTGTTTCCATCTTGAAGCTTCGTCCTGTCTAACTTTTTTATCCTTCTAGCCAATCATACAGAATTAGAAAATAGTACCAACATGACTTATCTAGATACAGACTAGAAAAGAACGAGCAGATCAGACCAGAACAGAACAGACATGCAGTACAGTACATTACAGTACAGTACAGTACAGTACAGTACAGTACAGTTGCTTTCGTATAAAAGTTGTTTTCGTGAGATTGACTGATTGTTGCTTTATTAGGAAAAGTTGTTTTCGTGAGATTGACTTATTGTTGCTTTCGTGTAAAAGTTGTTTTCGTGAGATTGACTGATTGTGTTTTTGTATAGAAGTTGTTTTCGTGAGATTGAATGATTGTTGTTTTCGTATAAAAGTTGTTTTCGTGAGATTGAATGATCGTTGTTTTCGTATAAAAGTTGTTTCCGTAGACTGACTGATAGTTGTTATCATAGAAAAAGTTGTTTTTGTGAGATTGACCGATTGTTGCTTTCGAATAAAAGTTGTTTTCGTGAGATTGACTGATTGTTGCTTTTGTATAAAAGTTGTTTTCGTGAGATTGACTGATGGTTGTTTTCGTGTAAAAGTTGTTTTCGTGAGACCGACTGATTGTTGCTTTTGTATAAAAGTTGTTTTCGTGAGATTTACTGATGGTTGTTTTCGTGTAAAAGTTGTTTTCGTGAGATTGACTGAGTGTTGCTTTTGTATAAAAGTTGTTTTCGTGAGATTGACTGATGGTTGTTTTCGTGTAAAAGTTGTTTTCGTGAGACCGACTGATTGTTGCTTTTGTATAAAAGTTGTTTTCGTGAGATTTACTGATGGTTGTTTTCGTGTAAAAGTTGTTTTCGTGAGACCGACTGATTGTTGCTTTTGTATAAAAGTTGTTTTCGTGAGATTGACTGATTGTTGCTTTGGTATAAAAGTTGTTTTTGTGAGATTTACTGATTGTTGCTTTTGTATAAAAGTTGTTTTCGTGAGATTGACTGATGGTTGTTTTCGTGTAAAAGTTGTTTTCGTGAGACTGACTGATGGTTGTTTTCGTGTAAAAGTTTTTTTCGTGAGACTGACTGATGGTTGTTTTCGTAGACAAAGTTGTTTTGTTATGATGGATGAAATCATTATTTCCCTATTATTATTGGTACTCACCAATTAAACTTCGTCTTACGAAATGATGTAAGATTAAAAAGAACAAAATTTAAACACAGATTATTTCAATTGCACAGTTTGTTAAGATGTTTTCGTACATAAGCTAAACAGTTAGCTATAGTTGTTTTCGTGAAGGAAAACAGTAATATCATCATGATTTTCATTTATTGCAAATTAGTTAATTAGAAAAAACGCATTCAATTATTTTATCTATTACGGAAAAGATTTTTACCATGCTAAACTTGAATAAATAAACATCTTATAGGTTGTTTTCGTAAAGAACTTCAAGGTAGCAATTCAATCGACTTCCCATTGTGATCCACTTAAACGGGAAATTTGGCTACAAAGTCCGTATATTTTTCGGAATTTTGTACCAAAACTTGCTCATTTAACGTATTTTATAATATGGATTCATAAAATATAAAGTTTTGTTTGAAATAACGTATGATATTAATTTAACAAGTTGTTTTCACTATCTATCTATACCGCTTGTTATCCGTATGGGCAAAAATAATAGGGAAGACAATGAAATTTGATGAAAATCAAAAGTTAAATAAAATCCTTGGGCGGGGTCCGAACTTTTTCTAGGGAGGAAGGGGGGGGGGTCCAAACTTTCGAACGGCAACCACAATATACATTGTTTGCAGAATAACGCTACATATAAATAATTAAAACTAAATTACCATTAAATTTTGTTAAGCACCGAGAAAATTTTCTACATGCTACTTAAAAAAATTAAGAATGACTTACAGTCAAGTAATACACTTATGGACAAGTGCATTTTGGAAATTCTAGGGGGTCGGACCCTCCCCCTGACCCACTCCCAGCTAGATCCGGCTATGTATTGGCAATCATGTACATGTACATCACTTTTGATAGATATTACTTTTAAAATCATTAAATTTCTTACGAAGTTGACATATTCATGAACTAAGGGATCTAACTTCAATACTACAGCTGTCGGGTTCGATCGTTCATTTACTTATAAAACTTACATTAAAAGTTACAGCCGATGTTCACAAAGGCGGATCCAAGATTTTCAGTAGGAAGGGGCGTAAAATTAACAAGCTTAATAGGATTCAAGGGGCCACACGAGGCCGAAGGGCCCGGGGCAAAGCCCTGATCAGGAGCCTAGGTGACCGGCGGCTCCCAAAGTTCCTGAGTTTTGGTTATTTCTAAGGAATTCAGGCACATTTCGAGAGCCTCATCTTTCCTTTCTCAGGGTATACAATATATAAAGCATCTTGATTGTATGTCATATAATTTTCCAACAGCCGTTGGATCATTCTCAAAATAATGAGAAGGAATAGTTTTAATTATATGCTGTGTTGTAGGGCCTATGTCTGTACTTTCAGCCTCGTAACTTATTGCATGTGTAGCGTGCGATTTTTTGACAAATATAATATATAATTTATTTATTTTCCTATAATTATCATATTCATGACTGAAAAAAAACCCTTTGCTTTGGCAATTTTAGGGAGGGGGCGTACGCCGGGCCCGCCCCCCTTGGATCCGCCTATGATTCAACCGGAGATATCGGTACTTCTCTAGTTCAACTTCACATTTAATATTAAACAATGTTACATAGTGTAGATCTTATGAGACATTTGTTTCCTAAAATTACCACGGGTTAATGATTTGATAAAGGGAGATAACCGCTGCGGGAAGTTTGTTCCACAGGGTCCAGAAATAGTATTTAACAAATGATCACATGTAAGATCCAAGTAGTTCAAATTAACGTACTTTGAAACATACGGCTACCACTCGAGTATCTCTGGTCATGAAAAATGATCAGGCCAACAAATATCGCAATTATTGTGATTCCATTATGCTTCATTTAAACTTCATATATTAAATTGTGGTATGAGTGTTGATTAGATGCGCCCTGTGCCTATGGTGACATAGCTGGTCACGTGAATCAACCTGATTGGCTGATATAAATAGTCTTTCTTTCCATGTTGGGACAGATGGATGGAGACGGAATTTATTTTCGGGTAAGTTGTTTTAAGATTTATCGATTATTGTTGTGATTTATGATATATAAACATGCTGATAATGTCACCAAAACCTGTAAATTCGTAGATACGATGATTATTTTATTGTCTGACTTGCTGCATAACCGAAAATGCGAATCTGAAAAATCACGGCAACAAATCATCCATCATGGCCGACGTGCAAATTTGGGAGAAATTAGAAAAAAATGAAAATCCGAACCATCCTCCCTCATGATTGAATAATTTCAGTAAATTTTGTCAACAATCAAACATTAAGATCATAAACTTTCTATCAGTATGAGGATTTGGAGGAAAAATATGTTTTTATGTTGGATTTGGCATTGTTTCCAATTGGAGATGAACATGGTCAGTGTGAAAGTTCCTGGGCGCACATGCAATTATAAGCATGTGTTGGTGTGAACTGATATGGGTTTTAGAAAAATTGCTCTACGAATTTAATGGCTTCCCCTCACCATGCGGGGGGGGGAGGTGTCCGGACCCCCCCCTCCTTGAATTTGGAAAATTTACCTGTCCATTCGTGTATTTCTTGACTATAAGTCATTTTTAAGAAGCATGAAACAATTTTTCACCGTGCTTAACATAGATTTAATGGTTATGTAGATTTCATTATCAATATGTTTCATTTTTTCTGCAAAATGTGTAATGTGGTTAATTGTGGTTCGAGGTTCGGACCCGCCTAGAAAAGTTCGGACCCCCTTTGAGAGAAATCTTGGATCTGCCCCTGCTCACAAATTATATGATATCGTACAAACACCTGATCTCGTTCCTCACCTGATTTCGGTCCTTTCATAAAAAAGTTGTTTACTTTGCTATTTTATTGTGTATGACGTCATCAATTCGTGTGCGCAATGTCAAGTAAACAATCAACGCAACTACAACTGTCAAACGAGAATAATGCGCAAGAAACAGGTTTTTAGAACGAAAATTTTGTGATGGTGAATATTTTTCAGTAAATCCTTATTACCTTTTTCTGCTCTGTCAGTACAATCCATTAAATATTGTTTAAAAGTATGTTATAAAAAAAAGCACATGGCAGGTAGCCCTTGCTCATAAAGTCACGTGACAGTCATGTGGCAGCTAATTATGACGTCACAAAGAGCCAAATACGGTAGAAGTGCGAAATTAGGTCATCTATTTTTAGCCGCCATGACAGTTTTCAGAAAATGGTCGTGTTTTTTTTGGAAGAATTTGGATTTGTTTTAAATATAAAATATCAGCAAGTATATGATAAACAAATGGAATATAGATTAAAAGGTTCGTTTTTAATGTATTTTTCTGAAAGTATTGTTGCATTATTTAGAAATGGTTCATTGAGTCCTTAGAGGTGCGAGAACCCGTGTGTCCACCATACAAGGTGTGTTAGGGCAAACTCTACTTAAACGACAGTTGTTGAGGTGCTGAAACAAATTCTTATTTCTTTAAATAACACTGGCATTTGTTGCTGTTTCACTTATCAAAGAAAATGGAACACAACGGGTTGCTGCATGGACATGTGAGGCAGAGCTATGCTATTTCATCCCATAGAAAGATTAAATTGAGAGTCATTATACTCATTACCAGCATCTATTGCTGAGGCTCCTACTTTGACACAATTCAAAGAGGAGTTGTCTTCCCAACACTTTTAAGGGGGTTTTCTCCAGCTACTGTACCCCTATATGTCATTGAGCTATGCCGGCGGGGACTTGTCCCTGGTAGCGCCTCGCAAGCCGGACAGGTCACCTCCAATACTAACTTAGTGGGGAAATGGTAGCTGGCCAGCTTTCTCATTTTCTTCCTTTTCTATCTTGGTTCCCCTGACTGATTCTTTATTTCTTTCTTTCCTATCAATTTTTCTCTTTATCTTTATATTTCTTATTTAATTAGCGCACCGTGATAAGATTGTCAATTTTGACAGAATCACATACGATGTAGATGTAGATGTAGAGTCAAAATTAGCAAATGTCCAGATAATTTATATCAACTATAATTATCAAGTTAGTTTCTTATTTGCAAAATGAAGACTTAGCTTTTTTCCATTTTAAGTATAATCTAATAGCCGAGTTGGCTCTATCAAGTTGAAAGTTTTCCCATTGTAACCTGAGTTCAGCTTAGGCGCGTATCTGCCATTGAACTTAACGCACATGCGTAACCTCGATTCCAGAAAACAAAAATCTTTAAGTGCAAAAAAATCTTAAGAAAATTGATGCCAAACCTGGGTAAGGCATTATTAGACTTGACTGTGATAACTTTACTTTAAAATGTCATACAAAATGAGTCATATGAGCAATACACAAATTAATCACTATATCTCCTTGTGCACATTTTGAAACAAACAGTAATGGTTTAAATTTTCTTGGGAAGGGCATGCCCCCTGACTCCCTAACATTTGTGCAATATCCCCAAAACGGCCTGGATACGCGTCTGGTTCAGCTTGAACTTGTGAGTCTTTTTCTAACAAGAATGATTGATTTATTAACTGGTGCACTGTAAAAGATTTGTTTACCTCAGGGGCGTAGCAAGGGCGTTTTAATGTGTACACAGAATCCTATGGCATGCCCCCCCGAATTTGTTTTTCTGAAGATCATCTCAGGAGTGTTTTGGCAACTATTTAAAAAGAGTTTGCATAATTCATTCCGGGAACAAATATAGGAAAACAACATTCGTACCACTTATCATTCATTTCCAACCAGCGTTTAAAGAATTATGAATACTGGAGTCAAAGACAAATAATGAATTTAAACTGTAAACTCCTCTTGAAAAGTAATTTGACATAAGTTTACTATCAGCAGAATTATAATGCTTATGATAATATCTATATGTAACGCGCTCGAAACAACAAATTGGCATTAACACTGCACATGTAATCAAACTAAAAATTACTAGTGAAATAAATACTAAATACTAATTTAGGTACTCATGAACAGAACAAGCTTCTTTCGAAGGAAACCACTTCCGCAAATCACTAATAGCTCTAAATAACATTTAAGCTGAAGCAAGGATCCTATATTAGAAGGATTTGTAATGGAAGGAAACTCACGGAAATTCACGGTCGTTGCGGGACGAAGCGAGAGCGCTATTCCGTCCCATTCACCATTTTCACGAAAAGACAGTTTCATGTACTCATTAAGAAAGATTGTTGTTTATGACTAAATTGTCCAACTTTGGTAAATTTCATGTTTATTCTAAGACATTAATTATCGACCCAAGCATGACAGGTGTGAAATGGCGACCAATCGAAAACGTAGGCTGTACTCGAGTTCAGTATATGAGTGAAATGGCTACTAAATATGTGTTAAAGTTGGATTTGTCGATAGATCTGTGATGTATGTATTGACTTAGTAACTTAATAAATCGAAATTAGCTAGCTTTGATAATCAATTTCATCTTCAAATATGGCCATTTTAGGCTAAAACAACAATTTTCATGGATTGAATTCCTTTACGCAGGGCTCATCCTAGGGTAAAATTGTGACTTCTCCCTCCAACGCGCGCATCTGATCTCAAAAGTTGCAGTTTAGAACAGCCTTATAAACAGTTAGAAATACTTTTGTTTTACAAGACCACCAAATTACATTGAATCATAACCTATTGATCACTTCACATTTGCTGATGTAGTTTTTTTTCCAGTATATTGTTTAATATACGCTGGTCAAAGTAATAAGTTATGTAACAAATTGTTATAAATGGTATCTTGAATTCATTTATTCTATTTGTACTATGCCAATGAAAACATCTCCCAGTGACTTTGTGTCTTTATTAGCTAATAATTGTATTGAAATCTTTTCAAAGTTTAAAATGTAATTTTACCTAATAAAGTATTACAGTGTATCAGTCTTCACTGCTACAGTGAAGTATTTATCAATACAAGAATATTAGTGATCATATTATGGATTTAATTTTTATTTCTGTACATATTTATTTTTGCTTAAATTTGTTTTTTTTTCACTCAAAAAATATAACAATCGGACCCGGGTACGAAAGTTATCTAGGACGAATGTTTCACGAGTCCATCGCCTTTTTTCAGATCAAATATATGATCTAATCAATTGTGTAATTGAGAAATCATTATGAAATGAACGAGGTTTCAATTTCTGCATTTAATAGCCGCAATATTTATTATTATATAGTGTACAATCGTAATATTCCACTAAAGTAGTGAAAGTGCGGACCGGAAATTAACTTTATCCGTTTCGTCCCCAATGTTTGACAAATGGAACTGTTTGTAAACTAAAATTTGACTGCTTAGCTAATTACATGATAAGTGTATAGATTAAAGCGTGAACTGGTTACCATATTCACAAATAGCGAGCGCGTGGATAGTGTCCATGACGTAACGAATCTATTTTTAGTAACACCTTTTGTCATTTTTACTTGCCATCAAACATACGTATTTTCGAACAAAGGTTCATTTTAATAAATGTGTTGTTTTTAGACTAAACTTAAATTAAACTTTTTTTTCTTTCGATAAAGTAAGAGGCAAATGATTTTACGAGGGGAAAATGGTATGCTAGCATTGTTTTGGGGGACATATGAAAATCTTGCTTCCGCAAGCCTTTACCTTTTCGCATGGCCGACTGCTCATTGTATTGTTTAAGTTAGGGGTACAATTAGTGGGTCAATTTAAGCGTGCTATTTAATCCTCACCGATATCATATTAACATATTTGCTAGTCATGGTCGTAAAACTGCCCAAGGCAACGCTCTACTGGGTCCTGCTAGATCATTACGCACTGTCGATCCTGATTGGCTAATCGACTTTCGATGTTGAGAAACAACGCTCTGATTTGCTGTGGGTGTAAACTAGGCGGAGCGTAATCAATAATTGACGTCCACAGGATATTATTCAATCGCCGAAATTGGAAATACTTGGACTTCTCCTTCATGTTTTGATAGGGCGAAATGGTAACACACAAGGCGACATTATCGCCCTCGCGGCTGAGCCCTGTTTACGGGCATTTTTAATTAGCAGTGTTCACATTCAAAGCGGGTTTAAACAGCATTTTGTTTTTACTTATGTGGAAAAAATACATTGAAAAATGATATCCAATAAACCTTTACCTTGCACATGCATGATTAAACCTAAAACGCAAATTTAAAAACTCCCTATTTTCTGGCTGATTTTTACATTGATTTTAAAACTATTGAATGGTGGACCCAGTTAATGTTGTATCCTAAATTAAAGGTAATTTATTGCCTTATTTTAATAACCAAAACGCGATCGGTTCATTGTGTTTTAAAGGATAATGACTAGTAGTCTGTATTACTTGCCCATTACAACTATCTTAATCGGGTCAGGCTAGCCGTAATTATGGCGACCTCCTCAGTTATTATTCAGGTATTATGTTTTCTTGATTTTGCATGATCATTTGCTGACGATAGTTACATTAGAAGAGTTTGATACTATGTAGGTCATTCGATTTCATTTTTTTGGTTACATGTATATTTATCGAACGATTTACACAAACAAGTCTCTTTTGAACAGAATTCGGACGTGGATTAGTCTCGTTAGAAGGTTACATACCACTAAATGGTAACCGGAAGTGAGCATTTACCGGAAGTAGAAAGTGTGACATGGTCCTTATTTATTTTTTGAGAACGCATGGATACCTCATTTGTGGTGCTTTTTGATATTGAAGAGCATATATGTCTTTGACAATGCTTTTCCTATGAAAGTATGCAAAAATTCAATGGATCTGGTTTGTTTAGTCGCGAAAACTGGTTAAAAGGGGAGATGACTCTTAACGGCTGGTGAAGAGTTAAAAACCAGGACATTTTCAGGGTAGGAACTTTCAATCGAAATTTATTTTCTTATAAGTAACGTAACTTTTTTTCTAATACTGATCATTTTGAGGGGAATAGATAGATCTTTCAGCCTATATATGGTTTGGGGTATCTCACACCCCTGGGTCATAGTGTAATTTGTCATTGAAAATGAGACTTTTTATATACAACAAAGAAGGATTTTATTTAGTGGTATGTAACCTAGAATTTCAGATACTTTGTTTAGTTAAAATGAAACCGAGCAACTGTAGAAGGTACTAACTGTAATTCTAGTCAAATGATCATTTGATTTAAACCTGTGTTGAGAAATGTTCATTGAAATTTTTTTATCCAATACCTTATTCACTACATAGGGCGCGGCCATTATCATACTTAGCCTAACATACTTTTACCTGACAAAAAATGACTGGGAACTGGACAAAATGACTATTATTTTAATTATTCACCACTCTTGATAGATTTTGATCGGTACTTTGCCTTGGATATGATATTTTTCTCTATTAATAAGTCAATGTTTTTGTTGTTTTGAGAGCATACTGACTTGTATGAAGTGTCAAGTCATTATCTGGGGTTGAGTCCTATATGCTAGTAAACCTCATAAACAAAGGTTATGTCATTGAAAGTTTTATCATGCTAGTTGAGTAAGTAGATCACTGGACTACTAATCAGTTTTAATAATTTCTATTATTTGTTTTATTTTTCCGTTTTGATCTACATTTTCTGGTGGCATATTACTACCATCAGATAACCATATATATAACTAACTAGTTAATTAAGAGGTTAACTAGTTATGGTAACTAGTTTACCTAATAAGTTAAGTGGTTAACTAGTTACTGTACTTAGTTATACTCTGAATTAACTATAGTTGGTTAAGTGGTTAATTAGTTATGGTAACTAAATGACCACTAAACTTAATTAAGTTAAATATTGTTGTTGTCATTCTATTAAGTGTCAAATACTTTATAGTGAATATACTTATTTTATATTGTCTATGTTGTATTTAATAACTTAATAAACCTATCATTATGTTTTCTGTCTTTTGATTTACATGTAGTTAAATCAGACATTGCTCTGATTTTATGTCTCTATGTTTGTCATTGTCTTTGTATAATCTTGTTTACCCGTGTCATAGTAATATTGTCATGTTAAAAGAACCAGGAAGAAGCATACTAGAGACTTCAGACTAGCCATGGCTCACACAGACTTCTACAAGTACAGCTTTTTGCTCGCACCACCATAGTCTGGAATAACCTACCAGCATCTATAGCTGAGGCCCCTGATCTGGCATCTTTCACACAGGGGCTATCCTTTCTTACATACTAATGCCCGGATTGACTGCTGGTACAACCAATGAAGGTTGGGGCTGTGCCGGTTGGGTGAACTCCCAGGCCCGCTTCGATAGCTGGAGAGGTCAGGCCAGAGGTATGGAAAGCAGTCATCCAAAGCCTTCTACTATTTTCTATCTTTTAATTATCTTCCTCTATCTGTTCAATTTTCACTCTATCCTATCTTATTTTGCCACATACGCCGAAACATAATGGTCAGTTGTTGACAGTAGTTTTATATATATGAAGTTGTAGTTTTTATACGCCCGTTTTGAAAAAAACGGATGTATTATGTTATGATGTTGTCCGTCCGTCCGTCCGTGGACAATTGCTTGTCCGGATGATAACTCAAGAAAGGATGTACCTTTGTTCCTCAAAATTTTATGTGTGGATAGCCCTTGGGTGGAGGAGGTTCCCTATTGATTTTGAGAACCCAGGGTCAAAGGTCAAGGTCACTGGGACTTAAAATAGGTAAAACTTGTCCGGACGATAACTCAACAACGACTGTACCTAGGTTCACAAAATATTATGTAAGAGTAGCCCATGTGTCAAGGATGTTCCCTATTGGTTTTGGGGCCCCTGGGTCAGTGGTCAAGGTCACAGGGGCAGCATATGGGAAAAAAAACTTGTCTGGACAAAAACTGAACAACCAATCTACCTAGGTTCACCAAATTTTATGTGAGAGTAGCCCATGTGTCAAGAATGTGCCCTATTGGTTTTGGGGCCCCTGGGTCAAAGGTCAAGGTCACAGGGGCATCATTTTGAAAAACCTTGTCCGGACGATAACTCAACGACTGTACCTAGGTTCACAAAATTTTATGTGAAGGCTGCCCATGTGTCAAGGATGAGCCCTCTAGGTTTTTGGGCCCCCAGGTTTAAGGGTCAAGGTCACAGAGGCATCATATGGAAAAACTTTGTCCAGACAATAACTGAACCACCAATATACCTAGGTTTACCGAATTTTATGTGAGAGTAGCCCAAGTGTCAAGGATGTGCCCTAATGGTTTTGGGGCCCCTGGGTCAAAGGTCAAGGTCACAGGGGCATCATATTGAAAAACATTGTCCGGACAATAACTCAACAACGACTGTACCTAGGATCACAAAATTTTATGTGAAGGTAGCCCTTATGTCAATGATGTGCTCTATAGGTTTTGGGGCCCCAGCTTCGAGGGTCAAGGTCACAGAGGCATCATACAGTGATTCATTTTGCCGTGCGTCCTGCGTCAGAGACGCAAACTTTTTACCGTGGACGCAATGAATTCAAAGTATGTGCGTCCCTAGGACGCAAAATCTTTCATGAACATCTAGTTTTCCCGTTTAAAGTGTAAACCTCATTTTAGAAAAAGTGGAAAAATGCTAATTTCAAGGATGAGTCGAGAGGGCAATTCGGGCGAAGAAGTCGCCTTTTCTGTTAAAATTTCACTCTATTAGCACATCAAAGCGAAAACGAAGTCGCCGACATTTTCGGAAAATAAATGAAACAAATTATGACCCAGGTTATGACAGTCCTCGATACATCGATTTAACGACGGATGGAACGTTTCTTACATCTGCATTTCTTATGTAATCGACCTATCAACTACGCGGGAGTTGTGCTGTTAGTATACACGCCTTAAAAGCCGATAATTAGTGACTCGTTTGTATATCAATGCCCCCTGTGTATATTGTCACCTTTAAGATCAACTAGCGTCTGCTTAAAAATCGAACGTGCTATATGTCGGCCCGACAAGTTTGATATCGTAATTAAATGATTTAAATTAACAAACACCTGTCAAACTGTGTTACAACAATAATATAAGTAGATAAAGCTTTTTGGATGCTTGCCGTTAAATTGTAATTGAATTGAATTATGAGCGAGTTGTGAGGCAGTCAGAAAAGACGTAATTAGCAGTTTGCCAATGATTGCGTATGTTTTCGAGACCCACGCTATCGTCAATCAAATGAAGCAAGGTTAAATCTACGTTAGTAATTTAATAATCTTATTATTTTTATTTTAACTTCTTTAATTAAGAAATAGATAATGGGGAAATACCCTCAATTTTTCGATTTCAAGAATAATCGCCGGTTGGTTCATGTGAATTTATGAAAATAGTCGTAGTATTCGTCGCGTAATCTACCCGCTTGCAGACTCTAAAAAATCAATAATAAGCATACATTGCTACATAAGGCCTAAAAAAAAATACGTTTGTTTCTGCTTACCCGACCGACCGTTACTTTTTACCGCCGACCGAAACTTTTTTACGGCCTTTGAAAAAAAAATCATTAATTTAAGCCGACTGGGACGAATCTGGATTGGTACGAACGCACTTCCAGGGCTCGACATTAACCATTGTCCGACTGTCCGGGACAAGTGAAACCAAGGTCCGGACAAGTACTTCATAGAGCCGGTTGTCCGACGGGACAAGTAGTTTGGGATATTAAAAAGCATGTCTTAACCCATTCTGTATGAATGTCTTATATAAGCGTAACTATTTTGCTGCTCTCTATTACGAGTGCCGCGAATATGCGTCCCCTAAACTTCAATCGATACGCCGACAGACTTGTATTAAACCTCTGATCGCCGCGTGGCCCATATATCCGTCATGTGTATATGAAAACGATCTTAACACCGATAAGCGTAACGATAAGCACAGCGGGTGAAGATAGATTGGGCAAGTTATTAAATCAAGGTCACTGCCTGGAATTTAATTCGCGCTATTTTAAAAGTTAATTTATTCTGCACAAATATTATTTTAATTTCAAAATGTTTTTATTTTTATTTAATTTGTAACACTTTTCCATTCAAGTGCAATTGTTGGTAAATCAAATTTGACACATTGTAGCGTTTCTTTTATTGAATGTTTCGTTGATAATTGTTATTATTTTTTGTATTATTAATATTTGTAACACCTATTATCTGTTACAAAACGACATTTCCGACATTTCCGTGAAAATAACTTTGTGCTGCCAAGTTTATAAATCTGGTTAAACTTCACAACACTTTAAAATAAAACTGTTACAAACAATATTTATTATGATAAGTCATTGATGCGACAATAACATGTAAAGAATGCAAATAAATCGCGACTTGAAAAAACACCGTTAAATTTTATTTAAAAAATAACTAATTAGTAATAGGCACAAACATGTTCTAATGAAACTATGATAACGAACAATTACGGTACGATGAACTTTATGTCCGAAGATTATTTATTGTTAATTAATTTATTAATGTACGCTGTTATAATATCAATGCGAGGAGAGATTAATGGGACATGTCAACACGGAAAGTTGCTGATACGTACCCTTCCTTAAATTAATTGCGCCCACGAATCAATTTTCTATCATACTTGTGGTCCCAAACTTTATCTTGTATAGCGGTGCGTTTTTGAAGTATTCAATATGGCACATGGCAAATACGTCATATGGAGCGGTGCTTCTCTGATCAAAAGAAAATCGCCGCCGCTTATCGTTGTTAGTAGTTAGACAGGAAATCAATTGGAGAGGGGTGTATTAATTATCATGTTAGATAGCAGTAAGTTGAAATTTAATTAAAATTAGGTGAGTTTGTCATGGGAAATGATGTCCGTGTTAAAAGTGTGAATTAACTTTAAAAGCATTAGGTAAAATCAGACTTTTACCTCGCATTACAAATACACATGTAACTTTTTTTCTGGTGCAAATATTTTAATTCCGTTTTCAACATAAGAAAATCAATTAATATTGCAAGCGCATTGTGTCCGTTTCCGATTTTGGTGTTGTCGATGATTTTTTTCAGAAAAAAATCGCCAAAAAAAACGTCGGATTCTTTTTTGCAATAATTTAATTTCTAATTAGCAATGACCTTGCTAGCTATTCTATTTTAAAGGAAGATACAAAACTAAAAGTAACATCATTGGTTGCATAATTTAATTTTCTTTCCAAAATGTTAACTTTTGTAAAATATCTGTTTTCCATAAACGATTAAATGTACCAAAAGTTATGACTTAACACCATCAAAACAATGTATACATGTTAATTGTTAGTTGTTTATTCTCAGTTAAATAAATAGTTATGTTATTATGAGTAAATGTTTCTTTTTTTAAATAGAACATACACAATTGTCATTATCCTTATTGAAACTATTTCAAATCCATCCAGTATGACTGAAGGTTAGGACAAGTTGGATTTTGTTCAGGACAAGTGGTTTTTAAAAGTACTTGTCCGACAGGACAAGTTAAAAAAAAGTTAATGTCGAGCCCTGGTAAAAAAAAAAAATAATAAAAAAAAAAATTCCCTACCTACCGACCCATCTTTTTTTTCAGCATGTAAGCAGAAACAAACATATTTTTTTTTTAGGCCTAATATATCATTTTAAGAAAATGTATGTTCTTTACAGTAAACCTAATTAAATAATCTAATAAAAAAATATTTAAACAAAGAAGGGTCAAAAACGAGGACACTGATAACACATTTTACAAAAATAATCGTATATGCATTTTAATCTATTTTGATGAACATAATACTAGCAAGTAAAGATGCTTAACCAAAAGAAGAACATTTAATTGAAATGAAAATTACATAATTTAAGTTTACAATTTGATACAAAATCAATGAGCGCTGTGAATTTTGTGTAAAACATAGAACAAATAACTCAGTAACCAAACATCCAGGGAGTATTTGATAAACTACTTGTGAGTTACAGCAGACATATCATTTACTTAATGTAATAGTTAACTGTTTTAACCCTTCAAGTGATTTCACTACACTAATTTGCTAATTAAGTCACAGACAGATGCATTCATTTGCATTATACAATGATATTAAGTAACTGCTGATTGTTTCAAAATCATGCATCATTTGAAGGACATATTTAAGTGAACAAAATCTTGGGACTCATTGTTGTTTGGGAGGGACTCATTGTTTCAAAATATGTGAGTCCCATGGACTCATGTTTTCCAGCTTCAAAATGAATCACTGATCATATGGAAAAACTTCGTCCAGACAATAACTGAACCACCAATGTACCTAGGTTCACCAAATTTTATGTGACCTATTCTGAGATCCTGGGGTCATTGGTCAAGGTCACTGGGACTTCATATGATATAGAACACAGCATGGACTGCACACGGGCGTGTAATGCCCCGCCCAGTGGAGCTCTTGTTGATTTTGTAGTATGGGCAAAACGTTCTCGTACTTTCGTCTTGGTTGGAAAAGACGCTGTTCGGTGTTTCATGACTATGACTTCTGGTAGAGAAATTTTAACATGGAAAGTTTGTGTAACAGAAGCAAAGTGGTTAGAGTACATGACTTAACTATCATATAATCAAAATATTGCATTATTATGGAATCATCTGTACTATTATAAAAAAGTGACCCAGAATTGTTGATGACTCGGAACTGTCGAGTTCACTGTACTAAAAAAGATCAATTACTATTAAGATTTTTTTTACATTTAAATTAAGTCGTAATTGAGCGGGAAGAATTTCAAATAAAAAGACAACTCCAAATCTAACGTGATCGCGCAGTTAATTGAACCTTTCGCCGATTACCGCCACTTTGGATTAAAAAAACGATTCTTTCCCCCAATTAATACACTTTACATTAAATTAGCAGGCGAAACTGAAACGACAGTGAAAATCGATAGAATCTAGTTAAGCGAAATGGTTTAAATTAGCGTTACATATCCTTCTAATATACGATCCATGGCTGAAATACGCTTCATTCCCCTCTTATTTCCTATACAAAATCACTTAAGCCAACAGAAACTATTAAGTTTGTTTGCATTCAGAAACCAAAACTGGCAGTAACAACTTAATGTACTTTAACCTAATATAAGTCCTAGTTATAGTAGTTTGCGATACTTTTTTCTACACACACGTGTTATCCCCCCCGTCAGGCCTAAGTTTTATTGCATTTTTGGCACTTGTATTTTCACCATTTTCTGGACCAATGTGTACGCAGCTGCGTACTCTGTGTACTGGTAGCTACGCGCCTGTACCTCATCAGGTTATTGTTGTAGACATGAGAAAAGCTTACAAACACCCCATACTTTATCATGCATTGTAGTTTTGATTTATCTTTTCAGATGGTAATGCACATAATGGCATATTGATTGATTTGTTTTCAATAAATGGTAACTTGGACATTTATGGTTCTGGAATCCCGATATACATTATCATCAACATAGTATCAATGGTGCATCTTGTACAAGATGTGACTGGGGTAAGTACTTTGATTCTTACATCACCTTATCCATGTTCAAGTTTCTCCATAGCTAGCTTTACTCAACGGACGACAATAGAAGTTATGGCTTGTTCTTTTTTTGTCCTATCCCCGGTGTTAGATGTGCTTGTCATAACAATTTATCACATGCTGTGATAACATGTTCCCTGTTATAATTTTCCCAATAAGACCCAATAAGTATTATAATTTACTCAATTTGATAAGTTGGTATTTTTGTACAGAGGATGACATTTTATTGCTAGTTCTCCCCAGAAAATGGTGGTTTGGTGACCTGTGTACTTAGTATCTAACAATATCAAGATGCTGAATTATTAGGGCACACAAGAAAACCAACTAACAATTTAGTTTGAAGTCATATCCAAAGGGAGATAATTTAATGAAAACTGTAATATGTGGAGAAAAGACTGTTTTGACTAGATGATACAGTTATTGTTTGTGTCAGAATTTCAATAAATTAATCTTCACCGCAACTTGTCAGAAAATCTGGCTCGGTGATCAACATCAGAATTACACTACTATAAGAAATATAACAAAATGTTCTTGTTGCAAGGAAAACTAATTAAATATGCATGATTCTTTATTTCAGAATGTTACTGAAGATAGTTATTCCGTGTAATGTTTAGGATTGGGTTGTGACCTGTGACATAGATCAAAGTGAATAACAGCTAAGTGGATTTTTTAAACTGTATTTATTTATATGTGTTGAATATTGATATCTTAAAAAGTTTGTATTTCTTATAGATGATTTTTTTTGTTGGTGTTTAGGCCATAGAGGCACATTTCGTTTGTTATATTTACCCCAGTAGGACAACCTACTCAACAAAAGGCTAAATCTTTAGATTTAGTTATTAACCAGTTACTAGGAGCTTACTTTCGTAAGTGACGGACTACTGCCCTAGACGTCATATAATATCGGTGGACGAAGTGCGAATGGTCATAGAAATTATTTAATGATCAAACTCAAGGAAAGTATGCCGTTGCTTGGGAATTGAACCTACTGCTCCTCCATTGGTAAACTTGTGTGTTACTGACTTGAGCTAGTGCGATGGGCTATAGTTGAATTACCTTTTACCTATTTAAAAATTGAAACTATTTTCTGTTTGCAATCAATTACTTTAACTACTAGGCTGTCAACAATTTCTGATACTTTTGAAAGTTTAATGTTGCTCTGAAGTTCAATTATTGTACCGACCAAATCACATATAGAATCATTTGACAAAAATAAACTAGTTTCATCTACTCCCATGTAGCCTAGAGACTTACTTTTTAAGTTCTCCAGTGCTCTTTTTCTTCTCATCTTTCCAAACTTTCTCCTTTTCAACGACCATACATATTTTTATATTTTATACAAAGGAACTTTGGTGTCCGAAGTAAACTTTCTAATAACATTGTTGTTGATTTTCAGACAAACCAACTTCAGGATACTGATGCTGTCATTCTGTAATGAGTTCGAATTCTTGAACCAACATGATGGCAGTCTTATATAGTGTTAGTGCAATCTGTGCAGGAATCATTTTAGGTATTTATATAAATTGTATAAAAATCTATCTGTTCTACTGTAAAATGTTATTTTTTCTACATGTTTACAAAACAGCAATGTGTCTTTTGTATTTAAATAATTTTAATTAATTTATGATATTGTCCATTAAATTGAACTTTCATTGGTTGTTTAAAAGTTCATAGTAAAGGTCAAAATCACTTATCTACTCTCATTAAACAGGGTTCATACAGTCTTGAAATGGCCCTAAATTTTAATGATTGTCTTGAAAAGGCCTTAAATTGCATGGATGATCCTGAGAAGCCCCTCAATATCTACTGTTTGTCCTGACTTACTATTTGAAGGCCCTAAATTTAGTTAGGAAACTATTTGGTTAGTTAATAATGACTTATATGGCTATTGAGCGCCAAAATTAATATTGTCTTAATAACATATAATTCCGAATTTTGGTGTATTGACTGATTGAGAGGATGAACTCAATCTCCGTAAACAGATATCCTGTAGAACGTTGTTGTACAGGATCTCTACTCTCTCCGTGGAAGGTCATGTCGAGATGAACTTTGTGCCGACCAATCAATGCGTAGCTTTCATCTAGACGAAAACACTATTAATCACATTTTGATTACGTAATCTCTATTTTTAGACCATTTTTGCTTGCTAATTTAACAGCGGTATTATTCACAGTCTGCGATTGGGTGGCTCATTTCAAATAGCGAGACGTAGACGATGTAAATAAGTTACGTATTATAACAATTTCGTCATGAAAATTTTGATGGGAAGAGGTTGCCTGAACGTGACCTTCATTTGGAAAAGGCCAGATCTAAATTAGCGAGTATGCGAGCAGAAAATTTTAGATCGGGTTTATCAGATTCGCTCTGTCAGGTTTCCATATGGGAAAAATCTGAGGCATCTGAATTAAGTGTTGTTATGCTTAATGAAAATAAGCTGTGAATTAAGTATAAGAGGCCCTGAGAATGACCAAAATTTATGTATGAGATGTGTGTATAATGAACCATGTTAAAAATGGAGAGTGAAGTAACTTTTTATATACAGTCCACCCCCTCCTAACGGCCACCCCTCTTAAGCGGTCACCCCCTGTAAGCGACCAGCTCATGCCGCGACTGTCGGAAAACGCTATATAATGCACACCTATTAAGCGGTCACCCCCGTTCTCCAGCCAACGGCCAGCCATTTTGCATCCCAAAACAAATTTTCCCCCGTGTAAGCGGCCACGTGAGAGTCTGACCGTTATTTATAATGACAAAATTTATTAGAGTGTGTCATCTTTTGTCGTAATACATAATACACATGTCAACGTTATCGAATAAACTTTTTCACGTTGCCGATGGCAACATAACTAAGCAGTCCCTTTATGATCAAGAAAGCCAATCAGAGCAGTTAATTTAGACACTTCTTTTGCCGTTTGCTAATCAATAATTACAGAACTTAAGAAAATGCACATTAAGTTAAAAGTTAAGCGATAATTTGATCTTGTTGTGTATTTCGCACCAACGAATATTACCTAAGCGGTCACCACGGTCATGTATATTGAAATAATTGCAATGGTCCGTGTCTTATAAATACAAAGGAAATTGCTACATTATCTTATCAATTAGTCGTGACAGGCTCTAAAAATCAATAATTAGCCATGGTAAAGTTGTTTGCGTGTACAATCAACCGATTATAATCCGATAATTATGTATGAGGTAATACAAATAGAACAATTAACCTTCATCCGGTCTGGTTTAAAACCCTGTTTTGACCGTTCGATCTTCGTAAGAGTATAGAATTATTGCAAAAATATTTTATTCGACGGCAAATGATTTTTAGTGTGTATATAAACATGTTTGCTGCATGTGTAGATATACAGTGAACTTTTGAAAAAGTATGATGACGACAATAATTATTAAGCCCTATTTGTTCGTAGTAATTTTCTTATCAACCCATTTAAACAAAGAAAGGTCAGAATTGAGGACGTTTTTTCCGAAAATGCATTTTCCGAAAATAGGCTGCGTTCTACAATCGATTTATTTAAATGAGGCCAACATTCTTACACAGTTACATGTATCGAAGCACTAGTTATAAAATTATCTGTTGCATAATGAGACTTGTCACACTAAATACTAATAAATATCGTAAATTTAAGTTTGATTTTCGTTTTTTTTACCTAATAGGGCATTTAGTCTGAACGACTTATAATTTTTTTTTTTTAGAAAAAATTTTTTCCACCGTAGTTATATAGCCATAAGTATTTATCTTTTCAACATAAGTAAAAAATATTACTCGGACTGGAAATAATTTACCGTGAACTGCCCTTGTCTTATAAAGCATAATTCAAGCATTCAATTAAAAAGGCCCTATGTCGTCAAAACTACCCCCAGACCCCCTCTCAAGTAAAGGTCAAACCTTTATTTTTTTAATAAATAATCAATTGTTTTTCAGGATTTTAACAAAATGATGTCATAACAAGCAGTTTACAATCTTTCAAAGGAACATAATTCACTGGATGTCTTGAAGGAGAGTGATGGAAGACCACTTTGATTGGACCAGCACAGTGACAGAAAAGAAAAACACGCTAAGATCTTTACATTTACTTCTAGTTTTTTGCCAAGTCAATGCTGTCTTTACATAGTGATATATGTTGACCCCATTTTCAAAATGGTTACTTTACTATATTTAAAGGATAGTTTAGATATCTAAAGTGATCATTTTTCCCACAAATCTGACTTCATTGAAATATCTGTTGGCAATTTTTTACCATTCTAATATATGAAAACTTGCAGGTTAACTGGTACTGTAATTGTTGTCTACTCATGTAAGTCTATATATGTAAATGTATAGTTTAAGGTAATGGCACGAGAGTACTGGTTCATGTTGCAAGTTTTCATGGTTTGGTGTAAAACTGGCTAACATTCATTTTATTGAAGTCTGGTAGTTGGCTAGATTAGTTAGCAATAGTTATTATAATATAGATAGGACTTTTTCTCTAGTCATTTTCTTTAGTACAAAAATCATTAATTTTCTGAAAAATGTGTTTGTACTGATTTTACAGATTAGCAGAGGTAAAATGGTTCTCCCATTTTAGTTTTGTATATCATGTCACATTTAAGTTGATGTTTTGGATTTTAGATTTGTTTAACTTAAGCATAGTTTCAATGATAACTATGTAAAAGAAAGAGAAAAAGTCCGTATTTAGATCATCTGCTTTTCCTCGTTTACGCTATATATTGTAGTTTCTGAACAACCGGGCCATTTGAACTCATTTCAATTTTTGATCAAAAACACTACATTCACATATGCTCGTGCAGGTAGCATAAGTTCTTGCTATCCATTGTCTAGTATTTATTTTATTGTAGAATTAATTTGATATTTGTGTTTATCACTGTAAAGATATTATCGTGAACTCGAGTTATATTTCTTACAAGTTTAAAGAATATATTGAAATGATTTACTATGATTATTTTTATCAGGACATTAATGTTTTATAGCTCACTCACATTGACCTTAGACTATGTTTACAATATCAATATCACCTTACATAAGTTTATAGGTTTTCACTGAAGAATTAGTTTTTGTATTCATTTGTCTCTGGTCAACATGAACAGGCTATATTTATAAAAGTTGGAGGAAAAGTATGATGTATTTAGGAAGGGGTATGGAATGCCATTGTTCATTTACTCTGACATTATTGGCTTTGAAAAATTCAATTTTGCTTTTGATTTGTTTTGGAATGAATTGTATCTATTTTAAGGCATACAGGTGTATTTTGACAGTTATTATTTTATATTGAAAAAAAAACCAGTTTTTAAAGTTTAAATTGAACATTGAACTTGGGACTAAAGCCTATTTCACATCACGATTGCGGCAGCCGTACGACAACATTGTCTGAAATATCGCAGAACTTCATACAAACGCCGCAAGACAGTCGTGCATTTTTTCAGATGATCGCATCGTCGTAGACATCGCAAGTCAAATTTTCAACTTGTTTATTTTTCTTGCGATCTCGTTGCCAATTTTGGATTTTTGGAACCCGCAAGACAGTCGTGCGACTGCCGTAAGACAACCGTACGTCATTCTTGAGACAGTCGCACGTCAGTTAAAGAATTAGGCGTTCGCATGAATTTCGTACGACTTTCATACAAGTTTGCGATTATCGCACGGCAGTCGTGCGTGAACACGTGCGACGAACAACCTTTGGCTCGTGAGATCGTCGTACGGCGATTGCACGGAAAGTTTGATGTTTCTGCGGCAGCTTCGCTTTGGTTCGCAGTAAAAATTGTACGACTAAAAAATCCCACGGCTGATGTGAAACAGGCTTTAGGGATGTTTGTTTCATTTATTCATAGTCAGTGGTAGAAAATGTTGGCATTTCCACACCTCAGTGTATAATGTCTATGACTCCTTTCCCAATTTACTTGTATAAGTCTATATGTTAACATTAGTATGTTGCAGAATTTTGTAATTGTGTCTATTAAATCAGATCTTTGGTTGTTGATAAGTAAATTACTGAACTATCTTCATTGCAAACTTGAGTTGATACCAATTTACCATTTTATATGATTTTATGAGAGTCGATATTGAACTTATATTCTAAAATGAATTGCTCCATAGTTTGGCTGCTAGACTTCAATCTAGATTTTTAGGT
Source organism: Mactra quadrangularis (assembly GCA_025267735.1). Taxonomy (NCBI): domain Eukaryota; kingdom Metazoa; phylum Mollusca; class Bivalvia; order Venerida; family Mactridae; genus Mactra; species Mactra quadrangularis. The sequence goes on along the minus strand of CM046305.1, from coordinate 33,618,021 downwards.
ATAAAAATGATAACATTTTGTGTTCAAAGCGTTACAGATAATTCTACCGTTTGGCTTTATCACAAATAATTTAACAGTACTGCATATACATGAGTGAATGTCTTGGGAAAGGAGTCTTTTAAACTTAGTACAATCCAAAATAACTTGCATGTTAAATGTTTATTGAAAAACTGTCATGGGACACACTGTTTACAAGAAATGACTTTGTTATCTTTGGCTTTTGAAAATATCAAACTCTTGTCATAAAAAATATCAAATATTATTAGTATTTCAGGCTAGAATGCACTTTACTGGTACGCGCCTACTGCGCATGCATCATTTTGCATTCTTCATTGAGTCGGTACTGACGATGTTAGTTAAAAAGCGGGGGTTCGGGGGCAGTAGCCCCCGATAAAGGACAGAAAATATCACAAATTAAAATAAGATCACTTACCTTTCAAAATAACCAGGGTTAGGGTAAGGGTTAGGGTTATATTTCTACTTCCGGTGAATAACTACGTACCGGTGAAGTGCAGTAGCCCCGTATATCATGAAAACAAATTGTGTGAATTGGTGTGTAAGACAGTTTTTGTTACAGGGCTCAATATTAAGGTCTTCCGATTGCCCCTGACAACCTATATATTTAGGTTTGGGTAACTTGTTAATACTTGTAAGGCCATGCCATATAGGAATTTGTTAAGCGTCCGCATGCGCATAGGTTTTAGAATCCTCAATCAAAATAAAAAACAAAATTGTTAGTTAAATTTTCTTAAATAATTCCGAATTTCTGGAATTCAATACAATTTAAGGGGGGGGGGGGGCGCTGATGAGATTTAATGTTGAGCAGTGTTCAATCTAGGATGGTCCGAGAGAGGGCCCGTTGGGCCCATTGACTTCAAAATAGGGGGCCCATGATGAAAAACGAGGGCCATGAATAAATTTCAAAGTATTACCCTTTTAATTGTTAATTTCTGTCATTAACAGTGTCATTTTGACAAATTGAGCAAGGCACACTATATTTGCTATGTTGCTATTATAGCATATATAGCCTATATATGTTTTACATGCATCACCGATGAACTATACGAACAGTTCTTATCATTTATTTGTTAAAATATTTTTTCATTAAATAGGTTCTTTTATCATACTTTTTCGAAGACATTTATTGACATTTGACAGTGCATGCTGATTATTGATTTTTAGTCTGAAACACGGCATTAGCTGAAAGATTACGTGGCGACTACTCTTCCATTTTTCACAATTTCAATTTGGTTGAACAAATCAGTAGTTATTCTGGAATTTGGAAAAGATAGACGATTTTCCCCTTACTTTTTGCTAAATTAAGAAGAACTTATTTGCATATTAAAATGGTTATCAAATAACTAACGTAGATTTAAGAATGTTTCAATTAAAATTACGATAGCGTGGGTCGCGAAAATGTATGACATAACGAACTAATGATTGAAGAATTTTGTTTTTACGAAATGGAATACCATGCTATGAATGATTAAAATACAAATAATTTTATTTGTTGTAAAATGATATCAAAGTTGTTTGTTTCTTATGGAATTTAACGAATTAGTTCATAATCTAATCGGAGATTACTGTTTTTCTCAAATTTATTTGTCTAATCAACTAATTATGTCTATTTAAACTGCCACACAATACGGTAGTAGTACATTACAATCACCAGCTTATCGGCAAACATAAAAGAAAGTTTTATCTACCTCAATCAATGTACACCAAAGTTTGTCACGAGTTTGTTAATTGCAACCGTTTGATTATGTAATCAATTTTACCGAGCCGTCATATATGTAGCACTATTGATTTTTTAGAGGACGCCTATTAATTGAACATAGGTTTGTGTTACACACAAGTCGTAATTGTCAATGATTGATAAAAGCGTGGCTTAAAATGTAATGCATATCGCGGACTCTCGGCAGGATTTAAGCGTCCAAATAAATGCTCGACGTCGGCGCCGTTATGTAAATCACTGAGAAAATACGGCGTAATTATTAAATATGGGAGTAAATTGTGTGTAATTTTAGAGGACTGATATACCCGTTTATTTTGGCAAAATGGATGTAACGAAACTAAATGGCATAGAATAAACGAAAAATTGTCAAATTCACTATATAGCCACATTTTCGGCGAGTGCGCCCGACGGGCCCAAAAGACGATTGATATTGCGCCATTTCCGTTCATAAGGGATCAATGGTGCAATGGCGCGCTCTAGATTGAACACTGGTTGAGTCCTGTGTTATATAGTTCATTTCTATTATTATTATTATCTATATTAGTACATAAACCTTCATTGTTATACCCTGGTGATCAAGCTTCTAGAAGAAAAGCATCTCGGTATAACAATGATTAACTTATTGGTTTTGTTTTATCATCAACCTTTTCTTCACTTTAGCTTTTCTTTAGTATACATTGTTTTAGGCCTTTACAGAGTTAGGTTTCTGGTTTCACCTACCCAGAAAGGGTTAATGGGAAGACACTGGTTTTAAAAATTATTTTATTTTGTCAATATTAACAAGTAAATCTGTCTGTGTGTAGATTCTTGGTCATTTGTGTGATGTTTGACATCAGATTATTATAATTCTTAGAAAAAAATACAATGTTTAAATTTAATGATTTTTGTGGTCAAAGGCGGCTGATATTTTATGCTGCTTTTGGGATGTTTAACAAAATCTATTTTGACTTTCTGAAATCATGTATTGAAGATGTGAAGACATTATTAGTGATCCATCAACTTTATTAAAATATTTAGGAACTGGCTTGTTTTAGCAGTTATAACTTTGGATTGGTAATCATTGGATAGTCAGCTCTGTGTTGGTTCAAATCCCATCAAAACATACCCTGTTGTTTCCCTGAGTAAGAAACTTTATCCTTCTAGCTCAGTACTGGGGAACCAGGAAGTGGACTTGAAAGTGATTAATTTAAGTTGCAAGAATTTGTTTCACAATGAAGCTAAATTAAATTATTGGGTGATGAGTATTGTTCAAGCCCTTTAATAAAGTATCTGTTCCATTAAAAAAAAAAAACCCGGGTCGATAGCGCAGTTGGTAGCGCGCCGGGATTTGGATACTCGTGCCCGAGGGGGTGCGGGTTCGAATCCCACCCGGGGAGGTTATACCCTTCCATGAAAATTTGACAATAATGTCGATTTTCCTCCATTGATTAGATAATATGGAGAAGTTTCCGGCCTTGTGAAAGGGTAGGTGAGTACTGGTTATAGACAATGGTCCAGGAAAGCTAGGTTAGGTGTGCTGGGCGCCGTGAAATGACCTAAATTGTGTTGATACGGCGTTAACTCCAATAAATAAAATAACCATTAAAAAAAAAAATATATATATATATATATATACATGTATAAACTAAAATTGAAGTATTTGACTAACAATTGTTATGACAGATATGTTATAAGTAAACTAGCTACTAACATTCTACAGGAAAGATGAGAAGCTGGTATTCAGGTATGAGTTCTAGAAAACTAACTATTTTTTTGGCTACAGTATTTTTAGTGTATAAATCTATGTCTGATTGAATATTACTTAAAATTATCAAGATGTGTAAGATGTTATTAGATTCTGTTTTAAATAATTGTCTTTAAAAAATTGTTTGTAAATAATTTTCATGACAACTTTAATTCTCTCAGTGAAAAGTGATAGGATTTTTTTGCAATAGTTATGTATTGTCCGTTTTTTTCTCAACTGTCAAAGCTTGAATAATTTCAGGGTGACTGAATGCATTGTTTTTGTACAGACGGCCTATTTTTTTATTAAAAATATCTTGACTAAAACCTATTATAGTGCATAAGAAGCTTTACTCAATCATAAGACACAATTTTGGAAACTCATGGGTGTAATACGACAATAATTTTAACAAACGCATTCATCGTGAAATTATTCATGATGAGACAGTTGAGAAAAAATGTACACTCTGAAATAATTCACATTATGTAATCAGGTAGTGCTCACTGTTGAAAATATAGAAATTACCTGATAATAAAGATTTATACACTTCTATGTTCTTGTATTGGGACCACCTAAAGTTTAGTGCTTTTGTAAGGATTAATGAATAAAAACCTGTCATAAGAATTAAATTGAGATGTACATGTATAAATTTTCTTACAAAGATTGAGTGACATTTGGTCTTATTACATTCTATACTATTTATTTTATGTTACAATTTTAAGATATAATTTAGGTGGTCACTTTATTTGAACTGTACTGTAGTTGAAGTCATGAAAGAGGATTTGTAATGCATGTAAATTACATATCATCTTTCATGATATTTAACCTTAGTTATATAGCCAACTACCAACTTTTGTATACACATTTATCATCCTGTAATAGACAGTATTTGACTTGGATATTTTTTTATTGTATTTGTTTGCATTTATATATTTTATATCACAGTATCTTAACTTGAAGAGGGGAAATTCATTCTAATTGTTATAATGTTTTCTTATTTATTATACCTCCGCTTCGAAGAAGAGGGGGCTATACTGTTTTACCCTTGTCCGTGCGTGTGTTTGTGCGTGCATCCGTCCGTTACAAAATTTCCGTCGCAGTTTTCTCAGCAACTATATCATGCAGCAGCCTAATACTTTGCATATTGCTTCATCCCATAGTCCCATGCGGTGTAAAGCGATTTCATGTTCCTTGCTCATCTACTTCCTGTTTGTCGCATATTTTTAGATTTTGGCGGGGGTATCACTAGTGAGCATTAGCTCACAGATTTACTTGTTTGTTTAAACTTCATTTTGTCTTGCATTTATCAATCTATCATTAATACTTATTTGGTAACTTGTCCGATGCTTTCCCAGAAAACAAGCTTTAAGGAAGTTAGGATAGATTTCAAAATCAAAATTTGTTTGCTACAATGTATGACCAATAGGGGGGAAGGGGGAGGGAACTTCGGTGGCAGTGGTGTCAATATACTAGCAGTTTGACTAGTTAGTTATATATAAGATTCCGGCGAGTTTGATGTTGGATAACGATTAGTATTATCCCAAAATATTTTAGTCAGTAAAACATTTATTCAATTCTGTTTGGGGGGTGTACAGGGGATCTGGCTCACTGTTATAGTTCACAGGTTCTCATTACAATCAAGCCTTGTACATTCTAAGGTCTCTCTGACTGCAACAATTGTTGCATGGTGGTTGAAACTGCTATTATTGTGTAGTCATGGCAACAAATTAAGATAAGTTGTGGGATTAACACAACTAAGTCTCCTGAGGTCTTCCTATATTCTTAGGATGTCTTCAACTGTTTAGATTTTAATAATTTGTTCCCAAGAAGTGACTTCAAAGTTTCTCTATAGCTGACATTGAATTTCTTTAACTAAATATCCTTTGTAGAAACTTTGCATAGGGTATTGTTGCAATTGTTTGACAAAATCACCTTGGAGATGCCGAATTTGAATTAACAGAAGTATAATATGAGTTGCAGCAATGTTGAAGTTATTGCAGTAACATTGTCTTAGTAATAAAGTCTCATTTAAGTTTTATTTATCTCCAACAGCAAGGGTGAAATTTTAATGCTGTGTACTAAGATATGAAAATCCCAACTGATCTATTGGGTGAACCTTGGTATAGTCCAACAGAATTAACCTGAGCTTGAACTACCTAATTATAATAATTACACACTTCACTTACATAAAATCGTGAGTTTCCGTACGCGTATTTACGGTTATACACGTGTTTATAACAACCAATGTGAGTATAAATCATTTATTAAAAGTGGCATGTAATTGTACTTATAATTTTGAACACATTAGTTTTGGGGTAAACAAAAAGTCAACACTATTATGGCACAGTTTCAAAGTATTTATTCTTATGAAAACAACATTAATTGTTCAGTATGTGGATTTTGCCGAAAGCTTCCGATATTGCGTCATTTACAAACGAAGACAAAAATAGACTTTAAATACTGAGTTTAATATATTCTTGCATAAAGGTCAAGCTCAGGTTAATTCTGTTGGACTATAGCACTAATATGATGTCTTCACTAGAAAACAAACAATTTTAAAAAATGTATCCTTAGACTTAGGATATTTAGTTTCAAAGAAGTCAGCATGTCAGTGAATAACAAGCTGTAGAGATCTAATCTAAATGAGATTTGTAGATTCTGTTGAACAATACAGTGAGCTAGATAAGGAATGATTTCATGGTTTCATCACTGCATCTCATTTAGTTTTTGATTTCCTTGTGTGAGGAGTTAGTTAAGTTTACCTTGCTTAAGGTAAGAGTGCACTATCTTACTATCTGTCATTTTACTTATTAAGAAACTGAAGGTTTGTTGTGGTCAGGTTTGCATGGTCACAATGAAATCTGACATGCTGTACCAGTAGCATGTTCATGGTTGTCGTTGGCTTTTAGTTTCATTCTTAATTAATTTAATTAGTTAATTAAAAATCTGATGTTACGATTAAATACTCTTCAATAACAAGGATTTCATACTGGGATTTTTTTCACCTGTTTAAGAAATATCACTCATGGAGACTGCCATTTTGAATGGTAACCAGAACCTTAGATATGAAACGTAATTCCATTTGCTGAATTTCCGCATTGGTTTCCTTGTAGAACAAATGGAACTGCCTCGTTAATTATTCATGATATTCCTAACCAAATAGCCCACTGTACATAACACAGCATAACAGAGAAATTATGTATCGTGGGATAACCGACAATGGAAAAAGCATATGCCTAATGTAATTTAACTCTGGTCTGTAGTGCAGATGGTAGCACGCCGGGATTTGAAACCTCGTGACCCCAAGGGTTTACGGGTTTCAAATCCCATCCGGGGAGGTTATACCCTTACATGAAAATTTGACTATAATGACAATTTTCCTACATTGATAAGATATATGGAGAAGTTGCTGGCCCTGTGGAAGGGAAGGTGTGTACTGGTTATAGACAAAGCTCCCGAAAGCTAGGTTAGGTGCGCTGGACTCTGTAAAATGACCAAAATTGTGTTGACATAAACCCAATTAAAAAATAGTAAGATTGTGGTCAGTGGCTTCTGCTTTAAAAATTGTCATCTTAATGCATATACAGCTGAGTAAATGTGGCTTGTCCATGTGTAGTAGAGGTATTATATAAATACAGCAACTGTACTTCCTTGCCTTCAAGCTAGTGTGTATGGCTGTTTATGAATGGAATGGTCCTGGGTTAGAATCTAAGATAGGACCATGGAATTTATACTGGGTTGCTAGCATACAGCGCAGGAAACTAGGTCTTTATTCTCTGTTCTGAGTAAAGCCAATACCTTAAACATCATCCCTATTAATTGTTGTTTTATAGAAATGAGAAAATTATCAACTTGCCTGACTATGACATTGTATTTTCACTTGCTTGAATCAATTTTGTTTGTTCCAGGCTTCAGGTTGATGGGCTAAGGAGATGTTTTTTTTCTAAAATGTAGCTAGAAATCAAAGTGATATGTAAAATATAAAATAGGATTAAAATGGAGATAGTGCACTCATATTTTAAGCTTATATTTTTTTTGGTGACTTTAATGTAGGGCACCCTGTGTTGGATTTCTTGTTTCCTGCATTGATTTTGGCAAGTTTTAGTTCTGTTTTTCATGTTGTGGATTTACAGGCTTTGTGTATACTTGCTGTTGTCTGTCAGCATGTTAACAAGTGGGAATCATAATTAACTAAGCAAATACAAAGAATAGAAACTCTAATAGCTAGCTGTCAATGATTTGCTGTAAGTTTTGTTTCTGATGGTTATATTTGTCATTGATGACTTGTGCTATTATTTTCTCTTCAAATTCTTAACGTAAAAATTCCTGTTGATATTTTTAAATAGAAATAAGGCTGTGGCAATTTCCTGTAGATTAGGGATGAGACGATAATGGTCATCACATTGTACAATATGTATTGATCTGAAAGGATATTTTAGATACCATGTGTTATGGGTTATTATAATAATTGAAAAAATACAAACATTCACATTTTAATTTAAAGATAACCACAACAGCGGAATGCTTCCATTAGTCAGTTATACAAATACATCAGCAATAAGGATCACAAAATAATTAGATAAAAACAATTTTTTTTGTCTAGTTCTATACAAAAAACTGTGCACAATTGATGTCAAGTTCTTTATAAGAGCACTTTGTTGCCAAACATATTGTTACTGTATTGATATATTGCCATATCGTCTCATCCCTTCTGTAGATAGGATACTTTGATACTTAACCTATTATTGGTAGAGTTTTTTGACACAATATGACTCTGATATATTAGGTCAGGGTGGTTCTAGCCCATTGTGGAGAATGTCTTCTGACACAAGAGGGCTTAGATGTTTTGGGTCAGTGTAGTCTTAGCCCATTGCTGACACAATGTGGTGATGAAATCATGGAATCATTCTTTTCCCCTTCAGTTTGTAATGTTTGAGATGCAGATCCCATTTAGAGTATAGTCTAGATTAAGAACCTGGACTAAACATAAGTTATTGTTGTACATATGTACAGACACACTTGTTAGGCAGGTATTCCATGTGCATGTTGTCTGCCAATATGTCATCTCTGCAAACATCTGTATAGTAACAAGGTGAATACTTTTATAAATGATAAACATTAATGCAGGCCTCACACTGTCCCAAAATTGAAACCTGATGGACACACAAATATGCAATTTCAAATTTCACGCGAAGATGGTCCTGAAATAAGTTTACAACCTATCAACATACGAAACAAGTATGATTCCTACAGAAGGCTACGTGATCGCATCCAATCCACACATGATCATTCCTACTAAAGTTAATGCAACATAATGTAATTCACACATGGAGTAGTCTACCACAGGACTTGCAATGGCCATACAATTGGTTACAACATTATAGTGTTAGTGTGATGATGTTTGAATGTAGTCATGAAGCGTCACTTGACCTAGGTGGTATAAAAGCGGCAAATTTCAGTAGCTTATAGTATTGGGAGCACAACTAGGTTTAAACACGAATTTGGATTTGATTTTACTTTATCATGCCACCAAAAGTAGGAAGAGGCAAGGGTGAGGGTCTTGATAATAAATACAGAACCCAGATGAGGAAAGCAGAGGCATGGTTTAGAGGTCCAAGAAAACTGTACTGAGCATTCAACTTCTTTTCCACAAAATTACAAAATTAAGCTGAATCCCGGTTATTTAAGGTCAATATTTACAATTTTTATACATCATCATCCCATCTTGATGTTATCATACAAAAATAGGATGGCAACACAACCGTAGTGGGGGGGGGGGGGAGCTTCAAGTAGTTGTGTTGCTTTTCTTAGACAATAGAGCATCTTGTTCCCTTCATACTATCTTCTTGAGGCTCAAAATGCCAGATATAGCACCAAAGATCTCAGAAATAAAGACAAAGACTACAAAATTGATGGCTTTAAGACGACTTTTCATGGGGGGTCATGCAATGGCTGAAGATGCCCTCTTAAATGGCCTGACGTTATAATGATCAGATCCGAATTCGAATATTTCCTTACTCATGTGTGTCCATCAAGTGTTTATATAGGGACAATGTGACGCCTGCTTTAAAATTATTTTGTTTATCCGTGGTTACATTCCTTTAGAGTCATGTAGATGTAGTACCAACAAACAAGTCAAACTTTAAGTCTAATATCTTGCTAAGTCTTGCAGATATAGAAAAAGTTTTAACATCATACTTCGTTTTTTCTAATTAAGGGCAATGACTTCAAAAATAATACATCTACAGTGATGTCCCTTCACAGTAAGGTTGATTTAGGCCCATTGAATAAGTATGCTAAATTTCTATAAAATATCTTAAAAAATGGTGCTATGAAACAAACTCAGTTTTAGTTTCTATGAGTATCTGTTTTAATATGAGATCCAATCTGATTAAAACCAGATCTAAAGTTTTCCGCTCACCTACTCGCTAATTTAGATCTGGCATTTTCCAAACGTAGGTCACGTTCAGGTGACCTTTTCTCATTATAATATTCATGACGAAATTGTTAGGCCTATATGATTCGTAACTTGTTTACATCGTAAACCTTGGTCTAAAAATAGAAATTACGAAATCAAAATGTTATTAATACTGTTTCGTCAAGATAAGTTACGCATTGATTGGTTGACACAAAGTTCATCTCGACATGACCTTTCATGGAGACATTAGAGATCCTATACGACAATGCTCTATGTACAGGATATCTGTTTACAGAGATTGTATGAGATCTGAAACATGAAAAGTCTGACAACCTTGACTTAACAATATGAATTAATTAAGTGATAGTTTACTGGTTTGGTGGAAAGAAATGAGATTTTTTCAACAAATATCAAGTACTTTCACTTAGTTTTATTAAAATAGGCTGTATCTTAAGACACAAAGTTAGTTAATTTAGTCACTTGATGACAAGTTTATAATTATGCATGGATTCTTAGATAATAACACCGAGATGAAATTTTAGACTTAAGACTGCATAGACTTACTTGAGAGACAAAGTTGACAATTGGCAGCTTTCTGGGTACAATGTCCAACATGTGCATGGAAAACTGACCTTGTTCTTGAATTAATTAATGTTACTGTAACTTAAGCCTACTTCTGGTCAGTTCCAGATTTAGCTCGGGGAATTTTGCATAATTGCAATGCACAGTACATTTACCATGTTAATATGTTAACTTGGTTGAACATTGTGTGTGCAGTTACCACCACTGTGGTCATTGGTTCTGTTGTGGAACTTTCGTTTAGCATTTTGATCATGTGAGTTGAAGTGAGTTGACTGTTGTCCTGGTAGTAAAACAAGCTGGAAAATGGTTATGATTTTCCTAAATGTTTTTTGTATGCTTGATAGGTTTTCAAGATGCAGATTTGATAAATATTGGATATTACATTGCCTTCCATAAGTTCCTTCATAATTTTATAATTTACATAGTACTCAATGAAGTTTTAAAAGGTTGTAAAAACAAAGTATTGTTAAATGAATTTTAAATTTGCTTTTATAATCAAATTCTTATTATTTTGGATATGGAATCACAAAATATTCCTAAACTTGATGTTGGTTCATTGTGATACATTTACCATAGTTTTGGAGGCTGATTTAAAACTTGCTGCAACTCAAAAATGAAATGTACCCTCAGAAAATTTGTTTCAATTGCATGAATAATGGACTAAATAAATGTTATAATTTTACTTCTTGGAACTTGGAATTGGTAGCGATTTAATTATTTGTATTGTGAAGAAACTTTTGGAGGGCAGTGTATATGAATATAAAGATGAAGATGGTTGTATTCTGTGACCCTGGATGTCACTGTCAGTCTGTTTTATTGAGCAACTGTCAGTCTATCTTTGAGCAGGCTGTAAAAATAATCCAGCGGTCTGTAATTTGAGATCAAAGAGTCTATTCTGACACCTGTTTAAGTTGATAAATAATTTGATGTCAAAAATCAGGTCTGAATGCAAAAATATAACCTTGATACTTCCATAATTAAATTTGCTCTGAGAGTAGAAGTTGAGAATACCACACAGTGTCAGGACTGACAGTACTGTCTGGTTTCCTCAACTCTTCTGTATTTACAGGTTACAAATAATTTAGAAATATTTTCTGGATTTCATATCTGGTAATTTTTAATCCGTCTCTTGTTGTACTCAGTCAGTACTTTCAGTTTTATTTTACTACCAGTGGCAATAGTTATAGTTGGTGCAGTAAAATCATTCAGAGGTTAATTAGGTTTATTTATTTTTTTACTTGAATTGGGTCACAATATTGATGAATTCTTATCAATGGCTGATTATGTTTGGTATTTAGCTAGATAGGTTGGATTAAATGGATTTTCCTGCTGGTTAAAGGGACCCTAAATTGGGCTATAGAAATATTTTCCACTTAAATTTTATATGAGACAATGTCTGTTTGTACACAGTATACTAAATATCATGTTGATGTATACGAGGGGTGTCCCAGTAAATCGTGGACTCTGTTTATGGCGGAAAAATTACGCAAACAAAATATTTTTATTTCCTTGCTCGCTCATAAAAATTTGGTCAAACCGCTATATAAAGCAAGTAAATAAAGACTTTTTCTTTTTTTGTCTTCGCTCGCTCGCCCCATTTTTTTTTTCAGAAAAATCCGTAGAACATATGATCAACTTGTTGTGGCCTTAAGTTTATTTATATTCTCTGTAATCAAACTATTGATGAATACTAAATGTCAGTGATTACAAAATTATCCCCATGAGAGATGCATGGGCAGCTTACTAGTACAGTGTAACCTCTGCAGAGCGACTTTCGGCGGAGTTTGAAAAAAGTGTCGCTCTGCAGAGGTGTCGCTCTGCAGAGATTGACTTTTTCTAACAATCACGAAAAACGGCCTTTTGGTAGGGAAAACTGGCCGTTATCCGTTCCGTAATGAAATACAGTTATTAGCGAGCGCTGATTGACAAAAGTAAACAGTTTTAATACGATTACGAATTTTTAATAAATCATTATAACCGTTAAAAATTCCTAACATGATGGTTAGTTTTATGCAAAAGAAAGCAATACATTAGAGAAATCGTTTCTGGTACCGTAAAAATTGTTTTATACCAGTCTAATGGCGAATAATATTTAGCATGAATTACCGTCGTCTTTTTGGGAGTAATTATCTGATTCGGCTCTTAAACCTCAACTTAACTTTTAAACAGAATTCATTCCATCAAAGTTTTTAATAATAAGTACAATAACAAATAAGTTTCATTTACTATCGTCAACTAGCTGGACGTATGTACAACTGATATTTGATGACGTTAGCCTACCAAACAAAGCGCTCCTCATCCGTTTGTTGGTGTCATGGAAACCATATGTCATGTGTTTATTAACCCCTGTTAGTCAAATGATCATTTAACAACATGACACTTTACGGTAGTATTATACGATTAAGGGTATCGCTTATTGATTAAATCTTCCGGTCATAGATAATTATCGATTATTGATATTAAACTTGCTAGACATAGTGTCGCTGTACGGAGGTTGCCGCTCGTTAGAGGTGCCGTTTGCAGAGGTTATACTGTACATGTATGTGTGTGTTTATTTTGGTTTCTCTTATTTTTAGGAAAAGAAAGTTGTATAAAAATGTCATTTTTTATGCAAAAATGAATATAAATTAAATATGATCCTAAAAAGTGATAAAACCCGGGTCGATAGCGCAGTTGGTAGGGCGCTGGGATGTGGATACTCGTGCGCGAGGGGGTGTGGGTTCGAAAATTTGACAAAAATATCGATTTTCCTCCATTAATTAGATGATATGGAGAAGTTTCCGGCCTTGTGAAAGGGTAGGTGAGTACTGGTTATAGACAATGGTCCAGGAAAGCTAGGTTAGGTGCTCTGATAGCCGTGAAATGACCTAAATTGTGTTGATACTAGAGCTGCATTCGATTCATCTATTAGAATAATTTACTCCAAATATGCATTTATACATTTATTTGAGACAAACTATTTATTATTGATAAAATAAAAGTGTTACTCAAATTAAATTCACATGAAACCCGAAAATCTGCTATATTAAGATTGCTTCTTTAAGTACGAAATGGACTAGGTACAAATATAAAGGTTGCGAAAATGTGTCATTAATGTAATATCAACTAAAACACATCTATATATACAACATGAAACATAAATTGTTTCAGAATATGCAGCTCTTAATATACTGCAGATAACACCTTGCTACTTGATTTAATAAAGGGAAATAACCGTTGCGGGGGAGTTTGTGTCTTTTAGGTGCCGTTTTTGCTCTTATGCTTATAACTGTTGTAGATACGTTTAAAGGTTAGTATCGAATCGAAGTTCGTGGGTTCCGAATCGAAATCGAATTGGCGCCCTCGCAGTCGAGTTTCAATGTATCTAGTTGATACGGCGTTAACTCAAATAAATTGTATGTCAAAAGCTAGTTGTTATTCATATCAGAGACAAAGATGGGATTGATAAAAAAATCTAATTCCCTGTTCATATCATTCATATTGAAGTCCAAGTAATATTAATAATAACATGATAAAACCCTGCTGATTTAAATAAATATGGATTACTATTTTATTAATACAATAGAGTCTCACCTAACGACCGGTCCGATAATAAGACCAACTACATAATACGGGCAGTTTTTGAAAGACCGGAATTATTTTCTATATATTTCAATAGTCGTGAGGTCCGATAATAAGACTGCTATTCCGTAATACGACCGCTTTTTTAGACCCAACCAGTCTAATTGCACTAATTTTGGGTCCAATATTACGACCAGTCTACAGCAGTCGTTGACACGTTGTGTAACAACTTTTTATCGAGTATATACAACTTAATTGATTTTTGACATGTATACAATTATGTAATAGGTATGACAAGATACCCATAGTAACCACAAAATAAGTGATAAAAACAGCGTTAATATTGATCAATAACAAAAGAATTGGTTGTAAATGTAATTGTCAATGATTGCAAATGTTTGGTGAAGTAAAACGGCGATTAGTCTCTGAAATCAACTAGTCTTCGTTGCGAATTAATTTTTTGATAATTTAAGATTAATTAAAAAGAAAGTTAAACAGACGGACTGCGATAATCTATATTTTTGTTTGATATATCAAATTTAAATTAGTTAAGAATGTGTTTCGTCTGCTTACATAAGCGTTCTTACAGAGCGTTCTAAACAAAGAAAACGAAAGTAGAATTTCCTTTACAACTTGGTGAAAAGTCGTCAGTCTCATTAATTTGCATACGTTTTTTAGCAAGTATGTTCCAGTTATCTGATTATTTTGCGTACAAATCTAATTTTAATTTGTACAAATTAAAATTACTGACAAAATTAAAATTAGTGTCGGACAGGTGTAAACTCCAGTATACCGAACAGCACGATGGGTATATAGTCCTGGGACAGTATGGACTAATTTTGCGGTGACGAAATTATATTGTCAGTCAGTTTCTTGGTTTGATTATTAATTCACAAAATATCATTAAAAGCATAGGCAGATCTAGCGGGGGGGGGGGGGGTTTCCAGGGGGGTCTGGATCATCCTATAGAATTTCCTAAATGGACTTGTCCATAAGTATTTATTGACTTTAAGTCATGAAACAGTTTTTCTCAATGCTTAAAATAGATTTAATGGTTATGTTGTTTTTATTACTTATATGCTGCATTATTCTGCAGGAAGTGTATAATGTGGTTGTGGTTCCAAAGTTTGGACCCCCTAGAAAAAGTTAAGAACCTTCCCCCTTAGAAAAAATTCTGGATCTGCCCCTGAAAGGACTGTGATTTAAACAGTGTCTGAAATTAATAAGTTAAATGCAGATGTTTGGAAAAAATAGCATGAGTATTCTTACTTTCTATTTGTACATTGTAACCATTAACAAGACATTTTAACTAAATGAATAGTCACTGGCAACGTTAATAATTTTTGATACCTTACTGTTATACTCAATATATAAATAGGTGGATTCGCTATTAAGACGGACTCGCTATTAAGACCACTTTCTGTAAGACCGCCAGGTGGTCTTATTAGTGGAACAGAGTTTACTGTAGTGATAAATTATAATGATAATAATTATAATAATATAGACTTTATTTAACAATGGCTACACATTTTGATGAATCCAATCTTCCATGTGGACCTCTGATAAAACATTATACAAGTTGTTTACAATATTTACATTGTGAAAACATCTAATAAATTCATAAATTGAATACAGAAGTATTGTAGTAAGTATCTAAATACACAGGGTAAATGTATGTGCCACTGACATTGAAATAAGATTTAACAATACATTTTATATCATTAATTAAACCATTGCAGTTAATTAAGATTATTAAGTACAACAGTAAATTAAATCAATGTCTATATTTTAATAATTAAAAGTATTTGTTGTCCAAAGACATGAAATTCAGTACTGAGTTACACAGCCACCCTTTATACAGAAGAACCTCTGTATAATATAATAATACAGTACTTAGAAGTTGACAATTTTGCATGTTGTGAAAATGGAAAGTTGAGAAAACTTCACAAAACTTGATCACAAAAAAATCCCATACAATAATTGTATGTCACATTGAGAAAACAGGACATTAGGGAAGACTGGACAGTCTGGTCAGTCCTGGGACTGTGTAATATTGTATGTCACATTGAGAAAACAGGACATTAGCGAAGACTGGACAGTCTGGTCAGTCCTGGGACTGTGTAATATTGTATGTCACATTGAGAAAACAGGACATTAGCGAAGACTGGACAGTCTGGTCAGTCCTGGGACTGTGTAATATTGTATGTCACATTGAGAAAACAGGACATTAGCGAAGACTGGACAGTCTGGTCAGTCCTGAGACTGTGTAATATTGTATGTCACATTGAGAAAACAGGACATTAGCGAAGACTGGACAGTCTGGTCAGTACTGGGACTGTGTAATATTGTATGTCACATTGAGAAGACTGGACAGTCTGATCAGTCCTGGGACTGTGTAATATTGTATGTCACATTGAGAAGACTGGACAGTCTGATCAGTCCTGGGACTGAGTAATATTGTATGTCACATTGAGAAAACAGGACATTAGCGAAGACTGGACAGTCTGGTCAGTCCTGAGACTGTGTAATATTGTATGTCACATTGAGAAAACAGGACATTAGCGAAGACTGGACAGTCTGGTCAGTCCTGGGACTGAGTAATATTCTCAGGTTCTACTGTATCTAAAAATTGAATGACAAGACTTTCATTTGTGATAACCATTGTAACATTTGTCAAATAATGTTCAAACCTTTATTTTGTAATTTTTGTACCATTTGACTGCATTGAAAGAAAAAATATCTGTGTAGTAAGGGTTTGAAATCATCTCTGGGAGGTTAATATACCCTTCCATGAAAATATGTTGAAAATGTAAATTTTTCCTCCATTTAATAATAAGGTACATGTATATGGAGAAGTTGCCGGTCTTATGGAAGGGTTGGTGAGTACTGGTTATTAAGTGTCCAGGAAAGCTAGGTTAGGTGAGCTGTCCACAGTAAAATAACTTATTGTTTTGACACAGTGCTAAACCAGTATATAAAAATAATCACTGCAATGTTTTCTTAAATTAATTAAGTAATTCCTTAAGTTTATTAATTCTACACATGTAAATGTATTGATTAATATTGTGAGGTTTCATTGAAAAAATCATACTTAAGATTTGTTAAATTAATAAAATCAAAATGAAGTCTTTTCTTCAATGTCATACAGTCTGAGCACCTAAGTACCTAATTCAACCTTTAGAATGAGAGTATGCCAAGTGTGGCAGTGTAAAATCATTGTTCACATATAAAGCTACATATTAATAGAACGATAGTCTTACCTTCACTTCATGTATCAAACAAATGATGTCATACATCGTTAAATGATTTTATTTTCAATATAAATGACTAAAATAAAAAGTATTTCAAAATATATGTAGTTGTTACTAATGATGCTAGGTAGTGATCTACTATGGCTAAAGTCACATTGAAGAAAAAAAAATGCTCATACAAGAATAAAAATAGGATAGAAAAAAGAAAAATTGAAATAAAAAGAAAGAAAAATATGATAAAAAAAAGTAGGATAGAAAAAAAAGAAAATGAACATAAAAGGAAATAAAAAAAGGATAGAAAAAAAGAAAAATGAACATAAAAGGAAATAAAAGTATGATAGAAAAAAGAAAAATAACAAATCTGGAAATCTAGATTATAGAATACAAAAAAAGGATAACTTGTCCAAACAGACTTAAGTCATGTATTGACCATGGTTCAGGGTGGTTATACTGTTTAAGATTGTTGGATTGAAGTAAACCTTATGTACTTGTACAATGGACAGTAGTCGGGTATAGTATGGGAATCTAGCTAAGGTGCTTCTACATATATTCAGTACTTGTATTGAAGTACACAAAGATTAACTAGAAAAATGACCATTGTTTTTTTACCAGTAATGATGTATTGTAGCTTTATTTGTTCTTTGATACAGGAAGGAGAGGGTATAGAGTGTTATTCTTTAATTTTAGGTATAGCAATAATTCTTTATGTGAATGTGATATTTACATGTGCTCATGACTTTGTGTACTATAGATAAAGGTTGATATCTGGTATAAAGTATTAGACTGATGATTTGTATGTATATGACTTTAAAGCTGAACAAAATACTAGTGTTACTTTAAAAATAAAGGGGAGTTACAAAAAGGGGTTTCGTTCATCCCTTGACTTAAAAATGTGATGTAATAACATGTTACATGTGTATCTAAAATAAATGTAGGAAAATAAGGTCTGTATGCTATGATCATTGATATTTTAATTTTCAATGCAGTTCACTAATGAAATGTTATACTGACATTTGGAAGTATTTGCCAACTTATTACTTATATATGTTACAAAGATATTTTACAAAATCATGGCTTAATGATGTTACAATGGTTTTAAAATGATTATTTTTATAATTTTGAAATATATAAAATAATGTATACTATCAGGTTAACAGGCGCCTTCCCCTCTTGAAATTTCTTTAAAATCATGCAGTTTTCCCCAAATTTGGAGTTTACCTTGGATATTTTGTTCCCCTTTCTATGAAACTGTGATAGAATTTCCTTAAATGTTCTCTATATAAAAAGGCCCCAGGCCCCTTCCCCAAGTACTGAATAAAAGCTCTGACTATTTATTGATAAATTTTATTTAATTGTCACTGGCACATACATCAACAGTTAAACAACGCTGATTGGCATACATGAATTATCGATTATGATTTAGTCTTAACACAGAAATTTATAAATCTCAATAAATATTAAAGTAACCAATAATTAGTGATTTCAATTACTAAGACATCAATGAGTTGTCAAGTCTCTGAAAAAATATTTTGTAGTCGGTAACACCATTTGAATAACTAGTGTAAACAGTATGATATGTAGGGCTGCAATGATTTGATACATTGAAACTCGATTGCAAGGGAGCCGATTCGATTTCTATTCATCACCCGCGAGTTTCAATTCGATGCCGACCTTTAAACATGTCTACATAAGTTATAACGATAAAACCAAAGGCCCACCTAAAAGACAAAGTATGTTGACAGTAAAACTGGGTTTCGCTTTGTTACATTTCTCTAAAAGTTTCCATTACGATTTAAAGTAGCACTTCTTGGAAACTCTGTTCCAAAAATATATTTGTAGTTTATGCCCGGATCCTACGCTAATTTGGTC
The DNA here is from genome assembly GCA_025267735.1 of Mactra quadrangularis. Classification (NCBI taxonomy): domain Eukaryota; kingdom Metazoa; phylum Mollusca; class Bivalvia; order Venerida; family Mactridae; genus Mactra; species Mactra quadrangularis. The sequence goes on along the minus strand of CM046305.1, from coordinate 33,598,882 downwards.
AGTGTATTTGAATTTTACTTGTTCTGACAAACCGGAAGTTTAGCTCCGCTTGCACAAGTCAAGGTTTGATGTTAGTTAATTCAAATTTTAATATATTTGCCTAACCAGTGTAGGTTTATGTTATATGTACAATGGTATATCAAGAACTGCATCTTTCTACAATTTATGCTCCATGCTGTCTACACGTTTTTAGTCGAAATTACATTAATAATACATTTTCGCTAGCTTGACATTCGTACCCAATCCATTTCGTACTTAAAAAAAGCAAATATTAATTTAGCAGATTTTCGAGTTTCGTGTTATCAAATTTCAGTAACACTTTTATTTAATCATATTATTTAGATTTAAGCTCAAATAAATGTATAAATGCATATTTGAAGTAAATTATATTAAATGAATCAAATAAAAAAAAATTGAATTGAAAGAAAAAGTATCGAATCAACTTTCCAGTGAATGATTGCTGCTCTAATCATATGGTTAAATGTAATGTTTCTGATTGTATCTAAGTCTGTACATGGGTACCATCTTCGGGTATGAGGTCATGTTCATTTTAATTTATTAGATGTATAAATTAATTACTTTGTGATTGAACTACAGTCCAACTTGAGCTAACGGACACCTCTTGACAACGGACACCTGTGGACAACGGACACATCAATTTCCCCCCATCAAAAATGCTCTTTAAATTACTTCTGTACAGCGGACACCTGTCGTCTGCGGACAGCGGACACCTGTGTTGTCTCCCAAATTGATAATATTACCCCGAACAACGGACACGCGGAAGTTACCAATTAACAAGTGACACTTTGTATAAGAGGCGTCATATATATAAAACAGCGATAATCCGTTGACGAACACGTGACTTAATCATGATAAAGGTTTATACAACGAGGTGATAATCTTATGATTTAATAACTGAAATGTTTTTATAGCACTTTAATTACGTGTTAATTTGTTAAAACTGTCGGCATAGGTATTTTGCTCGTCTTAGTTCCCATAATTGGCGTGAAATTTATAGACATTTTGAACAAGCACATATGCGGACATTGCAGGATATTTTTACCTGTCAAATTATGATCGAAAGTCATTTATCCATTAATATTCATTCAAGTAAATGCACTTATAAGGCGCTTTTGGATTTAAATATTATTTATAAACATCGGTTTACCTTATTTTACTCAATTTTAAATTGCATTTCTATCAAAGATTTCTTAAATGTTGGTCTAAAAACTTACCTCATAGTACGAATATCGGCGATTTTCGTCAATACACAACTGAGACATTTTTGTTTTTATTTTTTTCCCAGGATTACTTTAAATGATATTCATTGGATTAATGATGTTAGAATGAAGCAATTTAATTTTTAAAAGTATTAATAGTCCAGCACAATTATTATTTCATTTATTTTCGTCGTCTCACATTACAAAAGGGAACACATTTTCGGGCATGCAAAATTTCAGATACGTGATTTTTTTAGTTCATGGATAGAATACAACCATTTTATTTAATGTAATTTCACTTGTCTACTCTTCTTCAGACTTAGCTTTATTATGAGCTCTAAAAGATTTGACTTCCCCTAGAAATTTTGGTCAAACTAGAGCCCAGATATTCACTTTACAGTCTTCATGAGTTTGCCAAAAGAGTGCACTTATTTTACATCATAACAAAGGGTTGATTATTTAGATTAGTTGAATGGGTACAAATGTGAGACTATTGCATTAATTCTGTTCTATTCTGCTCTGCAAAGCTAATTAATAACTAAGTACAGTTGTTTATATGTTGGAGTTAGTACTGGCTTATGCCCGGGAAGCAATTTCTACATTATATGAGGCATGTCCATCAGAACCTGTCCATAGAGGACACCTGTCCACAAAGGACACTTTTTGATTTTCCCGTGACTGTCCTTTGTTCACAGGTTAGACTGTATTTAACTTAAGAGTACAAAAAAACCTGAGTTTAAATCAAACTTAATTAGATTATATTTTACATTGATTTAAATTTATGTGCACATTGTATTTCTGTCTTGAAAATTGCTGGAAAAATTTATTACCTTTTTTGCCTAATGCTACTTGTTTGATTGAGTTTATAGCACATTAGTGTAAATATTTTGTATGAGAACTAATTATATAGGCTCAATGAACCTAATGCTCCTCTGAAAGAATTTACTGCACCAACTTTCCAGCTGTCATGATCTTCATGCTCATTGTCAGCTTTATATTTGTGATCACTTTTTGTAAGTATTTCTATTTGTCCCTCAGTCTGATAGTCCCCTACTTCTCTGCATTTCAAACATTACAAACTGCATCCCCCAAACTTAATTGAATACAAAAAAAATGCTGACACAGTTGAAAGGAGGGATTGAGTTATAGCGATACCTCCGGCATACAACTCAAAGGAAACTTAAATATAACTGGCCTGGATATTTCCGGTCATACTGCATTGATACTCGAGACCACTGAAGATTTATGTAGGGTTATTGGTCATATTGCGTGGCTGGGGGGAGGGTTTTTGGCATTATTTTGAAATAATCTATTCTAACTGACCTTTTGTTTGTTTTTTGCTTTTTTATTATAATTTCTTCTCTAAGGTTACAAGATACTGTGATATAAGATACTTTGGTAGGAATTATTTGTATTGTTTTGTATTGTATTGTACAAGGGTGTGAAATTTCAAATTTATTCTACTTATATCTGTTTATCTCCTGTTCACTGCAAAATTTCGCTTGTCTAAAGATTAGAAAAATATTTTTCTACTGACAATTAGGATAGTTAGTGTTTCTTGTCAACTACCCAAATATGACTTAGACAAGTCAGCCAGTGAAATTCCACACCCTTGTATTTATTATGATTTAAAGCTCTCCTGGGCTATAAGCTCAGGGTGAGCTATTAGGATCACTCAATGTCTGTCGTCTGTTCACACATAGTTTCCTTAACGCTCTAGCAAGCACACTTTTGCCTCAATTGTCTTGAAACTAAGTATGGATGTTAGCCCCAATCATATCTCGGATATGTTTAGCATGGGTTCCCTTTGGTCCAAAAGTAGGTCACTGAGCTCAAATATGTTCAAACATAGGTCACAATTCCTTCCATGGAAATCCAAACTTTCTACAAATGAAATATCCTGGAATTTTGTCTGAAATTTTGTTTTGATAAAATCCCAGTCTGATTTATGTAAGTGTATTCTAGGGTAAAAATCTAGGTCACTATGAACCCGGGTTGATAGCGCAGTTGGTAGCGCGCCAGGATTTGGAATCTCAAGCCCGAGGGGGTGCGGGTTCAAATCCCACCCGGGGAGGTTATACCCTTCCAATAAAATTTGACAATATTGTCGATTTTCTTCCATTGATTAGATAATATGGAGAAGTTACTGGCCTTGTGGAAGGGAAGGTGAGTACTGGGTATAGACAATGGTCCAGGAAAGCTAGGTTAGGTGCGCTAGACGCCGTAAAATGACATAAATTGTGTTGACACAACGTTAACTCCAATAAGTTAATAATTAATAATAAATAAAACTAGGTCACTATGCCCTAAAATGGAAATACCTTGTTGACACTTTATAGGCTTCATTTACATCCTGAATATCCTTGAATGTTATCTTTATGGTTGAGCCGCAGCCTACATAGTGGTTAGCATGTCTGACTTCGAATCCGGAGGTCTTTGGTTCTTTCGCCGTCGCGGTAGGTCATACCCTGTACATGAATTGTCGGCATCAAGGTAGTGTAAGTTAGTACTGGTGATAGAAAAGTGTCCAGGAAACTGTACTAGGAAGATCTGGCCATCATATATATAACCTAAATATGTGTTAAATGCCACATTTAAATCAATTAAAAAAAAATCTTTATGGTTAATTTGATTATTGCTAGGTCCAGTTCAAGTATGGGTCCCCTATAAGGTCAAAAACTTGGTCACATTGCTCAAATATGAAAAAAATCTTATCACAAAATGCCATATTTCCTATCGGAATACCCTGAAATTTTGTGAAAAAGTTTTTAAGCTTAACTGGGGTCAAAACATTAGGTCACCTTGCCCAGATATGGTAGAACTTAGTTTACACTTTTGAGGGGTAATTTTACTATCATACCACATACCAAAGATTTCATTCCTTGATTCTTATATTTTTCTGATTTATGTAAATTATCCATGGTATTTGGGTGAGCGAGAAAGGGCTATCATGGCCCTCTCATTTATATGTTTGATTGTTGTACATTGTACATTTCTAAATTTATGTCATTTTTCTTGTCAATTTTTCAGTTTACTCAGAGTGTAACTATGGTTTGCTAGAGCATTATAAACATCAACAAGTATAAAACATCAACATTTCACGTAAGTATAATGTTATTCTTGTCATTACTTAATACTGAAAATACCACAGGGAATTGTCAAGTTACCTCCCTTTGATTTTTCAAACATACCTTTTATATACTTATATATCGTCGACGTACCTAAGTTCGCGACCAACCTTGATTCGAGGCCATTTTTGTTTATGTTCATACTCTCACGAGATTTTGAAATCGAGGCTATAAACTGACGTCAAGTTTACTACTGGGTTTACTCTACAGTATTGATCTGTTAACTTAAACAGAATGTGTTTTAAATAGTTTTTTTTTTTGCTAAATTTGTTTGAGATTACACAATTACACACTTTTTCTTATTCAAAAATATGTTGATTTTCACATTAACAATTTATTTACCGAAAACATAAAAATTACTTAACCACAAAGTTTGTCTGCATTTTTTTCATCAAATCTGTGATACAAGACACAAAAAAGTATTTTTAATTGGCCTTTTTTCAATGACGTCACAGCCCGCGAATCTAAAGTACTTGATTTAAGATGGCTGCCGTAATACAGTCGTAGTTTGTTTTTATGTGTTTCAACTGTTTTTTATTGCATTTCGGACAGAATTATTAATTGATTGATATTGGTGCAAAATAAAATGATAGTGTCAATTAAGCAGGTTAAAAATGACATTAAATGTTTTAAGTGACTTTTTATGTTTCAAATGCTTAACAGCACAAATCAAGTTTAGTCCTGGATACAAGGGGTACAACTGCATTTATGATATTATCAATAAGTATATGAAAGGTATATTTGAAAAATCAAAGGGAGGTAACTTGACAATTCCCTGTGGAAAATACGGATTTACTTAATAGTTCATTTCCATAATAAGCATTTGTATATGGTATCTATGAACAATTATCTACTACTATCTACTACTATTTCTTTTTTTTGCATCAAACGATTCTAATAACCCAAATTTTCTCATGATTCAATGACTAACACAATGCTGCTGATATACTCTTCATATACAGTCTTTATAGACTGGCAATTTGGCCAAAAGGCTAAGTTATATGACAAGTTATTCGTTTGTTTGGTATTACGCCATAGCAACACATTGTATAGGTCATATAATGGCGGTCTACTAAGCGCATACTTTTGTCAGTGACTGACAACTGCCCTACATAATAAAAAATCATTGGTAGGAGGGAGAATGGCCGTAGAAATAGTTTATGACCAAGCTCCATGAAAGTATGTACCGCCCGGCAATTGAACCCTCAACCTGTTAATCAGTAGTATTGGGTGCTACCAACTGAGCTAGCCGGCGGGCTATACAAGTAAAAAACTATTGACAATTCTATTCCACAATTTTTATTAATCGGAGAAATCGGTTGGGCTCAACTGACTGACTTTCCGATTATAATCATTTGGATGCCAAAATTTATATCGCTTAATTCTGGTCATTGTCTTTCATAACCATGCAAAAAATACATATATTTCAATGATTTGAATGTTGTCGATCATTATTTGATATTTAATTCTCTTGCTTCTTAACTTAATGTAAACAATATGGCACCAGTTCACTCATCTGAGTGAAAAAAAACACAAAGTAAACTATTTTACATGCATGGGTGAAAGTTTTCAGGCATATGCCTGAAGTTCAGGTTTTCACAACAAATTAGACTATGTTTTGCTATTAAATTATGAAGAAATATGATTTCAAATTACAGTTTTCAGGTTTTTCAAAATTTTCATCTTGCACCCATGTACATGTCTTCATGTTTATTTGTGTCAATGGATTGTTCTAGGATATCATCATGCAGTCTTCCCTTTAGTTGGTTTACAGCACAAGTCCTGTTGGGCTACCAGGTAGCAATTTTCACTAGCTCGAATCAAAAAGAGAAAAAGGTTTGTCCGTTATATCTTATTTTTGTTCATCTAAGGCATCAAACAATATAACTGATCTATTTTTTTCACCATTTTGTCACCTATTTTCGCGAGCATCAACACAAAGAATTAAAGGCCCCTCAGGCAGAAAAGTTTGTTTTGATCATGTGTATTTTATTGTATTTATTGAGAAACATATATTCATGCAAATTTTGAAAATCATTTGTTTCAGGTGTGTGACTACTGACTAGTGTGTGAGCTTTTCATTGTGTGGCGGGGTATTTTCAGCCGAGGAAACTGTGGTGTGCCACCTAACTATAGTGGTAAGGGGCAGGTAATCCAGACTAATGAGACAAGTACTTACTTTGTCTCTACTGACAGCTCATGTTATTTGAGGGAGACTAATAGTTATGTTATGAATTTACTTCCCTTATATAATGATAGTTGTCACATGACTTGAATAATGCTGGTAAAATGGAAAAATGTAAACAATTGATGTGATTTCTTTTTGCTACTCTATAAATGAAAGATTGGTGGATGTATTGAGCAAAAAAGTAAACAAATTAAAGAGACTACCTATTATATTTATTTATTATAGCGCTTAGTAACACAGAAATAGATGCAAACAGGGTACACTGGTTAAAAAAAGAAATATTAAAATCATTTAACTATAAACTGCTTTTACAACTTTCTGAAACTCTATTTAGTACACTGTACATTGTGAATGTGTGAAGGAACTTTTGGGAGGGCAGTGTATATACATGTACTTACAATTTAATTCTCTTCATAGAACAAATGTAGGATGTCTGACTGCTGCAGTATGACCAAAACAATGTTGAATTGCCCTATACATTACATAACATGATATCTTGGGTTGAAGTTATCTTCAACTTTACAGTAATTATGATATAGAAGCATATTATTCTGGAAGTGTTCTATTTGTTACCATTGCAACATGTTCTTACTTAGGCCACAACAAATTGATCATATGTTCTATGGCTCGCTCGCGCCTTAATTTTGACGGTTTTTACAAAAAGAATATTTTTATTTCCTCGCTCGCTCATAAAAATTAGGTCAAACCGCTATATAAAGCAAGTGAATAAAGACTTTATTTTCTTGTCTTCGCTCGCTGGCCCCATTTTTTTTCAGAAAAATCTGTAGAACATATGATCAACTTGTTGTGGCCTTATCATCCTTTAAAAATTCTAAGTTATTAACTTCAAGTTGTAAACTGTTTCAGAGTTAATTGTGTTGTAAGAACAGGCCAGATGATGCTGCTGTCAGAAGACATCAAAATTCTGTGATAATCTTGAAGGATATAGAAGTGTTTGTAGTTGTGATAATCCTTTGATGTTACAATAGCCTATATTACCAGTATGTATAGTCAACTTGTTCCTTTATTGATTTAGTTTTTAGCAGGATTTTTCAACAACAAAAATCGGCTCCGTTGTCATTAACAATTGTGTCAAAGTTTTCTCTTTACCCTATATTTCTGCCACTTATTGTCAGATCTTTATGAAACTATGTACAATGTTAACATACCATGTGATTAACAAAATTAAAAATAATCACAACTTTGCCTGGCTATATTTTGGATTATTTACCTTTGTAATTTTTGTGTTAAAAGTTGTTATTATGTTGAAATCTCTGTCATTTATGGTTAGATCTAAATGAAAATCGGGCTTTTAATGTTTTTTCAACATTACATTTCTTGTTGCACCATATTGATGCTTTTTCAGTTTCTTAGGCATTCTGCTAACCTTTTAGCATAACTGGACCATTTTCTGTACCTGTCCTTAAAAAAGTTGAAATGCTGTTTAAAGGTATACAGGCAAATGACTGAGCCTAAAGTAGAGAATTAAGTTAAACAATGTTAAGTACATAATAAGAAATCACTTGCCAATAGATTTTCTAAATACAAATTTCTGAACAAATTAAAGCATATGTATGTGACATATGCAGTTTTGAAAAAAAAGTAGGATACCAAAGGAATTGCCAAGCTATTTATAATTCATGTATTATTTGTTGTGATATTTCAGACTTTGAAGAATTTAAAAAAGCTTTGACATACCAGTAGCTATTATAACCATCAATAGAGCTGAATATTTATTGAAGTAAGTTGTCGTCTATTGTAGCAGAGTTTTATTATTATTTCACTTGTACTCCCTTGCCTTCAATCTAGCTTGTTTCGGGACACGGGGAAGTGTCTGCTCAGTTGGTAGTGCGCTGGGTTTTCAAATCTAGTGTCCGAGGGGGGTACAGGTTCGAATCTCACCTGGGGTGGTTAATACCCTTTCTTGAAAATTTGACAATAATGTCAATTTTCCTCCAATAATAGGTTGATTGAGAAGTTTCCAGTCTTGTGGAAGGGTAGGTGAATACTGGTTATATACAAGGGTCCAGGAAAGCTAGGTTATGTGCTGGATGCCGTAAAATAACCAAAACATGTTGACATGGCATTAAAACCAAAAAGAATAAAGAAAAACCAGGATTAAAACAAAAGAATTACAAAAACAAAGAATTACATAAAGCTATAACTGATTACAAATTACATGTATAAGTAATTTATTAAGTATTCACATGTTTATTAGGGGAGGCCCTGACAGCCATTAATTATCCACTTGAATGAGCAATACCCCTAGAACTTTAGCTTAGTAGAAGTTGGTCTATAAAGTGCAAATCAAGTGTACTTCATATAAACTATAGTGTGAATTAAACTGAACTTAGAAAACTGATAGGAATACTAAAATTGGTGTAGTTGATCGAAAGTGTACCCTTGGTTATAACCTTTTTGTTGGGTTTTAATGCCATAGCAACACGGTGTTAAGGTTATGTCACTGCAGTCAGTTCACCTACTCTTCGTTCCTAGGAAAGATAAATTTCTGGATTTAGCTGTTAACCAACTACTAGGCGCATACTTCCGTCAGTGACTGACTACTGCTGTACATGCATTAGAATCAGTGGTAGGAGTGAGAATGACCCTAGAAATTATTTCATGACCTAGCTCTGCCAAAGTATGCCCCCCCCCCCCCCCCCCCTGGGAATTAGACTTGTGCCCTGTGGACTTAGCTAGCCGGGTGGGCCTATTATAACTATATTTGATTTATTTCAGAACATTGACTTACTTCTGAAGACACCAGAAAGAACTGTAGATAAGATAATTGTATTTATAGATGTTCTTTTTTTATGTAAGTATTACAATCATTCCTATATCCAACAAGTTTGAACTCTGGTATTAGTCAAAATTGTGCTAGGCTAGTGAAATTACTGACTTTGTGTAGTTGAACAAGTTGATAATTCATCCCTTTACTATGCAACATAATAATTGGGCTTGTGTTTGAGAAAATTTTATGGCAATGACTGGTAATAGATTAGCTCAATCATTTTTGCGTTTTATTGTTGTCCCATTTTATCATTCTTAAGTTGATGACAGGTTGTGTAATGTTATCACCCATGACCAGTGACTTGTTCAGTGAATGGATGACAATGGTGACTTGTATGTCTGGTCTTTGAGATAAAAATATTTTTCATTTGTCTTTACCATATCTAATCAGTATGCTTGACTACAGGACAATTTAGATCAGTTGAACAATGGGATCGACCTACCAGTGTACTCTTTTAAGTGTATAAGTCTATGTCAGAGTCGCATTCAACAATGCGAGCGCTCTGGGCGACAACAAGCACTCTTATTAATTAAATGCGGGTGCGAGTGCTAGCGATTCAGCTCGACGGGTGTTTCCCTTAGATATTAAAGATAGCGGCTGGAAAAATTAAAAATTTTATCCTAAAGAATAATCCCTGAAAAGTGGGTCGCAAACGTGTGTGTTACATGTAACATAACATAAATAGAACTTATTTGGTACCGTACATTGTATCATAATGATTCATATATGATAAAAAATGTGAAAGATCTCATATGTATAAGCAGAAATAATTGTCACCCACCCGCTACTTTCAATAATGTGCTGTTTGACACCATCTTGGATTTTACTTGCAGTAGTTCAATAGCTTAACAATTTACGAAGCAGGCACTCGCTTGAGTGCTTGCATTGTTGAACTCATCTCTGATGTTATATAAATTGCCTTTATGATAATTTAAAGACAAAAATGATTTCAAAACGCCATTATTGAGACAAAAACAGATTCACTGACATGGTTTTACAAAAGTTTATACTTGTGGTCATTTGAATGTTTGTAGGGTTTAATGCCGTAGCAACACATTGTATAGGTTATATCACGGTGGTCTGTCAACCTACTCACTGTTCTTGGAAAGGCTAGATCTTTGGATTTAACTGTAAATCAACTACTAGGCACATACTTCTGTCAGTGACTGACTACTGCCCTACGTGATTTAGAATCTGTGGTAGGAGGGAAAAGGCTGTAGAAAACTATTTCATGACCAAGGTCAACGAAAGTATGCCCTGCCCAGGAATCAAACTTCAATAGGACCCCTCGATCAGTTGACTTGTGCGCTATCAACTGAGCTAGCCTGTCGGTGACATTTGAATGATGGTGAAGAATTACAAAATTTAAAATGCGTGTGACTTAGTTCATCAGTTGATGATACCATTGACTCAAAACCATTCATCAGTTTTGTTTATGCCCTTTCCAGGAGCTGTTTGATGTAACTAAATTATTAGATCTTGGTGCTATACAGCATTCACCTTTTGGTCTAACAATGCTAGTCTTAATATATTGTACATGTAAGCAATTGTTGCATCTAGTGCCATAGAAACCTAGCCTGGCATCACCTATGTGATCTTTACAAACTGGCCTGCATATGAAGTACAATTTAAAACATTGCTTTCTAAACTTTTCTTATTTGAACAATTATGATAATATTGTCTAGAGATAATTTTCAATCATTACCTGTAATTTGTTGTGTATATTTCTATCATTCAGGTTGCTGAGTGTGTTATCATAATATGAAGTCTTTGAAGTCTCTTCTGAATTTTCAGGTTAGTTTTTTTAAGGGATGGCAACGACTATCAAAACCAATACTCGAGTACTCTGTCATTTTTCCGATCGAGTACCTGGTTAATCGGATAAGTTTCAATGATCTTCGAAGATCGAAGATTTATCAATCAATATCAACACCGTCAGCATGCTATTTTCATTTTCTATGTTCTATTTATTGAATACATGTAGATATTATTCGAACTAAAGTTTATGTCCTTTCTCAAGTGGAAAGCTTTATTTGTAACGTATAAACCACGATAAATAAAATCAAGAATTATGTACAAACACACCTTTGTCTGTTGAGAAATCCCATAAATTCTAGTTTCGAATAAGAACGATTCGTAACTATAAATAGAACTGCATGGCAAGGGAGGTAACTCAGAAAGACCAATAAACAAAGAAATTAAACGACAACATATTTTATAGCATTTAATCGATGCATATTCTAGTTTAAAACATGTATAACATTTCAAATATCTTTTTCTTCTTAAAATACTTTAATCTAACATTCATAATACAATTCGGCCCTTAGCGGTTTTCAAAACAAATTCTGCTACAAACTGTAACACGATTAAGGTGGCACACCACAGTTTCAGAGCCGCATTGTCGAAGTGGCCAGGGTCAAATTTTTAAATGATAGAAACTTTGGCAGTTGGATGGCATTTTTGAGGTTTAAATTATTTTTGTTTGTTATATTTGAAGTTTCAACAGCTAGTATTGCACTTAAGTTATTAGGTACAATGGGTTTTAAGGGTATTGGCCGAGGTATTTCGAAAAATATTTGTCAGATGCGAATGCATGGATTTGCGGAGCTAGCACAGAAATCAGCTGTTCATTTTCAAGGTATCTCAGAAATTGGAAGATTAGAGCAATAAAGACATGGTGGACTTAAATTCCTATTTCCTTGTTATTTTCTGATTTTGCAGGGTTTAGCGAACAAGAATCAGTGGGGTATGTGGGCTATCATCAAAATTAAGTGAAATTCACTATTTTTGTCACCTATTTTCGCGTCCGGGAAAGAAAAGAAATCCATGCTTGTAAAGTGGAAAAATGATTTTGATCATGCATTGTTAATTATTTACATTGAGAAACATATATGTATGTATGTATGCTACTTTAGAAATTTGTTTGTTTCAGGTGTGTGATTTCAGGCTAGTGTGAGAGCTCTTTATTGTGAGTCTTGGATTTTAGAGCCGAAAAGCCCAGGAAACTGTGGTGTGCCTCCTTAAGGTAAATCAATGAATTTCAAAGTTTATTTCCTCACGATGAATTTCACTCTTCCATACTTTGCCACCATTATACCAGTAAAAGCCCATTGTTTTGCACCTGAAATATAAGAGTTAAAACGGTATTATGCCTTTTTTCAAGGTAGGTAATGCAAAAGTAGAAAATTGGCACAACAAAAAATTGAAAATGTTGTCAACCAACTCACATTGAATATTTCTTGAAGTAAAACACTTCATTTGTATTTTTATCTGTTTTCACTCATTTTAGTCCAAAGATAAGCTATAACATCACATTATATTGTCCAATTTACATGAATTTTGAGGCCTCAGTGCTATATCAGTAGTAAACAGACAGTGGCTGCATTTTTAAGTTCGCATGAATTTAGAGCTATCCTTTCATACTGTTATTATACCCCCGCTTCGAAGAAGAGGGGGTATACTGTTTTACCCTTAGCAACTATAACATGCAGCAGCCTAATACTTAGCATATTGCTTCATCCCATAGTCCCATGTGGTGTAAAGCAATTTCATGCTCCTTGCTCATTTACTTCCTGTTTGTCGCATATTTTTAGATTTTTGCGGGGGTATCACTAGTGAGCATTAGCTCACAGATTTACTTGTTGTTGTTGTACTCATCATGCTTTTTGCACTTAAGTGTTGCAATGTTAAGTAGAGAGTCCATAGTTATGTTCAGCAGAAATGCCAGATGTCTTTGGATTGTTAGCATATAGAGAATTTTGGAACTGAGTTTGACTGGCTTTGCGCTTTCGAAAGAAATATCTGGAACTTATATATTTTACCGACTTTTTCCTGATGGAATGGTAATTTTTTCGCTTATCATTTTGACGCAGTTGTATGTACATCTGACTTTTTTGCGGAACTGTAACACCTACTGCCCTTGCCAGCAAAACTGTTGACCGTACTTTTCCGACACTCCTAGAATGAGTTGCAGAATGGCATAAACCTGCAAAATTCCTACTCCAGCATGTTGTTTTAGGAGCTAAGTTGTACACAGAAGCATGCATGCTTTCACACATATTTGTATTATACAGTCTACACAGATTCTTTAGGTCATCCACACTGAATACCGCATTTATCTCCGCCTGTACAGTATTGAGATCCACACTGTTCAGTTGAAGGTGAACATCATAAGGCAAAGATTTAGTCATGTAGGTCTGTAGATGGTGCATGCACACTGTTGAATGCTCCCGGCAGAACCTGTGATGACCACTGAGACACCGCGTAATGAACTTGATGGCTAAGCAGCCTTTGTGTACAAATTGATATTTTTTAAATTTTGCTGTTCCTGCCTCACCCTTGTCTGGATACAAGATGCCAGCTTTTGCATGTATAGGGCCTCTGAGTACTGTGCTGGAATACTAGATAGTTTAAGAGCTTTTACATGCCTTTCCAGTGTGCGCAGTCTGTGGATAAAACATTTATAATGAGTAAACTCAATTGCTTTCTCACTTTTGTAGTCCCGAACTGCCTTTGCTACCTGCGCGCTAGCATCTGTGGTAATGGATTGTACCTTTACCAGCCCGGGACTGCAAATGCTATCCAGGCTGTTTATGCAAGAGTGACCTTTTGCTGGAGGCAATGGATGGTTCGATATTAAATGTCTTCTTGCATGATGTGGATGTGTGATTGCATTTTCTTTTTCTACAATGCTTGTTGCTATTGCAGTTGCAACGGGTAGTGGCCTTGTTGTAGAATGGTCTATAGCCACTCCGAAACTTTGCTGAGCTGCCTCAAAGCCCCATCTTCGTCTTCTAGATAAAGACACATCAAACTGCACATCCACAGTGCTGCTTTGACCCGCTAGTTTCTTCACGGTACTGATATGGCGCTGGTTCTCCTTCATTGTCGATTCATTGAAACGGGAAGAGCTAGGTGGCTTTATGTTAAGGCAGGTTAGCATCAGTCGCATGTCATCAATACCCGCCTTACTCTTCATGACTGGCAAAAGAAGCATTTCATTGAGTGCGCTTGAAGGGGGACCCCTGTGCCTAGGGACTGTTTCAGACATGCCAAAGTTTGGCACCACCAAATTGCATTTGCTACATTTGCCCGACAATGTTACATGCAGGCCTTGCCACTTTTCAATCTTGATTTGTAAGGCGGCTGGTGATTGACACTGGTGAACAAGTCATATTGAAGCAATTTCTCCAGCTTCTCAACACTAACAATAATGTTTTCATCAATGATGTCACTCTCACTCTCAATGTTGGTTTCAGGTTGGGGTCTTAGCCGGTACGGTATACTTGAATCATCCATATCTTGGCTCGGGTGAATAACATCTTGAGCTTGTGTTGTGTTGAGTCTTCGCTGAATAGAAAGAATTTCCTCATTGTTACTAGGTGAGTTCGCATTGTTTTCAGAGATGCCACAGTTATCAGTTAAGTTTTTATCACACTGCACTTTGTTAAATCCTGTATGTCCTTTTTTAATTGTGTTGCGCGTTTGCTTTGTTTTTGTGATTGCTATGTATTTTTGATCTAGTTTGATATCTGCCCATGATTGAAAACAGTTCAAAATAATCCAATTATATGATAATATATATTTAAAGTGTAACTGCTTTGCAGGTAAGACTCTAAATAAATAATTCTTCCTTGTAGTATAAAAAGTCATTGCTTCTGCTTTTGATTAAGTCCCAAAAGATAATCTGACTATCCTGCCATTAATGTGAAGAGCAAATAAAGGATTAGTGACTTGGTATTTGTTGCTGTATTGATCATATACAATAGTGTTGAAACTGTAAGACACTTTGGATTGTCTCCCTTGGATCATACTGTTGGTCACCTTGTGGCATTGTTACTTTCTTCAGATAAAGATACATTTGAACTGTTTTCAACTGGAAAACTAGTAGCTACTTTTTCATACAATATTCAATGTAAATTAAGCCTCATGGGCCTTTAAATTGTTCTCAAAGTGTCAAAAATAATGGAAAACTCTGTGCCGCAAGTGGCATTTTTGGGCTTTTTTGGTGAAAGTTCAGTGTATTTGTGCTTCTCATGACTTTCTCAGATTATTTTCTGACTGAGAAGAAGCATCAGACAGGTTCTAGCCCAAAGTTTCAGTAGTACTGGTTGGTAACACTTTTTAAAGGCCCATACTACAGACAGCATTGATTTGGCAAAAATCAGCCAAAATCCACTGAAATCATCATGTTATTAAAACACCTGGCATGCATAGAAAAATCAACAAAATATAAGTTTTTTTTACATTATTTTTATTACAAAGTAACCACTGTACACAAAAAAAGCACTTTTAAGGTAATTACAAAACTTTTTAGGTATCCTTAAGGTGGCACACCACAGTTTAGCAAACAAGAACCAGTGCGGTATGTGTGGCTATCATCGGAATTAAGTTTACTGTGAGGTTGTCAGAATATGCGAAATTCACTATTTTTGTCACCTATTTTCGCGTCCAGGAAAGAAAAGAAATCCATGCTTGTAAAGTGGAAAAATGATTTTGATCATGCATTGTTAATTATTTACATTGAGAAACATATATGTATGCTTATTTAGAAATTTGTTTGTTTCAGGTGTGTGATTTCAGGCTAGTGTGAGAGCTCTTTATTGTGAGTCTTGGATTTTAGAGCCGAAAAGCCGAGGAAACTGGTGTGCCTCCACGATTAAAGGTAATTAAATATCATAAGAGGCCGAATGACGTAAGCGACTTAAGTGTTCAATAATTGCACGTGACTAACTGTTGATTGCTCCATTGAATTAACAATATCATTTTTGCACCTCAACAAGGGTGTTTTGATTGATAATGGAGATACATCTCCAAATTTTGGGGCTAATTAGATACGCCAATCTTTATTATACCCCCGCTTTGAAGAAGAGGGGGGTATACTGTTTTACCCTTGTCCGTGCGTGCGTTCGTGCGTCCGTCCGTTACAAAATTTCCGTCGCAGTTTTCTCAGCAACTATTAGCAGCCTAATACTTTGCATATTGCTTCATCCCATAGTCCCATGTGGTGTAAAGCGATATCATGCTCCTTGCTCATCTACTTCCTGTTTGTCGCATATTTTTAGATTTCGTTAAATGAAAGTTACATTATGATAGTCATATTTCTCACTGCGGGGGTATCACTAGTGAGCATTAGCTCACAGATTTACTTGTTATCACAAAAATAGATATTTCCGAGTAATCGAATGTCAATTTTGTTGACCAACATTGGGACGATGTTAGGATTGAATTGTTTTGTTTATTACAAACACATGTCAAATTGTCAGATCGACTTTCGCACCTTTGAAACTCGGTTAACCGGGTACTCGTTGCCATCCCTAGTTTTTTTAGCTTGACTTTTTTTGGAGAATAGTGGGGGTGATACTACTAGGATGAGTGTTGAGGTTGGTTCAAGTTATGTGTTTGACATTTTATTATCTGTGCAACCACTGTAGAGTCAGTTATTTATGTATATATGTCTATGAGATTACAGTTTTCAACGCAACTTTTCACTAGAATTCAGAGCAACAGATAACCAGCGTATTTGTGTAATTACGCAATAAAAAATACAAGATACCCTTTAAAAATAGTTTTAACGCGTACCGAAAAACGTTGAAAAAAAGGTTTACTAAAAAAAAAAAAATCGCCGACGATGCGTAATAGGGCCGCTTATAATGGAATGGTGCGTCGCGGAATATGGTTGATCATTTTCACCCAGGCGCTTACGTAATCAAGCTTCTGTAATCAAGCGTCCAAAATGGTGACAAAAAGGCCGTAGAAAGTCTACATTTGAGAAGAAATCACAGAAAAATGATATTTTTTCGTACTTTAAGGCTGATAACTAGTCGGAAAATATTGTAAATAGTGTATGGAACGAAATTATTGTAAGCAGGGTGACTGACAATCTCCGTAAACAGAGATCCTGTTCTACTCGCGTTGTCGTACTGGATACTTAGTCAATGCAAGGTCATGTCGAGATGAACTTTGTGTCGGCCAATCAATGCGTAGCTTTCATCTAGGCGAAAACACTATTAATCACATTTTGATTTCGTAATTTCTATTTTTAGACCATGCAGTTAATGCAAATTTAACAACAGTATTATTCACAGTCTGCGATTGGGTGGCTCATTTCAAATAGTGTGACGTAGACGATGTAAACAAGTTATGTATCATAACAATTTCGTCATGAATATTATGATGAGAAAAGGTCACCTGAACGTGACCTTCGTTTGGAAAAGGCCAGATCTAAATTAGCAAGTATGCGAACGAAAAATTTTAGATCGGGTTTTAATCAGATTGGTTTATAGTTAGTTTCTTATTTTAAATAAGTGAGAGATGAGCTTCCTAATATTTTCTTGTGTTTTGGTATTTTTTCTAGAACTTAATTAATCATAGTTGGAATTTACTAAATATTTAACCTATGACTGAAGTATGATTAAACATTTAACTTTCTATCATTACACCTAATAATATAAGCTGTCTGGCTAGCTCAGTTGGTAGCATGCAAGACTACTGATCGAGGTGTAGTAGTTATGATTCCTGGGTGGGGCATACTTTCATGGAGCTTGGTTATGAAATTATTTCTACGGCCATTCTCACTCTTACCAATGATTTTCAATTATGTAGGGCAGTTCTCAGTCACTGACTAAAGTATGCGCTTTGTAGTTGGTTAACAGCTGAATCCAGAGATTTAGCCTTTCCAGGAGTGAGTAGGTTGACTGAGTGTTGATATATGACCTATACAATGTGTTGCTATGGTGTTAAAATCAACAAAAACAAACAAAAAAGTAATATCAATAAATACATATGTGATATTTATATTACAGTTACCTAGATCTAACCAAGTCATTATTAGATAAAGATGAAACCTTATGTTGTATATCAACTTGAAGTTACGAGGTAAGAGTTAACTACCTATTATGTTGGTTTTACTTGCATTTATCCAAGTTTTAAATTTTATTTAAAATAACTGTGGATATCCCAGGTACTTATCTATAAAAAATGATTCTGTTTATGTTTTCTTATTTTGCAAACTGTAGGAAAAATGTATTCTATTATGTGTTGGGCTCTTGATTTGGAACAGAGAAAATAATAAATCTTGTGAAAATTGACCTAAGAAATTAATCATTTTAATCCGCCCAGCTAGTGCAGTTGGTAGCACGCAAGTCTACTGATCGAGGACGAGGGGTCATAGGTTCGATTGCAGGATGGGGCATACTTTTGTGGAATTTGGTCATGAAATTATTACCACGGCCATTCTCTCACCTACCAATGATTCTTAATTATGTCGGGCAGTTGTCAGTCACTGACGAAAGTATGCGCGTAGTAGTTGGTTAACAGCTAAAGCCAGATATTTAGCTTTTCCAGGAAAAGTGAGTAGGTTGACTGACTGCCATTATATTACCTATACAATGTGTTGCTTCAACCTTAAACCCAACAAAACAAACAATCATTTTGTATACATTAAATTTAGTTTTAATTGTGTCGTTAAAGAAGTGTAATGTATTATTCAGGTCAATTTGCAAGAACGATAGGTGTTCTTAAATCAGAAAACCACAAGATGTCCAGTAATATTGATCAATATTTTAGACATGTGATAGTTACCTCCCTTTTTATACGCCCGAAGGGTCGTATTTTGTTATGGCGCCGTTCGTCCGTCCCTCTGTCCGTCCGTCCATCTGTCCGTCCGTCTTCCTTGTGTGGACAACTCCTTCCTCATTTCTTGGCCAATTTTCTATAAACTCCCTCCGATGATAAACATTAATGCGTAGTTGTGCCTAAAGTGGAGATAATTCTTTTTTTTTTCATTCATTTGAATTACTTCCCCTTTCATATATCTGTATAAGCAATATGTTAATAAAGTCAAAATGGCAAGCAATGAAAAACTTGTCCGGACAATAACTGAACCACCAATGTACCTAAGTTTACCAAATTTTATGTGAGGGTAGCCCTTGTGTCAAGGATATGCCCTATTGGTTTTGGGGCTCCTGGGTCAAAGGTCAAGGTCACAGGGACATCATATTGAAAAACCTTGTCAGGACAATAACTCCTCAACGACTGTACTTAGGTTCACAAAATTTTATGTGAAGGTTGCCTTTGTGTCAAGGATGTTCCCTTAAGGTTTTGGGGCCCCAGGTTCTAAGGTCAAGGTCACAGAGGCATCATATGGAATAACTTTGTCCATACAATAACTGAACCACCAATGTACCTAGGTTCACCAAATTTTATGTGCCAGTAGCCTCTGTGTCAAGGGTATGCCCTATTGGTTTTGGGGCTCCTGGGTCAAAGGTCAAGGTCACAGGGGCATCATATTGAAAAACCTTGACCTAACAATAACTCAACAACGATTGTACGTAGGTTCACAAAATTTTATGTGAAGGTTGCCTTTGTGTCAAGGATGTTCCCTTAAGGTTTTGGGGCCCCAGGTTCGAAGGTCAAGGTCACAGAGGCATCATATGGAATAACTTTGTCCATGCAATAACTGAACCACCAATGTACCTAGGTTCACCAAATTTTATGTGCCAGTAGCCTCTGTGTCAAGGGTATGCCCTATTGGTTTTGGGGCCCCTGGGTCAAAGGTCAAGGTAACAGGGGCATCATATTGAAAAACCTTGACCGAACAATAACTCAACAACGATTGTACATAGGTTCACAAAATTTTATGTGAAGGTAGCCCTTGTGTCATGGATGTGCCCTATAGGATTTTGGGCCCCAGGTTCATCGGTCAAGGTCACAGAGGCATCATATGGAAAAGCTTTGTCCAGACAATAACTGAACTACCAATGTATAGTGCGTACAATTTGACCCCGACCTCACCTTTCACATTTGCATCTAATTATCACCTACACATATCCCGGTGAAAATCAATACCACGCCTACTCTACACTTCGACTCGTTACGTATTTAAAATATAATTTAATATGTATAGAGTATACACAGCCCGCATGTATAACAACTTACGATTCAAATGCATTCAAACGGGAAACTCGTGTTCTTACATTTTTGATAACAATTAATAACAAAATGGGTGTGGGGATAGTGATTGTGGGGCTAAACCAACAACCTTTGAATTGGTAGCTAGCCTCATCGTACAATCCTCTAGTCCGGCCTATGTGCAATAGACATTCGTTGTACGCTTTAAATGTACTTTAAAATTAATCCCTGTGTTAAAATTAAATTCGAGCCTTGTCGATAAAATTCGATTGTTATCGAGCATTAATACTACATTCCTATTCAATGTAATGAATATTCTTGCATAAAGGTCAGGTCGGGGTCAATGTGTCCGCACTATACCTAGGTTCACCAAATTTTATGTGAGAGTAGCCCATGTGTCAAGGATTTGCCCTATTGGATTTGGGGCCCTTAGGTCAAAGGTCATGGTCACTGGGGCATCATATTGAAAAACCTTGTCCGGACAATAACTCAACAATGACTGCTCCTAGGTTCACCAAATTTCATGTGAGAGTTGCCCATGTGTCAAGGATGTTCCCTATTGGTTTTGGGGCCCCCTGGGTCAAGTTTAAATCATCAACCAGAAGATATCAAATTACCAAGCAGTGACTTCAAATGTTCAATCAATATGTTAATAAAGTCAAAATAGCAAACAATGGAAATAATGCTATATTTAATAATAATTGGTTTTGAGGCCCCTGGGTCAAAGGTCAAGGTCACAGGGGCATCATATGGAAAAACCTTGTCAGGACAATAACTAAACAATGCTTGTACCTAGGTAAACCAAATTTTAGCATATGCCCCTTTTGTTTTAGGCCCCTGGGTAAAAGGTCAAAGTCACAAGGAAATCATGAGGAAAAACCTTGTCCAACAACCAACTTTATCTAAGATCACCAAATTTTATGTATCAATACTCTTTGGGTCAAGGGTGAGAACTTTTGGTTCTGAGGCCCCAGGGTCAAGTTCACTGGAAGTTTGCATGGGAAAACTTTGTGCCGGTGATAACTCAACCATGGCTGTACCTAGGTTCTCAAAATCTTTGCTTTGGATAGCCCTCCAGTTAAGGATGGGACCTATTCTGATATCCAGGGGTCATTTATCAAGGTCACAGGGACTTCATATGAGATAGAACACAGCATGGACTGCACACGGGCGTATAATGCCCCACCCAGCGGAGCTCTTGTTCATATTTTACACTAAAAGGCCTTTATTTTCATACATTGGGGCCTTTATAAAAACCTTCATTTTTGTTTTGGCCTGCTAGGAGGCCTGGTATTCATTCAAGTCTGTAATTTAATGTATGCACCACTGACAGTTGAATGAAGTTTACCAATATGTACAATATTTTTTATTGTTATTATTATTATGATAGTTTTCATATAATAGAAATTGGATATTATGTTACAGAATCATCAAGTTCAGACTTGGTTGATGCAGATTTAAGCCGTCCACCTACCACATACGAAGATTGTATTAAATTACTCTGGGGACATCAAGGTATTGTTAAATGTATTACATAGAAAGAAAAATCTTAAGTTTCCTTCGCAGCTCAGTGAATATTCAACCCTTTCTTCACATTACTACTTTATTGAATGTAGATTTGTGATATTGCCCTTTATGTTGAACTTTGCACAACCAATGAAAATTTAACAAATTCCAATCTAACTGAAAATTTTAATACACATTTTCATTAGTTGAAACAATCTCTTGACTAAAATAAGTATAAATAGACGGATATTTCCCAACATATATCAGTTTGCGCTTACACTTTTAGCAGAGGTTATAAAGTGAAAGAGAGTAAAAAACAAATCTGGGTGATGCGCATGAGAGTATAGAAAATCATGTAACTTAAATATGCTACTGCAGTAAGATCTGATGGTCTTGCATTGACTTTCTTCTTATAAGTAATTTGTACTCAGTTATTTATCAAATTAAACTGATTTAAACCAGATCTAAACTTTTCTGCTTGCACACTCACTTATTTAAGATCTGGCTACTTCGTGTTTCAGGTCACATTCGGCCGACCTTTGCTTTTATTTGTATTTCAGTTTTGTGAAATTAATATTAGATGTAATAGATCATTAGGTGTGCAACCTTTTTATTTACATCTATATGCTTTCTCACAAATATATCCATGTGCTCTTTTGTGAACACCTAACCTTGTTCGTGAGACAAAATGTAACTGTAAAACTTGTTAAATTTTCCCATGTAAAAACACCACTCTCAGTTATTTATTATTTTGGGAAAATTCACGCTAAAGAATATCAATTTGAAAAACAGTAACCTTTATGAAAACCTTTATCTATGAAGGTCTGTTTATGATATAAATGTTTATATTCATTTAGGATCTTTTATCAACTCATGTAACAAGAGCTATGCAGATTGCTCTAAAAGATCAAAAACTGGTAAGAGTTTCTTATTATATTTCATTTTGATTGGATTATTAAATGTTTTTTTTTAAGATCTGTCTCATTTAAATCAGATTGCCAATCTGGCTAGTTAAGTAAAAGGTAGCACACAAGTCTACTGATAGATAGGTAGTGGGTTAGAGTCCTAGACTAGACATACTTCCATGGATTTTGATCATGAAATAATTTCTATGACCATTCTTACTCCTACCACTAATCTCAGAAAGTTAAGGGCCATTTTCAGTCATTGATGAAATTATATGCCTAGTAACAGGTTTAAAGCTAAATTCAGAGATTTTGCCTCACCAGGAATAGTATGTAGGTTGACTGACCTCTGTGATACGATGTGTTACTATGGTGTTAAATCCAACTAAAAAAAACAGTTAGTGGTGCTTTTCAAAAAAATCTAATGATATAAAGATCGTTAGTTTAAAGCAACAAAGAATAATAATATGGTCATTTCTTTTTGCCAATCAATTCCAAATGCTACTCAGTTATGTAGAATGTTGTACACTTTTTATACCCCCGCTTCGAAGAAGAGGGGGGTATACTGTTTTACCCTTGTCTGTGCGTGCGTCCGTCCGTTACAAAATTTCCGTCGCAGTTTTCTCAGCAACTATAACATGCAGCAGCCTAATACTTTGCATATTGCTTCATCCCATAGTCCGATGTGGTGTAAAGCGATTTCATGCTCCTTGCTCATCTACTTCCTGTTTGTCGCATATTTTTAGATTTTTGCAGGGGTATCACTAGTGAGCATTAGCTCACAGATTTACTTGTTGAATATCATATCATATTTATGTTACTGGTTCTTCTGACTTTGAACTCGGAAACTTATAAAATTGACTTAGGATAACTTTTTTCGTAAGAAAAGATGCACAGATTCTTTGTACCCTAATATTTCTGATATGTGTTTAACATTCCATATTTCAGGTGAAAAGAGTCAATGATAATGATGTATATATCTCAAGTTTAAAGATTGTTGTACAAGTATGTATAATTTCTTAGGTTTAGAATGTTGATAGTGATTACTCATTCGGAACACCCTCGACCTTTCATGAATGAATAATCTCGGAAGGATTCGTGGGGGGTCTTCACTGGATTTAGGTGATTTTACTACCTATGCGAGGCGAAGCACGTAACGGTTACGTAAAATAGTTCTTGTAGTTTACCCACAGATCTTTGTCTAAACATATTTATTTGTTTTAAATTGAAGCAAAAATTGTTCATTGGTATCATTGAACTGTGTAATTTTAAATTGACAGATTAAAAAGGGAACTTCAGTCATCGCCTAAATGATCGTGTATTTGTTTACATAGTTTCAAAATGGCGCCTAAATATGTCCAAGGTTATTCGTGAAGCGAATGGCCGAGGATGTTCCGCATGAGTGATTACTGTGTGAATTGCCAAAAACCTAGAATGATTACAACTTTGACCGTTTTGCGATTCTGTTAATTTTTCAGAATTATCTCCCTTTATATAATATGTACATATATAGAAAACTGCACAACCCATCCATTTCGTAATGGATTTCATCCAAACTTGAAGATAAATATGGTCATTGGGTGCCTACATACAAAGTCGAACATATTATTTGGATTTTGTGATTCTGTCAATTTTTTGTCAATTTTGAAATATGATTAATTTATCAACTCATGTGCATAGAAAATGAAATTTTCACTTGTGGCTATACCAATCCAGAAAATATATTTTCTGTGCTTACTCAGTAGAATAAAAATATGTCTTGCACCAAAGTTAAAGAATCTAAATGTATCTTTTGTTTTATTTACAGACGTATATGATGAATGCTGTACATAAACATTTATTTTCTACAATAACTGCATGTGTAAAATCAGACGACGCTCTTGTCAACAAAATGGCGAGAAATTTAGCAGAGCTTTGTTTACACCATCTTGAAGTAAGGCAAGAATTTGAGGAGAATATTCCAATGGCACATAAAGAATTGTCTAGATTGAACCAGTTTTGTACGCCTCTTGGTCGTACATTCTGTTTGAAAAGAGTAGTAACAGCTTTGACTAAACCTTTGTTCAAAAAAGAGGAAAATGAAGGTTAGTCTGGGTTTTCTGCTTTTGATCTTATCTTTTTCTTATTGTTTTAAATTATAACATAGGCTGAGGATACAATTCCAAGTCAAAAACACTCACATTTTTCTGTCTTAGTGGGTGTTATGTAGAGGAGCTCTACTGTATTGCTAGACAAATGATAGATTTCTACTCAAGTTCAATTAGATGGCAGTTTCTTCATAAGAACTTTTAACATGCATGCATAGCTAATGCTTTGCTCTTTTGAATGACTCCAACCTCTTCTGGATACACCTAAAAATAAATTCAAAGGTGAATTTCAAATACCATGTTCAGCGCAGATTTTGTTTGGTCGGCACAATTACGAAAAATCTGTATAGACAAATGAACGTTCATTTTGCTTACAGTTATCAGTGTATATTTACACTTTATTGATTTACAATGTTTGTGTATATTAATGAAAGTATGAAGGTTGATTTGTATGATGTTTAATCTGTTTTTATCTTTAGAACATTTGTATGTAGCATGTATTTATGTGTATTTTACAGATCTAGTGATGACATCTGATGACTTGTTACCATTACTCATTTATCTTATAATTAAATCACAGATACCTAACTGGTGAGATCATTTTATATTTTTAGCCCGATTTTTTAACAGTTGGGCAGGCGGTCGGGCGTCCGGTGTAGTTAACAATTGCGTTAAAGTTTTCGAACATAACATATCATCTGATGAACAAAATTAAAAAGTAACCACAACTCTACCTGGCTTTATTATGGATTATTTCCCTTCGTAAATTTTGCATTAAAGTTTTTTAATCTGGCTTTAATGTGGTTTCCACATTACATTTCTTGTTACCAAATTCAACCAAAAAACGGACATGGCTCTGAACGATACATGTAATACACTCACGTATGCCTTCCTTACACCAGTATGGTATACTATAGAAAGTTTATGTCCAATTTGTTTGCTCAGTCCATCAAATTTTGCCCTTTTGTTTTTATAGTAAAGATGTACTCAAGGATTTGAATTTATTGAATATACTTAATTTGAAGAATTTTTATATGCAAAATTTTTAAATACTTTTAATGTTGGGTCTTCACAACAAACTTTCATCAGTATTGGACCATGGGTCCAACAAAATGGAAAGCTTTACTACACAGAATTAAAGTTTACAAGAACATAAAAATCTAAGCAATTTATTTGTTAAATTATGTTGTACATTTCAAAGATTATGAATATTATGTAAAATGTTTTACTTGTATCTATATTTACAGGATGGCTAATCTAACATATATGAAGTACTTTCAAATGGTTAGTGTTTGAAACTGAAGAATTTAGGTTTGTAACAATTACATATCACAGTTTTATCTTTTATAATCTTTCGACTGATGACCTAAAATTATAGTCTACTTTCTGAAAGAATCTCATAGATTTGATTTTGGAATAGAAATATAAATGAACTGCAAATTATTGTGGCTAGCTTTTCTCACATTTGTCAAAGACATGTTTGATTATAAAAACAAAATGTTCTAGACTTTCTGCCATCTTTAATTGTGTGCATTCAACATGAAATCTTAACCAGATTGAGATAGGATAAAAATGTTGAAATAGACCATAAAAACAACAACAAACTTTAAGGTATAATGCTTTCTATGTACATGACTCAAATTTAACATGTAAATTGACTTGCAAATGTTAGAGAGTTGATTATATTTCAACTAGGAAAATAAGAAAAACCACTCGCAATTCATTCTCCCAACTTTTTTTATGTGTCAGAATTTAGCTTCTGACGTCTGCGACACATATACTTTTGATGCTCATTGCAACATGAAGTGATACAGGTAAATAGAGCAAATGACTGTCTAATCTATCTATCTGGCAGTTTCAAAGCTAATTTGAGCCTCATTAGTGAAAACAATAATATTGTTGTGGCAATTTCAACTCCCAAAAGAATTGTGAGATGTTATAAAAGTTACTTGCAATTTTCAAAATCCACTTGCATTTTGCAAGTATGCAAGCTTAAATTAGAACTCTGCTATATATATATATATTGATGACTTATTGATCATTATATTTATGCTGTGATTTCAGTTTTTATCTTGCCACAACAGAAGCTGCCTTAGATTACATCAAGTCAGGTAATTTGAAGGTAATAGCTTATTTTTATTATATCTTTTATTGATGTATATATGTATGTATTGAAAGATTCCACTTGACAGAGTACAACAGGAAAAATCATGGAATTTTGATTTTAGGGAAAAGTTCATGGAAAAATAATGGAAATTTTGAAAACATGGTGCAAAAGGTTTAAGGTGTCACGGAACTTTGTTGCAGCTGTTTGATTACTTAATCAATTTTATCAAGCCGTCATATATGTAGCACTTATAATTTTTTTAGAGGACGCCTAACACATAAGTCGTTATTGTCAATGATTGTTACAAGCGTGGATAAAAATTTAATGCATATCGCGGACTCTCGGCTGGATTTTTAGCGGCCAAATGATAAATTGCTTGTAACTACAATTTTTATGTTCAATTATTCATCTTTAGTAATATTGCTATTGAAATTTCTACCAGACATTCGGTCTTGCAATTCGTATCTTTTTAACGAACCGTCGGCGTTTAAGACGGACTCGGTTTTCGGCCCAGTGGCTAGATTCAAAGACTGAGGTACTTTAGCAAAATGGATGTAACGAAACATAGAATAAACGAAAAGTTGTCAAATTCGCGATATCATCATCATCATCATTGTCGAACGTTTAATTATCGTGCAGGTGTGGGGGCATTATCCACGTCAGTGGGCCCCCTTCCAGGTAACTGGCTTGCTGCACGCCTGGCGTTTCTCACACCTGATCTCCAGGTGTCTCTCTCTTGATGGTCGATCGCACAGAGGTTCCATAAAAACCATATTTTCGGCGAGTGCGCCCGACAGGCCCAATAGACGATTGATATTGCGCCATTTGCGTTCATAAGGGGCCAATGGCACGCTCTAGATTGAACACTGAGTAAAGATTGCATTTGCAAGTTAAATGCTATAGATATATAGTATATTTTGTTTTAAATATTTGTATAACTGATTTCTTGTAAAGGGCCCTCTGAATCGCGATTTTTTAGGATGCGATTTGATACACCCGTATCGGACAGTCGCGAATACGATCTCACGATGCATCGGTGAATAGTTACAGCCCTATAGCTTGGCATGTAAAGACTGTGGTGACAGTTCTAAAGATATTAGAGAAACTTGTAACTAATGCATGGCTTTATCTTTATATAAGGCATACTTTTGTGGAGCTTAGTAATGAAATTATTTCTACTGCCGTTCTTCCTCCTACCAATGATCTTAATCATGTAGGACAGTTGTCAGTCACTGACGAAAGTATGTGCTTAGTAGTTGATTAACAGCTAAATCCAGAGATTTAGCCTTTCAAGGAGGATTGATTAGGTTGACTGACCGCCGTTATATTACCTATATAATGTGTTGATACAGCGTTATACCCAACAAAACACAAAACAAACAAAATTATATTTATACATGTGTAATGAATATTTCAGAAACCTGAGCCAGACGCATTCCAATGATGATTGTATTTAATGATAAAACAAACACCAGACAAATGTGTCCTGATTGTGCTGAAAAAAGTCCAGGTGAAAATTTTTTTTCTTACTAAAAATACTTAGCACCAGACCATGATAGGGCACCCCAGATTACACTTGTAAAACGTGAAATTGTTAACTGTATATTTTTAACTGTCAACTTTGCATTAGCCATAATATTCTCTCTAACCCAGGTTGATAGCACAGTTGGAAGCCCCCCGGGATTTTGATACTCGTGCCCGAGGGGGTGCGGGTTCCAATCCCACCCAGGGAGGTTATTCCCTTTCATGATAATTTGACAATAATGTCAACTTTCCTGCATTGATTAAATAATATGGAGAAGTTTCCGGCCTTGTGGAAGGGTAGGTGAGTACTGGTTATAGACAATGGTACAGGAAAGCTAGGTTAGGTGCGCTGGACGCCGTGAATTGTCCTAAAAATTGTGTTGATACGGCGTTAATTCCAATAAATAAAAAAAATAAACATAATATTCTCTCAAAAGTCTCCTCCTTCATGGATTTACATTGACATTTGTCAATTTGGGATGTTATTTACAGTATTAGAAAATTGTGAAATTACAAATTAAAATACTTGTAGCTTGTTCTTCCTTTCTCAAAATACTAATTGGGGCAGAGACTTTTATTGGGATTTCTGGTATTTTGTTTCTAATAATACATTCATTTTGTACGGCAGTTTGAACATAGCTTCATAATTTTAACACAATAAATGCAAGCACTTTAAAAACAGACAAAGGGAAGATCAGATTTTCCAAAACTTTAACCTAATCTCACTACTAGAGGGGGTTAGACATTGAACTGAATGTAAAGGAAAGATAGATCAACAAAAAGTCCAATGGTTTCAGATTTCAGGTGAATTTTAGGTTAAAATTGAACTTGTACTTTGAAAACATAATTTTATGAGGTCTACTTTTTGAAGAAAATGAAAGTTTGTGTCATGTTGTATCATTTTTGCATCAGGATTGGAGTTGCTTGTGGTGTTTCTTTTAAAGTTTCAACACTATCTAGGATATATTATTGAAAGTTGATATTCTTCAATAGAACTATATAACACCACAGTTTCAGAGCCGCATTGTGAAGTGGCCAGGGTCAAATTTTTAAATGATAAAAACTTTGGCAGTTGGATCGCATTTTTTGAGGTTTAAAATATTTTTTATTGTTATATTTGAAGTTTCAACAGCTAGTATTGCACTTTAGTTATTAGGTACAATGGGTTTTAATGGTATTGTCCGAGGTATTGCGAAAAATTAGTCAGATGCGAATGCATGGCTTTGGGGAGCTAGCACAGAGATCAGCTGTTCATTTTCAAGGTACCTCAGAAATTGGAAAATTAGAGCAATCAAGTCACGGATGGCACCCTATTTCCTCATTATTTTCAGATTGTGCATGGTTTAATGAATAAAAATCAGTGCGGTATGTGTGGCTATCGTCGGAATTAAGAATTCTGTGGGACTTTGCGTACAGGGGAAGTTCGCCATTTTGTCACCTATTTTCGCGACTTCCAAATTAAGGAATTAAAGGCCCCTCAGGCAGCTGGAGTTTAATTTTAAGGATGTCATTTTGATGCACTAATGATGACAACATTTTGGCGCACTAATGATGAAGTCATTTTGGCACACTAATGATGACGTCATTTTGACGCACTAATGATGACGTCATTTTTGGCATTCTAATGATAACATTGTTGACATCAATTAGCAAATGTTGTCATGTTTAAGTTACATGATTTAATTTTGAATTTGCATTAATTAAAAGGCTTTTTAGCCAAAACTTTAATAAAATAAGGGAAAAAAACAGTATTCATATCAGTAATGAATATTTTGTGCCTGAACACAATGTTATGATTCTTTAGAATTAAGGCTTCAATGCATAGGTGTATTTTGGACTGTTTCTGAAGTTAAAAATGTTCAGGACCTTAGACTGGTTTTACTGGAGGCTACTAAAGTCATGAAATTCAGTCCACAGTCAACTGGCGATATTGGAAGACTTGGCTTTCAATTTATCATTGGCCTGAGTGTTATTGATTTATAATTTGATATTTGTATTAATTGATTAAATTTGTCTTGTTCCAGGTATGTAAACTAAAGGATGACATAAATATACTCGCTAGGAGAGAGAAGTGCCATCTTTGGCTGATATCAAAGATGGCTAAAAGAAAGGTAGACGATATTGACAATGATTATCTGTTGTCATCACCTGAGGAAAATGATGACGATGATGATAGTTGTGCCAGTCTTACGTCAACTTATAGTAGCACTGATGTGCCGATTTGTAAGTTTTATTTTGTTAAGTTTATAATTATGGTACTTGAAGGTCAAAGGAAGAGGTCAAAGTTAAAGGTCAAGGTTAATTTATATGTCAAGTGTAGAGACCAAGGTTAATTAGTAGGTCAAAATCACTCACAAATGAATCAATTTCATGGTAAAGGGCTAATATTAACAACCCCTCAATGAATAAAGTAGGGATCAAGCCAAGGTCACAAAATCTTTCAACAAGTAGAAGGTAGGGATAAAGCCATCAACCCATGACAGAATCTTAAAGTTGGGGGTCAAGGTTGCATGTCCCTTAAATATTTATATACAGCATTAAGCAATTTCAGGGTTCAAAAGTTTCCAACTGCTTTAAGGCATCAAAAAGTGTTACTTAGCCTAGACACCTATAGTCCATGATAAATGATAGTGCTTTTTTTCTTGTATGTTTTTTTAAGAGAAAATGTTCAGTTACTGGTTATATTTATATCAACATCACTAGTCTACTAACTTGACTAAGTACAATTCTGTACAAACTACTTGTGGGTCAACCTTCATGCTGCATATTCAGATATTTTGTCCATAATCACAATGTATTAAGAGACTCCGTAAAATGACCTAAATTGTGTTGACACAGCGTTAAACCCAGTGCATAAAAACAACAACAGAAATGATGTGTTAGATATTTTAACTAGCGTTAAAATTGTACGATATTTTCTTTCAGGATCCAAACCAAAGAGACAGAAGACTAAATCAGTTAAATTCCAGGGTGTTAATGTGTATTATTTTCCTCGAATGCAAGTATTTACTTGCGTACCCAGTGAAGGAGGCTCTACACTTGGTAAGACATTTAATATTATAGTTTTATGTGGCTTTTGTCTTGTCTACACCATTTGAATTGACTAGTCCCTAAGATTTTTAGGCATGAAAATAGGTTTTTTAGGTCAATCAAACTACTCAGTGTCCTGGAAAGCCATATATTTCCATCAGTGACTGCCAACAGTCCTACTTGATTTAGAATCAGTGGTAGTAGGTAGAATGACCGTAGATATTATTTCATGACCAATTGACAGTATCTGAGAGAATTTGATTGGGGTAAATATGTTATTTTGAAATATGAATATGAAACGATTTTCCTCGAGATTTGTCAATTTCATCTGTGCACAAACTTGTCCGAGTTGAGATTTTTGTGCTGTTTTTTACGTTTTTGATAATTTAATCATACAAATGATCTGCGCTATGAAACATTTAATATTCATAGCTCGAAGAGTTATGTTTAATCGATTTAATCGTTCCGTTAAAGTGCAGCCTGGGTATCTGTACTTTTTGTGAGTCACAAAATAATAAATCTAGATGACGTGGTCAAGTAAATGCAGTTGTACCGCTTGTATATAAGTATATTTAAGGTATGTTTGAAAAATCAAAGGGAGGTAACTTGACAATTCCCTGTGGTTTTAATCTTTGATGGTTTATATTATGTTACACCAATACAGGTGTGATTTAAACAACAAAAAGTAGTGGAATATCTTGTTATTACAGTTATACATCTAGTTATTACAGTTATAAATCTTGTTATTACAGTTATACATCTTGTTATTACAGTTATATATCTTGTTGTTACAGTTATACATCTTGTTATTACAGTTATATATCTTGTTATTACAGTTATATATCTTGTTGTTACAGTTATACGTCTAGTTATTACAGTTATGAATCTAGTTATTACAGTTATATATCTTGTTATACAGTTATAAATCTGTGAAACATCTTGTTATTTCAGTTTTATATCTAGTTATTATAGTTATATATCTCATTATTACAGTTTCTAGTTATTATAGTTGTAAATCTAGTTATACAGTTATATATCTTGTTATTACAGTTATACATCTAGTTATACCCCCGCTTCGAAGAAGAGGGGGGTATACTGTTTTACCCTTGTCCGTCCGTGCGCCCGTCCGTTACAAAATTTCCGTCGCAGTTTTCTCAGCAACTATAACATGCAGCAGCCTAATACTTTGCATATTGCTTCATCCCATAGTCCCATGTGGTGTAAAGCGATTTCATGCTCCTTGCTCATCTACTTCCTGTTTGTCGTATATTTTTAGATTTTTGCAGGGGTATCACTAGTGGGCATTAGTTCACAGATTTACTTGTTATTTATTATTTTTTATTGGAGTTAACGCGGTGTCAACACTATTTAGGTCATTTTACGGCATCCAGCATCTAACCTAGCTTTCCTGGACCTTTGTCTAAAACCAGTACTCACCGATTCTTCCACAAGGCCGGAAACTTCTCCATATTATCTAATCCATGGAGGAAATTCGACATTATTGTCAATTTTTTATGGGAGGGCATAACCTCAGCGTGTTGGATTTGAACCCGCACCCCCTCGAGATTCCAAATACCGGAGCACTATCGACTGCCCTATTGACCCAGGTTTTCTAGTTCTTACTCTTATACATATAATTGTTGCAGTTTTGAGTCTAATTATAACAGTTATATATCTTGTTATTACAGTTATACATCCTGTTATTACAGTTATGCATCTCGTTACTACAGTTATACATCTAGTTTTTACAGTTAAACATCTAGTTATTACAGTTATATATCTTGTTATTACAGTTATACATATTGTTATTTAAGTTTTATATCTAGTTATTAAAGTTATAGATCTTGTTAGTACAGTTTTACAATCTTGTTACTACAGTTATTAATCTAGTTATTACAGTTATACATCTAGTTATTACAGCTATACATCTTGTTACTACAGTTATACATCTAGTTATTTAAGTTTTATATATAGTTAAACAGTTCTAAATCTAGTTATACCCCCGCTTCGAAGAACCCTTGTCCGTCCGTCCGTTATAAAATTTCCGTCGCAGTTGTCTCAGCAACTATATCATGCAGCAGCCTAATACTTTGCATATTGCTTCATCCCATAGTCCCATGTGGTGTAAAGCGATTTCATGCTCCTTGCTCATCTACTTCCTGTTTGGCGCATATTTTTAGATTTTTGCGGGGGTATCACTAGTGAGCATTAGCTCACAGATTTACTTGTTATAACAGTTATAAGTCTAGTTATTACAGTTATACATCTAGTTATTACAGTTATACATATTGTTACTACTGTTATACATCTAGTTATTACAGTTATACATCTAGTTATTACAGTTATACATCTAGTTATTACAGTTATATGTCTAGTTATTACAGTTATACATCTTTTTACTACAGTTATACGTCTAGTTATTTATTATTTTTTATTGGAGTTAACGCGGTGTCAACACTATTTAGGTCATTTTACGGCATCCAGCATCTAACCTAGCTTTCCTGGACCTTTGTATAAAACCAGTACTCACCGATTCTTCCACAAGGCCGGAAACTTCTCCATATTATCTAATCCATGGAGGAAATTCGACATTATTGTCAATTTTTTATGGGAGGGCATAACCTCAGCGTGTTGGATTTGAACCCGCACCCCCTCGAGATTCCAAATACCGGAGCACTATCGACTGCCCTATTGACCCAGGTTTTCTAGTTCTTACTCTTATACATATAATTGTTGCAGTTTTGAGTCTAATTATAACAGTTATATATCTTGTTATTACAGTTATACATCCTGTTATTACAGTTATGCATCTCGTTACTACAGTTATACATCTAGTTTTTACAGTTAAACATCTAGTTATTACAGTTATATATCTTGTTATTACAGTTATACATATTGTTATTTAAGTTTTATATCTAGTTATTAAAGTTATAGATCTTGTTAGTACAGTTTTACAATCTTGTTACTACAGTTATTAATCTAGTTATTACAGTTATACATCTGGTTATTACAGCTATACATCTTGTTACTACAGTTATGCATCTAGTTATTTAAGTTTTATATATAGTTAAACAGTTCTAAATCTAGTTATACCCCCGCTTCGAAGAACCCTTGTCCGTCCGTCCGTTATAAAATTTCCGTCGCAGTTGTCTCAGCAACTATATCATGCAGCAGCCTAATACTTTGCATATTGCTTCATCCCATAGTCCCATGTGGTGTAAAGCGATTTCATGCTCCTTGCTCATCTACTTCCTGTTTGGCGCATATTTTTAGATTTTTGCGGGGGTATCACTAGTGAGCATTAGCTCACAGATTTACTTGTTATAACAGTTATAAGTCTAGTTATTACAGTTATACATCTAGTTATTACAGTTATACATATTGTTACTACTGTTATACATCTAGTTATTACAGTTATACATCTATGTAATTACAGTTATACATCTAGTTATTACAGTTATATGTCTAGTTATTACAGTTATACATCTTTTTACTACAGTTATACGTCTAGTTATTTATTATGTTTTATTGGAGTTAACGTGGTTTCAACACTATTTAGGTCATTTTACGGCATCCAGCATCTAACCTAGCTTTCCTGGACCTTTGTCTAAAACCAGTACTCACCGATTCTTCCACAAGGCCGGAAACTTCTCCATATTATCTAATCCATGGAGGAAATTCGACATTATTGTCAATTTTTTATGGGAGGGCATAACCTCAGCGTGTTGGATTTGAACCCGCACCCCCTCGAGATTCCAAATACCGGAGCACTATCGACTGCCCTATTGACCCAGGTTTTCTAGTTCTTACTCTTATACATATAATTGTTGCAGTTTTGAGTCTAATTATAACAGTTATATATCTTGTTATTACAGTTATACATCCTGTTATTACAGTTATGCATCTCGTTACTACAGTTATACATCTAGTTTTTACAGTTAAACATCTAGTTATTACAGCTATATATCTTGTTATTACAGTTATACATATTGTTATTTAAGTTTTATATCTAGTTATTAAAGTTATAGATCTTGTTAGTACAGTTTTACAATCTTGTTCCTACAGTTATTAATCTAGTTATTACAGTTATACATCTAGTTATTTAAGTTTTATATATAGTTAAACAGTTCTAAATCTAGTTATACCCCCGCTTCGAAGAACCTTTGTCCGTCCGTCCGTCCGTTATAAAATTTCCGTCGCAGTTTTCTCAGCAACTATATCATGCAGCAGCCTAATACTTTGCATATTGCTTCATCCCATAGTCCCATGTGGTTTAAAGCGATTTCATGCTCCTTGCTCATCTACTTCCTGTTTGGCGCATATTTTTAGATTTTTGCGGGGGTATCACTAGTGAGCATTAGCTCACAGATTTACTTGTTATAACAGTTATAAGTCTAGTTATTACAGTTATACATCTAGTTATTACAGTTATGAATCTAGTTATTACAGTTATACATCTAGTTATTACAGTTATACATATTGTTACTACAGTTATACATCTAGTTATTACAGTTATGAATCTAGTTATTACAGTTATACATCTAGTTATTACAGTTATACATCTAGTTATTACAGTTATATATCTTGTTATTACAGTTATACATCTAGTTACTACAGTTATACATCCTGTTATTACAGTTATGAATCTAGTTATTACAGTTATACATCTAGTTATTACAGTTATACATCTAGTTATACAGTTATCAATCTTGTTATTACAGTTAAACATCTTTTTACTACAGTTATACGTCTAGATATTTGTTATTTTTTATTGGAGTTAACGCGGTGTCAACACTATTTAGGTCATTTTACGGCGTCCTGCATCTAACCTAGCTTTCCTGGACCTTTGTCTAAAACCAGTATTCACCTATTCTTCCACAAGGCCGGAAACTTCTCCATATTATCTAATCCATGGAGGAAATTCGACATTATTGTCAATTTTTTATGGGAGGGCATACCTTCAGCGTGTTGGATTTGAACCCGCACCCCCTCGAGATTCCAAATACCTGCGCACTATCGACTGCCCTATTGACCCAGGTTTTCTAGTTCTTACTCTTATACATATAATTGTTGCAGTTTTGAGTCTAATTATAACGGTTAAACATCTAGTTATTACAGTTATACATCTAGTTATTACAGTTATGCATCTCGTTACTACAGTTATACATCTAGTTATTACAGTTATGAATCTAGTTATTACAGTTAAACATCTAGCTACTACAGTTTTACATCTAGTTATACAGTTTTATATCTAGTTATTACAGTTATATATCTAGTTATAACAGTTATACATCTAGTTATTACAGTTATACATATTGTTACTACTGTTATACATCTTGTTATTACAGTAATACATCTAGTTATTACAGTTATGAATCTAGTTATTACAGTAATACATCTAGTTATTACAGTTATGAATCTAGTTATTACAGTTATACATCTAGTTATTACAGTTATATATCTTGTTATTACAGTTATACATCTAGTTATTACAGTTATGAATCTAGTTATTACAGTTATACATCTAGTTTTAACAGTTATAACATCTTTTTATTACAGTTATATATCTTGTTATTACAGTTATACATCTAGTTATACAGTTATACATCTAGTTATTACGGTAACAGTTATGAATTTTATTTTTACAGATTCAAATTGCAGTTATACATCTAGTTATTGTAGTTATACATATTGTTATTAAAGTTATATATCTCGTTATTACAGTTATACATCTCGTTATAACAGTTATCCGTTATAAATCTAGTATTTAGTTATACATTTTGTCAATCCTAGGTTCTGAAAGAGATACTGGTTTGAGTCTTGTCCAGACTGGCTATAACCTTTCAAGAAAATTTCCTAATCATGTACCTTGGTTGCTCAAGTCTGAGAGCAATCATGAATGCAAGTCTTTGATTCATTGTACAAAGTTGAAATTCATGATTTGATTTTTTTGTGTTTTTCAGGCTATTTGGAAACAGTGTGAGATCAACAATGTGTGTGATGTCTATTTCTTGTACATTATATAATTCTGGCCTGCTCGTATTTAACAAGTCGTCTCGGACATTTTGTCCTTGAGATGTTTGTTGCCCAATTACATGTTTTAAAAAATGTGTTACTTTTCTATCAAACTGGGTACGACAAGAGCAAAATCCGAACAGGATTTATTTGTTACTATGTACCGACCAAATTAAAACTACAAAATTTCTGGGTGTGAATCAGTAAGTCATGAAGATTTGTAAAATCAACATTTCCTACTGTACCTCCCAGACATTTTTACTCTAATCGGTGTGAACCTTAATTTTGGTACGAAATTCTGTGAAAAATAATAATGTTACGATTCATCCATGAATTTAAAAATGGTTTGTTATGGGGTTTATTGTCTTACCTTGATTATGGTACGAAATTTCCTGGGAAGTATCGAAATTTTTCTATTACTAAATTTCCACACCTTTATTTGTGATTCGAGAATTTCTGGGACCAATCGAAATGTTTTTATTCGTCCTCGAATTTTCGCACCATTTTGGAACGAATTTTCTGTGGGCGAATCGTAATATTCCTATTCATCACGGAACTTTCTGTACCATGGATGTCCCTGAAACGAATCGAAATGTATCTCAGAACCTTTAATTATTACAATACCTGAATTTGGTACAAAATTTCCAGAGATGAATCGAAATGTGTCAATTTGTCGCAGAATTTACACAATTTCTTGGAACGAATCGATGTTCTTGTTCGTCATCTAATTTTCTCGTACATTAATTTTAGTACGGAATTTTCTAGTACGAATTAAAACGCTTTTATCAGAAATATTTGCACCTTTAATTTGATTCGACATTTCCTGGACGATCTCCCAGAATCTTTAAAAAATTAGTGCGAGAAAATTAGTGTACGAATAAGAAGCGATTCGTTCTAAGAAATTCCTCCTGGGAACTTTCGTACCGAAATTATGGTACAAAAGGAGCATTACGATTTGTCTTTCGTAAAATTTTCTACCAAATATGGTGCGAAAATTTCGAGGATAAAAATAATCCTACTAATTCGGGTAAGAATGGACCTGGTACAGACACATTTCGATTCGAGGATCTTTGTACACAAATGATTGAAGGAAAAGCTCTGTGATGAATGGAAGCATCACGATTCTTCCACAGAAAATTCGTATAAAAATGTAGGTGCGACAAATTTCGAGGACGAAAACGTTTAGATTCGTCACAGGCATAAACGTACCAGATAATTTTTGGGACGAATTCTTCCACTAACTTTGCACCTTTAATTTGGTACGTAATTTCTATGGACGGATCGTTCTATTCAAAATGAAGGTGCGAGAATCGAGAACGAAAACATTTTGATTCGTCTCTGGAATATACGTACTTGACCTTAATTTTGGTACGTAATATTCTGGGATGAATCGAAGGTTAATTTTGGTACGTACTATTCTTGGATAAATCTAACTTATTTGTCCACTAATTTTCTCGCACCTTCATTTTGGTATGAATTTTCTGTGGGCGAATCGTAATATTCCTATTCATCACGGAACGTTCTGTACCATGGATTTACCTGAAACGAATCGAAATGTATCTCGGAACCTTTAAATATTACCCGAATTTGGTACAAAATTTCCAGAGATGAATCGAAATGTGTCAATTCTCGCAGAATTTACACAATTTCTTGGGACGAATCGATGTTCTTGTTCGTCATCTAATTTTCTCGTACATTAATTATGGTACGAAATTTTCTGGGACAAATTAAAACTTTATTATCAGAAATGTTTGCACCTTTAATTTGGTACATTTCCTTGACGATCTCCCAGAATCTTTAAAAAATTTGTGCGAGAAAATTAGTGTACGAATAAGAACCGATTCGTCCTAAGAAATTCCTCCCGGGAACTTTCGTACCAAAATCATGATAAAAAAGGAACATTACGATTTGTCTTAAATAAATTTCGAGGATAAAAACGATCCTATTATAGACCCATTTCGATTCGAGGACTCTAGTACACAATTAAATGATGGTTGAAAAAGTTCTGTGATGAAAAGACGCACAACAATTCTTCCACAGAAAATTCGTACCAAAATGAAGGTGCGAAAAATTTAGAGGACGAAAACATAAGATTCGTCCGAGGAATAAACGTACCAAATAGTTTTGGTGCGATAATTTTTGGGACGAATCGAGTTTGTTCTTCCACTTACTCTTACTTGGCACCTTTAATTTGGTATGAAGTTTTATGGACGGGTCGTTATATTCATGGAACTTGTACTATTATTTTAATACGAAAATTACTTGGACGATTCGAAATGGGGGACAAATCGAACTTTAATATTCGTCCTCGAATTTTTGTACAAAATCTTTTATGACGAATTTTGGTAGGAAAGTGGTAAAGAAATCTCGGTCCCAGATCCATTTCTTACCCAACTTTGGTACAATCTTTTAAAA
Organism: Mactra quadrangularis; assembly: GCA_025267735.1. NCBI lineage: Eukaryota > Metazoa > Mollusca > Bivalvia > Venerida > Mactridae > Mactra > Mactra quadrangularis. Next base: position 33,559,055 of record CM046305.1, on the reverse strand, counting down.
TTTATATGCGCGAAAATTAAGAGGCCGAATAAGAACATCGATTGCATACCGGTTCGCCTAAGTAAGAAAACTTGGGACGAATTAAAAACAATATTCGTCCCTGTACATTTATATTTGTGGACGTATCGTTATGTTTCTATTCATAACATAACTAGTACGATCAATGTGAATGTTCCTTGAACGAATCGAATGTCTATTTCTCCCAGAATCTTTCTAACCTTAATTTTGGTACGTAATATCGTCATTAAACATCATTTTTGGTACGAAAGTTTGAGTCGGAACGAAATGTCTTTTTGTCTCGGATCCTTTCTTTCCCTAGTTTGGTACAAAATTGCCTGGACGAATAGATAAGTTTTTATCCCTTTAACTTTCTCACATTAATTTTGGTACGAATTTTTTGAGACAAACGTTTTTATTCTTCCACGAACATTTTGGTTCGAAATTTTTGTGGACGAATAACAATGTTTCTATTCATCACGGAACCTGTACACCATCATTTTAGTACGAAAGTTCCTTTTTCATTCAGAATCTTTCAAAATTGCGGGAACTTTCGTATCAAAGTTATGGTGAAAAGGAACATCGCAATTCAGTTTGGTAAATTGCGTACCAAATAATGGTGCGAAAAAATCGAGGTCGAATTAAAAATTATGTATAATCGTCCAAGCACATTTCATACCAAAATTAAGATGCGAGACAATTCGAGGACAAAACCATCGATTCGTCGCAGGAAATTTGGTAAGAAGGTTCTATGATAGTCACATTGCGATTCGTCCTTAGGACTTCATACACAAAACGATGGTACAAAAAGTTGCATCACAACGATTTCACAGAAAATTCGTACCAAACTGAAGGTTTGAGAAAATTGAAAACCAAAACATTTTAATCCGTCTCGGAAATATACATACTTAAATTAGTGTAATTAATTTGGTACGAAATTTTCTGGGCGGATCATGTTCAAATCGTAATGTTTGTATTCACGGAACTTGTTACATCATTTTAGTACGAAAGTTCCTGCACAAATCGAAATGTGTCTATTTCTCCCAGAAACTATCTAACCTTAATTTTGGTACGTAATATTCTGGGATAAATCTAACTTTTTTATTCGTCCTCTAATTTTCTCGCACCTTCATTTTGGTATGAATTTTCTGTAGGCGAATCGTAATATTCCTATTTATCACGGAACTTTCTGTACCATGAATGTCCCTGAAACGAATCGAAATATGTATCTCGGAACCTTTAATTATTCCCTGAATTTGGTACAAAATTTCCAGAGATAAATCGCAATGTGTCAATTTCTCGCAGAATTTACTCAAAATTTCTTGGGACGAATCGATGTTCTTGTTCGTCATCTAAATTTTTCGTACATTAATTTTGTTACGAAATTTTTTGGGACGAATTAAAAAAATTTTATCAGAAATTTTTGCACCTTTAATTTGGTACGAAATTTCCTGGACGAATCCTTATGCGCCCATTCATTACAAAACTTTAACCATCATTTTAATACGAAGTTCCTATTAATATCGATTGAATTAATAGTATCATTGTTTTCGGCGCGATATGACCTTTCTGTGTTGGTACGCCGTAAAACCCAAACGAACAAAGTTCCTATTTCTTCCAGAATCGTTCAAACATTAGTGCGAGAAAATTAGTGGACGAATAAGAAGCGATTCGTCCCAAGAAATTCCTCCTGGGAACTTTCGTACCAAAATTATGGTAAAAAGGAACATTACGATTTATCTTCGTAAAATTTTCTACCAAATAAGGTGCGAAAATTTCTAGGATAAAAACAATCCTATTAATTCGGGTAAGAAAGGACGTGGTATAGACCCATTTCGATTCGAGGACGTGTACACAAATTATGGTAGGAAAAGTTCTGTGATGAATAGAAGCACAACGATTCTTCCACAGAAAATTCGTACCAAAATGAAGGTGCGAAAAATTTCGAGGACGAAAACATTTAGATTCGTCCCAGGAATAAACGTACCAAGTAATTTTGGTACGATAATTTTTGGGACGAATCGAGTTTTATTCTTCCACTAACTTTGCACCTTTAATTTGGTACGTAACTTTTATGGACTGATCGTTCTATTCATCATGTAACTTGTACTATTGTAATACGAAAGTTACTTCGACGATTCGAAATGGGGGACAAATCGAACTTTAATATTCGTCCTCGAATTTTGGTACAAACCTTTTTATGACGAATCGTAATGTATGTTTCTATTTATTACAGAACTTGTACCATCATTTTGGTACGAAAGTTCCTTGGACGTAAAGAAATCTCTGTCCCAGATCCATTTCTTACCCAACTTTGGTACAAGATTCCTGGACGAATCGATACGCCTAGCCTTTTATTCGTCCTCTCGTGGTACGAAATTTTCTTGCACAAATATAACAGTTTTTATTCTCACAAATGTTTTGGTACGAAATTTTTATGGACGAATCACAATGTTTCTATTCATCTCGGAACTACTAAAATTTCTCCCAGAATCTTTCAAAATTAAGGCGCAAATATTAAGAGGCCGATATAACATCGATTGCATCACTGGTCGTCTAAGTAAATTTCATACCAAATGAAGGTGCGAAAACTTTTAGAACGATATTCGTCCCTGTAAAAAAAATCTTAGGGTGCAAAAATTTCCAAGACGAAAACAAAAACATTCGTCCCAGGAATGTAATTTTGGTACGAAATTTTCTGGGACGAATCAAAACTTTACACCTTTAATTTGGCACTATACATTTATATTTGGGGACGTATCGTTATGTTTCTATTCATAACAGAACTAGTACCATCAATTTAGTACTAAAGTTTCGTACCAAAATGATGTTTAATGAAGATATTACGTACCGAAATTAAGGTTAGAAAGATTCTGGTGTAATAGACATTCGGTTCGTTCAAGGAAGGTTGAGTCGAAACGAAATGTCTTTGTACCAGATCCTTTCTTACCCTATTTTGTGCAAAATAGCCTGGACGAATAGATATTGCGTCAATTTAGTGTAAGATCGATTTTTTATTTCACTGAGAGAGCTCAGAAAACATATTTTCACGAGTGACATAGCCAAGAGTGAAAATGTTACTTTCTGAGTTCACGAGTTGAAATAAAAGTCATCTTTCACCAAAGTTGACGAATATTCTGTTTCTTTCATGCTTAGTTTTATTTGATGTATTTTACACAAATCATAACGTGACGCCATTTCTACTCCAAGATGACGTCATTTATTATTTAATATGACGTCATTTATCATATAATATGAGGTCATGAACGATGAAAATATAAGGTTATATTTTCATCGTTTATTTTCATCGTATAACGTGACGTTTCAACGTAAAGCATGAAAGAAAAGTTCTATTCCTTGAACTTCCTCACTTTAATTATGGTACGAAAGCTCACTTTAATTATGGTACGAAAGTTTTTGAGACAACTAAACGTTTTTATTCTTCCACGAACATTTTGGTTCGAATTTTTTTGTGGACGAATTGCAATGTACGATAGTTCCTATTTCCCCCAGTATCTTTCAAAAATTGCGGGGAACTTCTGTATCAAAGTTGAGGTGAAAAGGAACATCACGATTCATCTTTGAGGTCAAATTAAAAATTACGTATATTCGTCCAAGCACATGTCATACCAAAATTAAGATGTGAGACAATTCGAGGACAAAAACATCGATTCGTCCCAGGAAATTTGGTAAGAAGGTTCTATGATAGTCACATTGCGATTCGTCCTTAGGACTTCATACACAAAACGATGGTACAAAAAGTTGCATCACAACGATTCTTCCACAGAAAATTCGTACCAAACTGAAGGTGCGAGAAAATCAAGAACGAAAACATTTTGATTCGTCTCAGGAATATACGTACTTAAATTAGTGTAATTAATTTTGGTACGAAATTTTCTGGGACGAATCAAAACACTTCTACAAACTTTTTGCACCTTTAATTTGGTACTAAATGTTTGTGTTCGAATCGTAATGTTTCTATTCATCACGGAATTTGTACCATCATTTTAGTACGAAAGTTCCTGGACAAATCGAAATGTGTCTATTTCTCCTAGAACATATCTAACCTTAATTTTGGTGCGTAATATTCTGGGATGAATCGAACTTTTTTATTCGCACCTCCATTTTGGTATGAATTTTTTAAGATGAATAGTAATGTTCCTGTTCATCACAGAACTTGTACCGTCATTTTGGTACGAAAGTTTCTGAAACGAATCAAGTCTACTGATCGAGGGGACGTGGGTTCGATTCCCGGGCGGAGCATACTTTCATGGGCATATTTCCTACCAATGATTTTAATTATGTAGGGCAGTTGTCAGTCACTTACGAAAGTATGCGCTTAGAAGTTGGTTAACAGCTCAATCCAGAGATTTAGCCTTTTCAGTTAGACTGACTGGCAGCCGTTACTATGTGGTGAATAGAAACACAAAATTTCGCCCACAAAAATTTCGTACCAAAATAAAGGAGCAAAAAGCTCATGAAAGAATAAAAACGTTTAGATTTGTCCCATGAACTTTCGCACCAAAATTAATGTGTGAAAGTTAGAGGGCGATTAAACATTTCGCTTAGTCCAGGAATTTTTGTACCATACGAAATTTTGTTGCCGTACTATCATTTTAGTACGAAAGTTTCTTTTTCTCCCATAATCTTTTTACCCTAATTTTGGTACGTAATTTTCTGAGGCGACTCTAATTGTTGTTTTCGTCTTCGAATTTTTCGCACCTTCATTTTGGTACGAATTTTCTGTAGAAGAATCGTTGTGTTCCTATTCATCAAAGAACTTTTCGTACCATCAGTTTGGTATAAATTTCCTTGAGACGAATCGAAATATGTCTATCTTAAAAACTTATTTATCTGAATTTGGTACAACATTTCCTGGGACCGATCGGTTTTTGTCCTTTTATCTTTTCGCATTTAATTTGGTACAAAATTTGTTGGAACAAATATAACAGTTTTAATTCGTCCTTGAATTTTTCGCACCTTCAATTGCAACAAAATTTTATATGACGAATCGTAATGTTTCTATTCATCAGAGAACTCGTACCATAATTTTGGTACGAAAGTTCCTCAGTCAAATCGTAATGTTTCTTTTTGTCCCAGAACCTCTTACCTTAATGTTATACTAATTTCCTGGGACGAATAGATATGTTCTTATTCGTCCCTTTATTTTTCTCACACATTAATTTTGGTACGAAATTTTCTGGGACGAATCTTAACGTTTTTATTATTCCATATATATGTACCTTTATTTTGGTATGAAATTTATGTGGACGAATCGAAGTTCTATTCATCACAGAACTTGTTTTACTATTTCTTGGGACAAATTTCCTGGAACGAATCGATGTTTTATTAGTCGTCGAATTTTCTCGCATCTAAATTTTCTTAATATTATCGCACCTTTTAGCAAGAAATGTTTAGGGTCAAATCATAATTCATTGAATCGTCCACGAACTTTTTGCACCTTAAATTTGTTCGTTAATTTGAGCTACGAATGGAAACGTTCCAATCCACCCCAGAACTATTCGTACCCTTAATTTGGCACGAAATTTCTTAGGGCGAAGTCAGATGTTCCTGGTCGTCCAAGAACTTGGCTTACATAAACTTTGAAACAAATAACCTTAGACCATTCGAAATTTACTTGGTCGATTAAAAAATCAGATTTTGACTTGATTTGACCCCGAATTTTTCCATCTGACTTTGATACGAAAATTCCTGGGACGAATCGAAATGCTATTATTCGTCCTCTTATTTTTTTAACCTTAATTTCGGTTAAATATTTCCTAGGTCGTCGTGCAGGTTTATTCGTTCACTAATTTTGCACCATGTAATATCGTGGGACTATTAGAAATTTTCTGATTCGGTCGTAAATTTTCTCACTTTGATTTTGGTACGAAATTTCATGGACGAATTAAACTGTCCCATTTTCCTCAGTTGTTTCCATTTGTAAATTTAGGAAAATGTTTTTTCTGGCAAATCAAAATGTTCTTGTTCCTCCTAGAACTTTTCATACCTTAATTTTGGCACAAATTACCTTAGACTATTCGAAATGTTACGATTCGGCTTCGAACCTTTCACTCCTTTAATTTAGTACGAAAGTTCCTATGACAAATCAAAAAGTCTTATTCGTTGCAATATTTCGTACCCCTTTGTGAAATGAAAATTGAAAAAAAAATCGTACTAAAACTCATCCAGTGTTAAAAACTTGCACGAACTTGTAGCAGTATTATATTTCAAATGGAAGCTTGTTCATTCAGCCTTATGGAATGGGTATTAAATGGTTTTTGTTCATAGCGTCGCAAGAACCAGCAGTAACTTTGATCGCGTGGGACAATTTTTGTAAAGAACATGTATATTTTACCTACCCAATAAGAATGTTGTTTATATTTTTTTTCAAGTACTTAATTAAATTGTTATCTGTAGCTGTATTCTTTCATTCTTTATCTATACTAAGCAAAAGTTATAACGCAAATAGGTACAGAAACCTAAATATTGTGTTAACAATACGAAATTTTACATGATGATAAAACAATCATTTGTCATGAGTATTCAATAGCAAAACAATATTTTTAAAAGAAGATATTCACATAATCAAAAGCCCAGAAAAGAAAAAAAGTTAACTAAATTTGATAATGAACAAGCGTCTAATTTGAATTCACTACTGCTAAAACTCTGAGTCTTGAAGACCAAATATGACGTCGTAAAAACGTAGTGGGATGCTTGTCCATTTCTCTTGTAAAGCAATGTTTAGTTCCGGTAACGACACATACTGTTCAAGACGGTGACGCATGCGTCTGTCAAACACGTACCGAAGACGTTCATTTCGATTTTTGTCTACTAAAAATGACAACAGGTCTAAAATCTTAATGTTATATAAGCCCTGAGAAATTAAGTTGTTGCCCTGGCGGAATGTGATCTGGCGTTACCTTGTTAGAGGAAAAGACCTGGACGTCCGATGGCGTATTAAACAGCAACATTAATTAAAACTACTACTGCACATAATATAAATCGACACTCTCACAATTTCGAAATGTCGCACAAACTGCTATGCTATGGAAGTTGCTTGACCGAAACTAAATGTTTTAGACCAACGGTTCTTATGGATCTTGGACATGCTCCCGAAAGTCCATGTTGTCACGAAAACAGAGCGTCGAAGATGCGGGGAACATTTTCACAACAGATCGGCAGAAATCTACATTGAAGTTTTCGTTTTTAAAAAAATCAAAGTTAAAGAATAAAATAAGTAAATAGAATGAGCTCAGTACTGGGGAACCAGAAAGCAGATTCGAAAATGATAAATCTAAGTTGTAAGAACTTGGTTCACAATCGAGTTTTAATACATAAATTAGAGCAAATTTGAAATATATGAAGGAACAATAATTTTGGTGAAAAAATAAGAATTACATATCGGACGTTTAAAGCAACTAGTTTTGTCAATACTCTTTAAAATTAAACAGCCTTGAAATAGCCTCGTGGCTGTTTTTCTATCAACAGGGTCTATCAACATCTAATGAGATAAAAAATTTGTCAGAACGATCTCTCTGTGAACAAATAGTTTGACTGACTTCAAGAAGTGTATAAAATAACTGTATGTACGTTTTTTTTACCCGACGAAATGCTAATTGATCTAGCGTGTGGTTTGTCCATTACCTTCAAATTCTTAGCACAAAACTTCTATCGAGCTGTAGACTACATGAAGGTTATTTATAAAAATAAATGTACAGAAGATTCATAAAACAAGTAAATTTACAGGCGAATGTTGGTATTTTTGAATAAAGAAAGGTTTAAGTAAGTTTATAAACTATTGAAATATTTCCTAGTTTTGGGCTGGAGTAAGACTTTGACGTAAACATGGCATCTGTCTATGCCAGATGCAACAGAAAACAACTTATTGAAGCAATTAGAAAATTCCATATTCTGTACGACCAGTTCCTAAAGGGGTACTCTCTCAACATAAGGTAAACCGAGCAAAATTTAATTTCAGTAGCAAAACAATGTTAATTTTAGTATGTGCAGTTTTTGCAAACGTGCTTTTGATAATTCTGTTGTAGATACCCATGACTCTCAACATTTCTGGCTTGAATGGTACACCAAACTAAATGAACAATTAATGACCACGTTAACCAGATGAATGAAATTGAACTCACGTCTCACGTTCAAGGGTCACGCTCCCGCATGAATGGAATATCGGCCTTAGATCTACGGACTTCGAAGTAAATAAAAAAAAGGTGTCGCATGTAAGAACGAATTCCCATAAAAAACCATATTTCCGTCCCTTACCAGAAAATATTTTAAAATGATGAAGTCGAAAGATTATGAAGATTTTTTTAATCAAAATTTAAACATTTTGCATTAATAAATATGATAACTTACAAGCGGAATGAAAAAATAGACCTAACAGTCGCTTTTAGCAGACGAATTTCACGTAAATCTTTACAAAATACAAAAGAAACAACCAATAAATACAATCAATCGACTGTCTAAACCATTATAACATACCACTTGATACCATACATTAATAACATTAAATAGCCGTCCAGGCTCCGATAGTTTCAGGTGTAAAATGTGAAATCTAGTAACCAAAATCAGGACCGCTAGGGCTCCCAGCTGTGATGTGGGTCAAACATAAAGCCGCTGTCAAGTGGTCCAGAAGACCGGAGGCCATCTGTAGCTACTTGAATGAAGCCATTTGCTACACCCCTAAATCTGTTCTTGCATATTATATTTTGACAAGTTTCCATGCTGACACGTGATGTGACATTTTGATGCATTTTATAAGTGACTGCGAGATAAGTGTTTCTACACTCATGTTAAAAATATTTGCAACTTGCAATTCATTTTTGAGAACAATTAAAATCTAAAGAAACGGGCGATCTAGACAACTCAGCGTGTTAGCGTGATTTAAGGTTTCAATGTGTGTGACTTGACAGGTTTGTATAACATTTATTCTATCAATGATAGGACATTTAGAGAAATGTCGTTCAGTAATCTCGACCGATTTTTAAAAACCTCTTATATCTTTTGATCGCATGTCTATTAAAAACGTTGGAAAATGAACACAACGTAAATCTTTGATGAATTTAAACCCATGGAAATTTTAAATAAAACTCTATCACGAGTAAGGCTAGTAAAATCTCAACAACAAAGAAAAATGTAAAAGACATCATGCATTGCTACCAACAGACACGACTAACAAGGGAGACAACTCACTTATTGAAAATATCGTTCAATAATTTGAGTTAGTTCCCTTTAAATAATTGAAATCGCCCAGAATCAAGATACTAATTTATTTTAACTCAATAAGTGTCTTTATAAGCACAAAATATAAGTCCAATATTTATAACCTAAATAAATGTTAAAACAAAGCTAAGGTAAATGAAAAATATTTTGACAGATACAAGTGTAATGGGGTTTCAAGACCCTGTTTCTACTTTCACTTTAGTTTTTTTTCAATTGCTTTAGTTTTGTTTTAATATTTATTGAGGTTATAAATATTGCAGTATCTTCATTGGAATGTATACTATAAAGTTTTTAAGGGAATTAATGTTAAATTTTGTCGTAAGAAAATTTTAATGAAGTTTAGTATTTTTATTTATGCAGCATCAATTTTGCAAATACATCTTTTGCTAAATATTTTTATCGTAATTGATGACCAGCATCACTTTGTATGTTTCATAAGAAATATTTTGATGTATAAAACTATACGGTTGGTGGAAATATGACAGAATTAGAGCTATTTCTGTTTTACTATTTTTTAGCAAACCAAGACTTTACATGAACCTTAAACAATCCCAGAAAAACTGATTATAGGACTGCTGCAACTTCATCTGGCACCAAACATTGGTCTGCGACTTGTTTACACCGTCCGTTATGAATCATTCGTAATCAATGACTATATCTTATATGTTCTTTAGTTATGAAATTTTTGTATAATTTCTAGTTAGAGGGGAAATATATCTCAATACTTACTGGTTCACACCAAGGGTTTAGCAGCCTTCTTGTAAGCTCAGGCATACTTCTGCCAGACAAAGGGGTCATTGGTTGGGCTTTTGGTCACGATGCATAGTGTTGTCACCCTTTGACATAAACAAACAAAAATGCTAGCATAGATTATTGTAAAATTCAGAGGTGAAGACTCAGATTGAGATAAATGTATGATAAATTTCCTGGGGGTACTGCTCAAACACCGAGAGTGTTGATCCTTTGAGCTCGAAACAATTCTTAAATACAGCCTCTCGGTCTTTGTACTCAGTGAATTTAGCAACAACATTTCTGTTAATGATATTGCCGTCTGATGACTTCCGTATATTACCCATCCTGTGAGCACGATCGATTTTAAGAGATCGAACTTGATCCTCAGCCATCTTGAGCTTATCTATCAGAAAATTACGAACTTTTTGTTCAGTGTCCACAGGTTTTTCACCGGGATTCTCAACAATACCGCTAAATATCAGATTATTTCTCATACTTTGAGACTTTAGGTAAATAATATCAGATTTCAACTGTTCATTCTGCTTCTCTAGTTCATGTAATTGAGATTGATTACTAGCTCCAAGAAAATCTAAATGTTCCACCTTACTTTCAACATGTAACAGTCGCTCTTCTTGTTTCTTGTTTGTATCATTTACTAATGTCCATAGCTTTTTCAGATCTTTATCAAACTTATCAACTTTCTGCTCTAGACCAGGCAAGACTTGTTACTTTTTCTCGATTGTTTCTAGCTTATCCATTTTATTCAAAACATCATAAAGACGATCAAATTTTGATGAATCAGATGAATTATTTGCAGCCATATTGGAATCGTCAAACCCAGAATTACAGGAAGGTTACTTTCATCCAAGAACAATGAACTTTCATATAGAACAGAGTTAGTCTCATTTAAAACATCACTGACAGATTTTTCGGCCGGGCCTCTCACTCTAGAAGATTTGTAACGGTTATCTTCTTCGTCAGTATTACTGCTTTTTTACGTTTATTCGACTTTTATTCTACTATTTTTGCCCATTGTATTCAATGAAAATAATGTTTATTGCCATTTTGTCAACAATAATCCTGTTTTTAGTTCCAATAAGTCACATTAAATCCAAAAAAAAACCAACATTTTTTTTTCGGAGCGAAATTCAAAACAATGTTGACCATCACGTGACCGGAAATATAATATATAATATATAAAATGCATACTTAACATTTTAATAATAAATAATACCTCTTTCAGAAACATTTTTAAGGAAATAAAACTGAAGAAAAAAAACATTGTAACCAAAGCCTTGATCTTTTGTATGAAAAACTGGTGAAGTTTAACTTTATTTTTTCCTAAATGTCTTTACAATAAAGTTACTCTATTTGCGAGAATAAGATGTAAGATAATTTGAAGCTAAATTACTATAAAAATATAGAAATCACATAGAAAGACTTTAATCTCATAAGAAAGATTTATAAAAAAAATATTAACAAAAAGTGTTTATGCTTATGAAAAAGAACTAATGTTTGTAATACATGTAATGGTTTTGCAAAACTTAAGGTCAACTTGATATTGTACTATTGCTACACGATTAGTGATCCGTCCTTCCGAAGACAAACGGAATAACACAGAGTATAACGAGTAGTCAAAGACCGTAATCCTTATAAAATATAACAAATCTACGAAAATCACATATTCTTAAAACTTTGAAAACAAAAATATTCACCAATATACATCCATTTTAAAATTTACCTGCATTCATCAATACCATTGTGTTCATTAAAACCAATATAATATTAAAATGTACTAATTAAACTAAATATAATACAAAGATATGTCAACAAAATCATTAAAATATTTGTATTAAGATATGTCAGTAAAATCAATATTATACTAAGATATGTCAGTAAAATCAATTTAAAACTTAGATGTGTCAACAAAATCAATAAAATGCTAAGATATGTCAATTAAATCAATAAAGCACTAAGAAATGTTACAAGACATCAATCATATGTAACTGATTCAACATATAAACTACTGTCGTGATTATGGTCAATTTACTAACTGATTGATTATTTGCAGTACAAGTCAATTATCGATTGTGTTTCAAAGTAGAAAGATGAAGTTTGTTCGATAGATAACTACAACGTCAGTTCGAACACATTTCGGTGGCTCGCACACGAGAATTATGAACATTGCTTTAAATGGCCTGCTGGACTGCTCTTTGTTATTTTTAAAGTATGTTTGTAAACAATAACGATCACGGGGTATTATTAAGCATCATATACACACTTGGTTTTGTTACAAATTATTTCCAAAGCACTTATGTTAGTGTTTGTAAACCAAATCACGATGCACGTATCAGTGTGAAAACGAACTTACTGTAGCATACCGCAACGCCACACCATGTGAATAATGTTTTTAGAAAAGTTCAAATGTGCTTAACGTAGTTTTGATATCTATATATATCTACTTATTGCATATGTTACTATAAATAGTAACAAAATCGACGTGGAAGTGCGCCAATATAGCCTCAATGTGGGCAATACATTCCGGTATTGAGCAAGTGTGCCAAAAATCGATATTGAGGCAACTTCCGGTCATTACGCACCTGCAGTCCAACAACCGCAGACTTTCCGCACGTGAAATTCGTACGTAATTAGCAACAAGAAGCTATAATATTCAATTTTACGACGTGTGTTTTTTCATAGTGAAAATAAATAAGATAATCAACAATTTATCAAGACTTACGTTTTATAACAAGCGTCCATAAGATTCCGACGTTTCGACGTTGAATAAACAAAACAATACATGTGACGTAACGTCAACGTGCAAAATAGCGCGGTACATCGAGCAAAATTGTATTTTTGTTGTAGAAAAGTCATCGTTACATGTATTGGTCAACATATGCAATAAAAAGGTTATGAAGCAGGGCAAGTGTGCCTTAAGTCGATATCGGCACACTTTCACCGGCATTGGCCCTCGGGCTAAAGCCCTCGGGCCAATACCTTAGCAAGTGTGCCGATATCTTCCTTAAGGCACACTTGCCCTGTTTAATAACCTATACATATCACCAAACCTTGAATCAAACCTTCAACCATAATGCATCAAAACAAAAATACCGTTTCATCAAAACAATTTACGTGTAAGTATAGAAACAAACTCGAGCAATTTTGGAATTATAAACAAATAATACGTTACTAATTAAGTCACATCTTCCTCAACATTCAACTCTGCATTATAAAGCAATATAATCTATAAAAGCACAGTCATGCTTAGGCCTATAATCTAAATTCAAAAAAAGATTGTCGAAAGGAATCTACACTATATGATTTTTAATTATTAAAACATATACTCGGCGATAATAGAATTGAAGTGCAGTAAAAACTTTACATAGACACATTTTTGGCATGCACATGTAGTCATTGCTGCCAAAAGAATCTAAAATCGATTTACGATGTTCGAGTCCCGGACTGCAAGTGCAAAATAAGATTTTTTGTAAGGACGACATGTATCCAGTAGTTTGTGTAAATCCTTTGTCTCTAACAAGAGCAAGTAGACAGGTTAAAAAAAACCTTCGTATTTTCAACTATTGCTATTCAAATGACACGTTTAAGAGACACTCAAACGTCAACAAGTTCTTCGTGAGATTGCTCCTCGCATGGGCTGCTCCCATCAGCCAATCATGAATTTGATAAGGAGACATGAATCGACAGTCTCAGTGAGCGGTAGGTCACGCCTAGGTCGTGAAAAGGTGACGTCAGGACGTACCGATGGTCAAATTCTCCTGCTGCAAGCTGGGGTGGTGATAATGTGGGTGTGGGAAGGAATTCCTTAGAGACACAAGACCCCAATTATTGTATTGCATGGAACACTTACTGCTCATCGTTACATTGATAATGTGTTGAGGCTAGTAGTTCTGTCTTTTATTCAGACTGACGCTGACGCTGACGTCAACCTTCTCCAGCAAGACAGTGCACGGCCCAACTCGGCTCGCGTTACACCAGATTTCCTGCAGGATAATAATGTTCACACACCGCCTTGACCAGCATTCAGTCCCGATTTAAACCCTATAAAGTATCTTTGGGACCAACTTGACCTAAGGGTTTATGACGGCAGACGTGACGTCAATAATTTGCAGCAACGTATACAAGCACTGACTTAGGAGTGGGATGCAATACCAAAGTACAGAATCCTACTTATAATTACGCTCATGTCATCACCTATTGTTTTTAATTTTCAAAATCTGACGAACACGGAGAACCGCTCTTTTCGGTGCCTGAGGGTTTTTTTTGTTGCTTTTTTTCGATATAAAGAGAGTTTTCTCCTACGCTGCCATGCAACATTTTGCATTTGCCCAATCGAATAAGATTTTATAAAATATAGATTTGGGTATTCTGAAATCCAGATTAGACGTCTACGGTGAAAAATTTACACATACTTTAAACAACCCCAGAGCCATATAATAAAGCAATAACATTAGACAATCGTAATATACATTTACTCGATGATTTGACGTTATTAAATACTGACAATGTTATATCAAGAAAAGATAACGATATTAGACAATGCACCATTTGGATAATTCTAACATGATCATTTTAATCAAAGTCAGGTGTATTCAAAATGAAAACGTATAATTCAAATTACCTAACTTCATCATTGTAATCACAACTCAAGAAAAAGATACAGGAAAACGCAGATATAATGAATGAGGTTTTATCAAAACATATACTCTTATTCGACGTAACGTGATGTTAAAGTATGTGCGAGTCAAAACGATTTTGACAAACGTTGATCAGCGATTGCCTCATATGGCGTCCATGGGAGTTGTAGGGTTGTCATAGTTGTGGCTTTCTCTGGTTTGTTAAGGGGTTGTGTTTTAACCTTTTTTATTTTCTGACGCTTAGTGAAATATTTGCTTGTTAAATAGATCTTAATATATTCCAATGAGAATTCTCGTTGCTTTCGTCACCAATGTCATCATCGAGTATCGAGGGAATTCGATGAAACGCCGACCAGGGTATTTGTCTTTAGTGTAACCAATTTGCCATTTTGTGGTAACACATTGTGGTAAGAGGGATTCTAAAAATACAATGACCGACAATCGCTGTAACGTGGCGTGTAATGCGGTGCCTTTTTTACTCCATATCTGGTATTAATTAGTTCAGTGCAGGAATTAGACATCAAAGCAATGAGAGCATTCAACAACAAAATTGTAGTGAGAAGCACAAATAAAACAAAAACTATGATAGCGGCAGCATAATGTCGTGCCTTAAAAACTATCAATGCACTTTAAGGTTATTTAACAGAAAAAAGGCAGCATTAAGTATTTCAAGATACGGGGAAAATTGAATGTTTTCGCACAACACTACGTAGCTAACTGTCAAACTTATTAGTTCTTTTACCATTTGTTAGATAATAATTCCGACCTTGCAAAATGATGCAACAGTTTACTTTTAGATAAGGGCCCAGTTACACATGGTGAATAGGGATAGATCGAGTATTTGTTTTTTCCACTGCAGAACGAAACTGATGAACACCAATTAGCACGGACGTCACCGATTAGCAGCCAATTTATCACTTATCACAAGCTATTGGGAAAAGATAAATTTCGTCGGTGAAATCTTACCGATCGGGATATTTAATTTATTTAATATTCTCGGTCTGTAAAAATTCAAACGAATTACCGATTGACGAGCTGTCTATGACCGATATCACCGATATGCCTCGATAAGCAACCGATGTACAAATATGAATCACCGATTGGGAAAAACAGTTCTCAACAAAGAAACTCATATTTTCCCAATTGCTTGTGATAAGTGATAAATCGGCGGCTAATAGGTTAATCGGAGACGTCGGTGCTAAATCGGTGTTCGTCGGTTCCGTGCTTAACAAGGATGAAAACCCCGAAAAATCACCGATCTCCATCGCCGATTCCCTGTTTCTTATAAATACTGAAATGCAGATACCGATAACAACCGATCAGATGAGAAAAATAATTGACCGTTTGAGGACCGATTTAAGCCCAACCGTATTTAATACTGGAATGTAAACCGATTTAATTATTTCCAGTTTTATAGTCCTCATTCTCATCTCCTTTTTTCTTAATTGATAACAAACAGGTTTTAGAATTTACCAGATGGACTGTGGACCGAGTCCGCCAAACTTTCCCAGTTACTCAGAATGAGAGTGGTCCGACCACAGTCATGTGGCCATCCCCTGGTTTCCAAAAATACAGTATAAATACATATAAGCAATGGGTACAACCGCCTTTGGTAGACCACTCTCACATATTTGTATCCTGATGGTATTTTAACCAAACCGCTAAAATAAATATAACTCTTCAACCTACGAAGGTTCATTGTTTCTAAGCGCAGACCATAAATATGATTAATTTATTTATCAGAATCGAACACGGGACAAAAATGTAAACTCGAACGTGTTTGACTACGTGGAAGTCGACTGACCTAGAGGAAAATCATTGCAATACAATACAGTACTTTAAAATAAACTATCGGCCACAATCAAAGGCAAACTTGCAAGTATAAACTATGATTGAATAATAGGTGTAAGGATTAATTACACCTAGACTGAAACAGTTGTATTTAGAGATTAGTATTACTCAAGCCTGTAACAAATTATCTGTTCTGTTTTGAATTTAATTACTATGTTTCTTGTACTACATCATGTATACTACGACGCAATAAATTTATCTGTATGATATTACTAACATGTAATCAAATATAATAAAACATGTAAAATGTATCAATTAGATGTAATAATGCAATCATTTGCCTAGAATACCCGCATTTTAAGTATTAAAATCATAAGACTTTACAAGTGCTAAATAAAAATTCCAAATGAAATATTTCGGTTAATTACGTAGGTTAAACAATCCGTCGTCAAAGATGCGACAAACAACCTCTAGCTTTACATTTTTACTTTTATTCTAGTTACGATACATTCCAAAATAGTAGTCATACCTTCGTTTCTATCAGAATTTCAAAAAGCTCAAACTGATCACGTTTTACAGGGGTGTCAGATGCTCTTTATTCTTTTCATGACCAACTCCTTCACGCTAAATGTTGGGTCAATGGTAAAGCTGACTTTTCCCCAAGTAGCTTCATCTAAAATGTAATCCAGCATTGTCTTGACTTTATCCTTGTCTATTTTCTCGCAGTGG
This sequence comes from Mactra quadrangularis, assembly GCA_025267735.1. Taxonomy (NCBI): domain Eukaryota; kingdom Metazoa; phylum Mollusca; class Bivalvia; order Venerida; family Mactridae; genus Mactra; species Mactra quadrangularis. The sequence goes on along the minus strand of CM046305.1, from coordinate 33,541,914 downwards.
TAATGGACCTACTTGATGAGGCAATGCACGATTGTATCATCTTTACGATTCTGTATGGTTTTATCTAAACAGCCCAAAAATCCATCTAAAAGACATTTAAATGTCTTTGTATTGAGCGTAAGTGCTGCGACTTCTAATGGAAATCCAGCAAGCATAACAGTTTTACTAAACAAAGAGCCATTGACTTCTGGAATTTTGATATTTGTCTGGTTTAATTGTCTAATCATGATACATACGATGCATTTATATTCTTTCACGATGGCCAAGTAAAATGGAGAGTAACCTTTTTTGCCTGCCTTAATGATCAATTTTGGATAATTTTCCGTCATATGATAAGTACATGTTTTCAATTTCAGATCGATATCGTCAGTACTTCTTGTATCCTTTCTTGACTTTTTTTTATTACATTTTGCAAATGGATCTGTTTTACGCCTGGAAATTGCTCTGAATAGAAGAGTTTCTCCATTGATGGCTTCCTCGTCTGGCTTGTCTCTTGGTTTTTGTACTGGGAATGTACTGTTAAGGACTTCTTCCTCACTAAAAAGATAAAAATGACAATCTCCAACTTTGTTGAAAGACTCAATAAACTGTTCTACATTATCTTGTTTATCTTTTTCTTCTTCATAAAATTCAGCTTTTTGAACATTTATACCATTTCCATGTTCGATATTGTATAATATTGTGTAACATGTTCTAACGTGGTCTATAATTAAGAAATAACTTACAGTTGTCTATATTTTATTGTCTAATAAAACATAGTCACGAGTTGTGATGCGCGTATGATTAAATCACGAGTGCTTTAGCACGAGTGATTTAATTAGCGCATCAAACGAGTGCCTATGTTTTATTAGACAATAAAATATAGACAACTGTAAGTTATTTCGATTCTAACATCGCAAAATGCATCCCTAGAAAAGATATACTTATAGAACTATTTTTAACTGTCAAAAATGCCATGCTGTTGAAATCCACCCCCAGTGCAAAGACCGAAAATAGCCTTTATTTACGCAGTTCTCATTGATAATTGTTTCTAATTCCAAACAAATAATACTAAAATCTTAATTGATAAAAAGGAACCCAAAACTAAATACGAATTATCATAGTTTTATTTGTGTATTAAACATCATTCTTCAAAATAAGCGCCGTGAAATAAACATTCGACCTTGCCCTCAGTGAGTGTCATTTTATATACACATGATGACGCAGCATTTAAGTTTGATGTTTACGACGGAATATTGCAAATACTGCTTAAATAATTGGATGTTTACTGGATAGTAATGTGTTATCAGACATTTCGATGGAGAATTTTTTAAAAGGTTGGATATAAATTGGCAAACTCCTCACAGCGGTTACGTCACGCGTTGCTACTTTAACCACTGCCTCAAGGGCGTCGGCAACGGTCCGGCCGGTCCGGCCATGGCCGGACCACTTTTTTGGCCGATGTTTCACACAAATTACCTTTTTTTCAGTTTTCGCCTTTAATTGTTGAAAATGTCTAATCTGTTTAAAAGGATTATTTTTTTGACATGCGAAATCAAGTATCGATAACAACTACCGATCAATTGTGCACACGCTCGAGGGCATGATTATAATTTCGGTGACACTTCTGTCTATAAAGGTGATAATTACCTAAGATTATCTACCCGCTTCTTTAATGCACTGGCTGGTGAAATGGCCTGGGTTCCACCTGTAGTTCGTCAGTGGAAATCTATATCCTCATTTTGTGCTCGTATTTGCAATACTTCAAACTTACGGTTAAATAAGAGAGTAGCTCTGTGGGCAGCAGGTTGTGCCGAGAATATTCGTACCTGTAAAAATTGGTTTTTCGTTGTAAAGCAACAATTTCAATTAAGTAATTTGAATGATTTTTCATTTCATATTCCAATCTGTAAGACGTTTTTAATTTCTCATGTATCGAATTTTATTCTTAGTAATTTTATTAATGAATGGGAAAATAGTATTAATAGGCACACTGGTATAAGTGGTAGAGGTCGGAATAAGCTACGTACATATTGTTCTTTTAAATCACATTTCAAAGTTGAAAACTATTGTAAAATGATTTTACCACCTCAACACCGATCAGCATTAAGTAAATTTAGATGTGGTGTCGCCCCTATACGAATAGAAACCGGCAGATTTGAGAATATTTCTCTTGAGAACAGAAAATGTCCCTTCTGTAATTCAGTTGAGACAGAATCTCATGTTTTATTTAAATGTCATGTCTATAATGACCTAAGAGCTCCACTGTTTGATAAAGCAATCTCTCTAAATTTGTCGTTTTAGCTATACCTGATTCAGAAAAATTTAAGTTAATTTTTTCTGATAAGTCTATTATAAGAATTTGTGCCAAAACCTGTTTCAATATTTTAAATAAAAGGCAGTGTCTTTTAAATAAATAAAATTTAGTTCTTTAAATCATATGGTTTTTTTTCCATATTCCTTACTATCTCTTTATGTAATATTTGTTTTAACTGTACTATAAATCTTTTACCATGTATGAAGGTAGGGCTCTACACCGGTATACGATATATATCGAATACCGGTATTGTAGGTTCGATAGATATATCGGATCGAACGTTTCCGTATCGAACAAAATATCGATTAATGGCGGTCATACATTCCAGTAAAACCTATGGCCTGCAAATCATTTAATTTTTTTATCGCCAAATCAACATTGTACTCAAAGACGTCATTGATTCTACCGCTTCTGGTTCTGTATGGACTAATCTGTGGACCAACGATCACGTAATATGACATTCCTTTACGCAAAAATATTACACCGGTTACGTCATGTTTTGTTCTTTTTAATCAAAGGGAATTAATTGTTGCTGTTAGAATTATATCCTTTATATGTATTTTCAATTAGTCCGGGAACCAACAAACAGTATTTAAGTGATAGATTTAGGTGAAGTTGTTGAACCAACTCATAAGAGAGCCAAACACTGATGGAGGCTTTTTAAGTGATGATCATGATCATTCAGTTTCGTCCGTCAACAGTAGAAGCTTTAAATGGAATAAACAATTGAAAGTTTACAGAGACATGCCAAACATCCTTATCATTTGCTTTTAAAAAGAAATCGGTAGAGACTCCTACATTTGTGCATATTAACTGCTAAAATATTTGGTTGCTCAATGCTCACGCCACTTCTGTAGCTTCTGAACGGATAGTTTCAATCTCAGGAGATATCCTGTCAGCAAGAAGATCATGTCTAAACCCAGACTCTCTTGATGCAATGATATTTCTTAAAAACATGCAAACCTCATATTGTTTTAAACTATAACATTTAAAGTATTAATAAGTGCATTTAGTAGTATAATGGTGCTACTACAATCGAAATAAATGAATAAAACAAATCTGTTTTGGTGTTTATAAAAAAACACAATATATTATTAAAATATCATATGATATATCGAATATCGATCATTTTGTATCGATACGAATATCGTATCGATCATTCTGACCGATATAGAGCCCTATATGAAGGTAATCAATGCTATTCAAATCATCTCTGATCTGATCAGATATGATGATCGATTTTCTAAACTAGTTTTTTTCATGCGCGTTAGTGCACCAAATTAATAATTGTCATGTTTTAAGTCTTTTCTTAAATATATATTTAACTTTGCGAATAGCATTGATTAGCTGTTTTTATTTTTAATCTGTGTATAATATTTTTGTTGAAATAACTGTATTGTATGAATGTGTGATAGTTTTAGTTAATATGTAAAATGCTTATAGTCTTTTATAACTCTTCTAAGAGTGGCTATGTACATGTTGTTGTTTTTTTTATATATTGTATAATATGTATGTTTTATGCACATGATGTACATAAATAAGACTTTAATAAATATCTCAATCAAACGTTAATATATTTAACAACGGTGTTTTTTCTTGGCGTAATAAATTGAAATTAGGCTCAAGTGAATATTTTTTTGATGATACAATGAATGGACTAATTAAAAATAATTACAAACAAATCAAATTAAAGAATTAACAGAGCGGTATTCATGTTAAGTATATATTTTGGAAAACAATAGTTTGGTATTTTTTTCTTTATGTGTATATTATCAAACAACATTCCGACAGACACTGTAATAATAAATATGCTGGAAAGGTCGGAACTGCTCATTTTTAATTTTGAAATTTTACGTTGTCATAATCATGGATATACCTCCGTTACCAATTCAGCTTAAGGCTTTTAAGTTTCCTCAGCGTAAACAATTGGTCAGAAAAATCCAGTTAAAAGAAGTTTTCAGTCGTCGTGTAGGTTTGGTGCCACCGCCTGATGAGACTAACTGAGGGGTCGAAATAGTTGTATTTTTCCTAAATTGCTGACATTCAAAATGAAAAATAATCGTCTCCAGATGCAATAAAATCCCATCTAGGGGCAGAAGAATTTCAATTTTTTTCCCGGGGGCGGTCCCTCGGACCCCCTTACGAGAGGGGTACTCTCCTCCCACACGATCAATGGCCGGACCACTTTTCAAAAGCTGGCGACGGCCCTGTGCCTTCACATGAATCACGTGACGCAAGTAGTACCATGTGACTAATGATTAAATTTAAACGGACAATAACGGTAAGCCTAAAATGTGTTAGGCGTAAAGTAGCGAAAAATAACATTGAATGATAAAAAAATTGGTTGATTTACTAGTACTGCCAAATAAATAAGATTAATTAAATAGAAATATATCATTATGTACCAAAATTGTTTAATTCATGAACAAATTACAACGGAAAGTGGGCAAGGTCGGGAATGAGCTGCGTTGTCCACCCAATAGGGTCCTTAGTCCACCTCACGCTACTAACATGATGCTTTTGTTAAGAAATTTTCAGTATTTATGATAAAACTTTATGTATATGATACTGAATGATATATCATTTATATATTAAATGACTAAAATAAGTACAATTATCCATTTAATATTTACTTTGCGTAACATTTTGTTATTCATGAAATTTTACGCACTTTAGGTAACCGGTGTCAGGGTATAATTAATCTTGTTTTTTTTACAAGTTATTTATTCATACTATTTATTTTTCCCCTTTATGTACTTTGAACATCATATTTTACTAATAGAAGACTAAATTTATTGAAAATATTGAATTGTAAAAGAAAAGATGAAAAAAGTTTTTCGGCTCTCTGAGGGACGAATTTAACTTGTGGTGGCAGTGGTTATTAATTTGATAAAGGGAGATAACCGCTGCGGGGAGTTTGATAAATTGGATTTATGAACGCGTGTCAAGCAAGGACAGATTTTCGGAAAATGATTCGAAATCAGCGCTGCTCTTGTCAGCTTGGATGATTATGAACTTGAAAGAATCCACGTAGCCGTTCCATTATATTATGCTATGCACAGTTTGGCTTTGATTAAATAGTCAATCTTTGTATTTTCGTATAATGGCTGGCATGATCGTCGGATGAAGGGCAGGATGAAATGAGACAGCGGAACCGGGAAATGCTGGGACTTAGAAAACGTCTTGAACTTGAAGTAGGTCATGTTTATGCTAGAATCGTTTTAAACTCAGTTTATACCATTTTTGGTCAAGTAATAAGGTTAGTATATGTTTTAAATTTACTGACATGTTCCAAGGTTCTGTTAAAGTCAACCCTTCAAACTCGGGCGCTATTTTCGGCTTTGCTCATTTAACGTGGGGAGTAAAATTTCAACAGCCGTCACCAGCTATATTTTATTGAATAATAAAGCATAGATGACGTCACATTGAATAAAGAGTGAAAGCGCACGTGCCTATGTTAGAATTATAGATTAAACGCGAAATTTGCATCTTTTGAATTCAATTTTTATTGAATTATATTGAACATTTTTCTTATACAAAACACACAATATTATCTGTTAAACAAATTAGTACATCCCTCCAAAATAAAACAACGTTCGGTATATTCAACTGTTACGCTCTTGCTAGCACCTCACACACTAACAACGACTTAAACAGTTTATGATACATAAGGTTTTCAGAATACAAGGACATAGAGACGGTTACTGTATGGCCTTCTAAGTTTACGGTAGTTTTATTTCACGAATTCTAAGTCTTTATAATACGAGTATAGAAATTGCGCGTTTGACCTGCTTACGTCACATTCAATTAACAAATGAAGGTGAACATATCACATCTCTATTAAGGCGCACAACGCACGCAGTTTTCGGCGATTTGGTACGCGGTAATATATAGTGCAGCGCATGAAGACAAAATCGTTGTATTTTTCGGATTTTAGATACAATCGTTATTGAATTGTAAAATAAACGATGGATTTTAACTACAAAAACATCAATTCATAAATATAAATTATGTATAAACCTCTATTGGTATCGGTCTGAATGTAACACCGTGCATTCTACTTTCGCTTTCGAATTCATGTGTAAAGAAAGTAAAAAAGTTAGTAGTGAGGATAAAGGATCACTTTAAATTTATTATTACTCAGTTTGATATCAATATTATATCATGCTCAATATGTTCAGTACAGTTGAATGAGAAAATTATTAGAACGTAAAACATGCCACGCGTTGTCAGGCAAATAAACATTATTACCCATGATGCTAAGCATCTCCGTACAAAGGTCAATATGACCGTTTGTGTACAAAACGATTTACATCCCTGAACATACTTCGTGAGCCTAAAGTCCTATTATCAAAGTAACACTTTTTGGACTGCAATTAAAAAAGACAGTAATCATTTCCAATCACCTCTATTGAACAATTTACAAATAAATGTAAATATTGCTTAAACATATTTATGTTATTTATTGCATTTCAAAGTAAAAGTAGATCGAAACTGAAAATAGAATTTGGTTGTCAAAACTTGAAACACTAGTTTTGATCACAGTATGTATAAGATGAAGTCTTCATGATAAAAAATTATCGACATTTTAAAACTATAGGCTTTCGATTTCAAGCATTGATCGTACATCTATTTAAAAAACCACATGACAGTCATGCAATTAAAACGTGTTCGTGTCTCCGTCTTAAAATAGAAGTATCAGTCTTTAAGCAGAGTGAGAAAGTGAACGTGTGAAACTTTGAGGGATGCAAAGGAGAGTACAAAATATATATTTTTTTATTCACTATGGAATGAATTCGCTCTGTCTTTGTTGACCGCGAATATAATCAAATTACACTTAATACTGTACATGAGTGAATACCCTAACAATTTTTTGTATTGATCAATAAAACTTAGACTGCATTGTTTTATCTTTTTGATATCACTATTTTGAAGTGCTTAATTGTGTGCACTTTGAATATATGACTTCTGTTTAATTGCTTGTAGTTAAATATCTAAGCATGGTTAAACTTGAATCTTTAAACCTGTATTATAATTGTTATCGATTCAGAGCAGTTATTGTTGAATATAATAAAGAGACTATGGCATAACGATCAACGTTGACAGAAGTAATTGTACAATCATGAAATAAATAGGTGTTTAATTGCTGGGTTATATTCTAATATTCACAGTACCGTTTGCGTTAAGTTCAATCGGTAAATGAGTTTTTAGTTCTAGTCTTGCTGTTTGAAATGCCTTGTCATTAGCTTTCAATCCACCCGGCTAGCTTAGTTGGTAGCACGCAAGTCTACTGATCGAGGTCGTGGGTTCGATTCCCGGGCGGGGCATACATTCGTTGAACTTAGTCATGAAATTATTTTTACAGCCATTCCCCTTCTACCAATAATTCTTAATCATGTAGAGTAGTTGTCAGTCACTGACATTAGTATGTACGAAGTAGTTGGTTAACAGCTTAATCCAGAAATTTAGCCTTTTCAGGAATAGTGAGTAGGTTGACTGACCGCCGTTATATGACCTATACAAAGTGTTGCTACGACGTTAAAACCAACAAAACACCAAACAAGTGTTTCTAAAAGACTCGAACCAGAGACTTATCGACCTCTAAGCCAGTGTATAAACACAAAGCTGGTCATGAAATTTTAAAACGGCACAAACTTAAGTCGTAATCTGAACTATTCTGTATCGCAAAATTATCGTAAGAATTTTGATAATATGCAATCTGATTAAAACCCAATCTAAAATTTTCCGCTCGCCTACTCGCTAATTAAGATCTTGTCTCTTCAAAGGGGGTCACGTTCAGGTGACCTTTTCTCATCATAATAATAATGACGAAATTGTTATGATACGTAACTAGTTTACATCGTCTACGTCACGCAATTTGAAATGAGCCGTCCAAAACAGCCAGTGAATAACACCACCGTCAAATTAGCTTGCAATCCTCGGTCTATAAATACAAATAACGAAATCAAAATGCTATTATTTTTGTTTCGTCTAGATGGAAGCTATGCATTGATTGGATGGCGCTAAGGTCATCTCGACGTGACCCTCTTATCGAACCTTAGAGATCCTGTACGACAGTGCTCTACAGGATATACATGTATGTTTACAACAATTGAGTCATTCTATGAGTGATTTTGGAACAGTCTAACTGTTGGACCGAGGTAAGGCGAGCGCATCAGTTCAAAACACCAAACGGATAATTGTTTGACATTTTCCAAATCACACATGAAATAATTCTTTTTATTACCTAATCACAGTTTTAACAAAAGCTTTTTCCAGAAAATTTTTTTTTTCGAAATGATGTTATCCTCTATAGTGTTTACATGTTTACGTCTAGTTTATAATGAAGTATGATGCGTGCTTGAAGCATACGAAAGAATCTTGTAAAGCTTAAATTCCCCGCAGCGATAAAATATCATTACATTTTATAGTCTAAGTTTCATGCTCACGTACGTTCACCGACTATTACTCTGGTTATGGGGCAACAGGTATCTATTTATCAATCTCCCTGGGACGACTTTTACTCCGTCTAATGCAGCCGATAAATTGGTGCAACAGAATTATACCACCCTGACAGGAATCTATTTACATCTGAATGGAGTGATGCAATCGCAGGTAATGTTTTTGCGAAAGGAAATCAGCAATGCCCCTTATTGGATTCGAACCCAGGCTCCCTCGAATCCTAAGTACGCGTCCTACCACTAGACCACTGCTCTTATAGGTACTTCCCCTCCCCTACATTAGTATATTAACAGTTAAGAAGCATATCTTAACTTCAGAGCACGCTCAGAAATCAGTCGCTACTATTGACGAGTCAATTGTTCAGAAATTCAGAGTTAAAAAATATTAAATTACATATATTTAAGGAATCAAGTAATACAAACAAATTAATGAAATAAACTGCTGGGCAATATAATTGCCCATTATTGATGTTATCGTATATTGACTAGATGTAAAGCGATACAAGAATCTATTTATCAGTTATTCATACAGAGCAAATATGGACACAATACAATATCCGGGCCTTCATTATGAATCAAAATATTTCTATTCAGTAGTGTTTTTTGCAAAACACATTCTGTACGAACGAATAGGGTAACACTTCGCAATGAGGCCAATTTATAGAAAATATTTGTTTTACATTGTCTGTATTGCACGCATTATTATGTTATCTATATCGTATAATCGATTTTCGCGCCAATCAATGATTTGTAATCATGTAGAACAGTTGTCAGTCACTGACGAAAGTATGCGCTTGGTAGTTGGTTAACAGTTACATCCAGAGATTTAGCCTTTCCAGTAGGAGTGAGTAGGTTGACTGACCGCCGTTATATGACCTATGCAATGTGTTGCTACGGCGGTAACCCCAAAAGTGTAATCTATGTATCCGCAAGAAGTTCGTTTGGAAACGAATATGAGCAATGATTAAAGTTCATATAAATTAAACAAAATTGACTTAATTCTCAATACAGTCTCTCCATAGCAGTCCTTTACTTTAATGATTGAAACAGAAACATCCACATTATTATCAAACTGTGTATGTCGGCTTTCTTTAAACTAATCATGCTATAGTGCGCAAATCAACTCCAAGAAAATCTTTGCCCCCTAGGACCAGTCTTATTTTGACCCAAGGGGTATAATTTCTTTGTAAAGCACCCTCCAATGATGCTACATGCTAAATATCAAAGTTCTAGTCCTTGAAGTTTATGAGGAGAAGATATTTTTACATTTCTTTATATATCTATGTAAATCTTGTGATCCCTGGGGCGGGGACAATTTTGATCACAGGGTGTATAATTTGAACATTTTTGTAAAGCACCTTCCAGTGATGCTGCATACCAAATATCAAAGTGCAGTCAGATAAAGAGCAACGATATGAAGAAAGGTTATCACGTACGCGTGAAAAGGTTATCTGTGTTAACAATATCTAACAGTATTAATATTTTGGCATTTTGCCCTGGTTGGCTCATGTTCGGACAGCGCTATCAGCACTTTGATTTTGGAATGTTTATTTTACGCGGGCGTGTATTTGTCCACGTATGAGTGAAATATAAAAAAATATAAAAATCAAAAAACATTTGACCAGATGTCTAATTCTAAAAACTAAATATTGAAAACTGTGGTATAAAAAGCAATATTGTAAGTACTGATAAATTTCGAAACCGAGATAGTTTAAGGAGGCATTGTGACATCCACATCATTAGGTTATGCATGTACCATGTAGTATATTTTAGCTAACACATATTACTTGTCCACAAACATGTGTGATGAAAAAACTGACTTGACTACAGAATAAATATACGAGTCGGACAAGTCGGGCAAAGCAATCTGCACCCCTGGATGTATCCTTCTATTCTTGTATTTCAAACGACTGATTGCCTCTTATTTGTGATTAGGTTCTATGGCTGCAACGATTCAATATTGGGATTTTAACGTGATTGAAGCCAAGGTATACCTTATAGACAATTAGTTTTAGACTTTTTGTAAAGTACAATTATAAACTAGATACATATTATTCAGTATGGAAATTTATTTAAATTTTAAACCTTGTTTAAAACAAATGTTTCGAGTTTAGGTATTCATTATCTTTATCACTATTGACTACTCTTAAGCAGAAATTAATAATGTGATATATATTTGGAATAAAGTTAGCTATTTTATGAAATCGAATCGAAAGACAAATCATAGGATAGCAACGAATCGACATTCCAGTGAATCGGTGCAGTTTTAATAGTTACAGCATTTATGAACTGATATAATGACGTTTCTACACATGTTTGCCAATCAAGAATATCAATTACATATTTAAATGTAGTTTCGGTTTCAGGTCGTAACCAGAGGCGGCACAAGACGGGTTTCTTTCAATATATTTTATTCATTCGAGACACATCGATCATTAATTGCTTGAATAAGCTCTGGAACATTCTCACGGCTGCCAATACTATTGGACTTTACTAAATACGCGAGGGGAAGCACAGGCGATGCACACAGCTGTTATGCAAAATAGTTCTTGTAAACACATAGATAAGGTTTGGTTTCTTATACCAAATATAAGACTATATATTGTTCAGTGGATATCATGGATGCGTGTCTTTCATATTTATAGACAAAAAACAAGACATTCATGACCGCCTAAACGATCGAGAATTGTTTACTTCAGCACCGGTTAAAGTATTTCGCTTTTTGGGCATGTAACGCAAAGGTAGTTCCAAAATGGCGTCTATATATGTCTAAATAATATTCTTAGTGAATGGCCAAGGAGTTCCAAATGCAATTTATTGTCAAATAGTTCGCATATATCAAATACAACGTGGATTATACACATGTACAAAAATGACAATGGAGATTTGGCAACAACAAGTTTTGACAACTTTGTCAAGGCTATTCGCCGACACATATTTACAAAAATAAACCTGTCTTTGACTGTATTAAGGTTCAGTGAAATTAACATAATTTTGATATTGAAATAAAAGAGGAAAAATTCAATATGTTGACAATTGTATTAATGTTGTATTTGTGATGCACGAGTGACAGTCGGGAAGAGGGTATACATTATAACTAACCACCGCATGAACTACATCTACTATCAAATCTACAAGATTCTTTTATGTAATTCTGTTCAGATATGAAGATTTTTTAATTGACGATGAACCAAACAAAAAAGTTCTGTGCCCAATGGAGCTAGACGCGTTACAAAAAACAGGGTTCATATACACTTATAATTTATGCTTGTTCGTTTGTTTGGTTAAACGCCGTAGCAACACATTTTGTAGGTCATATAACGGCGGTCCGTCAACCTAATCACCCCTCCTGGAAAGGCTAAATCTCTGGATTTAGCTGTTAACCAACTACTAAGCGCATACTTTCGTCAGTGACTGACAACTGCCCGATAGTCATTCAATAAAATTCAAATAATAATTTATTAACACAGCATGTCCTTCATGTTTCTGGGGGTGTCATATCGCTTACAAAGTCCGCTACTGAATCAAATACTAAATCTTGTCAAAATACATCGCTGGTGCTATTTTTAAATTGCTGACTTTACAAATATTGACTCATCCTATCTACAAGATCTTTCATGTCCTTATGTCCTTGGAGTATGCAAAAATCTTAATTTGTAAAAACTTTGCGCCAATATGTGCTTCACAATAATATGCATAATAAGAAATACGAGCTTAAAAAAACGAAAATGAAAAAGATTAAGAAATGATAAAATATAAAAACATTAACTGAAGGCTAATATAAAACTAAGAATTAGTGATCAATCAAGTGCTCATAGTAGTTTAAAAACAGCAACAACAACATAACAAGCGGATTTTTAACTATAAAAGATAGTGAATGAGTGATAATGGATTGTTGGTAAAACGGCAGCCGAATGGTCGATGGGGAATCAGGCCGGATGCCACGAAAATCCATGCTTGCAAGGTGCAAAGTTGGATTCTAATCCAAGGCTCCCACCCGAACATCCATCATTATCAGTGCCCACGCGTCTCACCAACAATCATGCATTATATAGTGGTCAGATAAAGTAAAAGTGATAAAGGTTATGATTAGACTATGAATAAAGGCAGCCACCGACTAATGGGAACCAGACAAGATGCCTTGAAAAATCCATTAATTCAAGGTGCAAAGTTAGATTCCAACCAAAAGATCCCTCCAGAACACCCATCAGCGTCAACACCTGATTGCTAACATAAGTTTAAGTGATATAGGTAATGATTAGATTATCAATGGAAAGGCAACCCTAGCCAATGGGGAATCCGGCCAGATGCCTTGGAAAGATCCACGATTGCAAGGTGAAAAGTCGGATCCCAATCTAAGGACCCCGCCTGAGCATCCATCAGCGTCAGCGCCTGATTGGTTAAATAAAGTATTAATCTTAAAGGTTATTAGTATAAAATCTATATAAAGGCTACCCCCAGCCAACGGGGAATCTGGTTAGATGCCCTAAAATCCATAATTGCAAGGTTCAAAGTCGGATTCCAATCCAAGGATCCCATCAGAACATCCATCATGCGGCCGCACATTATTTTGTAATAAACCTAGTGCATAATTATGGTTTGTAGTTAAGAATTTAATATTTTCATAATTTCATGGTGTTAAATGTTCGTAATTTGGGTATATTTCAAGATCATTTAGCCAGATGTTTATATTGACTAAGAATTTTCACTGCAGTACAATGTATTAACATCACAACTGGACTTATTAATAAATAATTTTACTGGTCTATTCCAAAGTTCATTGTCACAGAGTGATTGATTTAGTGATCATAGTAATTAACAAATAAGTAGGTTTTAAACTTTTTCTTAAAAGTATTTAGAGACTGGGCACACTTGAGTGAGTCTGGAAGGGAATTTCACAGGTTTAGCGCCGCATGGCTGAAACTACAATTACCAAAAGTAATTGTCCTAGACCGTGGGACTGTAATAGATAATGAGTTGCTAGAACGGAGGTCTCTGTTGGGTTTGTAAACATGTATTAGGTCTTGAATATATATGGGACAGTATTTGTTAAGTGCTTTATATGTATATATCAAGAGCTTGTAGCTGATCCGCTGGCAAAGAAAGATAAAAAGGCCATTTGCTTCATGAATACAAAAATAAGTATCGAATCAGTAAACCAAACATCGTGCCTTTAAGTTTTTTCGTCCTACTTTGTTGTACAATACTTGTGGCATTTTTTTCAACAAATTGATACCATACAATACAATAAATGTTTTATTCAAACCGATCCTAGTATACACATCTAAAATTACGACGACCAACGTGAATGTATTCAAACGATGTAGTTAACAAACTTGAACAAGAAATATAATAAAATGTATTCATACCAATGTCTTTGAAGCTATTGTCGGTACTAGGATCTTTTCCAAGTATTTATATACTACAGTATCTAACTTTATAACAAAAAGGTTATTTCAAATATTGGCATTAAAATATTCTGAATTTTACCTTAACATTCCCATAAAAATAAACACCTTTTCATTCTTTACATAATAAAGTTACAAATTAGTTCGATAATTTGTGGCGTAGTTTATGACGAATTTGTGTGTAGTATTTTAGTTGTTTGAAGAACATCTATATACGCTAAATTTGAGAAATCAGTGTAGCAAGCTTACTGTAAAATCTACTTTTTGAGGTAAATGAAGGGACTCAACTTTTTAAACATGTGTTTTACGGAGAATGGTTTAATAAATAATGACCAAGCACTAAAAAATACTGTACTTAGAATTTTAGAAGCGCAGACGATTATTATGATATCGGAAATCAAAGTTTTACAGCTGTGAAAATTTCCTGTGGGATCCCCAATCAAATAATTCCCCATTGCATTGTTCTATTAGACTTATGTACAGAAGTAAAAAGGTTCATATGCAAATTTACAAACATTTATCATAACTCAAACAATCACCTTCTGTAATTCATTTTAATTTAAAAGCAATGAATATCAATAAAGGTTTTATATTTCTACGCTGTCACTTTTTTCGGCAAATCACCACTTCCGGTGAACGGTGCATGTATTTATCGTAAGCCCTGGACAAAATCGAAACAAAAAACCCATAAAACTCCGACTTTTCCGAAAAACCATTTTAATTTGTAAAGCTATTAAATCGTGTTTAAATGAAAGAAAAGAAATACGTGTATGTTTTATTGTTTTAAAATACTTCATATGAGTTAAAGTTAAATGAATGGACATATTGCTTGACTATGTTTAAATTATTTATTTGCATTTCAAATAGTGGGGTCGATAAGTGTCATCTTTCACGACAATCTTTCACTTTGTGATACAAACATCAAATTTGGTACCGTTGTTGTACATAGTGTGTAGTTTACAAAAAGAACGATTTCCGCCTTAAAATTCAAGATGGCCGCCATTTTTTAAGATGGCCGCCGAATATAGGGATTTTTGTTCTGTTCATATAAAATTGCCTTTTTATTTTTCTTTATTTACGTATTTATCAATAAAATTTCAATTTTTTATGACAAATAAACAATTAATAAACATTAAATTCTTTAAAACAAACGCCTTTAAATGGCTGTCAATTCAAAATGGCGGTCATAACAAGACGCCAAATAATTTCATGCACTAACACTTATTCTCGGATGATATTCATTGCAGTTAGTTGATTCAGAACATTTCTCATTTATTAGAATATACCTCGAAGTATAATCAGTGCATCTGCTGACATCATTACAATGAAACCTAGGAATCCTGCACGGTTCCAGAAACGTTACATATACTCAGCACGTATAATAGTGTCAGTTTGAAGTGTTCTTACTTCTTACTGCTGTATTTGCACATGATATTTTTCTTTGTTTGTGTGCTGTTGAAATCAAACAGTTTTCTGTACATTATACTAAAGAGTCTCATAATATTATGCTATCGAATCAACCCCTTTTAATATTATATAACTATCGTTAGTAAACGTGGAGGAGCCAACGGTTAACATGGCTTAAACCACATTGGTGTACAGCTCACTCGGAATTTAAATAATCCTGAATGAATCATTGGGTTAGATGTAAGGTACTCTTTCCATAGACCCACATTTAGGAATGATGATCCCTGACAACTGAATTAAGTTCAGCGGCGTTTGTATGAAATCAGTACGAATCAGAAATTAATCCGTTATCATTCATGACTATGGTTTGAATCCAAAAAACTGCTTTAACAAAATATTCATAAAGTATTACATGTCTCAGTGGCTACACTCCATTTTTGTCAGTATCCAACCGATTTCCTTCTTCTGTAAATGTGTGGCCAAGATTTTAAAGTATATACCGATAGTTGTATCCGATATCTCAATGTTATTTACGGTAAAACAGTAAAACGATTAACTGTAAAGCAGGAACTGTCTACAAAAATTCATCATGTATTTCTATAACAACCGATTTAGACTAGTGCTGCTGTCTCTATCTGACACATACAACGTTTAAGTCTCCCTCAAATTGTTAGCAGCCCAATGAATATTCTATATTATTTCCAAGTATACCACCTTTTCATAGGACAATTCAGATTGTTTTTAGGTTTAATCCATCTTGATTGGACGATTGAGCTTGTATTAATGAATCTTTGTAATGCAACAGTGCAAAGAATCACAAAAACTTACTTCATCAAATGATTACTATTTGCAAATTTGAATATGCTAGAAAACCAGATGAGTCATTCGTAGCCACACAAAGTGACACCGGCAAACTATACAGGTCAGAAATATCAGCTGGCCAATACTTTTCAGACACAAACGTGAGCGCCATAAAGTAGAAATCAAAACAAAGTTACGACCAAATTGGCAGAAAATTGTACGTGGTAGTCATAACAAGGCCGAGCTACGTACATTGGGTTCTGATCTGACAAAATACTTACCATGTGTTTTTGTAATGTTGTTGTGACAAATGAGAGATAACACTATCTAATTCATACATTTGTTTTTACAATTATTGTTTTAAGTTTAAAATGGTGTTAAATTTCTGATAAAATCACTTTATACATATACCTTCTCATTTGGCATTGACCTTTGACCTACACAACATGTGGACAATATTAAGCATAAACATAGAAAAATCTTGATGAAGGCAATTCAATTTATGTTTTCATATTTCATTGTCAAAAATAGTCTCAGATAAACTAATTGTTTGATTATTTAATTAGTATTTACGGGGTAGGCCTATTAACATCCTCCGTGGATCAAGATCAAGGTCACGGCAAATGTCAATTTCCCCACAGATTTGTCAATGATTCCATCAAGTTAATTTGAATAAAACTA
Source organism: Mactra quadrangularis (assembly GCA_025267735.1). NCBI lineage: Eukaryota > Metazoa > Mollusca > Bivalvia > Venerida > Mactridae > Mactra > Mactra quadrangularis. The sequence continues at coordinate 33,524,860 of CM046305.1, read as the reverse complement.
TTTATAATTAAATCTCGAATCCCACATGATCATTCAAATGATTAAAAAAGATTGAAACAACTTTCTCATGTATGTAACCTTTACCATGACATAGACCTTGATCTTGGAAGTATATCACATGATGTAAATCAATGTCTAAACATGTTTAACAATTTTAGTAAGCAAAAACACTATAATGTATCATCCTATAAGACATCTAAAGCGGTAAAAAGCAGTTGAGTCGCTTTGGAATACTGACTCCCAGGCACATGCGCAGAAACAACGGCCATCTTCTTCTTCTTTACTTTCTTAACCGCCAACAATGGCGAACCCTGGGTAGATCCAGGTGGTAAGTCCACAAACAGAATAAAGTCACAACACAAAGTTATTTACGCGATCGATCATATATGTATATACAAGTATCCTTCACCACGCGTTTTGTTCAATGCTAAAACCTGTACGCTAAAATAATGTGTTATGTAGACCACATGCACTCAACGGCTAGTTTCTTGAATCAGGGGAGGGAACTTCTGTAGATTGACTCCCTTGCTTTGTGCAAATTGAATATGAGTCGACGTGAATGGTACTCTATTTTATGAGAAAGATCTGCTTTTTGTAGATACGAGGGAAGAACTCTCGAAAAGTCTAAGATTAGACACATAAAGTCCTCTGGCAATACACGGACATTAGCAGCGTTCTCCTTCAGAATCATGTTAATTGAATCAAATATAGGTTCCCTAGTACTTTGTAACGTTGGACAATGACAAATGAAATGTTCCATTGTTTCTGCGGCGGTATGACACAGTTGACATTCAGGATTTACAATGTTCTGGTTGAATCTTGCACGATTAGTCTGGAGTAGGTATGTTCCAGTTAGAAGTTTTAGTCTAGTTGAAATTCTAGATACCTCAAACGTAGATGAGCATGGAACACTCAGGATTGGGTGAACTTTACTTGGTTGAAAATTACAGTTCATGTATTTAAGTGATGGATACATTGACGCCAGGTTTTCAATTTGAGCCTTCCATTTACTTTCAACAGTAGTATATATGTATTTTTTCCATTTCAATTTGTCCATTGGATTATCAATATATGTAAATACATTATCAAGGTCATACCGTGCAAGTAGTGGTGGGATTTGCACAGTCCAGGCCTTAGATTTCTCACTTTTTATAGTTAGTTGTCGGATTAAAATTTGCTTCTCACAACTGTCATCACTTGCGTTACATATGTTATTAAAAAAACTTAAAATTCTGATGTCGAGTGAAGCTCGGATTGGTAGAAGTCCAGAAAGAATGTATATTGCTGTGTCAGCTGCATTGTCAGGAAGCGACAAAATTTGTTTTAATGTTTTCTTATGAAACAGTTCAAGTTTATCAACAAGTTTTTGCGACGGCATTAATAGTTCCATACCGTATAACAGCAAAGGAGAGACGTATGTCCTATATAAATGTATCATAGTTACTGGGTCGAGTCCGTTTTCACCATAAAGGCTAGCCCCGAACAGACTATACAGAGCTCTTCTTGCTTTGGATAAGTTGTTACATATGTTTACTTCAGAATTTTCTGCCACTGACGAAGTTCGTATAATTCCTAGATGTTGCGAAGAATCTACACTTTTTAGTTGTTCTGAGCCTAATTGAAACTTCGAAATCACACCTTTCGCTTTTTTGAGTGTTTAAGATCTATAGATACAGTCTTGGTGGGTTGTAGAAAGTATCGCTCCTCCTTCGCAAAATTGTCTGACATGTTTATTAGTAGCTGAGTTTCATAGTTGATATTTCCCATCAAACATATGTCGTCTGCACATGCACAGTTGTTTAGAGTCATATTACCGATTTTACTACCAAGTTTAACTTTTTGTAACTGATCCAACAGAGGATTAACATATGTTTTGTAAAAGTCAGTGGAGAGGATTCCTCCTTGACGTACACCCTGGGAGATTTAGAACTCTTGCCTTATTCCAGTTTTAAATTTTCTACACTAGAGGCATTTTCATGTAATGATTTTACAAGCAACCAATGGCGATCACTGACTCCTATATGATAAAGTCTTCTTAACAGATGTGTGTGACAAACTACGTCAAACGCCGCCTTTGCATCTAACAGTACAATATGGGCATCTGACTTTGTATCCAAACTTTCACGATAGAACTCCTCTAGGATATAGGCTGCATTCAACGGAGATGACCCCTTTGTAAACCCACGTTGTGTTACATTTTGGTTAAGTAAGATTTGGTCTTGAATACGGTTTCTGATAATTGCTTCTATGACCTTGCAAACTGTCGGCAGTACAGTTATGCCTCTATAATTTACAGGTTCAGTCGGGTGTCCTTTATTCTTGTAGACAGGAGAGATAACTCCTACTTTTAGACAGGTTGGAATTTCTGCTTGATCAAAGATGCTATTAACACTTCTCAGAAGCTCCTGTTGTAAAATTTCCCCTCCATATTTAATGTGTTCAACTGTTACTCCATAAACGTCACAAGATTTTCCAGTGTTCAATGATTTTAAAGCATTTTCAAATTCAACACGTGTTACAGGTTCAATTGGACTTTTTTCACATTTTCATAAATAGAAGCAATTTCATCTTCAACTTGCTCATGGTATGTACTATCTAAATCAGTATGTTCAGTCGTTTTTGCTAAGGTTTCAAAATGTTTCCTAAATCCCTCAAGTACTGCGTCTTCCCCCGAATAACAAGTACCATTGAAGTAGAGGTCATTAACAGAATTCTTGAGATTTCCACGTTGTTTGTTAATCAGTTTATAAAAAAGTTTAGAGTTACTAGTTCTAGTCTTCATTATTTCGCTTTTTTCTCTTGCAAGACAGTCTGCTACAGCAATGCTACATTGGCGTCTAAATTCTTTTTTACATCTTTTGCGTTCAATAAACAATGGGTTGTTTGGATTGTAACATTTCCCAGCTTTTGCCCAGTTTCTATGTGCTAACCTTGCTAGCTTTATCGCTACAGATATATTCTCATTCCATACAGCCAACTTAGGATTTGATTTTTTCCTCCCTCTCTTCAATCCTGAAGCATCCGCACTTGCCCGGGTCATTACTTCGTTCAGTTTCTTGATATTGTCTTCGATGTTATCGACAGGATTAAAGTTGCTTAATTGTTCAATCACAAGCTCCTGATAAATTTCCTGGTTAACTCGTTCCCAGTTCGTATGTCTAGGATATGACTTGTCTTTCAGTGTGTTGCTCGTTTTACTTGCAAGGTTCAGCCTTACAGGTATTCTTGTGATTATTGGATGATGGTCTGACACATTTGACGCCATTTCTAAGATTTCTTTTTCACAGTCTACAAAACCTGGCTCACCATGCTTAAAGAAATAGTCAATTTCAGATTAATCATTACCATTTGGGTGTATAAACGTAGAAGACAGGAGGCTAAATTGTATGTTACAGTCCTTAATAAAGTTTCGGATGTACATTAATCTTCGACTGATATCCTTTTTATTTAAATCTTCATTTAGATCTGTTCCGACTAGGATATTATGTGTCAATGAGTATTTAGTAAAAATTTCAAAGAGTTCATCCACACACGAACAGAAGTCATCATCACTAGTTGCATAACCTTTACAAGGAAAGTATATCGACACTATTAGGACCTTACGGGTATTATTCCCTTTGTTTCCGAATTCAACACATTGTACACGTTCTGAACCATCTGGGAGTACTGTGATGAAACTATTAAAATGTTTTTTCCACAAAACCGCAACACCTCCATAACCACGTGGCATTTGAATTGGTGGAAGCGGGTTTCTGTAATCAGCACCCTTACCAGCGAAGTCAACAGAAGAATTTATTTCACCTAACAGATTAAGTTGAGCTTGAAACAGCCAATGTTCTTGAATGCATATCAAATCACATTTCTTAAAAAGTTCATTTATTGCACCAGCTGCAGTTCGTACGTTCTTGCAATTGAAAGATGCGATCTGGAGAGACATATGGTCTACACTGTTTATACCTGGTTTTGTAGCAGACCAACCATCCGAAAAGGAGGAGGGTGTTCACAACCATAAACAATATTTTCATTGGGTAGATTGTTTTTGACACCTCTTTGTGCAAAGTTCTGTGGTAATAGACTTCCAATTGTATGCTGAGGCAGAGAAGTGTAGCCAGGCGGTGGGCGTGTATGATCAAATAATTGTGGAGTTTTGAAAGCTTGATCACTTTGGTGACAAGATCTAGAGCAATTGGTCGTAGGGTCCTTATCAGCTTGCTTATAAAATATTGGGTCGCCTGTCAGTTGTTTTTCCGTACGTTTGTGGGTATTTTCTGTTACCCCAGTTGGATAGCAGTATGTTTCACTTTGAATCCCTGTCGTTTTTATTTCATTCTCTTTAGGTTGAAATGGTTCAGGTGAGTCCGCTGCTTTAGCTGGTGAATTCTCACAATTTTTGTTTTTATCTAATTCACATGTATTCATAGTCTTTTCAATGTTGTCTAATTGTTTGTTTAATTGAGCAAATACAATGTTACTTATTATATTATGAAGAGCTCTGATGTTATTTAATTCATTGTCTGATGAACTTATATTTTTGTTTTCACATTGTGTGGGTCCTGATTCCTTTTCACTGCCTTCGAGTAAATTAATTCTCTTATGTAATGTTGAGATAGTTGCTTCTAATTCATGAATTTTATTCTCCAGTTTTTTAGCATACGTATCAACCTTCAGCTTGGATTTCAGTAAATCTGCATTTCTATTCTCCTTGACTTTTAGCTCATTTTCCCATTTATCGAGTCTACACGACTTTAATCTCAGCTCGGCCGATTTTTCACATTTTGAACACTGGGGTTCACTAGAGTTCTCTGTGTTTGACTTGTTCATAGAATTGGTTGTCACACGGTTTGTAAGTAAATTAGAGCTAGCTTTACCTTTTACGAATGTTTCTTCACAGTCAGTCAGTCTGTCATCATCAGACACAACCATCGACTCAACACACGACATTTTACTTACTGGTTCATTAATCAACAATTCATCCTCTAGAATCTCTCTAGCAGCTGACGATTTTGGCGAGCGCGGCTTTGTTCTACCTGGAATAACAAGTGGCAGATTTGTGCATAACGAACAGTTAAAGTCAATATCCTCATCATTGTTTTGTTCAATACCTAGTATTTCATCTTGTGTTAGTTTGAGGCACTTGTAGTGAACCCAATGTCTCTTCTTGGTGCAGAACACGCTCTTGGTCCTACAGTTTTTTTACACTTAAGACATTCAATATCATCAATTTGGGTGCACTTACTTTTTGCATCAGTGGACATGCTTACTTCAGTTCGCTTTTCTGATGTCTTGTCGCACTCACGCAGAAAATTGCTCAGGCTTTCCACCAATAAGCTATTTAAATCATCCGTATCTACAGGTTGACCATTTAAAACCACATTTCTTGTTACAAGCTGTATACCTGGAAAATCTACATCGATAAACAGTTTACAGTTTTTACCATTTACAAGAATACGTGAAGTTGTATTATATAAATTGATTGTATATTCCGAATTGACCCTCACAACAGTCTGAACAACTATGCCGTCTTTTTTCTCTACAGAGTTCGATATATGCACCCTTTTCTCATTCAAGTTCTCATAATACTCTATTGCTGCGCATTTGAAGATCTCATAGGTTGCAGCATCCGCTGTAATTACCAGTCCCCCCCCCTGTAAAATTTCCAGCATTTTTTAAGGTTCTTTTAGCAGCACTTAACTTTTTACTCACAGTTTTTTTCATGTTCAAATTATAGTTACATGTTACTTCAGATCCATGTATAGCTGTATTCCTTACGTTTGATTCACTAGCTGATCTGGCAAGTTTCCGCACCACAGTGTTCATCTCCAAAGTTATCTCGCCCTTCATCTTCTGAGCCCTCCTGCCTTTTGAACGCATCTTTCGAAGAACCTCCACTATCAGTACCAGCCCCTGGGTGCAGTCAGTCTACAACACAACTCAAATTAAGGGTTAACGAGGAACGTAATGTTTAAAATGTAGGAAACGTTAAGAATAAAAATTTACAGTTATGCAACACGATGCAAGATGGCGCACAAAGCGTTGTCTCACAGAATCTCGGGCGACGAGAATTGACAAGATTTTCTTTAAAATTCAGTATAATTTAAAAGTCAATAAAACTATGTAATAAAATCCTATCAGAGTCAGCCTATGTCTAAGAGTTCCTTTTCCAACACTACTATTCATAAAAGTTTATAAAAACAATTATCACCCAATGAACAATGGCAACTATTTCCGCGCGCATTACAAAGTTTTCTTCAACGCGACTACGAATCACACTTTTCACACAAGTAAAATAATTAAAAGTCCTCATAAGTGTCAAAACATTTTAAAAGCAAGATAAAACATTAATAAGACATTAAAACTCTAAAAACTATAAAACTTTTAAATTTTCTCATCCAAATGATAAAATACGTCCTCCACCATTGACCATCACCACACATCTTGAATTTCTTCGTAGAATCGTGCTTTTTGTGAATGGTAGACCATAATTATAGGCCATCTGTGCCAAATTTAGTGCTTGTATCACCAAGTGAAAGATTGTTGCAGTTTTATCGACCCCACTAAAAGTGGAAATAGATCGAAACCGAAAGTAGCATTGGATTGTCAATACTTGATACAAATGTTTTGATCTCAATATGTTTAAGATGATGCAAGAAAAAACGCGCCCTCCTTCCAATGATTCTTAATTGTATTTGTTTGTTTGTTGGGTTTAACGCCGTAGAAACACATTGCATATGTCATATTACAGCGGTCAGTCAACCTACTCTTACCTTCTGGAAAGGCTAAATTTCTGGATTTAGCCGTTACCCAACTTCTAAGCACATACTTTCGCCAGTGACTGACAACTGCACAACAAAATTGGCAGGAGGGAGAATGGCCGTAGAAATAACTTCAAACCAAGCTCCTCGAAAGTATGCTCCGCTCGGGAATGCTTAATTGTTTAGAGCAGTTTTTAATATGGCTACACCACTCGTGAAAATAAGTTTTCTAAGCTCACTCGGTGAAATGGTGAAATATAAATCAGTCTTACACCGAAATCTGTGAATATCCTCTACTATATATAAACAAGAGAATTGGCGATCACCAGGGAGTGATCTCGGTTGTGTTTAACATGTAAATATAAATGGGATTCAATGGGGTGCGAAACCAATGTCGACTTATTCGAAGGGAGACCAGGACGCAGTCGTAGATCTTCAGGCATGGTTCGTCTCTCCACCTTAAGACCCCCGGATGAAACCGTAGTAAACCGACATGATCTTTGCCAAGATTGAGATACGGTGATACCTGGTTTGGTCATTTAATTATTTAGGAATCCCTCAGGATCATATACTGATACTATTATTTAATGACCCCAAACATAACATATTGCTATTGTAATATTAATGTATATATATAGTTTTGTATTAAAATCTCGAAATCGCATTTAGGATGAATTAGGCAACGTACACATCAAAACCGTCTGGTAACCTAAGTCAGTAGTTTGTCTGACTCCAAAAACAGGGATTGTGGGTTAGATTCCTGTGACGACTTAAAAATCTTAGTGGAGTTTGAAAAAAATGCAGGGGCGGATCCAGGTTTTTTTTCTAGGGGGTCCGAACTTTTCTAGGGGGTTCGGACTTTCGAACCACAACAACATTATACACGTTTTGCATAAAATGTTTTTGCATAAAACATATTAATAACTACATAACCATTAAATCTATGTTAAGCACCGAGAAAAATTGCACCATGCTACTTAAAATGACTTACAGTCAAGAAATACACTAATGGTCAGGAACATTTCCAAATTCTAGGGGGATCCTAACCCCACTGACCCCCCCCCCCCCCCGCTGGATCTGCCTGAAATGTCTGCATACCTGTGTTAAGCAGGGTAATTTTTAGCCATTTGCGATGGTATGTTCTAAGTACAAGGTCAAGAGCTTGGGTCCAGTTATCTAGTGCAAATTGAGTGCAATTAACGTTAGTGACAATTGACCGCTGCTATTTGACTGAAAAATGTTAAAATGTGGTGCCACATAACTTCAATATTTCATTTACAAATTCTACTATACATGGTCCTTTCAGCTCAAAGGATACCACGTCAACATTCTCACTCGGCAGACCCTCAAAGTAAGTTTGTATTTGCTTTTCACCATGTTATAATAGATCTTTTAAATTGGGTATATAGACACAACCAAATTTACATAGAAATCATGAACCGCTATAACTAACTTATAAACTTTTAAAATTATCGACTCGAAATATTATATTCATACCCAACTTTAGACCCATCAAGATACAGCCATATAGCTCTGATCGTAGATACGTCTGTTTTGCGATGATATAATCTACAAGTTGTGACCCCATGTTGTGATCGATAAGATAAGATAAGGATCATATATGTCACGATTTCAAGTCATATCAGGGGATTAATTAAATCCGTTGTAGACAAATGTTTTATATTGTCCATTGTGCAACAAGTGTAAATTCACAGATAAATGTTTCACAACTTTTAAGGTGACATTTTGTATACAATACAGTCAGATAAAACAAAAACGATGATTGAAATAATTTTTCGATGGTCAAATTTTGTTAGAAATGATAATTATTACTCATGTACCATTTGAATTTATTAATTTCCCATCCGTTAATTTAGGTATGCTTTATATTTATTGTTATAAAAGCTTTACATTTAAATGAATAGTTTTAAAGCTATATTCAAACATCATCGTTATCGCTAAGCCGCTTTATTTTACTGGGACTAAAATGCCTAGTTTGTATAACTGTATTATTTATTTATTTTAATATTTTATCTTTTTTAATGCAATTGTTCTACAATTATTTGTAAAACTAGAAAATACAAAGTTTTCAATGTATTAACGTTTTAATTAACATAATTGTAGAGGTAAACTAAAAGCAATTGATGTCTATCATTTATCCTTATGCCGCAAGAAAAAAATAATATGTTTTCTATACTATTTTCATTAATACGTATAGTCGAGTAAATCTTCCCGAACAATAATTGTATTAATGTATAGATAAATTACAGTTATGTATTTTCTTACCTGCTTAGAATCTTAACACTTTCATGATAGTTATTTCAGATTTTTTTTATTACGAAATCATTTGTCAGATACAACTGCATGTATACATACAAATAGTTATCAATAAAACAGAGACAGGAAAGTAATCATGTCATAAAAGCGTACCCGCTGTGTCTTGCTATGCGCAGTGTGTTATACACTCACACCAGGGGTCCATAAATCCGATAGCGCACACTATAAATTTAAGAAAAAAAAATTAAATATGCACAACTTTTGGAAAAATGTACAAATGGGACCAATACTTTATTAAGATATTCTAGATTTTAAAAATGCTTCGAAAACTAGAAACATACGCAGAAAAACATACGACTTTTTCATGTCATTCGCACAAATTTGATCAAAGAACCAGAAATTTATTTTTCAACTTATATCAATATAGGTATTTATTTCCTTTCTTTGTTTATAGTAACGTTAGTAATCAAATAAAACATTAAATGGGACCAAAACTTTACAATTTTACAAAAAAATAAAAACAATCAAATAAAAGAAGACAGTTTAAACTTTTTTGCATCATTTTCAAAAAGAATTGATATCTTTAAAAATAAAAGAATAATGACCGTTCAAAGAATTTTCCCCTATACGTATCTATTGAAAATCGGAAATCGACTTGGGATTATGTATGGGCCTTAAAGTTGGGCATGTCTTTACCTGTATATAAAATTACCAATAGTTTGAAACGCTTGGTTCACGCTCTATTCTTAATAGAATTCAAAAGAAGTTCAAAAAAATATAGAAACATACCTGAGTGTCTTCTAGCCAATCAAATTAAACTTCCTCATTTAACCGGTTTTTATTCCAATGTTAAATAAGACCTTACGTTAGTCAGGCATTATTTACTCAATAATCACACGTTGCCTGACGGTTTGAGTGGGGTTATTAATTCATATTTTAAATATTTCGTGTTGTATATAGTTTTTGAAATCAAATGATCTAAGTATGGGATATCAGAAGAAGAGATGATCATAGGAGAATAGTGACAGAACTAGGCAAGTTATTTTTTTTCAAAAATAATAATGAATTCACAGTTTACCGACTCAATACTAGTACTTTTAATATGCGTGTAGTTATTTTTCCATACATAATAGTTTTAGTTTAAAAATTATTTCAAACAATGTATAATACATAATAGTTTTGTGACTTGCTTTATTTTCTTTTTATTCAATGTCAAACAAATTCCGTGATATTTAGAGTTTTTTCAATAGTTTTTACGCCACTTATAGCAGTTGGAGAATTCAAGTTTTATGCTTCTATTAATAATTACTTACAGTAATTATAGATTAATATACATTAATTTGACAGCAATTGTTGCACCGTGTTTACTTGTGGGCATTTATTTCTTATCTGGTTTTGCCTAAAATCCTCTTTTGGATACTATGATGTTTTATGTGTGTCGTCTAAGAGACACTATACACCGGGGTCCAAAAGTTTTTTTCAGAAAATATGTCCCTTATTGAACGCTGTAGTTTTAATATTTTTTACGAAGTCATAATTTAAAATAATATTACTTCATTTGTAATTACTTTGTACGGATAATTATCCTAACCTTAACCCTAACCTGAAACAAAATAGTTCCAGTACAATAGTGCCATTACAACGAAGTCGGCGGTGTTACTCACGTTAATTAAGATCAATAAAGGACTAGGTGCGTTTACCCCCAAATTTGGCCCTGTTGCCAAAGTGGTTCAAATTATGTCATATGATAGGGAAATGAATAAGTTACCCAGAATCTACATTTTTAAGTGAATTCTGTGAAGTCTGTTACCATGGCAACAGAATAAAATAAAGGCTTAATTTGAAAATATTGATATCCCTTTAAACTGACTTTTAAAATTGATAGTTTTATACTCACATATTGTCACATGAGGGAAGCACTTTCTTTTTGAGTTGTTAATATTTGGTTGCCATGGTAACCAATTTCAGAAATTGAAAATCTTTTATATTTTTTGTTAAACAAGTCCTTTTGCATTTCTAAAGAAAGCTTATTCAAACATTATGTTGATGTAATTCTATAAAATTACCACCACAACACTCTGACCTCATTTGTTTTAATATTTATTACCATGGAAACAAAATAAATGTATTCTATACTAAGAAATAACATGTTTAAAATATAATGTTATATTCTCACTAAGAATGTAAAGTTTGAAGTTGAAGTTTAGATTTTAAATGTATGCCTAGTTCTTAATGTTCTGGTCATCCCATCTATGACTGAGAAATACATTTTTAGTCGATAGGTTCTCGTTGCCATGGAAACTTTATTATTTTTACTAAAACTATGATATTGGAACATATATAGTTTTTAAATAATTTTGATTCTAAATTTTATCATATTTACCACTTTATTGAATTGAATCAGCAAAAATAATACATAAGCACTGACTGAGTTACTTGTTGCTAAGGTCGTTTCTAAGGCAACATATATCCCAGTTTTTGAGTATTACAAAACTGTTACTTAAATCTGTCCGAGGAGGATGTATCATTCAAAAAGGCAAAAAAACAGTATTGAAGTTAAAAGTGCTTAATTATTATATAGTATCAGTATGCAAACATTACATTACATTATTTATATCTTTTTTATGAGTGGTTGCCATGAAAACAGAATTAGTAAATATAGTTCTAAAAATGAGATTCAGTCATTGCTACAATACTGCATAAGCTAAATTAATGAAATTTGGTATGCAAGATGTACACAGTATGTAGACCACAATAAAATGCTATTCTTCTCTATTGAAAGCTGTGGTTGCTATGGTAACAGAAAATGAAAATATAATAATTTGAAATACAACTATCAAGATTATGAAACCTGATTTTTTTACCAATTCTTTCATTGGAATTAAAAAGATCAGATCAAAATATGTTCAAAATGTGCAAAAAGGCTAAATCAATGCTAATAGGATAGCAAGTTACAATAGAGTTCAGGTCAGGAAAACTGCATAACATATTTAGCTTCCAAGCTTTCAAACAGGATGACACCATTGGGATGTAAGGTTCACTCTTGTTAATAGTATAACATGGTTTTAACAATATTTTCTACAAATTGCAATGCATTTTGTGATAAATGGATGACCTAATATGAACATGTTTGAATAAAGAAAAAAATATGTGTATAAAATGGTACAAAAGATATACAGTGATTCCTTTACTTTTTGTTATTTAAGACAGTTATTTTATCATCATATTAAAGCAGATTCAGCATTAGATAGGAGAAATGGTCTAGGTAGTTAAGAAAATAATTTAGCAGTGATATCATTTTAATTGTTGAAAAAATGTGAATACAGAATCACTTAGCTCACATTGCTCAACAATGATACAAATTGTACAAAAAAGTTTAATCATCACAAAGAGTCCTCACATAGATGTTATCTTTCATGAAAATCCTGAATGAACCCAGCCATGCCTTGTACAGAGCTATAAGAAGCATGATCCTTTTCACACCAATGTTATACAAGATATCAAGTGAATATGATTTTCACTTTCTACCATGTGAAATAAAAAAAAATCAAACACTTGCAGGATGTCTATGCAAGATATTACATTTTTTCATGAGGCAATTATCAAGCTGCAGTCATATGTTAAGACAAATTACTCCATATGACTTTTTATGAGAGCCCAGATAGACTTTTATAGTTGATCTTTTGCAACATTCAGTTAGTCATATAGCATTAAACTTGTATAGATGTGGAACAAAGATTCTTTATCTGCCATACTTTTATCTTCTAATTCATATTATTGAAATTGTGCAAATCAGGGATTAATTATAGTAAAATGCATTTACAAATGGATTGAATATAAAGTATACACTGATACCAAAGTAAAACTGTACATCATGACGTACAAAACATAATAAAAAAATTCTCCTATATTTTTACTCATAACCATGGAAGTCAGATTTTTATCTGAATCTTGTACATAACATCATTAGTGTATAAATACTCATTGTGTAAATACCAGATTGTATCATTGTTGTAGGGTTTTTGACAAACTTGTTTGACTCATTTGTTTTGCTGAAGGAAAAGCAAATAATAACATTCCACTACTTTTTGTATTTGATAAAGTTACAAATTGTACATTTTTAAAAGCATTATGTACAAGTAGGTGCAATCAGATCACAGGAAAATAAATTGTCATTCACAATGGCTTCAAATACAAGCTATTCATTGCAGCATATTTGCACGCTAGCAGGGCTGTATTAAGAGTTTTTATTTTGTTATATTCAGGAAACAACTTTTCTTCCCATTGCATATTTATTTTGCATCATAGATCTTAAAATCCTGTGAGGCATAAGCAAGTTCTGAAAAATTGTCCAAGGCAGTTGTTAATATGAATGAGCCCAGCTGAATTTACTACTAGAAATTAGGGCAATCAAGTTTGTAATTTAGAATCTATGTATTTTATATCAAACCCAAGCATTACCTATGACTTGTATATGTATAGATATGTATACATGTTTGACAGAACAGCAGCAATTGGTTTCAATACCAAGATATACCAATATTATAGCTATAATGCAAATTCTGTGAAAATTATAAAATTATCTAGATCTAGGCACCTGATTTCAGGATATTTACTGAATATCTCTGCTGATTTGAAAGCGAAAGTAGAAGTTAAATTATGTTCCTGTAAGTAACGTATTGCATCCATTTATTCAATTGGTCTATGATGATGTGACTAACACCATTTACTTTATATACAGAGAAACTAGTCAATCATACAGCCTATCTGCATAACGTAAAATAGACAGTGTAATCATAATTTCATGTTGATCTAAATTCAACGTCGCTGTGTATTGAACTTGTGTATTGACGTCATTCACTCCTTTTATGTCGGCTTCGTGACTTATTCCACAGACTAAAACAAACTTTTGATATTAAACAGCTAGTCCATAACATCTCCGACTCTAGTATCCTCCATTTACTTCATATTTTTCCAAAAATGTTCAGCAATTTTACTTTGTTGACAATCATATTCATGGAGGCTGCCATCTTGGTTCATGCAATCAAGTTAATGAGCTATTTTTAGCCCAAGATATTTAAATGAATTCAATGCTGATTACCAGTGATTTCCCCTTATAGTTGTGAATGTGAATAGTAAATACATTGAAGTATATGTTGAACTGAGGCTCGTAAACACACAAATTTAGTTACAAAACCGTTGTTATGGACGTCAGTACAAACTCGTCGAAGTTGCGTCCCTTGGATTTCAGTAGACTATTTTAAGTACTTTTTTTAAAAATTGAATATGAGTGCAAAATGACGAAGATTTTATATTTTGCTCAGCTTTTTATTATGATAAAATACACATTTCCTAAAAATTTCAAATCTTCGCAATGCTGCACTCGTATTGAAAATTACAAAAGAAGAGGTCAAAATCAGTCAAAATCAGCAAAATTCGCCGCACCTGACCTAATCAAGGACCCCGTAAGCAGTCAAAATGAACTCGAAAGTTTACATAATTTACATTTTCTTGAAGCTTAAAGACAGATCTATTTGCATGAGAAATATTATGATCGAAATCGTAAATTAAAAAATCGGCAATTTTACAGGGCCAAATCGCACCTACTCCCTTACCAAAAAAAACCAAGTAAACAAATATACAATTCCTCCTCTCCGAATTCTTCTAATAAATTGAAGTAAAGACTATCTTGTCCGCCATCTTTAAACGTTCGCACTTCGATGGATCGTTCAATTAACCCCTAATAACGGCAACGGTGATTGGCTATCGTTGAATGCTAACTGAACGCAGGGCAGAATTAATGTTGAGTTAACATTCATTATAGGCGTCGAGTTTTGTTGACGTACCCGCAGTATCTCGTGCAAAAATGTAAGCTTGACGTGTCAGTGACGCGTTATAACATCGTCACGATTGAAACACGAGTTGTTGCAACAAGCACGTGACATTGTAGCGCCACTGACGTTAATAAGGCTTCGCAACTCTTACGCTAAACGTCGCAACCGACGCTAAACGTCGCAATCGCCCTGCCGGTAAACGTCATAACGCTGACGCTAAACGTCGCACAAAAATAAACTAACGTTAAACGTTGCAAGGGTGATCCTAGGGATATGTTGATTGTTGCTATGAGACTAAGAGTGGTTGCGTTGACGTTATATTTGTCCGATGTAATACTTTAGTTTTGTTTAAGCTGGCGCCACTCTGTCCCGAAATTGACAGCAGATTGACATACGAATATAGAATTCTGAATTTCGTACGAAGATGGTCACGAAATTGGCCGACAACTAATCAGCACCCGAAGCAAGTACGATTCTTACAGAAGGCCACACGATCGCACCCGATCTACACACGTATTATTCTATATTTTACGCGTTCGCATCCGATCTACTCACCAAGTCACCTGAAAGACGCAGAATTTGACCAAGTTGTAACCCGCAGGACATGCGAAGGCCACACGATGGATATATGACGTCGTACTGTGAGTATGATGTGTTAGAAGGTAGTCACGAAAGCGTCACGTGACTCTCGGTTCATGGTCATCAGAAAAACTCGGAACATATGTGCAAGAATAGCAAAGGTCTACAACGCGCCTTGGTATAGAGAGTTTATAGTTATACTTAAAGTCGGCATTAATCAAGGCAATAAGAACAATGGAGAAGAAGGCAATTTCTTTTCCTTAAAAAAGCTAGTATTCCAAGGACATATAACCATCACATGCTTGGCATTCAGAGCACCACAGCATGACATCTCTTTTCGAGCTGCTCAGCAATGGCAGTCCACTCTTTCATTGTAGTAGAGCACTGGATCACCTCAGATACAATCTTGACTTTGATGGCATCGCGAACTTTTGATATAATTTGATATAAACATTTGATATAAGGGATATTGTGTTTGGAGCTACTCTGACGTTGTAGGAAAGGCTTAGATAACTGTCATCACAGGCCAGGTTCCGTAGAGTAATAGCTTGAGACTAGGAGAAAGAGACTTCCTGTATCACTGTACCATGTGTCCTTATTCTGTATTATGCAATATATACCCTTTGCATGAGCTCAGCGTAGAGGCCTCTGAGAAGTATTATATAGTTATAGAAGCTAGTCGTCCGGCTAGCTTAGTTGGTAACACGCAAGTCCTCTAATGGAGGGACCGTGGATTCGATTCCCAGACGAAGCATACTTTCGTGGAGTTAGGTCATGAAATAATTTCTACGGCCATTCATCCTCCTTCCACTGATTTTAAATCATATAGGGCAGTTGTCAGCCACAGGCAGAAGTTGTGCTTATTATTGGTTAACGGCTATCCATAGATTTAGACTTTCTAGAAACGGTGAGTTTCTTGACTGATCTCCATGATATGACCTACAACGTATTCAACCTGCTGCTATGCTATAAAAGCCAACAACAACACTTTTTAGAAGAAAGTATCATCTTCTGTCTTCAACTCCTCAAGTAGAGTACTATAGTTGTCATACGTTTCTCTTTTTTCAAAACAGCCAATTTCTGACCCTCATAGACGCGATTTCTATCTTCGATTTAGTCTTCTTTTTCTTAGTTGACTAATTTTCAAACTAATGCAATTCTGCTGGAAATCAACTCAAAATAATTGTATATTAATTGCAAATGATGAAATAAATTTGTAGTCTCAGTAGAGATGTACAAGACTAATGAGGAAAATGGTCGGAGGCAAGTCTTTATATGTCAACCATGATACATATACAACCTTTGAGCCATGTAAAAATGCTTTTTCGGTCAACATCGTAGTGCCAACTCGATGTCAGCGTACCGGACGATGGCGACACGACGGTATCACGGTGTCTTCGCGTAGTCGTGATGCCTTCCTAAGACAATCGCATATTTTCTTGTTTCCATCGTGTTGTCTTCTTGAAGCAAAAAATGCTAGTTGGCACCGATGATCACACGGAGTAAAGACGCAGACTAAACGATTGAAAAAAAGGCTTTACGACGGCCTTACGATGCCCAAAATTGACGTACGAATTCAACACGAAAATGAACCTTTGCAATGACTTATGGCAATATTTTGGCATGCTAAATATTTTGCAACTGCTCACTAAGTTGTCACCGGAGTCTGAAAATTCAGCCGGTGATCATCAAGGCGGTGAACGTTCTCCAGTGTATCAAAACAAGAAAAAAATGGCGCCAAACCAAAAAAAGTACGTTTTTCTTAAATATCTTTTTTAAATGGCTTCCTCTGATAAAAGAATATGTACCAGAACACGCTACTCACTTTCCGGAACACGGCGGTACGTGGTTTATTGTATAAAGTTTAATAGTTTTGAAAATATGCGGAACCTAGGATTCGAGTTGATAAAATTCTCCCAACTATTCATTATGATAGACTGGAGTTTTTTATTTTAATTTTCAATTTTCTCTTTAAATTCATGATTTAAGATGATTATTTTTAAGCAAAAGTTGTATTTTTGTATACAAAATCTGTCTAATTGCTGCCAGCATCTAACAGGAAGTTTTTAACACAAAACTTACTTTTATTTAAAAATGATAGACTGGAGATGCAAAAATGATGGATAGACTGGAGACCCAATTTTGTACAACAACTAATAATTATGGTTTCTTGTTACAGACAAGCGCAGAGGTTATCCAGCAAGTTTGTAGAAAGTATAAATCTGGCGTTGGAGATGTGCATCAAGTAGTACACAGTTTTCTGCTTAGCCTCGAATAAGTATAATGGAAATATGACTCAAATCGCTGCAGATTCTTTACTATTTTCTTCTTGACACCGTAGCATTTTTTACATTATAATCACGTTGAATTGCCACCGAGAAGCTAATGTACTTCCAAATGTTGTGGGCCAACTAGTCTTATAGTGTACTTATTATTTTATGGTTGTTTACTGTTCAGCTCCTTGAACAGAAATCATTTCACTATAAACCATTTGCAGTCAATATCAAAATAATAAGGTCAAGTTCTAGACATTGATTAAAACACTTGGTCTCTAATTAAAATATATGAAAAAAATCTATTTACGCTAAAATAGTGTTTATTTATTGTGGTAAATATGCATACAAAAATGGCAATAGGAAACATGTAATAATGTTCAGGCCAAAAGTAACGAAATATTTTAGGCTAAAGACAGATTTAAAGATAATGGTTGAAAATTTAGTCTATAGACTTGGTACTAAGTATGGTTCATGGCTTTTCCACACAAAAGGTCCCACGTTATAAACAATTTTTTAGATCAAGGTGTAAACTATTATGGCTCAAATTTAAATAATATGATTCACATATGTAATAATACAGAGGGAAAACATATTAGACAGTGTTGCTAGCCTCTAATATTGTTTACAAGTTTATGGAGTTCAATTTTGAAAATACAATGTATAAAAATCCATACAATAATTATTTTAAAGATATTTTTGTTAGATGAATAAAATGTAAAAACAAAACCTGTCTTTTTAAAATTATGAACAAGTAACAAAGTAACAAATGTGAAAACCAAATTAAATCCAAATTTACCCGGATGGATTGAATAAACAACCAACTTATATTCCCACGGAAGAAATTCAAAGTGAATCAATTCAAGCATGTTCTCTTTTTAGGGCGACATGGAGGAAAATAGAAATTGTTGTCGAATGCCAAGTTAAAAGTATCAAAATCCGTGTCAGTATTACATTTAGTAATTCTACATCGGTCATATTGTCTTCAGCAGAATCGGTACTAGAATTGATATTGTTCAAATCATCCCCTGCTTCACATTGATCAGTAACCGAATTATCAGATTTTTCTGCTTTATCTAATAAGAGTTCTTTCAAATTTACGTTTGTAATTATCAGGTAGAGTGCTTATCGAGCTTCCAGAAACAGCACTTCAAGTCGAATTTTCTTTCTCAAAGTATATTTTCAGCTGAAGCGGCTATTTGATGTTCTTGTCTTGCTCATATCATGAAAAAATGAACGTAGAAAAATAACACTTTTTATATACTTATCACAGAATAGTGATAAGAAAAGGATAGGAAAACTTGGGTATGCAAAAAGCAAACACAGTGTTGATGGTAATCCATAAAAGTTGGAAGAAATGAAAATGTTATTAAAAGATAACTGATACTTTATTCCAACGCATTTACCATGCCGAGGTTCAGTTATTTTCCTTCATTAGTTAACACCCCATTCTATAAATAGACGGTGAAGATATCACCTCTATACTAAGACGCATAACGATCTCCAATCATCCGCAATTTACTTCCGCGTCAAGTAGTTCCGCGTATGAATACAAATATCGAAGAAAATCGTTGTTGTGAATAACTTTGTTGGCA
Source organism: Mactra quadrangularis (assembly GCA_025267735.1). Lineage (NCBI taxonomy): Eukaryota > Metazoa > Mollusca > Bivalvia > Venerida > Mactridae > Mactra > Mactra quadrangularis. The sequence continues at coordinate 33,505,550 of CM046305.1, read as the reverse complement.
TTTTTTCGCCAAATATAATTACTAAAATGTAAAATAATAACCACTTATAGCTACAGGAATATTAATCTATATATATTAAGTACTTTTAAACCTCTGTAGGTATAGGTACATAGTTAAACCGTGTACTCTACTTTCGATTTCAAATTATTGTGTAAAGAATGACAGATGTAAACACGTTATGATGAAGGTTTAACTTCCAGTTAAAAAGTTTAATTTGATGAGGATAGTTGGTTGGATAGTCAAATTTTATTGAGTAGACACAAAATTCATACTCTATTTGTTCAGATTACTTGAAGGGGGGAAATTGTTAGAATGTAAACATTGCCATGTGCTTTCAGGTAAATAAACAGTTTACCCGTGATGTGCGGCGTCTCCGTACAAAGGTCAGTCAGACCGTTTGTGTACAGAATGGTTAACACCCCGGTTACACATAGGTCGGACTTAAATTGATCCTCGATCGGTAAAATATGTCTTTTAACAAATCGGTTAGCATCGGTAACTGCATTTCAGATTTTTTTGTGTAACTGGGTATCGCCGATAGAATGTTTGTTTATTTTTTCCAGCTTATCAGGGGCATATATCGGTGATATCGGCCATGAACAACTTGCCAATCGTTAATTCGTTTGAATTTTTACCGATAAATGTTTTTAAACATTTTGAAATCCGATCAGTAAGTTTTTAACCAATGAAACTCGCTTTTACCAATAGCTCGTGGTGAGTGATTATTCTATTGCTAATCAGAGACGTAGTTGATAGGACGGCGTTCGTCGGATCCGTTCTCTCTGGAAAAATCGAACAACCGATCTATTACCAATCCCAATGTGTAATCGGGCCGTAAAGATCGTTTGTTGTTTTTCCCCTTTAATAGCGGAACCGACGAACAACGATTAAGCATTGACATCTCCGATACGGCCTATATATCACTTACCACATGCTAATGAGAAAAGATAAGTTTCATTGGTGAAAAAACGATCGGGATGTTTAATTTTTTTAATTCTCGATCGTTGAAAATTTCAAACGAATTACCGATTGACAAGTTGTCTATGATCGATTTAACCGATATGCCTCTGATAAGCTACCGATGTACAAATATGAATCACCGATAGGAAATGAGGGTTAGTTTTCACCGATGAAACTCGTCTTTTCCCAATAGCATGTGATAAGTTATAAATCGGCGGCAAGTAGGAGACGTCGTTGATTGATCCGTGTTCTTTGGTTCTGTTCTTTACTGGAAAAACGAAAAAACCGATCTATCCCGATCCCCATGTGTAATCGGACCCTATGGACCCAGTTACACATGGTGATCGTTGGAAGATCGATTTTTGTTTTTCCCCGTTAATAGAGGAACCGAAGAACACCGATTTAGTACCGACGTCTTCGACTAGCGGTCGATATATTACTAACACTTTTTATTGGGAAAAGATGAGTTTTATTGGTGAAAAAAAAACGATCGGGATGTTTGAATTGATTAAAATTCTCGATTGTTAAAATTTTCAAACGAATTACCGATTGACAATCTGTCTATGACCGATATCACCGATCGATATGACTCTGATTAGCTACCGTTTCACAAATATGAATCGCCGGTAGGAAAAGACTGTAAGTTTTAACCAATGAGTCTCATCTTTCCCCTATAGCTTGTGATAAGTGATAAATCGGCAGCTAATCGGATATGTCGGTGGTAAATCGGTGTTCGTCGGTTCCGTTCTAAATTGGAAAAAACGACCGATCTCCATCGCCGATACCCGGTTACTCACAGAGTCTGAAATGCAGTTACCGATAACGTCCGATCAGATTAGAGGAATAATAAACCGATTAAAGACCGATTTAAGTCCGACCATATGTGTAACTGGGGTGCGCTAGACGCCGTAAAATGACCTAAAATCGTATCGACACGTCGTTAAACCAAGTGAAAAAAACAACAACAACAAAACAGCGAACAGTTCGTTTTTTCTCAACTGTTAAAGCATGAATAATTTCACGGTGACTTCGTGCTCTTTGTCTTACACTCGTGATATTGAGATGGTGTGTAATCATCCACCGTTTAACTGTAGGCTTGTTATTTTAACTAGACCTTTTAATAAATTGTAGACATTGGACGCATGCACACACATTCTTATCCATGCATTAACAGACGCTGGATTAACCATCACATTAGCTTATATATGCATTGTAGTTTGTGTAAAACTATAACTCATGTAGAACAATCTTACTTTTCACAATTTCTTTTTGTACTTTAATTATAAATGACCAAATAAGTCTTCCAACACACCTTCCTACGGATACTGAAACAAGAAAACTTAATAATCAGATGTTGTACAGAATTGGGTCTCCAGTGTATCCATCATTTTTTGTAACTCCAGTCTATCATTTTTAAATAAAATTAAGTTTTGTGTTTAAAACATTCTGGTAGAAGCTGGCAGCAATAAGACAGATTTTGTATACAAAAATACAACTACTGCTAAAAAATAATCATATAAAGACTTGTGTTTTAGGAGAAAATTGAAAACTAATAAAAAAATCTCCAGTCTATCTTCTGAAAAATTGGGAGAATATCGTCGATTCGAATCCTAGGTTCCGCATAACTTCAAAACTATTTGACTTTATACAATAAATCACATATCGTCGTGTTCCAGAAAGTGAGTGGCGTGTTCTGGTACATAATTTTTTATCAGAGGAAGTCATTTCAAGAAGATATTAAAGAAAAACCTACGTTTTTTGGTTTGGCGGCCATTTTTCTTGTTTTGATACACTGGAGAACTACACCGCCTTGGATCATACGATGGTAAAAAATGCCCTCACGAATGGCGTAATCTTATAACGATAAGATCCGAATTTAAACTTTTCTTTATTCGAATGGCCAACTAGTGCTAATATCGGGACAGTGTGACGCCTACATTAGGCTTTTATACTATACCTGCGACGTTAAGCGTCAAGAAAAGGCACAGTGTTACACGAGTATGAGGAAGTATTATAGTACTGTTCAAGTCGATTGAGGAGCACGTAGGGTTTGTGAGTTTCAGTGTTTGAACACCTTAGATTATGACTTTTCACTTTTTTGTGCAATATAGTATTAACCTGTGATTGTTTTATTTCACATAAGTTCGAAATTGCAAGACTGTTATAATTGTGTTGAATCCAGTATCCCATAGTTGTTAAATAAATAAGCTTCCATTAGAACGAAACTTTGAACCATGGTACTTCTTTAACGTTGAGCTGAAATGTATAAGTTGAATTATTTGAACGTTACACAATGAAAATATAATTATATTAATTAATTTTTTTAATCATGCATTACACTCGTGACTTCCTGGAAGTGAGCCATGATTATGAATAAACCTTGCAAGTATCCAATCACAATAATTAAGCAAAGGTTTCAACATAGCTGGAGAATGTTATAATAAGCGATTTTTTAACTTGGTGCTTCGATTTAACAAAATAATAGTTTAATTGTTAATAGGGATGGATAAATATATACAGAATTGTTTTTTCACGTTCTGTGTAAAAGAATGAGAAATATTTATACTCTTTTTCACTGAACCACACGAACTGAATAAATAATTTTGTTCTTTTTACGAGAATAAATACTTTGAAACTGCTACACAACATTGTGGACTCATGTGTTATCCTCATAAACGGGCAAATAACACGCCATGTTTTAAAAATTAGTTTATAAATGCAAGTATTAAAATGTCTTGACCTTCCTGTTTCTACTTCCTGATCTATGAGGTTAATATATGTATCAGACTGTGACTATGACCTAGGAAAGCCTCGTAGTACGGAGGCCAGAGGGGTCCACCGTGCACCCCCTTCTAGACTTTTTGCAACCCATGCTTAAATGTTCCTTAGTGTCCATTGAATCAGAATCGGGTTTGTTCTCAAAAAAAGAAAACTCCTGCGCACTACATGAAATTTCACTGTTTCCATGGCAACCCCTGTTTTTTGTCGAACTTGTTGGTGTTTATAAAACGCGTTAAGCTAGTATATATTGTTAGTGTCAAATTAAAGCTGAGACAATGACCTTTAGAAATACATGTTAAACACTTCACTAAAATACAGTAAAATTCGTAGAATAAACCGTAAAACATAAAAATGCGGAAAAATATCGATTTTTTTTTCAATTACATGCATATCTTTTAATTTCAAAACCCTGTTTTGGAGAAAAAATACATTTGTTTTTTACAAAATACTTCAGAAAGGACAATTATGTCAGATTCAAAATTATTTTTATGACAGAAGTACTATTTGTGTATGTAAAAACCGTTCCCATAGCAACCGCCATTTTTTCAAGTAAGAACTACCATTAGGTGATCAAACTTGAAATATTTGGTCAAATCTAACGGTAGGATTGCAATATTGATATTATATTATATCTGAGACTCGTATCTTTGATACCATTGCTGTTTTCACTAAATTTAGTATCGATACCTTCACAAATATATACTAATGGACAAAAGTCTTGTCCGGTCTACAAAAACCATGATATCTTTTTTGTTTGTTATTGCACACTCATACATTTGGCATCGTTAGAAAGAGTAACGCATTGAGTAAAAAAAGAATTGTGAAGTTTGAGCCAGTTCTGTCCGTACAGTAATGTGTTGAAAATTGACATTGAGGATTTGCAAGTTACAAATGATTGCGTTGAGTCAGTTTTCAATGAAACATTTTTTTCAATAGTGTGTGTGACCCCCATTAACCCGAATGAGTTCGGGGCTCCTTTTACGCATCGATGCTACAAGTTTGCAAAGGAATCTAGCCGGAAAACCAGAAAACTCATTCAGGTTAATAGGGGTCACACACACTATTGAAAAAAATGTTTCATATAGGCGATATTTATGTCCAAAAGGTCTATTTTAATCATTAAAATGATGTGCGTAGATCAATTTATTTAACTTCTGAGTGGGCAAGTCTTATATTTAGTTATGCATGGCAAATATTTAATATGATTTGTTCATATTTTGATGACATTGTTTTAATATAATAATTTTGTTCTTGATGAATGTCGAAGCAAACACACTCAAAACTCAAAAAAACTTAATGCATTAACTGAGGCACGGTAGCAATACACGTAACTATGATTTCACAAATTCACAAAGAAATAAGTAAACTATTGATGACAGGCATTTCATATAACATATTTCTATTTGTTTAAAATGTCACATATTGAAAACTGTTGTAAACTATGATGAAGATAAAAATAATTACAACAGTATAAATATTTTCTTCTTTATAATATACTAGCTTGAGCATGTATTTTGTATGGTAGAATAATGAAATATATGTAAACTGATATAATAAAATTCATGTGGTTAAATGACTGTGGTTGTTTTATTTCCACAATGATTCCTACAAAGGTCATCGTCAGCAACCACAGTTCTTTCTTCCGTTACATTCCATACGTAACGTGGACAATTTGACTGGCAAAATTTCGTTTTCATATTTCAATTAAATACTTTTCAATAACAATGACGTCCTACTGGGTTTTCTTACTTAAAATATAAACTATCGCAAATGTTTATTTTAAAAAATGGTTCCGTAATTTCATTGGCTATTTTTTCCGCAGTGGTTGCCTTACGAAATCAATGAAACTGCCTCTTTAATTATTCATGATTACAAGATTTTCCTAACCAAATGGCCTCGGTACATAACGCTGCGATGATAAAGGTTGACTCAAATTAGCTATACAATAGTTTTATGTGTATAATTTTTTCTATCAGCAGTTTCAACTTGTGAAACAATTATTGAAGATAAGACAATATGGAGATGACACAATGTTTGGATGATGATCTGGCTCGTATGGAAGATTTATCAGTAGATAATATACAGAAATGTTTAAGATCTAGATATGATCGTGATCTTATATATGTAAGTATTTTGATTATATTCATTTGAACTTAAAAATTTTACACTGTAGTACACGAATATATTTAGATGTCATTGACTAAAGGTTGTAACGCTTTCAAGCGGATTCTAGTTGAAATCTAATCGCAATATTCTTCTCAAGCTTAAAGCCTGTCTCACACAGAACACACGGCTTATACAGTTGACCACCCGTGTAAACCGTACATACAACTGAACCAACCGTGTTCTGATCCGAGTTACGCTCGGGTCAATCGAGTGTATCAGGTGAAAGCAGTGTATGATTTTTTAAACTGGAAAAAACTGGCACGAATGTCATGTCCATGTATGATCGTATAAGCGATCGTGCAAGACTGTGAGAGGCCGTGTAAGACAGTATGAGAAAGTTAGTACAACAGAACATTACGTCCACTATACCAGTGAGCTCAGCTGTGTCAATATCGTATATAAATGTAACCACGCAATCAAAATGAGTCAATTTATATTATACCATACACGAATGTGTGATAATTCGAGCATAACTCCAACAAAAATCAACGGGACCGTACGTAAACACTCTGAAAATAGGTCGTGTTTGATCGTACTAGACCGTATCAAACCGTACTCAGAGTTCAGACCGTATATGCAAACGGTAAACATTCGTACAAAAGTCAAATGCGAATCGTGTACAAATCGTGACAAACCTTGCTACAAGCTCGTGCTACATTCGAGTCTAACACGTACCAACAAATTCCAAGATACGGTTGGAGCCCAATACTCGTACCAGTCAACCGGTGTATAACCGAGTATACCGTATATGAACCGTGTCCCCAACCATGTTCTGTGTGAGACCGCCTTTTAATTTTTTTTAATGAACGTGTTTGTAAGAGCATAGTACTTAACAAATAATACGTCCAATATCATTTTCTAAAAGTTTCGTATTATGCTAATGTACAAAAACTGTATTCATGTATGTTTATAAAAATCAATTTCTACCTATTTAAACAAATAATTGGCATTCACATAATTATATATGATCACAGTGCATTTATGTATTTCCTGTGAATTACAATAAGTTTCAATGATATTCTTGATGTTATAATATAGGATGTTACCACTGGCACCCGAGTCCATATCTTATGATCATAAAATAATGCGTATATATAGTTTTCTGTGCATACATACATGTACACTACCTAATATATATAATATACATGGTATTGAACGTTTTCTGCATTGCGGACGGTCCTTACCGTTTTTCTTCAATTAGACCTGCATCTGAAAGAAAATGTCGGTCTCGATTTAAAGATATAACATTCTTCTTACATCATGCAAAGTTATTCAAATTTAGTACTGGTTAGGAAGATGTTTGTTGAGCTGCATACTTTACTGTTTTGAGTTTTGATAAGTGTACATGTCATGAATCAAATGCAGTATACTTTAAGTTTGATCATCAGACTTATTGTTATTTCAACTATTTAGAGCTGATTATTTGTTCTGATCTGTTATGTTTTACATGGGTTGAAATAGTTCAATTTTTTACTCTATAATGCGTCTGAGATCATCTCGGAGATAATTCACATTGGTGTACTGTCCATGGATAACTCACAATCATAAGTAATGATGAACAAAAAAAACGGGCTTGGGGCTATTGAATGAGAATTGATTATGAATATCCTATAGGCTTGGGTGACATTGTCTTGCCAGATTTCAACATAAAAATATGTATGCAATAATTACAGTAAAGTGCTTGTAAATGTCAGTCATCGTAAATGCAACACGTATTTAAACATGTTACTCCAATTATCTGCACTGTAAATCGAACGTTAAACTTTTGAACACCATTTGGACACCAAAATGAAACAGATATTGAACACGACCATTTGTTCAAAACATGTTCAAAATTTTAACACTTGGGGTTTAAAGAGGAACGCCTTTAGAACACAGGTGTTCAGTAAATGAACGGCAAGTATTAAATATATGAACACTATAAGCCTATTTCACATCACGTTTGCGGCAGCCGTACGACAACATTTTCTGAAAAATCGCAGAACTTCGTACGAACGCCGCAAGACAGTCGTGCGTTTTTTCAGGTGATCGCATCGTCGTAGACGTCGCAAGTCAAATTTTCAACATGTTTATTTTTCTTGCGATCTCTATGCGATTTTTGGACCCCGCAAGACAGTCGTGTGGCTGCCGTACGACAGCCGTACGTCATTCTTGAGACAGTCGCACGTCAGTTATAGAATCTTTTTCGTACGGCTGTCTTGCTAAGATCGTGCGACAGCCGTACGGGCATCTTGCGACTGTCTTGCGACGCCCTCATTTCGGTCAAGGTTTGTCGTGAGTCGGCTGCGAAACGTACGAAGAACGTAAGAACAACGTACGACAGTCTCACGGCTGCCTTGCGAAAAGTAAGAACCAACCCTGTCGAGTCTATAAATAGCATTCGTATTGTTCGCGCCAAAAACGTCATTCAGTCTTTTGATTATGAAGAGGAAGGTATTAATTCATTATGCCACCAAAAGGAAAGGGAAAGGGGAAGGTTACTACCGTTGTTTCATCTCCGGTTCAACCTTAGAAAGAACGTGTAACTGAGGTTACAGATCCGCATCCCATACCCGAATCTGACGATGAAGGAGGATCAATCTACAGGAACGATAGGTTCCAGTTTTCATCGCATCAGGAGGACATTTTTATACAGTGGTTTTCAGAGCACCCGGAGTTCTATCAAAATAGCAATAAGAGATTTGCTGACAAGAACTATAAAAAAACATGACTCTGTCAAGACCTACTGTGAAATGAAACCTTTCCCCTGCAGACCCAGTATTTATACCAAAATTAAACAAGAGGAGATAACCCATTCTTTCGATCGCATGAACATCGTACGACTGTCGTACAAGTTTGCGTTTGTCGTGCGATTGACGTACGGGTGACGTACGAAACTTTTCGAAATCTAACGACGGTCTTACGACTGACGTGAGTGTTGTACGGCAGCCTTGCGATCATCGCACGGCAGTCGTACGAAAACTAAGGCGTGTGTTGTTGTGCGATGAACGAGCGAACAACGTACGGTTCGTGAAAGTGTCGTACGACCGCCGTACGACGATAACACGGAAAGTTTGAAGTATATACGGCGGCTGCGATTCGTCTGCGATTTCATTCGCAGGAAAATTCGTACGACAAAAAAATCGTACGGCTGATGTGAACTAGGCTTTAGTGTTCAGACGTTTAACGTTGGGGACGTTCAAATCCAATGCAACATATATTGTACACTTCGAACTTGTTTAAAGGATAGGCGTTCATATTTTGACACTAGTTGAACATTTAATATTTCAAAAAAGAACACACAGGCGTTAAACTTTTATTCATTCAAACTGCTAGTGTTCAATAACAAGGGTTGTGGTTCAAATATTCAAACCTTTCTATTTCATTTCTACCAGCAACTGATTGAAAGAATAAACAAAGCATAACATAATAACATTCTGTTTACCCATATAGACTAAATTGATACAAATGAATTTATATTAGTAACTTTCAATAAAATATCTAAATGTTTTAGACATAGAAAGTGAATATAAATATATATTTAGAAATTTTGTATCAATTTACAGAAAAAGTGTCGGTAGACATTTCAAGGTATAAATCTTTCAACATTGGTCATTACTAAAAATCATTTTTATCGAAATCTAGTTATAATAGAGTATTGTGGAAAAGTAGGCAACTACTAAGTTGCGTTGTTAATCTATGCTGGCGTCTTTTAGGAAACGATTGGTTTTCTTCGCAACTTCTTGTCGTTAAAAGCTGGTCTCATTTAGAAGTGTTTAAGTGATTAGAACTTCTGGCGGTTTTCCCACTCATCTTTTTGTTCCTAAATAAATGAAACATAACAGGCTTGACACACATTGAATTGTTATTAAGAAATATATGGCAGTAAAACTCTCACGCTTATAATTGCAAAAAAATCAGAATGCAATGATGTTGGATAGTTTGCATTAGTACAATAATGAACAATTTAGCACATTGAAAGTAAATATTGATAGTTTTACTCTCATATCTCTGTATGGATTAAAATAAGAGTACATTTCATTTAATACTAAGTGAAGCCACGCTATCAATGATGTCTTGCATGAGGTTTAATTCGTCACTAGTATGACCGAACAAAATTAATGTTGCATCAAAACAGAGATGTGATTCGAGGACTTTCGATACACAAAAATAGCAATTACAAATATTTTAACACTAGTGTTCAATTTTGAATGCCGTAGCGTTCAAATTCTAGCCTAAATCCTGAACGTGTCTGATCACATATTTGTAAATCTTATATATACAAATACAGAGTGCATTCGACTGAAAGATTTCATCTAACATGCACAATTCCAAAGCTCAAAGCTTAAATGAATTGTAGACCTTCAAGAATTACAATAGTAAGCCCAAGGCACCAACTTTCCGAAGTTCATTATATGTTTTCGCGATGTGAGTCACAAACGACCTACTTACTAAGACAGGATTCGAGACCAAACGAATAAATTGTAAAATATTTCGAACTATAATGAACATTCATACGAGTAAGCATGGTTCTCATAAAATCTTAGCCACAAAAACAGTAAAACGTGAATAATTATAAAAAAATCAATATTCACCTGCTTCTGTTCGAAAGAAATCTCGAAGGTCGTCGCTAACAATCCCATACTGCATTTTAACAGAATCTATTTTAGATTCACGCGCCCAAATTAAACGCAGATTACGTTCAGCTTTTAACACTGGTTATACGGCAGTGTTCAAAACATTTTTGTCGAAAGGGTTTTTGACATCGAAATCATATATTTTGTACACAAAATGTATATTCACAAGATATAAGCTGGAAAGGATTGTTAGGTTCCTTCACATAATGTTTGTTTTCGAAAAAGCCTTCATCTAAAGATATATATTCTTAAGCACCCACACTGTTTATATTTCAGTGTTTAGATTTAGAACACTTGCGATATACAAAAATAACAATTACAAATATTTGACACCTTAGTGTTCAATTTTGAACGCCGTTGTGTTCAAATTATAAATCCTGAACGCGTCTGGACGCGTCAAGCGTTATGTTAGTTAACAGTGTGCATGAATAAACAAACCATGACGCGTATCAGTTGATTATTTAACAAGAAATCTTTTGATACAAGTACATTATATGAAATTGTATTTGAATTCTAATAAAAACATGAATCAATTCTCAGGATACAAATTCCAGAAACAACTAAAGTACAGTATTTTTGGTGCAATTTCCGACCACTGGAGTTGATAAAAATGAATTGAATAGTTCTAGACTTTTCTCTAATTTAGGCAACTATGAATTATGTCTAAACATTTCTTTTGAAACTATCTGAAGGTATAATATAGAAACAATAAACAGAAGTATTAGAAAGCAAAACTGTATGTAATCACAGTAGTAATAAGCTGTAAGTTAAAGTTAAAACTTTACAATAAAAAAATTGTGCTTACAAATAATATCAAATTCGAATTTTAGACAATCCATAAAGGACATGAGGCAATATTTTCGATGGGTCAACTTGATGATGGTCTCTGATTGGCTGTTAGCCGTTTTCAGGTTCATGTAAGCCTGGTACCCTAACTGACGTACGTGATAGTTTATTTCGACGCGTATCAGGTAAAATAGATGGTTCCTGAAAAAAGTACAATTTTTAAAACATAATCGACTTTTAAAAAATATTCTTTTGTTCTGCTACGTATATTCAACGCATTCAGTGGATCCTCAAGTCCTACTCTTGTTTTATACTTGGAAAAATATGTGACCCTATAGACAGAAAACTGTGACATAAGATACAACCTCGTCATAAATACCGTGACATATCGAATATTGCAAACGGATTTCACAAACTGCTATTAGTCGCTTATCGACTTGATCAAAACTTATTATATCATGAAACATAATCTAATAAACAATCTAAGTATCAAAGTAAAGTCGTTTAACTGGTTTAGAATATACAAACGGTATTGGGAGTAAACTGCATATAAATAACGCTATAAAGACAGTGAAAATTATTGTTCAACAATTGTTACAAGCAGAATATAAGATAAAAACAAGAAATGTATCATACGTTGTCCTTATCTTTACTATGTTTTCATTTTGTACTATAATTAGGCCTTTTAAACAGTTCTGTATTTTATTTCTAATTAAAATCCGTGACTCTATCAACAGGCATCCGTGACATAAGGTAGTAGGAAAGGCTGCCTTGAATAGATTGAATACTCATGTTGATAAGAATAATCTTCTTCCAAAAAATCAGTCTGCATATAGGCGTTTTCACTCATGTGAATAGGCCCTCCTTAGTTTAGTTAATGACCTACTGTGTGGTATGGAGAAATCAGAAGTAACTGCGTTAATAGCTATTGATCTGAGTGCTGCACACTGCTTGACACTGTTGATCATGACATTTTATTAGAAGTACGTAATAATCAATATGGACTACAGAATAGTAAACTTCGCTGGATTGACTCATATCTTCGCCCACGTGCATGTCGAGTCAACGTCAATACTAGTTCATCATCTGTACGTACATTAGATTGCAGTGTTCCACAAGGTAGTTGTTTGGGTCCGTGGCTATATCTTACTTATGCAGGAACCTTATTCGATGTCATTCCATCTGATATATCAGTGCATGGTTTTGCTGACGACCACACTGCCAAAAAAAGATTCTGTCCTAACAGTCAGAATGAAGAAGCAAATGCCATTTCTGATCTTGAAGATTGTGCCCTAACAATAAATTCATGGATGAATGAAAATAAATTAAAAATGAACAACTCAAAGACTGAGTTTATCATGTTTGGAAGCAGAGCACAGTTGAAAAAAAGTTTAACCCAGTCAATCAATATAGCTGGTGAAACTATAAAATCTGTGAAGACAATTCGCTATCTAGGAGCCTTTCTTGATACAAAACTTAAGCTTTAAAGATCACATCAAAACAAAAAGTAGAACTGCCATGTTCAACTATTTACGTATCAAAAGTATTAGAAAATATTTGGATAAAGATGCAACAGAAACACTAGTCCTTTCTTTGGTCATGTCCCACATTGATTACTGTAATCTTATCTTGTATGGAATATCAAAAAGTGATCTTAACCAATTTCAGCGAATTCAAAACATGTCTGCCAAACTAGTATTAAGGCTGAAAAATCAGACAGTTCAAAAGATGCTTGTACTCACTGCACTGGTTACCAGTCAAAGCAAGAATCAACTTTAAAATATGTACTTTCATGTTTTTCTGGAACAGCACCTGCGTATCTGACTGAAATTCCCCAAAAGCCTTTACAAAGCAGATCTGGTCTTAGATCTGCAAAATCCAAGGACCTTAGTGTTTTGGTACCAATAAATAAGAAAAAAAACATTCAGTGACAAAAGCTTTAGTACAGTTGGCCCCATGCTATGGAATAAGGTACCAGATGATATCAAATTATCACCTACTTTGGATGTATTAAAGATGGGTTATGCGCATATTTTGCACAATTCTACGCACCCCGTACGTTAAAATCGACATAATAGCCTTATAAAACATCCCAAACAAACGTCATTGAGCTACAATTAACGTCCCTTCACCAACGCTGTCATATAAATAAAACGGTTTTAAATTTTATTTTCTTAAAAAAACTGCCAGTTTTTTTAAGCCGACCGGAGATAACCGAGTGTATACGAAGCGAAACGAGGACAGGCGATAACTCCGTGACCTTTCGTGACACGCATAATTTACCTGTGTTTACAAGATGGTGGAAATCGAAAGAGAAAGTAAAGAGAGCGTCAGTCAAAACTAACGGAACTTGCGACATTTAAGCGACGAAAACAAATATACAATATAAACTTCGGGTCATCTAGAGTGCATATATGAGAGGAATGCGTTAGATAACATGAGTAGTAGCTGTCAGTGGCCTTGAAGACGGATGAAATCTAACAAAATCGTTGCTTGAGAATGAGAGGTAAGGCTCCGTCGAATCGAATTTCAACTAAGGATTTGGCTAATCAACTGTTAGCAGCATTGTGCCGTTAGTGGTTCTGTATAATAATGTTAAGTTTTGACATTTGATCTGCTTATATTATACTATGTAAAGCTTACAAAACGGCTTCATTGTAGATCGTTTAAATCATGATTCATGGCGCTTCGTCCCATGACATTTCGACCCCGTCATTGTTTACTTCCAAGAGAATTTGGTTGACACGTTTATCTCTTTTATGTGTTGCAGTACGTGTTCTTTCAATATTATATTATGTTAAAGATTAACAAATATTTATGGCAGTGTTAAACAAAACTATACATGTACTTAAATATTCACAAACAAACATTGATTGACCAGTTTACTTTCAACTTGTCAAAAGACGTACTACTGTATCTGTCTGTATCTGTACTACGTTAGTTTTAATAATTAAATACTACATGTAATTAATGAGTAATGTTTCACTACTCAAGTTGTACATAAATAGAATGTATTTATAAGCATGTGATAAAAGTAATGAGCAGTAAACATATAGATTCTCTGAAGAGAGTCACTTGAAATTTCACTCATGTTTACAGCCCTACCAATTAATGTCAAATTTCTAATGTCTTAAACTCTTGCATTAAGTTTGACCCAGTTTTACCTATACATGTATTATATATTGAAAATTATTGGTTAGGGTTGGTGTATCATTCAGGGGTGGATCCAGGAATTTTTTCTTAGGGGTCTGAACTTTTCTAGGGGGTTCAAACTTTGGAAAAACAACCATGTTATACACAGTACATAGGCAGATTCAAGGGGGGGGCCTAAAATTGCCCAAGTAATGATTTTTTCTATCATAAGATATGATACATATATAGGTAATTTTATAAATATATATGTCAAAATGTTTTCGCACTCTACGACTGCAATAATAACAAGACTGGAACTACACTAATACAATGACATAACGTACAGTAATGTAAGAAACATTTCATCTAGGCACATATTTGTAAGATTTAAATATGATCAAAAGGCTGTTAAAAGTATATGATACTTATCAAGATGCTTTTATCTTATACACTGGGAAAGGATAGTTTAGGTTCTGAATTCCGTAGAAATGAGCTTAGCCTTAAGGGGTCGCAGCAACCTTGAACGCCTAGTCAATGCTTTGTCCATGACCCAGAGTGGGTCCCTAGACCCCCTGTCTGCTTGTTCATTTTCAGCCCCCCTTTGTAACTTGAATTCCCCTGCCCCCGTATCAGGAAATCCTGGATCCATCTATGCAGTATTACACAACACATTAATGATATGAATTACTTAACAATCAGAGTTAAATACACTAATAAACAAGCATATTTTGGAAATTACAGGGGCATCCAAACCCCGCTGTCCCCCCCGCAAGGTCCACATGACATTTTATGTTCAAAAGTTATCAGGTATAGGTACTGTACAATTTGGATATCAGTGGATGGAATGTCAACATTTTTGTTTGGTCATGAAAATAATATTTTAAGAAATAAATTTTCATTTTCAGACCTAAAAAAAGAAACTGTGATAGTGTCTTTTAATTTGGTAGAGTGACTGGGTTAAAGAAGTTGTCATCATTTGTTGATCCTTTTGAGTTGTAAGTCTACAATTTTTATATGCTGTTCAAAAAAGGGCCGTTCACCGAAATGTTAATTGTGGATAGCTTGGGGCAAGGAAATTATTTTGTGGCTCAGTTTTAATAGGTCAAGGTCTGTGGGAATTCACATGGAAAAACTTTGAGCAGATGATAACCATGTAAAAGCTATATCTAGTTTCACCTACTCGGTATTGTGGATAGGACATATTGCTGAGCTTTGATGAAAATATGATAACATGCTTAGGTAAGAAAACAAACATAATGGTCTGTTTCAAAGCCTAGTGTCCAAACTACTACACCATGAAAACAACTGTGTAGTACTATTTCACCAGTGTATATATGCATGCAAGTGGATAATTATTCTTTGCGTACTAAATGGTCAGCTAATAATGAAAATATTGAATCAAAGAATTAGTGAATAACTATTGTTTTTTTCACCCTCCTATCATGATGTAAATGCATTATTCTCTTTGGTAAAGCTAAAAATGTATATATTTCATGCATGAGTATAGGTTGTTGTATCATAGTGTATAAAATCAAGTAGATGAATCAAGTCTTTTAAATTTTTAAGCAAGTTGAACATGGAGTCTTATATGGTGCAGGCAATTATTGTAACAATGTTTGTAAACCATCATTTTAACAATCTGATTCTTTACAGAGTAAATGGTGAAATGTCCTGATTCATATCACAAACCACCATGAACGGAGTCTACCGGGTAATGAGAGAACAACATACTTCTTGTTTGCATGAAACATTGAGCTAAGAAGATAAAGAGATAATTCTTGTCTGAAAGCATGCTTCTTTGGGTGCCATTTTGATAAAAGATCTAGCTGCTGCCATTCTTGATTGAAGACTATTAAATAGAATTAGTTACTATTTGAACTACAGGTAATTTTAATGTTGAACCATTTTTAATATTTATTTTGTGTGTGAATAATTATGAATGTATGGACCATACATTTGTAAACATTTATCATATAAATGGTAAATCTAAGTAATATGGGTATCTATATATAATATTTAACCTGAAGTTGGATTCCATAATGTTTATTGTGATTAATTTAGTAGGAAATGATTTTGTCACTGTTGCTGTATAATTATTATTGACCCATCACTATTGTGCAATATGAGTGATAAATAAAACATATTAGGCTCTTAAAATTTAGATCTGTATTTTAATTGCAGAAGTGCAGCTGAATTGGAAGTCTTGCAAAATCATCTTTTGATGTATTGTGAAATAAGCTTTGCATATTCACCAATCATATACAGAGTGAGAATTGTGATGGCTTTATAAGATAACAATATGAATGTTAGCAGAGAAATAAGGATGAATCTAAAGGTATGCTTTATATCCCCTGGTAGTAACACAATAAGACGCCCTGCTTTTTTGGAACCTATACTTATCATACACATGGATGATCTTGTGTAGGTAGTTGCAAACACATTAGGTCTACAGATACTGTGAATGTCCATGAATAATGGCTAATGGTATTTCCTTAGTCATTTAACTTCAATTTTCTTACTACATTTAAGTATTAGTTACTAATTTAACAAGCCTCTGTAGGAAGATGCATATATATTGTCAAAATTTTAGAATAATTATGATTATGTAATTTGGTGTAAGTTTATACACTACAAGACTACATCTTATGTATGTTGTTATCAAGTCTACTGTTTTAAACATGGGAACTACATTCGTCTTTCCATTGCAATCTACTTTCCCTTTAAATTAAAATGCAGAAAATGAATAAAATAAGTGATACACATATTTCTTTTTAATTAGGTGTTTAAAATGGCTTAATTTCTATTTTCTTTGCAGTCCACTGGTAACAATAAACAGGTATCAAATAGATTCACTGTGCAAATTTTTCAAATTGACAGTATGAATTAGTTTATGTTATTTATTTATGATTGTAGCCTTGCATATTGGTTAAGACTTATTTTGATTTATTTTTCAGGCCCCAGAGATTGTGTAATTTATGTGTAATTGAAATGTGGAATGTTGAACGCACATCAAGAATGAGTTGGAAAATGCTCTGATGCAAATCAGCAAATATGAAAGTCTATAAAAGTTCATATGCACTTTTATCGCCTAGTAAATGACAACAGTTTGATAATAACACCACCTCCATATATATACATTACAATATAAATTTCATTAAACTGCTGCATGGAAAATATTACTTCTTAGAAATAAGGGACTTCCTGCAAGATCTATTAGTTAGATATTGTTTTCAAGTCAAAAGGTTTTATATAAAAAATCATTTTCAGTTGCTGGTTTGATTAATATTGGATAGAAAGTCAAAAGATTGTGCTACTTTTGCCTATGTGCTATGAATTAACATAGATTGTTCAACAACAATAGGGTCATTTATGAAAGGTGTATAGACTTTTTGTTAAATTAGCCTCATTTAAGGTTTATTTTGTTTTATTGTTGACCACAATTTGAGTAAGATGGTTCTACATTCACATATTTCTGTTTATCATGTAAATGAAATCACTGTTCAACTACATTGTACCTTGAGAAAGTATTGTATCCTATCAATTCAAATTCTGAATCTGCTCTACTATGTTGATAGCATACATGTGTAACACTTAAAAGAAAGTAGAACACTTTGTTACTTACATTTTTACTGAAAGTTGTAAACTGTCATACAGTGCCCATCAAAACTTAGGAGACAACTTAACATTGTAAGCCTAAGCACTGAGTAACTTCATCTAAATTTTGATCAATGTTTATTTAAAAAAGCTTTTTAGTTTTGTTTATTCTTTGTTCATCATTATGCTTATAAATGAGTCTACATAGAATAGCATACAAACTATGTAATGGAAATAAATGCAATAAGCATAGTTTTAGATGTCAGATGCTCAATCTTATAAATATGCTGCTTTCATAGACATGTGGTTTGATTTTATCATAAACCATATTTAAAATATAAAAAATTATGATTCTACAAAAATGATCAATTAAATTAAAGTATTTCTATTATCTCTAACTTTAGTGGGCACTTATGTATTTTACTTTATAAATATTTGTAAATAAATTGTGCATGATTTACTAGAGGTCCCCATGAAAAACTGGATGTATACAATTGTATAGCCTTGTTAGATAAAGTCTTTATTATTATTATGCTCTCTTCTGATATGCGAATATCAAGTCAAACACTTCTTACACATGTATTCTGTATGAGCATTGTTAAAAAGCCTTTTTATAATTTTGATGGTTGTATATCAAAGTATTATATTTTCATTCTCTGTTACTATAGCAATCAAGCATTTTAATAGAGAAGAATATCATTTGAATATGGTCAATGTATAGAGTGCATCTTACATACCAAATTTTATTAATTTGGCTTCTGAAGAATTGTAGCAAAAACAAAATCTCATGTGCAGAATCAATTTACTTGGTCTGTTTTCAAATTCATGGAGTCACTCATTAGCTCGACTTTTCAAGGAAATTGAAAGCTAATGCTATCACTTATGCGTTGACTTGGGCTTTCAGGATTTTTGAAACTCTTATATCTTCAACCCTATCCAAGCTATTTTATTGGAAGTTGGTATACTTATTTAGTAGGCCATATTAACCATACTTTGAAAGGGGATACACATCATTTGTAACTGTGGGTGAATTATTTTTATAGTAATTGCCCTTTTATACTTAGAAATATGCAAATATTAGGTTTAAAGTTTTTCCTATGTAGATTATCTTCAATACTGATCAAGATATTTGACTTAAAGTTTGTATACTTATTTGTTGGTTCTATATCAACACCACTATGAAGGGACATAACTGTGGATATTTTTTTTAGTTATTGCCCTTAATACTTAAAAAAATTCAAATTAGGACTTAAAGAATAGATATGATAAAAACCTTAAAGGCCATTAAAGATTGATACAAGGAAGTATAGCTATTAAACTATCATTGGTTTGGTAAATGAACATTTGTTAACTGACTTTCTATTGACCAGTATTGGATGGTTTAACCCAGTAATGACCGCTGGCCTAGTCAATGCTCAATTGGCCTTCAATATGCCAACCATGTAACATAATCCAATTTCACATCAATACTCTTATCCATTTGCAAGTAAAACTCCTTTGATAGTAACATGCTAGTAATTGAGAACTGGGAATTTGTTACTTTAATAATAATTTCAGCAAAGAGTAATTTTTTTTGCTGTTTCAATTCTATTTAGATGCACGGCTAGTTCAATTGGTAGCAAACAAGTCTACTGATCGAGGGGCAGTGGGTTTGATTCCCGGGCTGGGCATACTTAGGTGGAACTTGGTCATAAATATAATTTTGACGGCCATTTTCCCTCCTACCACTGATTTTAAATACTGTAGGGCAGTAATCAGTCACTGGTCGAAGAATGTGCTCACTATGCGCTTCTGATACAGAAGGAGGTATCAACTATAAAAACACTAAGGCATACATACATATGGTTTCACATTTTGTGATTATGTTTTATTTGCATTATATAGTCCATTTGTTCTCAACTGTCTAAGATAGAATAATTTCAGGGTGAATGATTACACACTTTCTTGATATCACAAGTGTTTGACTAAGAGCACAAAGTCACCGTCAAATTATTCATGTTTTGACAGTGGAGAAAAAACAAACAATAGCATGCATGTATTTGATTTTTAAAATTGTATGGTATTACTATTGGCAAATAAATGAATATTATATAAGTGGTCTTTTTTATCTCTAGCATATGAAAATTGCCTTCTAAATATTCTGTGATAATTCATCTAAAATGAACTTGTGTTTGGTACAACTATTCCTCTGGAATAGTTATTGAAACTTCCATGAGAATTTGACAATAATGTCGATTTTCCTCCATTGATTAGATAATATGGAGAAGTTTCCGGCCTTATGGAAGGGTAGGTGAGTACTGGTTATAGACATTGGTCCAGGAAAGCTAGGTTAGGTGCCCTGGACGCCGTGAAATGACCTAAATTGTGTTGGTACGGCGTTAAACCCAATAAATAAATAAATAAATAAATAAGTTATGGAAACTAATCTAATGAAGTCTTGTGTGTAAATGTTGACCCCAATTGACCTTTCACATTTGCATCTAACTATTATCCGATGAAACATATTCCGATAAAAATCAGTACCACCCCTATTCTTCACTTCGGCAGCAATTGTAAAATTACGAAAGTATGTTTATGTGTTAAATTTCAACACATAATTATCACGGCCATATCGAGCATTAATACTACATTCGTATTAAAAAAAAAGAATATTCTTGCATAAAAGTCAGGTTGGGGTCAAACTTCACACACAATATGTTAACCCCAAAAGTGCATTTTAGTGTATTAAATATCTTTTTTATTTGGATGCTTAAAATGTACTTGTAGATCGACTTTGCCACTAGAGGTATTACTCATAAAGACTGTCACACTGCAGTCTGTGCCATTCCATATGGAATTTTAAATGGAAACTTAAGCTATATGTCAGCTTGGACAATGATGCAAGAAAAACCTTCATAAGTTCTTAATTTCTAAGGTCAATGATTGTTTCAAACTCATGAATGCCAAGACCATAGGTGAGACCATAAGCACATTTTAATCAGCTGGAGATAAAAATGGCTATAAGTCATAATTAAAGATATATGGCATTGACATCCTTTGTATTCTGTTGTGTAACCCACAAGGGTAAAATAGACTTGAATAGATCATAATAACATAAACTGTAGCAGCATCTGTCTCATCAAATGGTATTCTGAGACACATGAAGGAATGTTCAGTCAAAACTGGTTAGGTACAATCTTGAAAAATATGGAAAGCAGCAAATATACACTAAAGTTAGGACTTCCTTAATCGCATTGTCACTCTACTAGCTAAAATATTGCTAGTTAAGATCACTCTGGTGTACAATCCTGGGCATCATATTGTCTAAAATCTTAATACAATTTAGCATAACTATATAGAATTGTTAACGACTAAAATCAGTCATAAGTCCCTTGATAATACGGCCCTTGGGGTATAAAAGTTATATATTACAAATATAAATATATAATCAAATAATTTACTTTTTGCAAATGAGAGACAAAACTGAGGTATATGTGATAGTTATATACATTTTATTTCCCTTTTTTGGAAAAGATTTACATATACATTACATACATTAGAATAGTGCAAAGTTTACAACAATAACAAAAAGTAAATTTGTAAATTACATGACAATGAATAAACAGATGCATGCATTATTTATAGTGCATTACAATGAAACCAAGAATACTAAGTATATATTGTCCGAAAGACAACACAATGAAGTTAAGGACATAAAATATATAAAGTACAAGATAAATTACAAATAATACACACATACGTAAAGAGAACATATACAATATACATTACAGTTAATAATCTAGACATGTATGTGTAAATAAACAAAAATAGGCGGGAAAATTTGAAAGTGAGTTACAGTACTAAAGGGTTTTAATGTTTGAATAAATATGTAATTAATAAAGAAATTATTGTTAAAAAGTAATATTAAATCAACATTCAAGGGCAGATAATTATAAATATTAAAATTTTGAGTTACATGTATGAACCTTGTTATAGTAAATAAATATTAACCTGACGTTAACCTTTATGCAGAATAAAATTAAATCGAGATGACGCGGTATAAATCAATAATCGGCCTCCCATCGAGAAATGTCGGACTGACTCGATAATCTCCGTTATTTCTGATACAGTTGAACGAGTCGCGAGTTAAAAATTGAAGTGAGTAAAGAGCAATACATCGTACCGTTTAAAGTAC
Organism: Mactra quadrangularis; assembly: GCA_025267735.1. NCBI lineage: Eukaryota > Metazoa > Mollusca > Bivalvia > Venerida > Mactridae > Mactra > Mactra quadrangularis. Next base: position 33,483,341 of record CM046305.1, on the reverse strand, counting down.
TAGTATACATATATCCGACTATTTTCTCGTGCATTGTGTTTTATTTAAAATATGAGCTGGCGACACGACTCATCTGATTGCATAAATTGATATTTATTGTATTTCTGTATTGTGTCGTGCTTCAAATGTGATTAGATCTAATTACAAAATAATAAAACTTAAATTATAGTTGAATAAAAATACAAAAAAGAGTGTATGAAATAACACATTTTTTGGACAATTTTAACAATATTTTGTTTGTACAAATATTAAAAAATGAAAAAGAATTATGCATAGTTGGGCTCGAACCAACACCTACTTAACTACAGTAGTTCACAGTCCATCTCGGTATCATCGGCGCTATAGAGTCATTCCTTATAACTCACAAACAATTACATACTTATATGAAGTACATGATCAGTTAGCACGTGCTTCTTCGTATGAATGATACGCGGAATCTACCGAAGGTATAAATAGACAGACAATGAAGCGTGAAATTATTACAATGAGGGTACCAACGTCAGGTTAATATTTATTTACTATACATGAGGTGTGGTAAATAATAAGAAACATATATATAAAGTTTGAAGTTGATATCTTAAGAACAAAAGAAGTTAAAGTATTAACTTATATTTCTGAAAGGCACTTTAAGTTCTAAGGAAAACAATTATAAATAAAAAATAGTGGAGCTATGAACCTTGTCATAAAAATTATGGTTGATATTAAAAGCAAATATTAAGTTTAAAGATGAAACCCTAAAATAGAACAGTTGTAGTAACAATATTTTCTAAGTTTGAGGGGAATTTGATATGAAAAAATATATTTTTTATTTATCACCCTTGTCACATAAGAAGTGGTTCCTTATGACAAACTTGTATTCAAAGTTAAAAGGTGAAATAAAAAAAGTTAGAAAGAAATAAAAAAGTTACAGTAAAATATATTTTACTGCACAGAAACTTTAATCAGATTTTTTTTATAGTCGAGCTTAAAAATGATTATTCAGCCTTGTGTAAATCAATCAAACAGTGACATGAATATAACTTAAATCATAGTTGAACAAGTTTTATATAATCAACTTATATGTAAACAATACATGAAATATAAATAAATATTGGTAATATATATCTATACAGTATCCTCTCAAAGATTTTTAACAAATTAAAATTTGGGGAAAAAAATATTCATTATTAGGTACTATAAGATACCAGAGTATGCCACATGTATATTCTAAGAATCTTAGTAGAAAAACATTGAATTTTCAAATTTCAATATCTATATTCTTTTGTCTTACATTTTTCACATTCTTAACAATATGATAATAACAACATTGTATATTTATTCCAAAGGCAGAACTTATACAATGAATAACGTATTAGTAAAAATTCTTTAATCACTATGAACTTCCTAATGCATATCAAAATACATAACCAGAAATTACAAAAAAAAACCATTACAATCATATATAGATAACAGAGTGAAAAGGCAGCATACATGATAAAGAAATGGGACACAAAATGTTCATGTATATAAGCTTGGGTTGAAATGCCTTATTGTGTTCCAAAATTATTTGTGTATATTTTATTCTATAAGTTTTTATGTCACCATCATTTTAACAAAAATCTATAGTACGACCCGGTAGACATTTAGTCAAGCCACAATGCAATGCAAAGAAAAATATTAGTAAAAATATATTCATGGCAGCAATTAATATAAAAATTTCAGTCCTTAGACATTCATACAAAATGTCACCAGTCCATTTACATTCTATACGGCACTAAAATGTAGCATTGTTGGTAGATGCAGTCAAAGATCTACAGCCTAATTTCAATGACAATTACATATTCTTCACAATTCTTATCAGAGAAATATTATGCTAGCACAGTTAAACAAATACAACAAAAATCATAATTCAATATCTACACATTTAAATCAACACTTGGTACATGTAATTGTTTTTTAATTGCAGTACATCATATTTTCAAACAAGAGAAGACGCAAGGTTTCTTCAACCCTATAGTATAAAGCTTGAGAACAAACTTCACGCCTAAAACTAAGTTTCCTTCTTAAGCAGTATTTTTCTACAATATAATCATAAGATTTGTTCAACTGCAATACAGATGAACAATATATAGATGCTGCTTTTCAAATAAATAAAATAATTCAAAGCAGTGTTCTTTATTTGCACAGAAATAACATCCTGCATACAGATTTAAAAACTGAGAACAGTGTTCCTCTCAAACTTTATGACCCAAGACCCCATTTCTCACCCTTTAATGCCATTTTCTGGTTCAAGTCTAAGAATACATCATACTTTGCAGACTGCGACCACATTTAGATAAATAATATTAATATACATAATAATAGCACTATGTTATCTATATTTTCTGGATGGAAACAACCAAGCTGTCTCACTGCTAGTCTACTTATATAATCAGTGTCAGGCACTTCGCCTCAACCATCTCAAATAAAATGTGTTTACATTCATCATGGTTCATAACATCTATCTCAGCCTGAAATAATAAAACAGATTATAAATCTATGTTCTATAAATTTTTTATATATATAAATCCTAAGTGAATTTCATTAATGAAGTACCATACTAAGACCTGATATAAGTCTCTAAGTGCAATTAATTTTGAATGAATATTCAAAGAGCTCAGCACAAAATGTGATTGGTTATCTAACTGGGATTGAGACAACTCAACCCGCAATAGGGACAACTCAACCCTCACGAAGAGACATGTCAAGCCGTGGGCAAGTCAACCATAGGACAAATCAATCTGTATTTTATATTTTAAGTTATAAATCATAAAAATTGTACTTTGACAGTTTAATTTGATAATTAGATAAAAATTGGTTTATGAAAGATATATCTGTACATATAGAATGAATGATTCTTAGATGTTAATATTTCCTTTCAAAATGAAAATATATGATTTATAATAATTAATATAAAGTTTGCTCAATTATTTTATGGATATTGCAAATAAAGTAAGTACTACATTCACTTTAATTCATTGAATGTTTTGGATAAAAGATATTCACATAAAATTTGCTTAAATTAAAATGAAAATATGTCATTAAATATATTGACAAACATTTTATCAATAAAAATACAGTAAATATAGTAAATACAGTTTTTTAAATGAATTACTAATATAGATATACAATCCTGGTTGAGTTGTCCATGGGTTGAGTTGTCCCAACTTACAGTCTAAGTTGTCCCAGCTTTGAGTTGAGTTGTCCACGGGTTGAGTTGTCCCAGATGCATCTAATTTATGGTTTTAAATTGTTACGTTTCCATTTAAACACAACATTCATATTTATAGTCTTAACAATTATGATAAGAAATACACAGTCAGTTCTTGTATGCTGGGAGTGTGTGGCTAACATAGTTAAGAAACAACACTGGGTTTACATTAGCAAAGTTTTAAAGAGATACAAAGCTGTTTATATTTACCTTAATAAGACTTTAATAATCTTCAACATTAGATCCTACGCTCGTTATACAAGTAGCAGTAGTAGTTCTTCCTGATAAAACACTCTTTGAAGTAGAAATAGTTCTGCTCTTACTACCACATCATCCTTCTTTTCCACACTGTCTAACAGGTCTCACTCTGGCACCCCTCAAAAGACTTGATAACTTGGAACTAGAATCCATGTCCTAGAATTTAAATAACAATACTTAAAAGTAAACTTGACAATGCATTTTGACAATTCCTATATTTCAGTCCAATAGCCAAGGCTGTGGTGTAGAGGTTAGCATGTCTTATTTCGAATCCAGAGATCCAAGGTTTGAGTCCCTGTCGCAGTAGGACATTTAATGAGTTGTCGGCGTCTTTGTAGGGTAATAGGTGATGAAAAAGTGTCCAAGAAACCTATAGTAGGATGAGCTAATCGATGTTTATATGACCTGAATACTAGTTGAATAGGGTGGTAAAAAAGTATACCTCCAAGTTATCACTTGAATAGAACTCTCAGAGTTAGATTACAATTAACTGACCAATTTGCCCATGTGAATCCACCAAGTGCTTATTTCTAACACTATAGTTGAGACTAAACATTAATATGCAACAAGTAACATGTTTTTGCTACTGTCATCACAAATAAGATTAAAAACATTTTACTAAGTAGTTCTATGTTTGTTTATGATGAGCAGCAGCAGTAAAAAAAGTCTCCATGCCACTGCATCTTGTGTTACAAACTATAGGCCTACAGTGCGTTCGTTACGAACACTAAATGCAACGGACAGACATAACAGGAAGCCCATAACTAGATACACATATTTAAACCTCAATGATAACGTGACACATATTCGTTCACAACTGTGATCAATGCAAAAGAACTAAATTTCCAAGTTTCATTTAACTTCACGCTTAATCGATTTTGTTAATTGCACTGTACACCTTACTAGTAACTTCAGCATAATTAACGACAAAACTGAGTTTGCTTCAATCAGTAGACAACACATAATGTTATGACAAACGAAATATCACGAACACACAAAAACATAATTAGCTTTACTTACATAATCTATCAAGAATCGATAGCTGAACGTCTCTTCCGTCAAGGTTTTGTTTACTTGTTGAAATTCTCGCTTACCGCGTGACCTACCCGTGGCGACCTCTCGTGACCTCTCGTCACATGCATATATTAAGCATCGGGTAATGTCGGTAATTTGAGAGGGAGTAAAAATGCGCTATTTTCAGTCGCTCGTTACTCGGCATTTGGCGGTCTGTTGACACCCATTATATTTTGATTGGCTACATTACACAATAGTAAATACGTGGGAAATAAAAGAAGATCAGGTTTAATTTACTATTGGATGCGCATAACCCATCTTTAAAAAACGATTAAAAACTCACGATTTCTCTACCTCTACTTTTTATGATCTATTCTAAAATTGACATGGCTAGTTAACGCCTCAACATACAATGGTAAACATACTAAGTGATTGAGTGAATTCATTATGACGTGAAAATGAGGATTGCCTCGCTTTCAGTCATTTTATACCTTGTTGCATATGACTGCAATTACAGCCTAAATAAATTGTTTTTTAAGGGTGATGTTTCGACACCTTTGGGGAAATGTCTGGTTAACAGTGGCGTTATGTTACACTGTTCAGGACATGTCCGGATAACAGTAGCATCATATTATACTGGTCAGGACACCAACTTTCAATATCAAATAAATAAAAACAAATAAAAAGTTAGTGATAAAAATATGAAATTAAGTCGAATCAACATCTGTGAATGATGTAGATCCAAACCTATGAAATATAAAAGCTCAATAAAAACAATAAATAAATAAACTTACACTCTATATAACATCATGTGTGATAAATTTTTATTTTGTTTTGTGTTATTGTATATACATTATGTTTGTATGGTGGAGGGTTTTTACATACATGTATTTATTTTTTATAATATATCTTTTTGTACAACGCCATTGAATATGTAATATATAAATAGGCGTTTAATCAAATGAAAAAGTTTAAGTTGTACACGGGCAAACCGAGGCACTTGTACCGAAGTATGATTTAACTGCTTCTGATAAAAATTTACGTCACTATAGCTTGTCTATATTTGTGGCCTTGAAATGACACAATTTAAGCATGATTAATGAACACACAAGACTGTTTGAAAATACAATATTTCTATTGCCTCTGAAGTACAACTAATGTAGGACATTGCAAGAAACCTTTATACAGGTAATATCGGGACCTTGGATATATATGTATGTGTAGTTTTATGCTGATATACACCGAATGTCAAACATGTCTACCAATGTTATCTTCTTTTTCAGACCAACGTCAGTGATATACTGATTGCTGTGAATCCATGCAAGCCTTTACCCATCTATGATAGCCAGGTGATTTAGTTTACAAGTTTAGTCTTATATGTAATTATCGGAATATAAAATATCAGCAACGCAAAGCAATCTATGTTTGTTTTGAAATATACAGACCCGAACAATAGTCACAAAACTTTTTCGTTATCAGTGTGCACTCAACGAAGCTGTTTTTTGTCTCGATATAATGTTGGTGTAGAGAATGAAGAAAATTTTGATGTTGAATCATGAAACAAGAATACATGAACTTCACTTTCATCATCTGTAGCGGCAAAATCTGACTAGAAATCACTCATTGCATTTTCGACCATGTTTTAATATATCATATCCTTCATAACCACCGTAACCAACCATCACTCTCATGTGGAAAATCATTGTTTGCAATAATCAAGCTTAATGTTATCTTTTTCGGCGAGGCTGTCTAAGCCAACTTTTAACCTACATTTTAACCAATACAATTTGCTCTACCATAGCTGTTTGTCCAATGTAAATCCTTTCCGGTTCCAAAAATGGATACAACACTTTGACTATTTGTGATAAACAGGTGCGTAACACGTACAGTAGCTGCTGACTATTTACTCTGTGCATAATGAGTGACTCGCTATGCTAATTGATCACACTTAAGTCGTGGTACATCCCTTGCGGTATAACTAAACTGCAAATATTACTCAGCGCACGCTCGGAATGGGTTTTCATATGTCATATGCGGGCCGCCATTGGGCATTTCTATCATTTTTTATGTTTGCCAGAAAGTACCAAAATCATTGGTCATTCTGGGAAGAAGTGATTTTTATCGAAAAGCATAGCATTGTTATTAAAGATGTTTTTAATTTTAGAATCGGACATTTTTTTCAAATTGACAAATCAGCTAAGTGGTATTATATTCGGACAAAAATTGTCAGTTGAGGCTGAATTGCAATTTCGGACTAATTACATTTGACCTATAGTTAATACTTGTACATCGTTCATGACCAACATTTATACTTAAAATCGTTGAAAATGAACCCAGCAGAGCGCCGAATATCTTTTATATCTTTTTTAAACATATTTCTTGTTTATGCTAACATGAGAAATATTTACATAATTAATTTTATTTTCATAGTTTTGTCACATTATTGTAGCCTTGTCGACAGGCTCTTAAGTTTTTAACTTAGACAATGATCTCGGCATTCATTACTTCAAGTGCTTAATGTGAATCTCTTACTTTTGACTTGTTTTAACTGTCAAAGAAGTAAACAAATAAGTGCCTGTCACATTTCAGACTCATTGTGAGTACAGGCCACACCAATATAATCCTAACCAACGTCCGCACATTTTTCAAGTGGCTACAGCAGCTTACAGACGTATGTGGGAAACAGATACAGATCAGGTTACTATACATTTATAGCATAGTTTGCTCTTCACATTTATAAGCATTGCCTTACAAGTAAAAGTTTGGTTATCTATTAATTTGCTGCCTTGTGACTAATTATTCTTATGTAAATTTTAAAATAAATACCATTTGTTTTTCTATACAAATAAAAAACTGGATGCACTGAGAAATCATTATTCTAGAAATAAATGAAAATGGAAAATCCAGTATATTTATTTGACTGTTTCCAATTAATTGCTTTTTAGGTTATTATTGTATCGGGTGAAAGTGGAGCAGGGAAGACTGAGAGTACTAAATATATGGTTAAACATATGGTACATATGTGTAATAAAGGACAATCTGATCTACACGACAAAATTGTTGAAGTAAGTTATTCCTTACCAAATTAAAGAGGGAACGACAAAGTCTTTGCCACCAGCATTGAGCCAACTAGTCTAGTTTGTTCACTGATAATATTAGTGTCTTGTCAGTCACTGCATGGTAGATACCCATCTTACTGTTAGTTATTTTATAACATCGCTCTTGAGTTTACTGTAATTTATTTCAAGTTTAAATCAATACAAGAACAACAATTAAATCAGCTAGGTAAGAGTTAAACTTAAGTGATAACACACATTTTCACTGATTTTCACAGTGTTGATGCTATCAATGATTAGTACATATTTATTGTATTTTACCTCTTCTGCTATCTTGTCGTTCAATTAAATTAGAACGAGACAATTTTTTGTAAACGGTAACTAGTTTATATTGATAACTTAAAGGGTCATTCATAGTTTTTGTTGATATTATGTTGTTTCAATGTATTGATTTATGTGATAAGCACATAAATCACAGACAAACTATTTTAAAAGTGCTTCTGGTGATTAAAATGTATTCTACTTTATTTTAGATAAATCCACTTTTAGAAGCATTTGGTAATGCTAAGACTACAATGAATGAAAATTCTAGTAGATATGCCAAATACTTAGAGTTGAGTTTTAAAGAAAATGAAGAGCTTGCGGGAGGTATGACATTTTTTATTAAATCAATTAGTAACCTTTAGTTAGATATGATATTATTTTTTATTAACTATTTTCATTTATTAAATTCACTTAGTACGCTTAGCTATTCAGTGTGGGTACCAAACTCATGCATCTGACTTTTAAATTATTTAATCTAAAATTTAAGATTATTCAATACAGCATATTTATAAGCGTCTGTAAATGGTATTATTTAAAATCATTATCAATAGTAACACTGTTTGAATGCAAAGCAAATAGACATTCATATATTCTAAACACCTCTAATGAACACGATTTTTCTTAAATAAAGGCAAATCTTGCTAAAATAAGTTTATGTTATTAATTGCATTTCAAAATAAAAGTAGATCGAAACCGAAAGTAGAATTTGGTTTGAAATACTTGAACAATAGTTTTGATTACAGAATGTTTTAGAGGAAGTCATATTACATACATGTAATTAAGATCTTAAACTATTGTGGATCAGGCGTATTAAACATTGACTTATAAATGAATATAGTGTACCTTTATAAAAGTATTCCACTTTTTAAAAAAAGACACTTGGTCAAATTTAATTCAACGTAGAAATCCAAATGGTTTGAACTATTCATTTTGTCTATAATACATGCTATATTTTGATAACTTCGTGGTTGTAAATGCGTTTTAGGTCTACGGTTGATGAATATATCTTAAAACCAACAATGCAGATAAAATACAGCTTTTAGTTGAAAAAACGGTAACTCTTTGAAAAGAAAATATTAATCAAACATTAAAAAAAACCCAGGAACTTTCACACAGAACAATGACATGACAGTATTATAAGATTACCATGACATGACACTATGACAAAATTACAATGATACGGGTGAACAAGATTATACACTGACAATAACAAAATAATGACATAAACTATCATATAGAACATTGTTGAGCCTCATTTTTCACAAAACGTGTTTTTCACTAGTTGTGAAAAATGCATGTAAATTTTTTCTTCTATGAGATGACAATGCGCCATGATCGTGCGACCTTATGTACGACTCGCGCAGGTTGTTCGTCTTCTCACAAAGACAAACGAAAACAACAGCGTAATCATAAACACCAGCATAATATAAGCAGCTCTTGTAATTATACATTATTTCCCTTCTCTGTATGAAAAAGGATTGGTGTGGTGTTCTGGAACGACCAGAGTCATGAACGCTTTTTGAGAATCGAAAGTGGTTGATTGAAATATTTAATATGTGAACTATTTGTGTTTTTGTTTTTGGTTTGTGTTTTTGTGAATAGGTACCTAGGTTTGTCAAACTTTAGTTGACGCTTAACAGAATTCCAATTTGGTATGGCCTTACATATAGATATAAAGTACATTGTCAATGTTTCTATTTATCTTCTACATGTGTATTTATATAAGGTAATTAACATACAAATGTTTACAGTAAAGTTCTGCTATTAAGACCACTTTTTATATATTTTGTAATCATTTTATGACAATTATTAAGACCCAAATGCTTATTTTGTGAACAAAAGGGTCTCTATGATACGACGATTCGCTTTTAGGACCATCAATTTTGCAGGTCTTTATAGCAAAACTTTACAGTACGAATATATCCTTGTTTAAAAAATAATTGAAATATATTAGAATACTTACATTTAACCTGAAGGATTTAAGACTACCGTGGATTGATTTCTTATATTATAAAGCAAACTTTAGTAAAATATCTTTTTTACGGGACTCGATTTAATAAACTTTAACATGCTAGGTCTATTAAGGAAATATGGTTTAATTTACAGTTTACAAATATTTTAATAGGCTGGACAGGTAATACACTTCTTTGTTCTTTGAAAGAACACCAATCTTGCATCAAATGACAAGTTGTTTAAAATATTAATGAACGATTAAAAATTATTGAAAGTGGGTTTCCCAGACATATTTAAAGTCATATTCATTTAAGATTTCTTTTTCGTTGAATTCCAATTTCTAGCACATGTGTTAAAATTCTGCAAAGACAGTTTGTAAATATGAAAAGTAAAGATATTATCAGATTGTAGAACTTTAAACCAGTATTTTTTCTCAGCTGTTTGTACATGTTCATGTATGCACCAATGATACTTAGGGGAGCGATAAAGGGCCATCATAGCCTTCTTGATTTTTTGGTTGGGTTTGACGCTGTAGCAATACATTGTATATGTCATATGATGGTGGTTACCTAGACAAGCATCCTGACAAAGTTTGACTGCTGAGTAAAAAATATGACCAGTAGAGTGTTTACACAACTATTCCATATTTGGGCTGTGTGGCCTAGTTTTTGAACCCACATGACCAATATTCAAACCTGACCTAAAAATCATCAAACAAATTATCTTACCAATTACTTGGATATTACAATAAAAATGGTACCCACAAGAGTGTTAACAAATTGTTTCTTTTTTACCTCCAGTGACCTAGTTTCTCATTTGAGATGACCTATCAACAAACTGATCCAAGCAATTACCTAGCCAAACAGCCTGACCAAGTTTGATGACAATTGAGTAAAAAACGTGACCATTAGAGTGTTCCCAAGGTTGTTCCATCTTTGGGCTGTTTGACCTAGTTTTAGATCCAAGTAACCCATATTCGAACTTGACCTAGAAATCATCAAAATAATCTTTCAGACCAATTTCCATGATATTTTGTTCAATACAGTAGCCAATAACAGTTTTAGCGAGGTTTTTCTATTTTAGCTCCTGTGACCTAGTTTTTCATCCGAGATGACCCATGTTTGAACTCATCCGAAAAATCACATAGACTAACATTCTCACAAAGTTTGAAAAAATGAGCCTGAAATGTAACCACTAGAGTGTTCACAGGCAATTGTGGACGCCGAACATTCAACGATCCTTAAAGCTCACCCTGAGTTAGCTCAGGTGAGCTAAAAACAAACATCATGGGTCAACTTGGGTCAATAAGTAAATCACAATGTCCAAATAACAAAAACTTTACTCTAAAGAAATCACTCTAAAAACAGTATTAACATAAATACTCTGGACATTTGTCTGACAGGCAGATGTGATGACTAATGAATCAGATTCCCATACAAGTGATCTTCCTATACAAAACCTACATTTGAGGCATTTGGTGTGATAGAAGTGTAATAAACTCATCATAAACAGCAGTTGGTGATGTCGATTTACGAACATTTAAAATGCGTATACAAATTTAAAGATGATTTTTTCTAATTATTTTTATTTGTCAAAACCCCAAATTTTAGAGGAATAGTTGAAAATTGATCCAAGAAACGAATAAAACAACTGACATAAAAACTTATGTTTCAACCTGAACTCAATGCAATTAAATAACAATACATTTAATGCTTTAAGAGCTTTGCCTGCTATATAATGCTGGTTCAGGTTAAACGTCCCAGTGTAATTAAATAATGTTCCTAGATAGTTAAAACAGTCAACAACTTTAATATCATGTCCATTATAAGTCCAGTTTTCATCTATTAATACCCTATTTTTCGAAAAACCATAATGTTTGTGCATAATGTTGCATTTACTTCCAAACCCACTATTACTAACTTGGGATCATTTTGTTCTTTAGTGAAACTTTTTATTGATAACATGTTCTTAGATTTTATGATTTAAGAGAAAGGACCATAAGATGCTGCTACATACAAAATATTAAAGCTCTTAATTTCAGAAACATTTACATTTTAAACTTTAATATAAAAGAATAATGATATCAAAACTAAGGACACTCAAGCGGGCCATTTTGGGGAATGGGACATAATTTTAGCAAAATAAGAGAGAAACATTTAATGATGCTATATACCAAATATCAAAGCTCTAGACTTAGCGGTTTCAGCCGAGAGGATGTGTTTAATTTTCATATATCTTATTATATTTGTTACCATAGCAACGAAATATTTTGACAGAATTTTATAATTTTAACAAACTGACAAGGGGGTCTCCAAAGGGACATTCATGTATCATCAACTTTGGCCAAGGGGTTGCTATGAAAGTAAAGGTGGTTTGTCGAAGACCTTAAGTGATTGCGAAATCTTTCGTCCGTGTTGCGACTTTAAGCATCAAAATAATAATATCTAAAAAAACTGAAACGTTAGTTTTGTTTATCATATACTTTATGATTTAACTCTTGTTGTTAAAATTGCGTTTGGACTAAAAATCGAAAAAAAGCCAATGTAATTTTCACTTTGCTCATTTGTGAAAACCTCGCACGTAATTTTCACTTTGCTCATTTGTGAAAACCTTGTACGTAATTTTCACATGTAATGAATTACTTAACTTCCTTTCTGGTAAGCAAGCAGTACCTGTGAACGAGTAGTACCCGTAATTTTGGTTTCACACGTTTTGTATGTTGTCTTGTATTCTGCGAGACAAAAACATTGATTTATTTATGACAGTTGTCGTTTTCTGAGATGAGTTGATCGTAAAATTTAGTTAGGAAATAAAATACTTCCATTTCATTCTTGATTTCGCGATCGGTTTTTCAGGCCGTAGAGCGTATTTATTTTCATTTTTTCCACAAAATGATGCCGTATTTAATCCCCATTTTCTAAAGTAAGTTTTAGCTACTCACCTTTAAGTGCCTTGTATTAACAACACGTATGGCGTCATGACACAATTTTTAGACGGACCAATTTTTTAAATAAATGATCTTCTTAAAGTGTAGTTTTATTTAATAACCCTATTGCACGTGGTATATGCTTACTTTGTGGTATTCCGTGGTATATACCGTGGTATTTTGTAAAATACCGTGGTATTAATTTCCTGGCGGTACCTAGCTCTAACTAATAGGCTGTTCAATTTTTCAGTCAAATAGGTTGTCCAGTATATCTATATATAAGTATATGGCTCGTACAATTAGGATTATTTCTTGGATTTCAGGCTAACCTTTAAATGCAAATTTGCCAAAGTCAATCTTGAATAATACGGCTCGGCAACGCACTTGGTAGCGCGCCTGGATTTCGAATATAGTGTCCCGAAGGCGGTAAGGCTTCGAATCCCGCATGCCTTTCATGAAAATTTGACAATAATGTTCCTCCATAAATAATGCATATGGAGAAGTTTCCGGTCTTGTGGAAGGGTATGTGAATACTGGTTACAGACAAAGGTCTAGGAAAGTTAGGTTGGGTACGCTAAAATAACTTAAGAATTGTGTTTAGGATTAGGGTACAAGGCGCAAAATTCCAGTTTAAATATAAAATGAATAACTTTTTTATCATCTTTACAATAAAGTGAAGTATTGTATCGGTGTAAATTATTTTTATTACTTCATACAGTATATTATTCAATTACCTTAAACGTTCCAAAACGTTCCGTAACGATAGATTCGGAGCTCCTCGGCCATTCGCTGCGAATAATCTCGGACATATTTAGACGCTATTTTGAAACTACCGGTGTTGAAATAAACAAATATTCGATCGTATAGGCAATGAGAGATGTTTTGTTTTTAGTCCGTAAATTTTGAAACATCACCCAACGATCGTATATTTGTTTATTAGATTCGATTATTCGCAGCGAATGGTCGAGGAGTTCCGGATGTATCGTTACGGATCATTTTGAAACGTTTAGGGTAATTGAACAGGCCACAGGTTTAAATACTACGTAACAAGAATTAAATATGATGGAATAGTTTCATCCTTACACAAAAATTCAAAAATTAAGTCCGAGGATTCTAACTGTTGGGACCTACTTACTGATTTAATCCCATCAGACTTTATCTGGGAAAGATAACTGACCGACATCCCCATTGCTTCCTTGAGCAATGAACTTCAATGCTGCCATCAGTTTTTATGTTGGACTCAAAATGAGGACTGAATAGTGATGGTATGAATTGTTAGAACAAGTTTCACAATTAAGCTTAAATTAAATTAAAAAAGTAAATTGTGTACTTAACATTTGCAAAAGTCAGGTTGAACTCGATCTATTTCCACCAAAACTAATATAAGAAACGTTTTTCATGCATCACTTCAGCTATAAAGAGGAAATGAAACTTTAAACGATGATATATTACTGTTTGTTACAGTTGTTGTAAGAGAGTATATGTTAGAAAAATCACGTGTTGTTCACCAGAATGATGGTGAAGGTGTATTTCATTTTTTCTACGCATTGTTCGCTGGATGTCCTAGGGACACGATGAATGATATTTTTCTAGAGAAAACTGCGAGTAGTTACAGGTAAATATCTAAAGGTCTATTTTGAACTGCGTGAAGTTCGGTAATCACATTGGATATTAGAGTTTTTATTTACCACCTACACCTACCATTGAACTAATGACATAATGTAATAATTGATAGTACAATTATTTTACAGATACTCTAACGCTGTATATCATTTAAATAACGTTAATGTTAAAAAAATAAAGTTACAGCGGTTTGTTCATATAGAGTATTTGTCGAAAGGTAGAATTTAAGCATTAAATTTAGTGGTATGAGGTTCTAATACTGAAAGGTGTACTGTTTATTTCGTTGACCCAGAAAATACTTATAATTGCTTCAGTCATTTCTCCCAAGTGCTTCATCTGTTGGCTTCACTAAAACTGAACATATATACCTAGAAATGTGGTTTTATAGAACTTGGCAGCCAGAAGACTGAGGCTTGATACGTAAACGGAATAAATGTAAAGATGATAATCACGCAACAGAACGAAACTTTGATTTTAAAATTAAGTTACCATAGATTTTACTATATTATAAATTGTAGAATATTACAAAGTGATGAGGAAAGTTTAACACAGACTAGTAAATATAAAAGAATGTATGATGAAAGTATGTCTATCATGGGAAAGTTGGAAATTGTAAGTATATATATACACTAGTCAAATGTTCTAAGTATACACCTTATAAATCATATTTTATCGTGATAACCACATGATGAATTTTCATACGGATTTCACTTATGAAAACTGCAACTACTATCTAATAATGTTGAAAACGTTTGGTCTGAAAATCAACTAAACATTTTCTTTTAACGACATTTGATTTTATTGGTGTCAAATGCAAAAGTCACAGATTTCAACTAGTTACAGTAAGTTGAATGGCTTAAATGGTTACAAATTCAATAAATTGATACAAGGAAATAATTAATCAAAACAAAAAAGGTATATCAGGAAAAAAGTTTAAAACACGTTATACCGTTCACTGTAACGATTTTAATTTAACCTAATGGGACATCATAATATAAAATATGTTACATTTAAATCTGCACGCCAAAACCATGCGCTTAGTCTACTGATTAAAAGTTAGTTCAAATATTTATAATGAAGGGAAAATGATGATGACTTGTGTAAGTTGTATGAAGGCAGCTAGAAATTATCACTAAAGTTGGTATGCTTTATGAAAATGCGGCAGTTTCTATAATTTTATCGTTTGCATTTAAAACTGTAATAGTTATTCGAACAAACAACTAGGTTAAAGGCAGTTTTAACGATAAAGTTTGGCTTCTTCAAAAATTCCTAAGAATATAATTTCTATCCAAATAAGCAATGTTTATCATGAACTGATGTGAAATGAACAAAATCATGCAAGCGTTTTCTCAAGCTCGATCATTAACGTCAGTGACGTCGAAAAGAACGTAACGCTATGTAACGTAACGCATTAGCAGCGTAACAATGAAAAATATTGTTTTCTACTCGAATTCGTTGAAAACATTATTTTCAAATAGTTTAGTATACATTTTGTCAAGATTAGCCTAAACAAAGTGAAAAATTGTCTCTCATAATGGCATGCCAAGTTCAAGCATTCCGGTTGCGAATGCACTCTCTGAAAGCGACAATCGAGTCAAAATTTTCCTTTTTTCACCCGGTCTTTTACTTTTGACAAATGCCAGAATTTGATAAATGAGTGTTAGCTGATTTTCACCGACCACATTTTCCTTGCACGAGAAAATCATAAAAAAACACATTTTCTCGTTCCGGATCAATGATTTTGACATTTAACCGGTTTTCTTTATTAAAAGTTAAGGTTAACGAATGGATGATATGTAGTTCGAATACAATAAATATTTGACTATCTTTACTATGCTTTTTTATTATCAAAAAGTGTATACTTAGAACATTTGACGAGTATACATTATAATTTTCTTCAAAGACAACAATGTTCACATTCTTAAAGTGACCGTATGAGTCATATCCGAATATGAATGATATGAATATTGTCTACTTTCGATGATTTAGTATAAAGCTAAATGTAGTTGTTTACGCAGTTAAAACGGGCGTTTTGCTGTTAAGCACTTTTGATTATGTTTATAAATTCACTCATTGACAGTGTTATACTACTTTTGGGGTTAGTATGATAATTGCATAACGCCACCGGACAAAGGTCGGAGTTGCATATATTTAAAAAAATTCATATGATATTACTTTTATAAGTTTATGTGTATAATAGTGCCTTTCACTAAAAATATGTTTTTCTTATTTTCTGCAATGCAACAATGCTATTAAATATTAATTAGTTTAAGTAGATTTTTACTGAATTGTGCTATTGGATAGTTAACATATATGTAAATTTAGAGATAGCATATTCTTCTACATCAATAAACTTTGCTACTTAAACGCGGAACATGTTCTGTGCTACACCAAATCAGATTAAAACCCGGTCTAAAATTGCCTGCTCGCCTACTCGCTAATTTAGATATGGCCGTTTTCAAACGAGGGACACGTTCAGGTGACATTTTTACAATATAATATTCATGACGAAATTGTTGTGTTAAGTAACTTGCTTACATCGTCTACGTTACACAATTTGAAATGCGCCGTCCAATCACAGTCTGGGAATGATACCGCTTTCAAATTAGCTCGCAAACCTTGGTCTAAAAATAGAAATTACGATATCAAAATTCTTTTAATAGTGTTTGGTGTTTTTTGCCGTATATCATTGGTTTCTCTTTTATGTTTATACACATATTGTTACGACTATCCAGTGGTATTTAATGCTTTAAATAAATCTTTATTTGTTAAGAACTGTTCTAATATTTGTGTTTATATATTTTATATATTTTAAGGATCATGAGATACTACACTGTATAATAGCGGCTGTTATCTTGATAGCAGAAATAGATTTCTATGAAGATTTTCAAGGTTCAGCTCAAATAACTGAAGAGTCTATCGCCCCCTATAAACATGGTATGTTTTAAATGTCCATCTACTGTTACATACTTTAAAAGAGCATACATTGTGAAAATGCGCCTTTAGGGCGGGGAATATTGTAATCAAAGCGCTGAAAGCACTCAATGAACGATAGTTAGCAAGGCAGGGAAGTAAATTTTCTAGCTCTAGGTTTTTTATTTACATTTTTGCAACTTATAACTATTAATTCTTTGTGCCGAAACAACTTTTCAACTGTTACTGCCTAATTTTACTGCGCGGCACAATATTTTTAGACAACCATGAGGGCGCCATTAGGTTAGAATAAAACGCGTACATACTGTTTTGGATACAGCTAGACATGCTGTTGCATTTCATGCATGTTTTCTAATGTCTATGCATTTAAGTTGATTCATATGCGTACTTTGCGTAAATACATACGTTATCTAGGTTTTGCATCTAGTGGAAGAATATGTTTTGAACTATGTTCGCGAACAAGTAATAACATTCTTAGTTTGCTACCATTATCCGGCTTATCTATGTTTTGTGCCAATTTTTCATGTCTACGTATTTGATTTAGTCTGATCCTGATCTATGTAAATACTACATGTATAATGTTAAAACATCCAAAGTAACCTGCAATGTCATGCAAATTGCATAATGTTCAATGATATTGATCAACTAAAGATTTAGTTTATTTTCACATGCAATTTTCAAACATTGTAATGCTAGAAATGCTTGTATCTGGATCGCATTTCATTTTGTCAGAAATATTGAAATTTGCTGCCAAGTATTGTATGCATTGATTAGCTTAAGAAAGATGAATTGATTTCGACATTTAGGTAAACTTGTTTTAAACCTTGTGCAGTCTAAATTGTCTCACTACCTAGAGTTTGTAAATGATAGAACGTGCACAATTAAAACATTAAGACTAGTTGCTTACGGGAAATGCTGTAGATTGCATTATTCAATATTCGTGTTTAAACATTTTATTTTGATGTATTGTGATGATTAGTTTTGCAAACATAGCACATATTTAACAGTAATTCATCTTGACCTATTGTGTATTGGATAGATGTTCTGGCCCATAGAGCTGTCACTGTTGTGCAAAAGCTCTTGCACAACACTTATATATATATTTGTAAGTTTTAAATTAAGTTGCCATTGTTTAAATAAGTTCATATGATTTTATTACAGCTGCCATGCTATTGGATCTAGATGAGATAGAATTTGGCGAGGCCCTCGTTGCCAGTACCAAAACAATTAAAGGTAGATCCTCAAGTAAATAATATAAAATACGTTTTAACTGTATTTTATTTGCGTATGCATTCATTATGGTACGCTCCCCTTGCAGCTCAGTGAATATACTACTACATTTACTCGATGCAATATTAGGTTTCGATTTATGATATAAGCATTTACTGTGAACCTTTGAATGACCAATGAAAGTTTACCAAATTCAAATTTCACCGAAAAACATCATACGCATTTTCATTGGTTGAAACGATCACCGGACTTAATTATGTATAAATAAACGGGTACACAATGCCATTAGCCCGCACGGCTAGATCAGTTGGTAGCACGGTTCGATTCCCGGGCGGGACATACTTTCGTGGAGCTTGGTCATGAAATAATTTTCTATGGACATTCTTCCTCCTACCATGGATCACGTAGGGCGGTAATCAGTCACTGATGGGAATATACGCTTAGTAGTTGGTTAACAGCTAAATTCAGAGATTTATCCTTTCCAAGAGCAGCAGGTGGACTGACCGCCTCGATATGACCTATACAATGTGTTGCTACGGCGTTCAACCCAACAAAAACAACGCCGTATTTGATTTGATAATACTAGTGACAAATGCAACCGCGTATGACGCCATATATAGCGTGGCTTTACTTTATATTTAAGTTAAATATGTTCAATGTTTACAATTAAAAGATCAAAGATACACGTGTGGAGATATTGTACGACTATAGTGCGTACAAAAAAACAAAACGTGTTTTGGTAAACATTAGAAATGAGACAATCCATTTCTGGGGTAGGCAGTAATGAAAATAGAATGTGTGCAATTCATTGTAACAAAATTAGCATGATGGATACCACCATAAATCGTGCTTGTGTTGGTAAAGATCTTTTCCTTTACACTATTGTACGATTATATTGAACTGTCCGATTGCATAATTACACGGTAATTGCACACTGTATATATTATTTTCCGCGTTCTATATATAGAAATTCGCAGTAAAAATTACCTTGTGTAGATTAATTTAGTGTACATATCTCATCTGGCTGAATGGTCGTACGGTTAAAGTGCAATGCTGCAAAACATCTGTTTTTGAAAGAAGTGCGAGTCTGAAGCTAAATATGCATATTTTTTTAAATTTTTGTTGTTTTTTTTTGTATTTTTTTGTTGTACATCTATTTGATTCAGTAATTTTTGGACATAGAAATAAAACATTTAAAAACAAACAATCATGTAAAAACACTCAATTTTACTGACTGTGTCGGTTCTGCTACTGTCATAATCACTTAAAGAGATGCCTCCAAATTTATAACAAAGGCTTCATCAAGATTTATGATGCACGGGGAGGGGCAATGTGTTTTACGCAATCCGCCCATGATTTAAATGAGAAAAAAGAGATAAAAATAGTTTCTATCGGGATTCGAACCCACGATAAAAAGATTTGTAGTCTGACCATCTCCCCACTAGGCCACACAAACTACGATACGTTTTGTTAATAAGATATAATACATAAGTGTTATGTGCTGACAATACCCTCTACGTGAACTACCGAAATAAACCGACTATTAAATATACCGTGTAATGTGACGTTTTAATTTATGCAATCGGACAGTTCAATATAATCGTACAATAAAAACTAAGACAATCGTAAAACATATCACATGTTTATGTTATTGTCATCCTGAGCGTCCCTCGTAGTGGATTAGTTTATTCTATTCTTATTATAAACAGTGTTTTGTTTTTTTGTTCGCACTTTATATTGAACTGTCCGATTGTATAATTTCACGGTTATCACACAATGTATTTAAATTTCCGCGTTCTATGTATATACAGAAATTTTGCAGTAAAAAATACAATGTGTAGGTCAATTTAGTGTCGATATCTCATCTGGTTAAATGGTCGATTAAACTGCAGTGCTACTAAACCTCTATCTTTTTAAAGGACCGCGAGTCTGAAGCTAAATATGTCATTTTTAGAATTGTTTGATCTTTATTTTGATTTTTTGTTTTGTTTCTTATCTGTTTTATTCAGTAATGTTTGTAAATAGAAATAAAACACTTAAAAACAATAAAATCAATGTAAAAATCATTCAATTTTACTGACAGTGTCGGATGGGGTACTGTAATATTCATCTAAAGAGATGCCACCAAACTTATAACAAAGACTTCTCTACAAATATATGAAACACGGGGGAAATGTGTTTTACGCAATACGTCCTTGATATAAATGAGAAAAAATAGATAAAAATAAGATTCTTTCGGGATTCGAACCCACGATAAAATTCTGTGTAATGTGACGTTTTAACGTATGCAATCAGACAGTTCAATATAATCGTATAATATCAATGTTTACTTTCATTTTGATTAACTTTCCATCATTTTACTAATCTAAAACTGTCCAACATTTTTGCCTTTCGACATTTGAAATTACAAGTGACATATTTTTTTTACATTATAGTAGTCGATCACACACCTGTTTGTTTTTTAAAAGCACGTGCCAATAATGCGAGTTTATTGTGCTTGTGTCTCTGTCTAGATACAAATATCAGTTTGCCCGAAAGTCTTTTAGCAGAGTTAATAGTAAACGAGTGGAACTTTTGAGCGATGCAAAGCAGACTACATTATAAGTGCATGTACGTGTTTGTGGTTCAGAATTGTAATCACACTTTCTCCACGAACGTGTTTGTATAATTATAAAAGACATTTGATGGAACAGTTTTGTATACATGTTTACGATGATGGACCTTAAGTTTCGATAGTTTTATGTTATGTATCTATTGTAAAACTATGATGTTACTTTAAAAAGCCGAGTGCACGCTTGTCCATGTCTAAGTGTGTTTGTTTGTTTATTTGGTTTACGCCGAAGCAACACATTGTATAGGTCATATAATAGCGGTCAATCAACCTATTCTCTCCACCTGGAAAGGCTAAATCTCTGGATTTAGCTGTTAACCAACTACTAAGCGCATACTTTCGTCAGCAATTTACAACTGCCCTACATAATTAAAAATCATTGGTTGGAGGGAAAATGGCCGTAGAAATAATTTCATAATTAAGCTCCACGAATGTATGCCCCACCCGGGAATCGAACCCAGGACCCCTCTATCAGTAGACTTGCATGGTACCAACTGAACTAGCCGGGCTATTTCTAAGCAAAGCAATTTTAGTATATTGCAGATATTTCCAATTAATAGAAACACGTTCCTATATCTTTTTCAAATAAACAAATATTTTATATAAAGAAATTAACAAACTTTATAAACTTTCTAGGAATCTAAATTCACTTGTTGTCCGGAATATCAAAGTTAAACATATTTAAGGCTTTAATGATGTTTGTTTCAGGAAATAAAATAGCAACTTGGAAAACTGTAAGTCAAGCTAAAGATGGACGTGATGCATTAGCTAAAATGTTGTATGAAAGAATGTTTGGCTGGCTTATACGAATGATCAACTCAGATTTACATCCTAATAGACAAGGGTTAGGAATATATAACATTTAGAATATTAAAGTTGGCTTTGACGGCAATATGTTAGTTTAGGGACTGGTTGGTCAAACTTCGGAAGGTATACGACCCGCAGCGCAGCAGAGGACCATATACCTTTCGAAGTTGGACGGCGTATCCAAACAGTAAAATAACAGTTGCTTCTTGAAACCGTTGCGTTTGTGATGTCGAAGTCACATGGTATATCCACCGTGTTAATACAATATTAAGTAATGCTACAGTCCCATAAACATAAAAATAGCCGTGAGGTTACCGTATGGGCACCTTGCAATCAAGCTGCGCAAGGACTCGTACGGACTGTTATGTTTTTACCAGGGTCCGTGAGATTAGCCGTGGTTTGAAGTCAAACCGTGAACAAAATCGTGGCCGAGTATGGATTAAAATTACATATCTACCAGCTACGGCTCCGTACGGTTGTGGTGTTTTATTATCAATGTGTGCAAGGCTTACCACGGCCTACGGCTTTTTGCACGTACGGGTACGCCACTAGCCACTATTTTATGGGACTGAGGCATAACACTAAACCGTTCATGCCCCGATCAAACTCTATCCACATTCGCAATCAAACTTAAAAGCTAGCAAGTAACATTTGTTGCTGTAATATATCTGCCTCCTATTGTAAACAAGCGTATCGAATATTCATACATTTACTGCATAATTGGGTTAAATTTATTCTTTTTTACAGGCTATACAGATCTTGTCAGCCGATTTCTTTTTATTTTACTTCATACTGTCGACGTTTCGCGGAATTTACTTAACACGCAATTCATTGGTGTACAAAAAAAATAAATGCGCATGTGCGTAGTTTAAATTTTCGTTTTGTGGCGCCAGAGTTTAGATCGAAACTCTTGATAACCTCTGGCCACGAGAAAGCAATTCGATGAATACAGTTGGATTTTCAATACCATTATCATTTTGCAGGGCCAACATACTTGCTAGTATTGGTATTCTTGATATAGCTGGTTTTGAAAAACTGAGGACAAACAGCTTTGAACAGTTGTGTATTAATGTAGTAAATGAAAAACTACAGAACTTTATGAATGACAAAATATTCAAACTAGAGATAGATATTTATAGACAAGAAGGCATTCAACTGGATGGTATCGATTTCAAAAATAATGAACCATTGCTGGAAATGTTTGACAAGGTACGATGTATTTTTTTCCCGCCAACTGGTCTTTTAGAATAAAAACCCTTTTAATTTGGGTTAACCTAATTTATTCCAGTCAACGCTGCTTTATCCCAAGTCACGTGACAACATTTGACGGACTACTTTTGCGAGACTCTTTATCAAATAGTGGGAGCTATTACCGGGAACCGATTTCTGAGCGGAAAATAAGTGGTCTATTTCTTCACTCGCCAGCAAACTGTTTCATAACATTTCACACAACTCGATATATGTCTGCCTATATCTTTCCTCTTTACACCTTTCGTCAAAAAACAATAATTGTGCAACTGATTGTTCTGAACAATTGTACAATGACGGACTAATTATGGTGTGACTAATTATCTTTGCAAGTAGTTTGCGTAAGAATATTAGATTGATTCATAACAAATTATGAATGGAATGATTGTCTATCAGAATCTGTGATTACGTGACCAACCATTAACAACATACGAGGGAAACGATTGTATTTCGCCCATACCCTAATTATGTGACGATTGAAGTGTTCGCGTTGGTAATGAATCAACTGCTTTATCAAATCAAAGCACTAGAGTGCTGGAGGTACGATGACCTGAACTTATTTATTAAATAAAGATTATAATTATGTCTAAATATAGAATTTGTAAAGTAATATTATCTATAAATTATTTATAATGTATCAATTAATAGAATTTGAAAAGACTCTTTTGCATTCAATAATGGCTTGAAAAAAATCCGTACTATGACGAAAATTCATTTAAATGATTATTTTTTAGTTCATACTTTTATATTTCTTTTTATGTATATGAAGTCAATCCTACATAAATAATATACTTATACATGGTATGCACAAAAGTTTATATAAAGTTCTTGTATGGATTTACGGCATATTATTGTCCGTCACTGACATTGGACAAGTTCGAGAATCATCGTACATCTTCGGAGCGAGAAAAGCCGAAAAGAAAAGAAAAAATAACCATAGTGTATTTATTGTAGCCTAAAGTTGGTGTATGGGCAATATTAGATGAGAATGCCAAGTTAGCACATGGTTCAGACGAAGGATTTGTGAAACAATTAAGAAGTGAATATGGTGGAGGTCAATTTTTTACTGAGACCAGAAGTAATAGACCTGAATTCTCTATTTTACATTTTGCTGCTAACGTAAGCATTTAAATATATATTATTATTTACTTATTTACTGAATTTATACAATATTGATACGATTTAAGTTTAATTTAATCAAATACACTACATGTACGAGTATATATTTATTGCTGTGTAAAATACACATGCCATTATTATAGTGTAATGTTTACATTGACCATCTGAAATGAAAAGTCATGATATTAACTTGATTATTTGACGCTATTTTAACTTGTATAAAAGTACCTTTCCACTTAAAAGACTGCATAGATAAGATAATGGAAGTACCATTAAAAGAGGCATGGTTTTAATTAACTTGGTGATTTTATGTTTATGCTAATCTGCCACAACTTAGTAAAGATTTGCTAATAAGAAGCATTGCGTATTAACTTGAAAATTTTTACTTTTTAACCCGTTAACGTTTAATAGCGTAACTTTGCAGGTTTTATATGATGCTGATGGTTTTGTTGAGAAGAATAGAGATCGTCTAAATGAGGAACTTGTTGCTGTAATGATGAAAAGTACCAATGACTTTATAAGTGATTTATTTACTATTAAACGAGGGCCAACCGGAACTATATCAATGTAAGATATTGTAGCTAAAAATTATTGAATCACTTTAAGTTCAAAGTTCACAGCAAACTTAATATTTGTTATTATTTTTTACAGCTTTGCCCTGATTCAATAAAGAACCCACAATATGTTTAACACAACTTTTACTGCAAATTACTACTTATTGCTGCCTAGACAAAAAAGAAATATACTTTACAATCAAGTTTAAGTCTCTCTAGAAAAAATGATATTATAAAATAGTTTAAATTGAATCTCAGCTTTATTTTGATAGGAGTAATGTAGATAAATTAGGTTAAACTCAAAATTAGCATGCTAACTTCTGTGCTTTCAGCGCTTTGATAATTTTTGTTTCGTACTAGGGTTATGATCCTCAGAGTTAAAAATACAGGAACAACGAACATCGTTGTTTTTATTCCATGAAATAAGGTTTTGAAAAAAAAAATATATTAGCTACAGTATGTAAAAAGATAAATATATATTCATATTTCACTTTGTTAAATCAATTATATATAACTTAACTTGTTTATGTATTTCTGATGTGCTTATCAGGTTTTTTCTTTTACAGGGAAACAAAATTTGACATACGTAAATCCAAGCGTTCAAAAGCAGGTGTACCTGTAATGCTAGAGGGTAAACAAAAATTAAAGCCAACCCCAAAAGGAGCTGAATTAGCTGCACAACTTGGCAAAAGTCTGAATCACAAATTTCACAATGTGTACAAACCGTCTGCTAAATCATTTTCTCCTACCAGTAAACAAACACTAGTGTCATGTTTTAAGGTAGGCTGATTTAGTACTTATTTGTAATGATTGTTTATAATGATTGTACTTGCAATGAAACTTGAAGCTAAAATACTACCAATTGTCAATATTCAAATTGAGATATTTTATACTGATATCATTTTAACCTTGATATACTAGATATTGTATATTGAAGCTAATTTGGTTTAAAATTTCCAACCCATTGAGTTCAATTTATATTTTCCTTTAATTATTTAAATGTCGTTATGTCAGCCACACCCAAAAAGTGTACGCATTATTACAAAAGTGTGATATCAATTAGAAATTAAACAGTCAATGAAATGAAACCATCCAAAGTTTAATCACTTATTGTCGCGAAGATAGCTAATATAACACATTATATTTCAGTAATGTTTCTTTAACGTTGATTTCCACCTGACAAAAAGCAAGTTCAATATACATGTATAGTCAATTGTACTTAACGAAACTTCTAAGTACCCCGATTTCCATTCTGTAGGAATTTTTCATTTTTCAACATTTATGTCAGATCGATGATAGAAATGTGTATAGGACCATACTGTCGTCTGCTTGCATGGTTTAATGCTTAATTATCGAAAGCAAAGCCGGTTTTGTCGTGCATGTGTCGAAAAGCGGAAATAGGCGCGTGCTTCTCTTGCAAAAATCCCACGTGATCAGATTTGTTGGAAATTATTAGTGTATTGATATGCACAACGAAAAATCAAGAAATTACTCGAATGTCGCAACAAGAACGAGGAATTGTCATAGGTCATTTGCAATGCCGCGTGTCACCTGCAGGTATATGATTTCTAATTGCTATTTGTTCTGTTTTACCATAGCGATTAAAAATCTTCCTATTTTTACACATGCACAACAAAAACGGTTTTGCATGGATACAGAAGCATGAAAACCATGCAAGCAGACGACAGTATGGTCCTATACACACCTCTATTATCGATCGAACAAAAATGTTGAACATTAAAAATTTCCTACAAAATAGAAATCGGAATACTTAGAAGTTTCGTTAAGTACATGTTATAAGACAAGACAATACAAAATTTAATTGTATTCATGAAAATTAAGGCCAGCGTTCAAAAAAACGACAATACAATATATAAAATGTTTATCTTGTTATGGTTTCAGGCTTCGTTGGGTCAATTACTGGAAAAACTTGGAGATGGTAATCCTTTCTTTGTTAGGTAAAATCCTACTTTACAAATGTATAAGCAATAATTACGCTATCACATTGTGGTACCACTATCTAGGTTTTTTAGACTTTCCGCGATTTAACTAGAACGCTTAAGTTTAACCACAGTCGAAAACTATCGACGATTCAAATGCCTGACCAGTTTAACCTGCGACGTGATACACGTGTCTCTGATGTACTACGCAGTCAATTTTTAAGCGATAAAAGTAGTTCCGTCACCAGATAGGTGTTTACATAAGCGCGTATACATGTACATAGTTATCAATGAAGTGTTAATATTGACCACAGCAAATCAAAGGTTTACATTCCATGTTGAGAAGTTTATGAAGTAAGAGCAATGAAATGATTTCGCACGCATTTTTGTGCACTGCTCGATTCGTACTAATCTACTGTGTAAAGAGTAATCATTAGTATGGATTTGTTAGGTTTCAATGTTCACAAAAGTCTTTCTGTATTTCAATACTTTGATTTTAATTGAAGAAACTAGTATAAACGCACAAAAATCTGATAATACTTCAGTTAGGAATAAATTCACTAACTTAGATAAAGACGAATGTAAACTATTTTGTTTCATATTAAATGAGAATTTGAAACAGCTGGCTTGAATTTTTTATTTTCCTGGTAATTCATATTTATGATGATGTTTGTTTCAGATGTATTAAAGCTAATATTTCACTTAGTCCAAATTTATTTGATGACGCTGTTGTCACAGATCAGCTGACTTATAATGGTTTAGCTGAAATAGCTAAGATAAGAAAAATGGGATTTGATGTCAGAAAAAATAAAAACGAGTTTTTCAGCAGGTAAATATGCTTCCTTTTAGTTGTTTTCTCATATGAGTGTTTCTAAACATTATAATGTTGAAATAAAAAATATTTCTACAT
Source organism: Mactra quadrangularis (assembly GCA_025267735.1). NCBI lineage: Eukaryota > Metazoa > Mollusca > Bivalvia > Venerida > Mactridae > Mactra > Mactra quadrangularis. The sequence goes on along the minus strand of CM046305.1, from coordinate 33,455,605 downwards.
ATGCTTTTTACTGTGTCTGACTTAGTGACAAAATATTTAATATAGATTTCAGTCATGTCCTTTATGGTGTAAGGAGTGACAATGTTTGAGTGTTCAATTTAATATTGTAGGTATAAGTTTCTCTTCATGGATGATAGACAGTCTGATGATGCACATAAAATAGTAAAACAAACACCTTCACGCTTTCATCAACACTTCAGATGTGGTAAAACTAAGGTAATACTAATAGTTGATTTTTGTTGTCTCTTTGTTGTTAATATCAAAGACAGGAATTTCAATACAAATCGTTTCTAAACATTACCAAGCTGGTTTAGATTCATCGTTCCTTTACGTAAGTTTTTTTTATAAAATCCATCGATGTTCAAAATTGTATCAGTCATTATAATGATATATTCGCAGTCTTATGCAGTAGGATGAATACTGTAAAATGTTCCATTTTTCCCAATCTCCGTCAACAGATATCCTATATACCGCTATCGTACAGGATCATTAAGGGTCGCCGCGAGGCTCACGTCTAGATGACCTTTGTTTCAACCAATCAATGTTTAGCTTTTATCTAAATGAAACACTATTAATAGCATCTTGATTTTGTAAAATCTATTTTTAGACCGACGTTTGCGAGCTAATTTGACGGTGGTGTTAATCACAGGTTGTGATTGGGTGGTTCTTTGAAAAAAACGTGACTTAGACGATGTAAACAAGTTTCTAAACATGATGATTGCGTCAAAAATATTATTTTGAGAAAAGGTCTCATGAACGTGACCCTTATAACGAAACAGCAAGATTCCTAATTTTTGTTCGGATTTTAATCAGATTGCAATCTTCCGTACTCTTTGATCTTTGTTTGCAGATATTCCTTTTTTAAAGATGCGTTTAAAAAAGTACAATGTAATCCACTTAATAGCATAAAACATTATGTTTATATTATTTAAGATATTTATGACAAGTGACTTGCACTCCTGGCTTGAAAGAGTTTTGACTGTAAGAAGAAATGCAGCAGCATTCAAAGTAGCATATGTTGTACGTAAAGTAGGAAATATTAAACATCAGGAGAAAGAACGTATAAGGTTAAAAGAACTAAGATTAAAACGTGAAGCAGAAGAAGCAGACAAACTAAACAAATCTTTTGAAGAATTTGAGACAAAACCTCCATACAGTAATACTGTGGTTTGTATTAAAGTAATAACTTCTATTTATTATTTTATCATTGAATATAAGTCGATATTGTAATCATATAATCAATTAATGTATGACTAATCCACGTGTTTCTCTTGTTCAATGCAAACAAACGTACTTCATTGAGCTATTTGTGTTTTTTTCATGTACAATGATGATCATGTAGCTGTTCCAATAACATAACCAAGCCGCGGCCGTTGCGTAGTGGTTAGCATGTCTGACTTCGAATCCGGAGATCGCGGGTTCGAGCCCGGTCGCGGTAGGTCATACCCTAAACATGAGTTAGCCTCATGGTAGGATAAGTTAGTTGGTAGGATAAGTTAGTACTGGTGATAGATAAAATGTCCAGGAAACCTAAAGTAGGAAAAGCTGGCCGTCGTATATATAACCTAAATATGTGTTGAATACGACGTTAAAAATAAAATAGCATAACCTATTGACTTATAGTATGGTTAGGATTTTACGATATTAACATTAAGCTTGTTTTCTAAGAAAAAAAGAATTTACGATACTCTATGTCGGATATAACATTTTTCTTTCAGACATATCGCGATCAAGTATAGTCAAGTAACTTTATATCAAGTTGGTTTACAAAAACAAAACAACACAAGTTAACAGAGCCTTTGAATTTAACTATACAATATAACACACATGTAAGAGTCTAAAACGTGCATATTATTTATGAAAATATCAAATATTAAAGTAAATTAAGCACAATTGCACAAGCATGAATATTGAACAAATGTTTAAAACAAAGGTTGCGTGTAGCTTTAAACAAACGGGGTACAGTAGAATATTTAATATGATATCACAAATTATCCTAAATTAAAAAACATGATGAACAGAATTGTTGTATGAAGCACACAAAATGAATTACATTAAAACAGGACACACTATCAATGATGTTTGTATAATTAAAAGTTCTACGTGCATAAAGCGTATGTAAGCTCACTCAAGCGACATCATCGATGACCAGAGGTGCGTTCAACAATGCGAGCGCTCGAACGAGCGCCTGCCTCGCGAATTGTTAGGCTATTGAACTACTGCGAGCGCTCGCTGTAAAATTCAAGATGACGTCAAACAGCACATTATTGCAAATAATTGGGAAACCATTATTTCTGCTGATACACGAGATCTTTCACATTTTTATCATATATGAATCATAGAGTTACAATTTACTGTACCAAATAAAGTACACTATATATTATATGCATTGCGTGGATATTGTATGTGGAACAAGTAACGCACAAATTTGCGTCCCAGTTTTCAGGAATAATTCTTTAATATAAAAATTTTAATTTTCCTGCCGCCATCTTTGGTATTTGTTATAATATATCTTTCCAATGATATATTAATACAATACCCACCAAAACTTTGCAGACAAAGGAAATTTACTACAATTTTTGATATTTGATGATTATTTATGTAGAATTATTAGTTTTATTATATTTAAGAGCGCTCGCATTGTTGAACGCACCTTAGTCGTCCTACTCACCGCTCCTTGACATCCCAAAATATACAAGGAAATATTAATGCAAAGCATCAAAGAGCGCAAAAAAGCCTGTAATTCTGTGTAAAGTATACTGAGCAAAAATGAAAACTTTACATGGAATTTGAAACGGAATATTTTTACTTTGGTTAAATGCACCATAAAACTACTAACAGCGTGTTTTACCTTGATCAATTATCCGACAGTTTTGTGAATTTCATTACTATTCCCCCAAAGAGTAATTTAAAATGTAAAGTCAACTAAGGTAGGGGTCAATTAAAAAATATCGAAAGTGGTAAAACTTGGACCATGTGTGATTTTCGGTATTGAATTTGATATTTAAAAGACAGGAGCTCGTCGGTAGCGTGTATGACTACCATTGCTGTTGATGCAAGCCAATATTCTCCTTCTCATGGAGTTGAAGTAATGTCTCATGACGTCATTCGGAATTGCCTGCAATTTTAACAGCAAAGCCTGTCTCAGGTCATGAATGTTGCTGATTTGGTGATTGTTTCGTGCCCTACGCCAAAGTTCATCCCATATGTGCTCAATGGGGTTAAGATCCAAGGAGAGTGCTGGCCAGGGTAAGACGTTCACATTATTGTTTGCCAAGAAAGCTGTGGTTACTCGGGCTGTATAGGGTCTAGCATTATCATGTTGAAAGATTGCCTGAGGTCCATGGTTCTGCATAAATGGGAGCAAATGATTGCGGAGAATATCGATATAGCCTTGCGCATTGACATGTCCCTGAACAACCACAAGTTCTGTCTTTTGGTTTCCCACGGTTCCTCCCCAGACCATGACACTGCCGCCACCGAACCTGTCCGCTTCCCTGACGCAGCATTGAGCAAATATTTCATTTTTGCGACGGTAAATTCTCACCCTACCGTGTGCAAAGCCTACCCTGAAGCGTGACTCAACTGAGTAAATCACATTGTTCCATTGAGCTCACCTCTCCAAAGGCGATGTCGTCTACACCAGGCCAGTCTTTGAGCCATATGACGTGCCTTTAGAAGCGGTCAAGTGTAAGGACTGCGAGCCCGAAGTGGAAAGTGTGATTTCCTCAGACGATTTCCGATAGTCTGAGCTGAGACCCCTAACTGCCGAGCAGTTACTGTAGCTGGCAAAAACGATAACGTGAGTGAGCTGACGTAATCGCGCTGTCGTCTCTACGTGACGTCGCACGCTCCTTACCTGGTCTTTGGCGGTCGCTTTCGGAACCAGTAGCTGTATAGCGACTAACAAGGTTGTGTATGGTTTGACGAGAGCAACCAAATTGCTGCGCAACATCATTTACCATAGCACCGACATTCAGCATGCCAATGGCCTGATTTCTCTGATCTTTAGAGAGCCGTTGCATAATTAGGAATAATCAAAAATACTGAAAATGTTGTTATTTCTATGTGTGAGCAACCGTTAATGTTTCTGTGTAAGTGATTTTACTTGAAAAACACAATGAGGTGACAACACGTGGTTAGTGTTGAAAACCGGAAATGTAAAATCGTGCAAAGCATGCTAGGTGCGCCTGGATGGGATTATCAAAACTGGGAGTGTATTGACAGGCCAGTCAATATGTGTAGTGAAAGTAAATCTATGAGAAGAATAACCTGTCACAATGGGAAATTTAGTGTGTAAAGTTTCATTTTTGCTGAGTATATGTAAAATTAAAATATTGCTAAATAAAGCAATTAAGCTTAGTTACTAAAACGTAAACACCTACATGTATATTAACGTACCATATATAATAGGTTTAATATCAGTGATGGTCTAATAATCCTTCCTTGTTTATGGTGTCAGTGTCTTCGATAGTGGTTGTGACCGTCTCCAAAAATGTAAATACCGTAAATACGAGTGTGCTTTGCATAAATAGACAATGGGGACCATGAAAGTCAAGTGTACATGTTTTAGTTTAATCCACAGAGAAAATATAAATAGTAAAAAATATATAACCAAATTAATTAAATATTTACTAAAATTTAGTCAGATATAACAATTTTGTGAAAAAAATTTCACAATCCTAAAGCTTGGTATTTAGCCATGTCTCTTATCCAGATGTATGATTACAAAGAGGGCGTACGTGTTTTAGTCTTATCTTTATTAACTTCAGTCATAACTAACGTTTTTGTCCGAATGTATAACCACTTCACTGATTTGGTTTAATAAGAAAATCCGATCGATTGTTAAGTTACAAACAACTGTAATCAATATAATAACACCTTTTCGACACCTTTAGGGAATTGTCTGCTTAACTGTGGCGTTATGATACACTGTTCATGACAAGTCCGGTTAACAGTAGCATCATGTTATGCTGTTCAGGACAACAACTTTTAATATCAAATTAATAAAAACGAATGTAAAAATAAAGTCGAATCATAAACTAAGATTAATGTAGGTCCTATAAACTTGATATATGAAAACCAAATGCGTGATGAATTTTATTTTGTTTTGTGTTATTGTATATGTTTATGGTGGAGGGTTTTCTCTTATTTTTTAAATAATTTATCTTTTTGTACAACGCCATTGAATATGTGATATAGAAATAGGCGTTTAATCAAATGAAGAAGTTTAAATTTAAAAACATAGATTTTTGATTAATATCACGTCTTTCACGAATAACCAAATGACTTCCGTAAGTTTGTAATGAAAATCAAGATTTTGATGTTAATGTTCAATAGCGGCCCCATGGTTATCTGAGAAAAGTGCATTGGACATTGGACAGAATTAGGCAGTAACAGCCGAAAAGTTCCGCATGCACAGACATATCAAAACGCATTCCATATAAAGAGCGCAGGCTCCAGCTAATTAATAAAGCTTTAATCAACCATTGCCAGTGACTAGCAACTAACATATTATCCACTCAAGAAAATAGAAAAACGCTGAACCGGCGTAGAATATATTTCATGACTAAACACTAAAGATATATTGCTTTAAAACCATAACTTAAATTCGTGTTCAGACGCGCTACTTACTGAACTGACCAGGCCAGTGTCTTGTTTTCATTTGGATATTAATTACCTAAGTTAAAGTTTGTATTTTGTTAAAAATTCAAACTTAGTTATATAACTTAATATAAATCACAGCAAAATCTGATCTTAAGAAAATTGTAATATATTATGTTTTGAATAAAATTTCAGAGTAGACAAAGTATAAATGACTCGGGATCGAGAGGTTCACCAGAACCAAGCACATCAACCGGAGGTAGTACACCATATGGATCGAGGGCCAAATCAGAAAGAGACATAATACAAGTAAGTCTTTTTATTATTAGGTTATTTCAATTCAAATTTAATGTTCATATTGTCCTTTCAATTAAGTACTAGGTTTACACGTCATGTTTAATATGTTTTTAAATAATTCCCGTTTCAATATCAAACTTGTACTAAGGTACCCTTTAATGCATAAGTTATTATGTAAATGTAATCATAGTCGATTTTTCTCTGTCATTATTATGAGCAAAAACGTCAACTATTAGAATTAATTATTGAATCCATAAGGAAGAGTATAATGTAGATATGCTCTCAGATAATCCAAACGATTTGAATTATGAAATATTGGCACTGGTGTACAAAGCATTGCATGATCGTATACTTTCAAACAAAAATATTTAATGTTTAATTTGATAATAAACCTGTTTATAGTGCAACAATAAGATTACAATCTTTATCAACGTATTCAACCATGCTTAATTGGAAAAATCCTATGAGATTTTAACCTTATCTATTTATTGACACCGTCACTCAGATTTCGGTAAATTGAAAAAGGCTTTATTTCTCGAAAGCAGAGATTATACATGTGAACAAATGTTACATTTGTCTGTGCCCTAGCGTGATGTTTGTGATACTCACTACCTTGCGTTCCATTGTTTTCTGTTGATGGTAACATAAATCTAAACTAGATTATCGTTTAATTCTTGTTTTGTAAAGAGTAATATGTCCTCAATTTTATTATCTTATTTTAGTATTGAACTTCCTATGTAAGTATCTGTATACGACATTGTGTATTTGATAACAGTATCATATTTTCTTGACAGTCGGACGAGACAGTACCACATGGTGACCAGATGTTAAGACCCCCGTCTCCTGTTATACATATTCATGATGAAAATAAAGAAAACGAGAAAAAACGTGAGAAGGAACGCAAAGACGGTCTTGAGTGAGTTTACATTTTACAAACAATTTGTATCAAGATTAGTTGTGTTTGTTTGTTGGGTTTAACACCGTAGCAACACATTGTATAGGTCATGTACCGGCAGTCAGCCTATTCACTCCTCTTGAAAAGGTTAAATCTCTGGATTTAGCTGTTAACCAACCACTAAGCGCATACTTTCCTACATAACTGCCCTGTATAATTTAAATCATTGACATGAGGGAGAATGGCTGCAGAAATAATTTCATGATCATTCCATGTATGCCCCGACCGGGAATCGAACCCACGACCCCTCGATCAGTGGACTTGCGTGCTACCAACTGAGCTAACCGGACGGTTTCAAGAGTAGTTGTAAAGAAGACATTGTAAATGATGTTAAGTGCGGAAAAATTTGTTCCATTAGAGACACAAATGATTTCGTTGCGACATACATTTTGAAACTTTGGTGATTTGGAATCACTTTATCTGGTGTCAGTTTTAACCAACTGTTAAAACCAACATTATTTGTGTTACTAACCTTTTAAAATTATCAAATGTTTGTTAGCGTCTGTAGGTGTAATTGATTTAAAAATCTAACACATACGTGATATTTGATACTTCCTGGCAACAACACAAATTGAAGCAAAATATTGAAACAACTTGATATTGGAATAACATGGATTGTAACAGTATAGAAATACAAAATGTATTTGTAAATGTTTGGTATAAGAAATATGATAAAACAATTAAACTTTAATCATTTAATCTTTGTCATACTCTGATATAAGTTCAAATTTCCACATTAAATAGTTTATTTGATTTCAGATTTTGGGATGTTTGTCAGGTTATAGCAAGAGAGCGTGAGATAAGAGATGTTGATGAGGACAGAGGTTTACAAGTTGTTAAAGTGTTGACTTATTTCCTCATTTTTTGTATACTATTTTTTTGTGCTGTGGCACAGAAAATAAGTCTTGTATTGTTAGTAAAGATTCCCTACAATCATACTGCAGATAGAGAAATAGATGATCGGGATGTAAGTTATACATATTTTTGTGATTTTCGTTTGTCCGATTTATTGTTTGTTTATGGATAAGGTTTACTCTTTGAAAGGACAACTATCTGTATTTGTAAAATGTATGTATGATTGATATTACTTCTGTCTACTCACTATATTCTGTGTTAGAACTTATATTTCATTTAAAGCGTACTTGTTAATTTCTTATTTATCAGAAAATAATTCTGAAGCCAATTGTACAATACATGTACATATATACATGTATGTCTTTAAACTGCTTTTGTAATAATACTTCACAGTTATTGAAAGAATTACTATATAAGTTTATTCTATTCTACATTTTAAATTGGTTACATTATACGTATGTAAAGCTAAAACTTACACACTGTGTATAGCTCCCTGCATGTTTATGTCTTTTCTTCTATGTTCATAGGAAGATGCTCTAAAAGCGGCAGCAAGACATGTTCTCATCACCATAGCAATATTAATTCCATATTGTCTAATATTTTTGACAAGTGTATTTAAATGGATGTTTGGAAACTTTCAGATGCCTAATGTGTCAAGCTTTGTTTGGGTAAGCCATTAACTTCATGAACATGTGTTCTTGGTACTTTTTGGACTCAGCAATGTAGATAAATAATTAAGCTTTAAGACTATGTATAGAAATAAGAAAATGGTTGCGTGTAGAGTAAAATATGACGGTTTAAGTCCGATAGGGTAGCGCAACGCCGACAGTTTTGCTGTGTGCCCTCTATATTATATATATGAATTAGAGTATCATCGAGCTAACGGCATGTGGGTTGAGCTGTTCCGACACTTCCGTTACGGAACGTTTTGAAACGTTCAGGGTAATTAACTGGACACGCTGCAAGGATGGCGAAATCAACGGTTGTCCGAGTCGAACATTAAGTTATTTTTAAAATTTGACTTTTCCGTGGACAAGTGAAACATTCTATTTTAGTAAGTTTAAACTATTGTTATCTCAGCATAACGCTGAAGAAGTTGTAAGTAGACATGGTAGTAGCAATCACCGAGCAGAGTTGTTTTGTACTCGGCGATAAAGAAACGTTTACTTATTTACGACAGTCGTCATTTTTCTCTTATAAGTTGATCGTATAATATATAAATAAGATATTTCGATTTAATTCCGGATTTTGCGATCGGCTTTAAAGACCGTTAAACGCTTTTATTATGCATGGTTTTCCTTGATTATTGTTTTATTTATTTTCATCTTTTTCCACAAAATGATAACGTATTCATTCCCCCATTCATTTAGGTTAGGGTTTTAGCATACAAGTTTTAGCATAAACCCCTTTTAAGTGCCTCGTTTTAACAACATATCGTTTTTACCAAGGTACGTTATTTTTCAACTTAGAATACAAAATGTCATCAACTTTTTGATAAATTTGAACTTTAAAAATCAAGGATGATTAAGTTGTTATAGTTATTACCCATCAATAAGTCGCTTTTGTGTTTTCAAAAGTTAATTTATGATCTTAAAAGTGTATTTTTATTTAACTGCCCTACTGCATTTGCACATAGGCTTTCTGTGTGGTATACCGTGGTATAAACCGTGGTTTTCAGTAAAAAACTGCGGTATACCGTGGTATAAATTTCCTGGCGGTATCCAGCTCTAGAAGCAACCAATGAAAATGTTTAATTTTAGCAAGGACGAAATAAAACAAATCTATAAATAGCTTGGTAATTCCCTCAGTATCCTACATTTGTTTTCAACAATGTGTATGCCAGATGTTTTAATTCGTTCAGTTGAATGTTAGATAAGAGCCAAATGTTATAAGTAAGTGATTTCTTACGTTTTTGTTACTGTTTTAAAGACTAAACTTGGTTCTATAATTTTGGCACAGTCATTTATATAAAGCTGACTCATTGTTGTATCAAATTTCATAGATGGACAAACCAGTACGTCAAGATCTATCAATATAATCAGAACTGTATACATGTAATTTGTTTCTCACGGAAGGTAGTGCTCTACCGTCCAAGTTTGTCCTTCATACCCGTCTAGCAACAAATAATATTTAATTTAATTAATCATCGTCTTTCAGGATTGTATTCCTTGATCTGTATAATCTCAAATTAAAGTTGATCTAGATTAAAGCAGATTTCATGCCATCCAAATTATCTGTCCATTAAGAAATACATTTTGTGCGTAATAACAGGTATTTGATGACGTAAGCTTCAAACAAAGCGCACTGTTTTCACCTGAGTAAACAAACATTTAAAAATAATTGATAACATTCAAGATTAATTTACTCTTTGGTGTCATAGTCACCATTTGTGTCACATAGATAATTTAACCCACCAGTCAACCGATTTTAATCAACAACTCGTAGCTGCTTCCGGTCGTATTATAGATTAAAAGAAAACTGGACAAAGTGTCGTTGTACGGAGGTAAACTAACAACAAATGGAATGTATTTTCAAGGCTATTTATCGCTCCTTGAAGAAGTCGTTTGTTAGAGGCTGAGCATTGTGCAAAATCGAGGGGGAATCCTCCTGAGGTAGCCGCTTGTCAGGGGTGTTATTATAAGATGTTAACTGTATTTTGGTGTTTTAACCATTTCTTATTCTTAATTATTATACATTTCGTAATAAGTTCGATAATTTGGTTTCATTTTCATTTATATTTCATTTCATACAGTCCGGAATACGTTTGCGAATCCGAAAATCTTGCAAACTTACTTTTTTTACTTTTCATCCGATTAAATTCAAATTTTCAATAAATGTAGATCTACATATGGGCATAACACCAGTCAAATTTCATCCATATATCTTTACTAAAAATATGCTTTATTTCAAGTCAAAAGTAAAAATTCCCATGGGCATTGGCAAATTCCCAAGGGAAAATGGCTCTCCCATGGCAATCCCATTTTGAAAATGGGAATTTTCTCCCATGGGAGAATTCACCCATTTCTAATTCCATTAATAAAGGTTGCAGCAGGGTAAAAATACAGATTTGGCATCATAATGATGTTCTTAACAAGAATGTAAAAAAAAATAATTTAAAAAGTCCAAAAATAAAACATTCCCATTATTAAGAAAGGGAGAATTCTCCCGTGGGAGAAATCCCATATTTCAGAATGGGAGAATTCTCCCGTGGGAGAAATCCCATATCCAAAATGGGAGAATTCTCCCGTGGGAGAAATCCAATTTTCTAAAAGGGAGAATATTCACAATGGAAGATTATTGCAAAAGATATATGGGAAAGGAGTAGGTGCGTTTACCCCAAAATTTGGCCCTGTCCAAAAAGTGGCTCAAATTATGTCATATGATAGGTGAATGAATGATTTACCCAGAATTAACATTTTTAAGATTTCTGTGAAGTCTGTTACCATGGCAACCGAACAAAGTAAATAGCTTAATTTGAAAATATTGATCTCCCTTCAAACTGACTTTCAAATTGTATAGTTTTATAATCACATATTGTCACATGAGGGAAGCTCTTTCTTTTTGAGTTGTTAATATTTGGTTGCCATGGTAACCAATTTCAGATTTTGAAAATCTTTATTTTTTTGTAAAATAAGTCCTTTTGCAATTCTAAAGGAAGCTTATTCAAACATTATCTTGATGTAAATATGTAAAATTAACAACATAATTATCACTCTGAACTCATTTATTGTATTATTTATTACCATGGAAACAAAATACATGTAAATGTATTCTATTCACAGAAATAACATGTTAACAATAGAATGTTCTATTCTCGCTAAGAAAGTGAAGTTTGAAGTTTAAGTTTAAATTCAAAATACATGTTTAGTTCTTACGTTTCTTGTTATCCCATCTATGATTAAAAGAAGTCAGATAAAAGAATAAATTTTTACTAGATAGATTCTCGTTGCCATGGAAACGTTTTAATTATAATACTCCAAGGTACATAGTTTTGACATAATTTTGATTCAAAATTTTATCACATTTACATCTTTTTGGAATTGAAATATCAAAAATACAACATTGGAACTGACATAGTTACTCGTTGCTAAGGTCGTTTCTAAGGCAACAAATATCCCAGTTCTTGAACATTACAAACATGTTACTTAAATCTGTCAGGATGTTTTATGCATATATGCCAAAATAAATAAAAAAAACAGTATTGAGATAAAAAGTGCTTTATACATGTAATTATACAATATCAGTATGCAAACATTACATCACATTATTTATATCTTTCTTTAATGAGTGATTGGCTGTTGTCATGAAAACAAAAATAGTAAATACAGTTCTAAAAATGAGATTCAGCTATTGCTTCAATATTGCATAAGCCAAGTTAATGAAATTTGGTATGCAAGATGTGCATAGTATAAAGACCACAATCAAATACTATTTGTCTCTATTGAAAGTTGTGGTTGCTATGGTAACAGAAAATGAAAATATAATAATTTGAAATACAAGCATCAAGATTATGAAATCTGATTTTTTACCAATTCTTTTATAGAAATTTAACAGATCAGATCAAAATTAAGATAAATTTGTATTAATTTCTCAAATAAGAATATTCCAAAATGTACAAAAATAGTAAATCATTCCTAATAGGTGAACAAGATACAATACAGTCCAGGAAAACTGAGATTTAGCTTCCAAACTTTCAAATAGGATTACACCACTGTGGTATAAGGTTAACTATTATTAATAGTACATCAAGGTTTTAACAGTATTTTCTTCAACTTTCATTTTGTGAGAAATTGATGACTTAATATGAACATGTTGAAATTAAGTAGAAACATGTATAACAAAGGAAAGATATACAGTGTTTCTTTCACTGTTTTAGTTAAGACAGTTATGTCATTACCATATTAAAACAGATTCAGCATTTGAAACAAGAAAAGTCTAGGTAGTTGAGAATAGAATCCAGCAGTGATTTCATTTTGATTGGTGAAAAAATATGTAATTATAGAATAATCTAGCTCACATTGTGTTCAACAAATTATACAAAAATGTACAAATAAAGTTTAATCATCACAAAGCATCCTCACATACATGTCATCTTAAATGAAAATCCTGAATGAACCCAGTACTTTTGGAATATCTATAATGTTATTCCTGGTCCAGAGCTAAACTAAGCATAATCCTTTTAATTGTCACACCAATGTTACACAAAATGAAAAATAATGACAGGAAAAAACCCTTGCAGAAAGTCCATGCAAGAAGTTATATTTTCATGATGCCAATTATCAAGCTGCAGTCATATGTTAAGACATATAACTTCATATTATTTTTCATGAGAGCCCACATAGACTTTTATATTTGATCATTTGCAAAATATAGTTAGTCTTCAAACATGTATAGATGTGGAACAAAGAATGTCTATCTGTCATGTTTTGTTCAAATTTTTTATTCATATTACTGACATTGTTCAAATCAAGGATTACATATAGTAAAATGCATTTACAAATGGAAAGAATATGAAGTATACACTGATATTTAGTAAAACTGATGTATTATAAAAATCATGATGTACAAAACATACTACAAAATTCTTCTATATTTTACTCATAACAATAGTAGTCAGATTTTTATCTGAATCTTGTACATAACATCATTAGTGTACAAAAACTCAGTGTCAGTACCAGGTTATATATTTTTTGTAGTGTTTTTGACTAACTTGTTTGACTCATTTGTTTTTTTCTAAGGAAAAGCTAATATTTTCATTCCACTATTTTTTGCCAGCTTATGTATTTGAAAGTTATGAATAGTACATTATTTATGTACAAGTAGGTGAAATCTGATCACAAGAAAATAAATTGGCATTCGTAATGGCTTCAAAGTTATTCATTGCAGCATATTTGCAGACTAGCAAGGCTGTACATGTAGTCCATATTAAGAGTTTTTGTTTGTTATATTCATAAGCAACTTTTCTTCCTATTGCATATTCATTTAGTATCATAGATCTAAAAACACTGTTTGGTATAAACAAGTTCTGGAAAATTGGCTGTTGTTTAAATGTGAGCACTGAGCATGCCCTGCTGAATTTCTTTCATCTAATATATACTACTGGGCTATATGAGTAGATTGCAAATATAGCATGTATTGACAATTTGACATGTTTATGTAGTTAAGTGTTATCATAAATTGTAGTCTAACAATCCTTTAACAAACTGCATGTATACATTTACTGAACATGTAATAGTTTAGAAATTAGGGCAATCAAGTTTGTAATTTATGTATTTTATATCCAACCCCTCATGTCTTGTATATACATGTATGGCAGAACAGCAGCAATTAGTTTCAATGCCAAGTCAAACCAATATTACAACACTAATGCAAATAGTGTGAAAATTTTAAAATTATCTAAATGTAGATCTACCTGATTTCAGGGAATTCTATGTCTCTGCTGATTTTAAACCGAAAGTTGAAGTTAAAATCTGATCAAGTATGCCAAATCATTTAATCCATTTGTTCAATTGTTATATGATGATGTAACAAACACCATTTACTTTATATACAGAGAGACTAGTCAATCATACAGCCAATCTGCATAACGTAAAATAGACAGTGTAATCATAATTTCATGTTGATCAAAGTTAGTCGCCGCACCATGGGTGGCATGTATTGAACTTGTGTATGACGTCATTCACTCCTTTAGTGGCAGCTTTATGATTTAATCCACAGACTAAAACAAACTTTTGATATAAGGCAGCTAGTTCATAAAATCTCCGATTCCATTATCCTCCATTTACTTCGTATTTTTCCCCAAAAGGTTCAGAAATTTTACTGCGTTGACATATTCATGGAAGCTGCCATCTTGGTTTATGCAGGTTGCTGAGCTATTTTTAGCCCAAGATATTTAAATGAATCAAATGCTGATAACTTGCGATTCCCCCTAATAGTTGTGAATGTGAAAAGAAGATACATAGAAAAACACAATTCAAGTTTTTGTTCTAAACTGAGGCTTGTAAACACACAAATTTAGTAACAAAACCGTTGTTAAGGACGCCAGTACAAACAAGTCGAAGTTGCGTCCCTTGGATTTCAGTAGACTTTTTTAAAGACTTTTTTAAAAATTGAATATGAGTGCAAAAAGACGAAGATTTTATATTTTGCTCAGCTTTTTAATATGATATAATACACATTTCCTGAAAATCTCATATCTTTGCAATGCTGCACTCGTACTGAAATTACAAAAGAGGTCAAAATCAGTCAAAATTAGCGAAATTCGCCGTACCTGACCCTAATCTAGGGCCCCGTAAGCAGTCAAAATGACTCAAAAGTTTATATAATTTACATTTTCTTGAAGCTTAAAGACAGATCTATTTGCATGAGAAATATTATGAACGAAATCGTAAATTTAAAAATCGGCAATTTTACAGGGCTGAATCGCACCTACTCCTTTGATATTGAGCTGAAGTTTCTTAGGACGGCTTGTAGATCTTTTGAATGATTTTTAAGTCTAAAATAGTAAATGTTTTTTGTTAATCTTTTTCATTTCTTAAATGAAGTTTTCATCTAAAAATTACTACACTTTTTATGATTATTTGGTAACGTAAATATATTACATAAATGTAAATTTGTTAACCTGCTTCTATGAATACATTTGTAGATGAGCATTCATGACGCAAATACTTGAATACAGGCTTCACTAGATTTTAAGTTTCATAAAAAATAAGGAGTACCGCCATTAACTTAACCCACTAGCCAGACTCCAGGACTAGCATACATAGATACAAGCTTGTGAAATCTACTTGATTCATACATAGGGTTAGCTAATAATTTTGTCTTGAACTTCATAACATTAATAATGGACCGAGTGCTCAAGAAAATTTTAGATGGCAGTCATCAATTTTACCCACTAGCCTGACACCAGGATTAGCATATATAGATACAGGCCTGTGAAATCTACTTGATTCATACAATCGGGCTAGCTAATAATTTTGCCCTGAGTTTCATAACATTTACAATGGACCTAGTGCTTGAGAAAATTTAAGATTTCAGTCACCAACTTATCCCACAAGCCTGACCCCTGGACTAGCATACATGGATACAGGCTTGTAAAATCTACTTGATTCATACATCGGGCTAGCTAATAATTCTGCCTTGAACTTCATAACATTATTAATGAACCTAGTGCTCGAGAAAATTTAAGAACGATGTCATCAACTTAGCCCACTAGCCTGACCCCAGGCCTAGCATACATAGTAACAGGCTTGTGAAATCTACTTGATTCATTCAATCGGGCTAGCTAATAATTTTGCCTTGAAATTCATATGATTTTCAATGGACCTAGTGCTCGAGAAAATTTAAGATGGATGTCACCAACTTAATCCACTAGCCCGACCTCAGGACTAGCAACCATAGATCAGGCTTGTGAAATCTACTTGATTCATACAATCAGACTTAAGCTAACAATTTTTCCTTGAACTTCTTAACATTATTAATGGACCTTGTGCTCGAGAAAATTTTAGATGGAAGTCATCAACTTAACACACTAGCCTGACCCCAGGACTAGCACACATAGTTACAGGCTTGTAAAATCTACTTGATTCATTCAATCTGACTAGCTAATAATTTTGCCTTGAACTTCATAACATTATTAATGGACCTAGTGCTCGAGAAAAATCAAGATAAAAGTCATCAACTTAACCTACTTGCCTGACCCCAGGACTAGCACACATAATTACAGGCTTGTGAAATCTACTTGATCATTCAATCGGACTAGCTAATAATTTTTCCTTGAACTTCATAACATTATAAATGGACCTAGTGCTCGAGAAAATTAAAATGGAAGTCACCAACTTAATCCACTAGCCTGACCTCAGGACCAGCAAACATAGATACAGGCTTGTGAAATCTACTTGACTCATACAATCAGACTTACACTAACAATTTTGCCTTGAACTTCATAACATTATTAATGGACCTATTGCTCGAGAAAATTCAAGATGGCAGTCATCAACTTAACCCACTAGCCTGACCCCAGGATTAGCATACATATAGATACAGGCTTGTGAAATCTACTTGATTCATACAATCGGGCAAGCTAATAATTTTGCCTTGACATTCATAACATAATTAATGGACCTAGCGCTCGAGAAAATTTTAGATGGCAGTCATCAATTTAACCTACTAGCCTGACCCAGGACTAGCATACATAGTTCATTCAATCGGACTAGCTAATAATTTTGCCTTGAACTTCATAACATTATTAATGGACCTAGTGCTCATAAAAATTTAAGATGGCAGTCATCAACTTTAGCCACTAGTCGTTAAAACTAAAGGCGAACAAAGTGAGTTTAAGAACAAAATTGCTTCAAGCTAATTCAAATGGTTTACAGTTCAAAAAGATACACTAATATGCAGGTGTATATTTGGAAATTTCAGGGGTACAGAACCCCCTGACCCCCCCCCCCCCCAGCTATACCGGCCTATAATTTTTACGTCAACCATGCTCTGCCAAGCCATGTGTGGGAAACTAAATCTTTTCCCTACTGTCTTCAGCCCTTGGGATGGGGTGAATTACATTTACCTATTGCATGATAATCATTATTATACATATAATATATAATTTTATGATAAAACCAAGTGCTTATATTGTTTCATACAAGAAAGAATGTTTTCTATTTAGTATGTATTTTGTTGAGAGGCCAGTAAATTAACATTTACACTTTTCAGGTGACATTATAACTATAGATCACTGAACAAATTCAATTTTATCTATATAAATAACAGTATACATTTTAATTTATCTTAGTTTCATCAGAAAAAAATAAATATACACGATAGCATAATATAATATTCTGCTAAGTTTGTGAGAGCAAGTTCAGTTTTTCATAATCACATACTGACTAACACTAATCATAATAAGGTTCATCTAACTAAAGGTTAAATAAATATTGTATCCATATATTGTAAACATTTAGACTAGTACTGCTTTATCTTTAAATAAGATCTACTCTCTAACAATTGTATTATACAGTCTGTATATAGAATGTACATGTATATTTAACAATTAGTCTTAATGCTTATCTCATCTACGATCTGTGGCTATATATAGGTTGATCCTTGGATATCAGCTGGTTGCCATAGTAACAATTTTGACAGCTTCCACTTGCATTGGTTACAATTGATAAGAGTAATTGACGATTCTGTTCAATTTGATGTACAGCATTTAAAATTTAAACCCAATTTAGTTTGAAAAAACAACAACAACATAATACAAGTGATTTTATAATAATGTGCATATAAATGTATGTAGTTGTAAAAATCAATAGAAAAAAATGAGACAATGCATAAAAGAAGTCAATTAATTCTCTACCGTCTACTGAAATGTTAATAGTCATCTATGAGCAATTACTGAATATTTATGAAAATAAGAAAATACATAAATATATTTTTTTAAGAATATTTCTGTTGTATTTATGATCATGTTCAGATATCATGAGATACTAGTTGTCCGCTGTTTATTTTTTTTAAAAATGCTAAAAATAAGTCATTTTCTGTTATTTGTTTATCAACTACATACATTGAATATAATATACATGTATATATACAAAAATATATAAATTTCCTAGAAGTGTGGTAGGTTTTTCTTACAGCCATTAGATAAATGTTTCTATGCTGGTTATATTATAGTCTGTATCTTAATACATGTAACTAATACAAGCTTATTATAGTCTATATCAAAGTTTAAATGATGATCACTTTAGCTATATACAGTGTGTTCTTTTCTATTATTTGGCACTTGTCCAAGTTATAAAATACATCATGGAGTGTAGGGGACTTTTACCACTGCTCTAACATATTAGATGGGTAGTTGCTAAGTTATTTGCAGATTTTAGGTTTATAATGCATTAGTTTATTGGTTTTGAATGCACTGATCTTAAGTCTAATGATAAATTTTGGGTTTATAATTAGATACATTAGATCTACTTTTATATTACCTTGAATAGTATTAAAAGCATTGTAAAAATGGCATTGATTTACAAATATGTAATATTTTTAAAGACTAAAACATAAATAATGTTAATAAATATTATTTTAAATAGTGCCCAACTACTCCATAATTTATTAAGATTCTTTCCTGACTCAGATATATATCTATAGGCCTTCATAGTTAACTGCTCTATGAAAACATGTATATCTAATTTGCATTTTCAGAGTTTTCTTTTTTAAGTAAAATATAGAATCCCTCCTGTTATCATAGTGTAACAATAGACCTCAGCCAATCAGCTTCCAGTAAAAACTAACAGTGTATATAATCTCTAACAAAACTGTCCCTTACAATGCAGGACCCTAGTGTGAATGTTATCTAGTCTGATAAGAGGGGTATATATATGTAACAAAGTTTATAAAAAATCAGACATATGGAAAATGATATAATTAAATTTAAGGATCTATATAAATATATCTTTACTTTTAGGATTTATAATTATAAAACATTCTTATTCTAGTTTATTTCTTTATTAACTATAGTTTTTATATATTCTTTCATAATAGAATTTAGTTGTTTAAACATATTACTCGATCAAGTCAATATAAGATAACAATATAATCTTAGTTGGAAATACCTTCTGGCTTTGTCTGTTGTAAGATAAAATATGTCATCATGACATATGTATTGATAGATGTCCCAACTTAACATTTACTACATGATTAATTGATAACTCAAAGTAGTATTCTTCTAAGTTGATTAATTACATTGGATAATTTTTATTGATCCCGCCCTAAATAAATTTTAAATAAAATTAATTATACAATACTGATTATAGAGAACATATAGATATGATACTTTAAAAGAGCATTTACATTAAGAAAATTATTAGATTTTTGGTGTTGTTTAAACTATTATATGTTATATGTGATTCTTGGAACTTGTTAGAAAATATTGAAAAGAACTTTACAAATAATTAAAGGGAAAATACAGAAAGAGTTATTGTACTTTGAAAGGAACATTATACCGCATGGCTAAATTATACTATGTACTTGAATATTAGAGAGGATTGTCAGGCAAGGGCTTGAGCAAATTCCCCTTCAACCCTCAAATGCCAAGCTTCTTCCTAGCCCTTGGTGATATATATACAAGAAAATATTAATGCAAAGCATCAAAGAGCGCAAAATTAATAACATGAACGTACTGCTTAAGCTCATATTCCATATAAGAGCACACACCGAAAAGGGTTCACCCAACAGTAAGGCTTTCGAAAGTGATTATAACCTACGATGTATATTGAGTCACATAAACTTGTTTACACTAAATAACAGAATGTCTTATGACTTTCTAACTAAAATAATGTAAGATAATGCAGGCGCATAAGAGCAACAGTCGCAGGGGCCACAGCCGCGGCCCCAATATTCTGGCAAGCGGGCGACAAGTTAATTTTTAATGAAACATATTGAACGTATTGAGGTCCTGTTATAATACAAAGATTTGTTCTTAAACAGGGGATACTGAAAGTGCTGGAAATTGAGTTTCAGAGGCTTACATTAAGAAAAAGTTTCGTCCGACGGAAGGGGCCAGGAGGGGCCCCTCCCACACCCACTACATCTGCGGTCCAAATATTCAGATTCTTCCTACGGCTACGTGCCTGTTATGTCAAGTCATTACAGGGTCATCCAAAACATAATAAAATTCCAGATACCCTATTATGATTTTAACATGAATTCACTGATCAACATTCTTGATCCATTCTTTTTATGAAGTAAAAGTGATAAGAGTATTAGAACATTGAAATGAGCTTACCTCATTGTTTCATGGCATTTATTGATATGAGTAAGACTTCCATCTTTCATTATGTTGTAAATGACAAAGCACAGAATACAAACATGTAAAGACAGGTCGCAAATATAAAGGACCATACCTATGCATGCTCAACCCTCTGTGCTTGTCCCACATAAAGTCCTAAAACTAAAAGTATGTTCATCATGTACATAATTGTTGATGAGTTTCAATGTAAATTATCCTCACTTTTTAGACAAAATAACACATCCAGAATAGAATATATTGTTGATTATGTTTCCTTTATAGTTTGTTAAATGAAATATATCACATTAATATTTTCACAAAGCTTCTTTATTTTGTTAGATCCATTTGATTGTATTAATTTGACAAAATTTAACATGAAAAACAACATCCCAGAGTTTTACATCCGGAACTAGTTACTAAAACAATTACTAATTTATTGCTGCAATCGTTGTCGTCAAGATGCAAAAATGTAAAATGAATTTCTTTTATAATGATTCAATAATTAAATAAACCCTTAAATTAACATCAATAAAAACACAAGTGGATCCAGGGGGACCGGCCCGGTGTATGCACAGGGATAGATCTAGGATATTTTTCAAGAGGGGGTCCGAACTTTTCATGGGGGGTCTGAACTTTTCTAGGGGCATCCTAACCTCGAACCACAACCATATTATACACATTTTGCAGAAAAAATGCAACATTTTGATAATAAAAAGTACATTACCATTAAATCTATGTCAAGCACCCAGAAAAATTGCGCTATGCTACTTAAAAATTACTTACAGGCAAGAAATACACCATTGGACAGGTACATTTTCCAAATTCTAGGGGGGTCTGGACCCCCCTGACGCCCTTCTGGATTCGCTGATGATGAAGTTTTTTCAATTGATCGTAAAATATGATATTTAGGGGGGTTGATGCACGAGGCAGGACTGAGGTTGATACAGATCATTAGTTCAATCCCCTGCCCTGCCCCGCCCTGCTAGATCCGCCTATGAATATTTAATTGACAGTAGGATTTAGAAAACTGCTTTTTATTTTTGAAAATATTAGATTTTGGGGGAGCGTTGGTTTTTTGGGGGGCATGATTGCGCAATAGCAATACATTGTATAAGTCGCAACTTGTAGGTCAGCCAACCCATATACTCGTCTTTCCTAGAAAGTTTGGATTTAACTGTTAACCAGTTACTTGGCACATACTTATGTCAGTGACTGACAACTGCCTTACAAAATTAAGAATCAACGAGGGAGAGTAGTGGTAGAAATCTTTTCATGAACAAACGATGTTTTTGCTATAATTTGATTTTATAAAATCATTCTAGTTTATAAAAAAAGGCCGTAGAACTGTTTTGTAGTCATTAAATAACAGTTCCCTTAGATATTCTTTATAAAATATGCAAAATCTAACACATTAGGAAATCCCATTTTCAGAATGGGAGAATTCTCCCATGGGAGGAATCCCATTTAGAAAATGGGAGAATTCTCCCATGGGAGAAAGTCCATATGCAGAAATGGGAGAATTCTCCCATGGGAGAAATCTCATGTTCAGAAATGGGAGAATACTCCCATAGAAAAATTCTCCCATTTATAATTTGGGAGAATTCTTAAATGGTTTTTAAATGCTTTATAAGTGACAAATTATTCATTTTTTCTTTGGAATAATGTTATGTACTATTAGATCTATTCAATACTATCTCTAAATGTTTATTGGATAAATTTGAAAAAAATGGGAATTTTCTCCCACATTTGTAAATGGGAGAAAATTCCCATTTTTCTCCCATAAAAATCCCATGGGAGATCCATTTTCCCATGGGATATCTGGATGAAAGTTTACTGGTGTTATGCCCATATGTAGATCTACATTTATTGAAAATTTGAAATAAATCGGATGAAAAACAAAGAAAGTAAGTTTGCAAGATTTCCGGATTCGCAAACGTATTCCGGACTGTGTTTGATAAACATGTTATTACCCATGGCATCATTGTGATATTACAGATAACAATATTTAAAAAAAAAAAAAGAAATACAACACGTCAAAATACCACTTAATTGTCATTTGTATGCGTTAATTACATAAGTTAATTACATTTATAAGTATTCGTCATTTGCTTTTGCTACATGTTCGATAATTATCATTTTAGAATGACCGATT
Organism: Mactra quadrangularis; assembly: GCA_025267735.1. Taxonomy (NCBI): domain Eukaryota; kingdom Metazoa; phylum Mollusca; class Bivalvia; order Venerida; family Mactridae; genus Mactra; species Mactra quadrangularis. The sequence goes on along the minus strand of CM046305.1, from coordinate 33,432,958 downwards.
TTGAAGGATTCTTTTTCTCAAACAATATTTTTTTTTACTTTTCAGTGCGTTTTCACGGAAATTTTACATTCTATTGGACTGAGTATGCTATGTTTTATGGTGTTACCGAAAATGGACATGATTCTTGGACTATTTGTGATAAATGGGGTTGCTATAATTCCATCGGTCATGTTGGCTGTATGTGCTTCAGATGTTAGAGAGAAGAAAAATAAACAAAGAAATAAAAAAAAACAGGAGAAGAATGCAATTCTTGCCCATAAAATAACAGTCCATGTATTGAATACTATTGTTTTATTGTTACAATTTGGTTATATACCAGTTGTTCTTTTGACTGACCACTTCTCAGAAGTTAGTTTGGTTGACGAAAATCTGCGTTATATTATCTTTTTTGTACTATCTATGGTGTTTATTTCATTTTCGTGGTGGGAAAACTTCGTAGATGACAGACTTTGCGGGAAAACTTCGCCGAAGAGTTGCTGGAAACAAGCTGTACTGAAACTGAAATTTGATCTTCAAGAATCAAGACCTATAATGTCGACTATGACAAGTTTGGTCAAAATAGGTGTAACCATTCTGATGTCATTCCTAACGAAAGCCTACTTAGAAGTCAATATTGGGGAAGAGGAGAAATTCATTGAGAATATCAGCATGTCTGATGCTTTTGCTAAGCTAAATGAGATGAAGCTAACAGAAAATACATCAATTTTAGTGCTTACACTTTGTACCTTTGTTGGTCATTACGTAGGCTATACAGCTTGTAAATTGAAATTACAAAAGTTTTCATTCAACATTCCGCTACTGTTATCAACTCCACTAGCTGTTCTAATTCTTATTGCTGAATGTTTCGATCTACAACTTCTTGGTGTATTTACTGATGAAGACAGAACATGTAGTGTACCATCACTATCAAGTACAAGTGAATGGATACAATACTCGTATGGTATATTGGTGTGGATATCTCTATATTGGCTATGTAGACATATATTCTATCCAAACATTGAGAGATTAGCTAAAACTGAGAGGTAAGCCATGCAAGAAATGTATTACATAAAATGTTTTTTAATTTAAGTAGATAGATGTATAGCCTTATATCAGCAATCAGAAGATCACTAGACAGCTTGACTTACTATTTTTCCGTTGAAACAACAGTTATTCTGTTTTATTATCCTAGGAGAATTTATCAAAATATGAAAACTGGTAAAATGTTACTTGTTTCAATGAATGTCTATTATTGACAAATGCAAACTCCATTTTCTGTGATCTATATTTTTAATAGGAAACTTCTATCGAACACCTGCTGTAGAAAATTGTAACATGACTTTCTCGAAAATCAAGACAATCAAGTCAGAGGCCATATGGTGTTTTTTAGTATAGTATTATTTATCAATGTAGTTAAAGTGATTTAATTGGTCGTTTCAGATTATTCATAAATCCTTTCTATTGTGGCATTCTGTTTGAACAACATTTATTGATGAATAGACGAAGACATACAAGAAAAATATACAAAGAAACAAAAGAAAACAATATTTTATACAGGTGAAAAGAATAAGAATTTTTAGTTGTAACTCTTTAGAGGTTATTAAGTATATTTTAAAGCTAAACCATTCGGTTTAGTAAATAATGTATGGTGAACCATAATTATGTTAACCATACGTAATGTTATCAAATGTTCGCAGCAGTTCTGATATTGTTACAAAATGTGATATCATACTCGTACTTCCTATTTGCCCATTTCTGTATTTACACATAATAATTTCTCACGGAAATACGATCTTCATCATATCATATTAAGATAAAACTTTCCAAAAGGTCTATCAAAATAGATATCATTTTTTATATGTATACAGTCGTTTCTTAGACGGATTAAAAAAATAGACTTTTGGAATAGACTTTTATTCAGAATCATTCAATGAGTATGCAAACAGTATTTTATGTATGACAAATATTATATTTTAGATTATCAGAATATAATTCCAAGATAACTATCGAAGACAATGAGGAAGAAGACAGATCAACTGATGGTAAATCGAGTGAAGATGTAAATGATAACGACGGCAGGAAGACTAAATTCAGCGAAATTCCGATGATCTATGCTTGCGCTACAATGTGGCATGAAACTAAATATGAAATGATACAACTCATGAAGTCTATATATAGGTATAATTTGTTACGCATGAGCTTTTTTCAGTTATTACCTCAAAGTAAGGTTTACTTAACATTTATCTAAAACGAATTGTGTTTGGCTATAACGGACAGATTTGCCGGTAGATGTCAATTACAAACGTTTGTATAAATGCAATTAGCATTTGACCAAATATTCAATGATATGTAAAGTTTCCTTGGCATGACACTCTAAGTACTTGCAATAGCTGCTGGAATACGGTTGTGGTTGCAGGTGTGACTGAGGTCTAATCTTGTTGAATTGTAAATTTGTTCTATAATCGGAATTAGAACAGTTCTATAAACACGTTATCATACAACACGCATTGACACGCTGTGTTCTTTGATTGAACAGGGTCATGGACACATTCGTAAATAAATTTGTAATTCTGACCTGTATCCTGGAAGTAATGGGTGAGGTTGATTTGTTAGCTATTACGACCAAGCCAAGATAAATGGGACCTTTTGATTCTGCCAGTGTTACATTGAAATATTCTGAAAAGTTAAGTTTAAATTAAATGAAGAGTATTTTTTTCCAACACGTTATTTTGAGAGCTTTCTGAGGATGTATAGTTTTATATATGTTCTATTACCATTTTGTGAATTATTTAGGATTATATTCCCTAAAAACCCTGTTTTTACACTGTTTTTGAGTCTCACTGAGGTTTTGTTCTTTTTTCATCAGTTGTTTCGAAAAGTTCTTGTTGGTTACTGTTTTTTTGATGTATTTTCTATCTCTGACTGACATACAGGTATATGGTATTTTTTACAAAAGTTATATATAATCAATATTAAAGAAAATATTCATGAAATAGTAAACACGTACCCTTGTAACGCAAGTAAGAGTTTTACGTTACCATCTTTGATAGACTTTAAAACAATGTTACTGCTTTATTTCACTTGTATCACCTTTTTACTATTACAGTTTATAATTATTTTTATTTAACGCAAATGAAGTTTTTTAGAGCATAGCATTTTCTTTTTGGAAAATAACTACTGAATATTGTTAATTTTATGTAGAGTCCGTAGCCCCTGTTTAAAACTGTGTGCTGACTTAATATAAAGAAATATAGCTGCTGTTTTATTACGTTTTCTGTTTTTGGTTGTGCCATATAGGTAATGCAGGAAAGGAATTAAATCAGAAGAAGAACAAAAAAATCTAAAGACAAATAATTGCTGTCTGTAGCCCTGTAGAGTCCGTAGCCCCTAAATATTTATATCTTTTTTCATACATGACCATTATAAAACTTTTCTAATTTTCTTAGTTTCGTTCTTGTGATTACTAGCTATGCATCTAAATACTGTATGTCTTGACAATCTTCATTCTGTTGAAAATAATTTTAATTTGACGTATTTTATGAATTTTCTGATAGATTTCTTTAATGGTCAAACTGATACATTAGACATTTCAGAAGATACTTAAAAATATGTTTGTAGTGTTTGTTAGTTAAAGTTTATTGTTTTTAAAGGATAATTACACTTAAAACCAAACAAACAGCTTTAAATGTGTGATAGAAAAAGATACTGGTGTGGTGTAGAGTCCGTAGCCCCAAGTTAATTTTCACATAATTCATTCTTTTGTTTTTTTACTCCCAAACTTATATATGTATAGAGATAACTTATTTGATAGATTTTTTTGTTGAAATATACATAGAAACAGGTTGAAAATTCAGGACTTTGTTTTGTTTTGACATTTTATGTTACTGAGAAACATTCATTTTTCATGTTTTCTCAAGTAAAGTAATGGAATTGTTTCTTCCTATTATTGCTCATTTTTTTCAAAAGTCAGAAAATTAATACTGTATCAAAAGAATATTATTCCACAAGTCAATTTACATTAAACTACTTTCTTCAATCTACTAAATACCATCAAGACAGTATGTATAGTCCGCAGCCCCTGATATCCATTTTATGATTTTCTTTATTGGGTCAAGAAACATAATGATTATTCAAATCAAACTTGTTCTAAATGTGTTGTCCTCATCTTCGAATACTTTCAAATATAAAGAAAAATCAGTTTTGTTCTTTTTTTCCATTTAAATGTAAATTGAAACTTAACATTCCCTGTGAATTTTGGGTATTTGCGCTTTTGACCATGGTAAATGTTGCAAACAAGGAGAGTAAGTGTAGATTCACTTCCAAATTGATAAATACATAAATATCAAACTTATTTATAAATCATTTATAAGAAATATTCATCTTTCTAATTTTTCTAGTGGTGATATGAATTACCGTGTAGAGTCCGTAGCCCTGATTTCCAATTATATAATTTTCTTTTTAGGGTCAGCAAAACCATATTATTCATATCAAACATGTTCTAAATGTGTTGTCTACATCTTAGAATACTTTCAAATATAAAAAATCAGTTTTGTTTCTTTTTTCTCGTCTATATGTAAATTGAAACTTAACATTTCCTGTGTATTTTGGGGTATTTGCACCTTTGACCCTGGTAAATGTTGCAGACAAGGAGAGAGTGGGCGTGGATTCTCTTCAAAATTTTAAAGTATATGTTTATAAAACTAAATAACAAATTTTTTATAAGAAATATACCTCTTTCTAATTTTTCGTGTGGTGATATGAATTACCATGTAGAGTCCGTAGGCCCCTTGGGTACATCTATTCAACCGTTCTTAACTTTTTTGTTCTACATGTTCCATCCAAGATCTTTTGGAAATTAGTGCCTAAGAGACATGTCTGTAAAATACTTTAAAAGAATCTGCACTCTGATGGGGTCTGAAAATTGGCATATGTGAGACTGAAGAGGTACCCGTTATTTTACTTACTGGGAAAGACGTTTGTAGAAATGCATAGTACACATATTTACAAGTAATCAAATTTTATTAACATATTAATGTCGTAATTGGCCTATTTATTCAATATAATCTTAAGACATGAAATTTACTTATGTCAATAGTTTCTCAAATGGTATTGACTGATACTTTTGTAGAATGGATAAAGATCAATGGAGCCGAAAAACGGCAGAACAGGTATTTGGAAAAGAGGATAAAGATTTCTATGATTTTGAAGGTACATTTGAATAGTCGTTCTAATTTTACAAGTGCTTTAAACTTTTCAATTACTCAATTATATTTCTTCACATTTTCAACTTAATTAGTTACAGATCATCTGTGGACTTTTCGGCATATTGTATTAAGTTGATAAGGTTGAATGGAACCATTTGTCTCTCAGTGTTGTGTTGTGTTTGCCAGATAATATATTAAATATCGTTTACTTAAAGGCATTAGAAACAGTGCCTTATTATTTTTTGATAACTGATTCTATAAAGTGTACAATTGCAAAATTTGGGCCATAACACTTTAGGACGTCATGGTGTATGCACACCTAAAATGTCGGTTAAATAATCGGTATATTTTACGAAATAGCCTGATTTGTAAATGTTGGTAAAACTTGCTCCTTTTATATTCATTTGCACATGTATAGTGCGAGTATTTCTCAACAATTTACATTTTTAAGCAGCTTAAATGTCACGACTTTGAGAACGTCAGCGTATTGAGGCTTTGATGATACTGCGCAGAGATGACACTTAATTGAGCATTTAATTGTCATAGAATCACTATAATGCTGTTGAGAGACCGATTTGTTCAAACGGGGACTGTTGTCAACCGATCTCTACTCGGTAGACTTCGGTTTAATGGCGTCAGTCTAGACCGTCACATCGAGTGAACGCACGTGCGACGTCTGTACCAGATGTGAAAAGCTTCAACGAGTTGTGGTTCGTTGGTCTCTTAATGACCGAGTAGTCGAAAACAATAACAAGTCCGTCGTAACAGTTATTAAGTATATTGTTACTTGATTATAAAATACAAACAGAATGACAGTAGCACAGTAAAGACTCTTTATGAAGACAATTAATTACGGTGGCATAGAGGTGACCTGGAGAAAAATTAAAAATACCGCTACTATTACGTGGTCTCACAGTAGCTTTTACGTGCGCATGCAATAACGTTTACGTGGCCACGGGCGCAAGTAATACTTGTCTCATGAAAATGCTCGTTAAAGCGGCCGCACAACTTTCATTGGTCAATTATTACGTGCACACGTAAAACTTTTGCGTGGCCACGTAAACGTTATTGTGTGCGCACGTAAAAGCTACTGCATTATTGGGTGGCCACGTAAACGTTATAGCGTACGCAATCTCTTATACAAGTTAAATCATGTGATAAGAATTGACATTATAAAAGTGAATTCTACTGTTTGAAAAATTACATTTTCGATAAATTACAGAAGTTAGCCCCATTCGCGAGAGTCTCATAACAATAACAATTTGTTGTAACGACCAGGAGAATTTGACACTTGTTTTCTTTTGAATATCAATACATGATAAGCAACATTGAGTCTTTTTACTCAATTTGTTTAATAAGGTGATGAGAAGTTTGTCTTCGGTTTGACAGCAAGCAATGTAATTAATTGCAATACTTAAGATGATTTTGTTTTTTACGACGATCGAAAGTGTTTGAGCTAAACTCGTGAAATGACCGGCATACAAGTTTATAAAATAAACAAAATGGCGACAGCGTCGTCGAGTTTTTGAAACCGAATTGTGATGGAACCTGTCTTCTAATTGTTAGAATGACTGAGTTGTTTGTCTGTATTTTCGTTTGCTACAAACGTAACTTGTATCAATTCAGTTGTGTTAATCATACTAAATTTGTTCATTTACATGATAAATAGAATTAATACATACACACTGTAATGAACACAAAATTTAATAAGAGTAAGGTCCCTTAGTAAACAATATGGCGGTGACTTATAACTACGGAGGTTTGTATTAGCAGTGTTTATATTTGGCGCATTTTCATTTTCCGCCTATAAAGCCAAAATAAAACCGCCGCTGGTAATACCCGCTATACAGTAATCATAGCCATAATGACGGCTATATACGAGTTTACAGACGTAAAAGGGAGCGGCCTGCTTATAGAAAAGATTTGGAAAAGGAAGCATCATGGGTGTAAAGAAACCAAAAACAAATGCGTTCTTTCTACAGGGCAATCTGAATGCAAAGGACTATATTGATCTAAAATCTTAGACCAGTACCAGACCCTTTTGACATTACGCATGAACCCACAGACTTCGTACGGCAATGCTAGTACAACAACGTCTCACCTTGGCCGTCTCGATCGCTTGACCTAAACCCCATAGAACGGTAAGGTTAAGTCATGTCTTTAACAACTTACATGTCCATAAAAACGCCTTGCTGTTACAATAACCGTCTGCCAGCAAATGTCATACAAAGTTACGTAATATCAATGAAACGTCGTGCAGTACAGGTAGACAGAATAGCGGTTATACACGGTAGCAATGCATTTTGCATCAATTTTGATTAAAATTCAGAAAATCAACCCAGGAATCTCGTCTCTAGATTATTTTTTTTGGGCTTTGACACGTCAACGCATCGTACACGTACGTAACATAAAACTCGAATATATTATATTTATAAAAAAAGATGAATAATTTTAAGATGACATCAAACATGACTACATTCCATCCTAAAATTTGAAACAAAAATCTATAAATAATAAGTGAACAGTTTCTTTTGCGTTTATATATATATACACAGTACTACAGTACCTACCAATAATTTAGAGACAAAAGAAATTAGAAAGTTATACAATTCTTGAATTTTGATGATTTTTTCGTACAGTCATTATTTTTAATAAATTTTAGTTTAATGTTTGTGTAAACAAATTTCATGAATACAACACATCTATAAAATTGAGCATCTGATATCATGAAGACTCTAAAACCATTTCTAATGTATTTATTTTCCAAAGCATAACTTTCATGCTTTTTTGTAATCTCAGATATAATTGTAATAATATAACCAAAACTCAAAGCAGACTAAAAAGCATTTCAAAATAAACTGCTATCAAATTTTAGATAAAAGCTAATCAGTAGGCTACATATTGAACATGTCTCTAAACTTTTAGTGGGTATTGTATTAACTGTTACGAAAGAGAATGGTCGTGATGGTGGATATCACGTTAAGAACTGAGCATTAAATCGTGTATTACGTTACTTGTAGCTCATATATTTTTTGATGATGCAATGGTGTTAAATAAAGAAGAAGAATGGGTACCAAATGAATTTGTATTGACATTGGTAAGAATAATGGATGAAGCTGCAAGGTCAGTACACCTTTGTTGATAAAAACACAATTTCTGATATAAAAGAATGAGTTAATACTATGTTGGGTACCGCAAAGTACTCATGAGTCAATAGTTAAGATTCGGAATATAAGTTGATGCGGGTTTCTAGCCAAATCTATGTCTGTACCGAATATACCTGTATGGCACAAAATTAAAATAAAATGTCAGAAAAATAAGATTTATTCAATGTTATTTTTTGGCAGCAATAAAATGTAAAATAACTTAATTCTGCACGGATGTATCCGTTACAAACAAACTTCACTAACCTTTGAAAAACATAAATTCCGAATATGAACAATTAACAAACTATAATTTGCAATGCTGTTTACTTACGTGTATAAAGAAAGGTATATGTGCCTTTCAGTCATCATTATTAGTTTTCGCATGTTTATTAGATATTTCAGGATTCATTTACTTGTATTTACAATCTCTTTATTTGTGAAATTTTCTTTAATATAGCAAAGTCATAAAGGTCTGAAACAATTTGTTATCATGCACAATCTATTGAAACTTTGTAATTGTAGCTCTGTGTATGGTAAGGTAATGACTCTCAGCCCTCCTTATAAAGTACCAACACCATATGGTGGACAGATCATTTTCACATTACCGGGAGAAAACCTTATGTTTGTTCATCTGAAGGACAAAAATAAAATACGACACAGAAAGAGATGGTCTCAGGTAGGTGAACGGTAGATAGGATATAGACTTGTATTCAGGCCTGATTGAAAATATAATATACCAATGTTCAGAATAAGTTAATTGAGAGTTGTAAACCAACAATTTCTTATGTAATCAGTTTTGCCTTACGTTTTCGTCAATCTGTGTCACATATTGATGCGGACAATCGTTCTTTTCATTAACCATTGGAAGAACACATGTCGGACCATCGTCAGAAGCCTACAACTATACGACTACAGAGAAATAAGAATTTTCGAACATAGTATTTTACGATAAACGTGAAAACAGTTGCCTATGCGTAGCTTATAACTGTTGAAAAACAAAGAAACCTGTTCTAAATCCTTAGAAAATATGTGGATATACATGTACATAGTGATTCGCGTTGGTTTAAAACGAATGCGTGGTTCCAGAGAGTCGAGCATTAAGAATATATACTTCTTATTCTAAATCAAACCTAAGTAAACCTTACTGATTTTACTCTCAATTACATTTTTATACTGCTAAGACTTGCGCAAGACCCTCTGTTGTGGCAGTACAATATTTGCTTGAATAAATGCTATTTACTATGTTATTCAGCCAGTAAAAGTACTTCAACTCTTTTAGGTTATGTATATGTACTACCTGTTGGGTTTTCGTATTGTAAGAATTTCGCAGGAGCTTGTGAAAAAAGCTTTGAATGAAGATAAAATCAATGCTCTATGTAAAAACTGGGGAGGAGAAGATAGTGGCGGAAGAGGATTCAAGAGTCATATATTCAGGGCATTTGATGACCAAATGATTCAAAAGGTAAATTATTTCTAGTTTGGTTAACATAGCAAGATGTGTGTGCGTGTGTTATTGACTGTTTGTATACTTTAAAGGATCAAATATGTAGTACATGTATTTAGTAATGGGGATTTCATGTCCATTTTAGTTGAGGTTCTGTCAATAAATCTAGTCACCACAGTATGCCCAGTTTTAAATTAATGCTATGTGCGTATGTTTAATCTTTATGATATATGGTCATGTAAGTGTTATGACTGAAGTTAGTTATGACAAGACTATTAGTAAATAGTTAAAATTAAAAGTTTATACGTTTGCCATAAACCCATCCTTTTCTGCGTAGATCTTACTTCTAGTTGAAATTCCCTTAATTCAAAATTCTAAGACCAGAAAGCACCTCTGAGAAAAAAGCCATTTAAGTGTACATGTGTTATCAGCATGGTATCACAAACGTATGTAACAATGTATACATCTGAAGGATTACTACACTAAATTAAACAAATAGGTAAACTGTTTAAAATTAAGTTTAGACGCGTGAGCTAATTAAGCATATACAATTATGTTCAATTGATTGTACGTGTCACGATTATGTATGTTTTCCAGGCTAGTAATACTTTCCTACTTGCATTAGACGGCGATGTAGATTTCTCACCTGGTGCTGTTCGTTTATTGTTAGACAGAATGAAGAAAAGTGAAAAAGTGGGAGCCGCTTGTGGTAGAATTCATCCTATAGGAACAGGTACATAATACAGTTTATAACATCTTGAATGCAATAAAGTATTAACTAACTTAGGTTCTATTTTATTAACCTGTCACAACTTTAAAACTACAGTGCCGTCTGATGAATCTGACAGTTCTTTTACACACGAATCGACAACTTCATCGATCACGCGGTCGTCATTCTTGAAACTGCTCATCATGTTGTCCTCATGGTCAAAGGCTCTTTCTCAGCGTTCTTTGTCAATATGTTTCAAGGCGCCTGACGTCTTCTTCGCTACATCACTAAGACAGAAAAATAGAAAACATACCAATAATCTATCGAGCTTATTGCGTAAATTATAGACAACATGTTTGAGTGATCAATAACAGAAATACACGTACCTAGATATAGTGTTTCTTTGACGAATCATGGCTTTGAGCTGACCCCAAATAAGCTTAATAGCCTTTTACTCTGAATGATAGGGCGGTAAACGTAATATATCGTGACCATTCTTCCTAATAAGACGATCAAAAGCATTCGATGGAGAATGTTTGGTGATTCTAGCCAGTTGCAACTGTTGAAATCTTAACATTGTTTCCTAGAACTGTATACAATTTATTTATCCTTTTCCTAATGACTACCTGGTCAAACTGAGATTTTTACGCCCCTCTTGATCTGTGTTTTGGTGAGGTAAGTTTGACTGTTGTTGACCGCTCTTTATCCATCCTATCTACTGTTCTTTTGTTAAGTCCAATTGCAGTAGCCGTCGTCGTGCTTGCTGCATTCTTTAGTGGTTGAGATTTTGCAAAATAGACGTACACATTTATAATCATCTGCTTTGCTTTGGAGCCAAGATTCGCAAGATTACCTCCAGCCGTCCAAATACCTGAGCATATAACACAGGCTCATGTATTGAATCAAGCGTACTAACCTCTGAGCCACCGACCCATACAAATTTTTATGTATAAGTATACATTAGGCGTTGAATACTGGGAAAAGTTTGAAAGAAGTTAAACTGAACGTGTAATTATTTAAGTTTTGAAAGGTTTATGAAACAGAACAATAACAATAACTATATAAATATATATTAAATGATGTTATGAGCACACGGAAATCTATGCATACACTGTATCATAGTATTATCATATTTGTGTTTTCTCCTATACATGTATGTATTAAACATTCTTTCTTAGTGCGGCACCATAAAGGACTATGTGTCTGTTTGATATATAGCAAGATATATTGTGTAAATAAAGTTTTAAATTTTATGATATGGTATGGAATTTTTAAGCGTGATTTTTATCTACCAAAAACTTGAGCCATCAAATGTTTTAATCTTCATACTCAAGTATCTTAATCTATTTGCTGCAGAAGCAAATTCTCTTCTTGTGCAGCTTGACTCTTAAAATACTGTAATAGTGATGACTTATCATTGTGGTTCTTGCAAACTAAGTGTAAGGCTGGAAAAAATATTTTTAACCCGAATATTATTTATTTTATGTTGAAGTACATATGTGTTGATAAAGAGCTGGGTTGTGAGTGACTAAAGCTCAAGTCTTTTATTCAGGTCCAGTAGTATGGTTTCAGAAATTTGAGTATGCAATTGCACATTGGTTACAAAAAGCCACAGAGCATGTGTTAGGATGTGTTTTGTGTAGTCCTGGATGCTTCTCAATGTTTAGAGGTTCTGCGTTAATGGATGACAACGTTATGAAGAAGTATACAATCTTGCCAACTGAAGCTGCTCACCATCTTATGTATGACCAAGGTTAGTTGTTGCTACATTGTATTTTCCATGGGGTAAGTTTCATATAAGATAAGTTGTAAATATAAGAAAATAAATATGTAGACGATTAATCAATATTTTGCCTTGTATTCTCAATTCTAGAAAGATATAAAATGTCTTTTTGCACACATGACAAATAAATGTGACCATGTAATTAATTGCCTAAGAAATCGTGATCATAAAATCATTTTTATATGCCTGTTTGAAAAATTTGCCATAAAATGTTATAACTTTTTCAGTACAGCCGTCAATTCGCCCATAAGTAGACAATTGTTTGTCCGAACGATAACTTGACAACGGCTGTTCCCAGAGTAACCAAATCGTAACTGTGGACGTTCCTTATGTTAATAATATGTAATTTTGATACACAGGCCCCGGAGTCATATTACAAAACATCATTTGGATGATGGCTCAACAACGGATGTACAAATGTTTACCAAATCTGTTTTCTTGTTATTGTGGTTAACCCTTTGAACAAGGATGTGTAATCATGATCAATTGATGTTTATGAACTTTTTCACTGAGGTCTAAACTTTTAAAACGCTATGTTAAAATTATGCCCCTACCAATGTCAACACTGACAGTGACAATACGTTGACCATAGTCTACGTTAACATTCCTTTTTTAAAACATTCGGGCGGGCTGTGTTTTCCTTTATCCAAAGAAATCAAGTTGTTTGAATAGCATCTAGTCATTGGGATTGTCAAAGCCTTTCATCTTCTCCACGTTCCTGGTTTGGACACCACACGGGTTTGTAATACCCTGCCCAGAAAAGCTGTTCGTTTTTAGTGAGAGTTTAGCTTCATTAGATAATATGAAATATTCCAAATACAAAGAACATTATTGGTAAAGTGAACAAAATATGGCATATATATACGAGGGCTGATCCAAAATAACGTGGACTTTTAATACTGTTCTTACAATTTCAACAATATTTTTTAAAAGCTTATAAGGTTGTTCATTGGAACATTAAATGAATCAAACAAAGCAATAAAATTACAAATATTTATAATCATAAGACCGCACCATGCGTTTTCATAACCAAGGTAACGCCGATGCGGCGCGCGCCGTTATAATAACTATGTTTGAGAAACATATTGTATTGTTTCTCAGACAATAATGAAACAAATAGCGTGAAACTTCACCAACTGACGTGTAGGTGTATACATGACGCCATGTCCAAATGTTACTTCATTTGATGAAGGCGTTATGGAGCAAACAACATTCATAACACGATCTCACCAACGCAACGAACGTTAAAATATTGTCACCTGGCCGGATGGAAGTATGTTATAACATAAAATTCTGTCAAAAAATCATAAAAAAATGCAAACCAAGACGCTTAAATTGATTGAAAACTCTACATGAAAAAATCCAGCAAGTAAAGTTAAGTTTTTAAGTGACACCAAAAGTTTTGAAGGAAGACAGGGTGGGTGAAGAAACAGAAAATAAACGTAGCGACGGCGGAGAAACCAATTTGGGAAGCGTTGAATACGGACTGAGGTTTAAACATTACCGATTTCGCAAGTAAGCTTGAATTGGTTACGGCACAATCAAACGCATTTTACCGGCAACCTGCATAATTATGTCAAATGTAAATCGATTTTTAAATCTATTTGCCGTTATTTGACATTGAGTACTGTGCTGTGTGAGTGACGATGCCATTGATGTTACGAAGACGTTGTTGACGCGCGCCGGGTCACTGATAGTGATAGTTTTCTAATTATCATTACTTTTTACTGAGTCAGTATTAGTTTCTGATATTTTGTAAGAATATGCAGGACATATTTCTATTTATGTTGATGTATCTTGTTTTCTGATTGTACCTAACAAACGTTAATTGTAGCAAAAGCCCACATTATTTTGGATCAACCTGTACATTTATCCCACCCCAAAGAGATCTTTTACAAGGAAACCTATTGATCTAATAAACCTTTTTCGATACCGTTGCTTTATTCGGCAGTGACGTGACTACGCATTGGCGGACTACTTTTCTACATAATCATAACATTGGGCATCAAAAGCGGCTGCATTTCATCCTTTTATCGACAACTAAACAAATACATTTTACAGAAAATAATCAAATACTGTATTTTACAGCAACATCAATATAAATTTTTAATTAAATCACTTCATCATTCAAATTTTACAAAACCTCAAAACAAGTCAAAACCTCGTTGACGCTGTATAGTGCCAAACTCCAAAAATTGCACTGAATTCCCTTCTGTGTATATTTTGACGAATATCCAGCCATTATACAGTAAATACATAGGTTGACTAATGTTTTACCAAAGCCAAGCCACGCATAAATTAAATATAATGAAACTGGCTGCAAAATTCATCATCGACGTTCACGGCATTGACTCCTGGCCATTTTTTGAAAATTGATGACATCCCTTTATCGTCGCTGCGAGTGTATTTCCCTTAATAATCCTTATATCCATATCGTCAATTTAAAGTTTGAATAACACATTATCCTGATAATATCGGTTAAATCCATGATAAATAAAAGTAAGCTCGTTAAATGGCGAATCCTACAAACGCTACTAAATACGACCGCCATGTTTACAACAAACTTTACTTACATGTCGTCATAAAAACTGATTCGTCATCGGAAAAAATCGCTAGTGATTTAATTGTCCAGAAATGAATTGTTCATTGTTTATTTAAAAAATCAAGTTTATTTTAGTAATTTCTTTTTTTTCATTTAAAATATTGCCTTTACTTAAGTATAATGAAGTCAATCATCAGGCTTATTTCTTGACATGCAAACACTTATAAGACCGCTTAACACAATCACTGCGCTTCAATTCGGCCATCTGAATATAAAACATGTTAAAAGCAGAATTTTCGAATTTTAAATTAGTTAATCAAGCGAATGCGAGTAGGGTGAATAGAATATTAGGTTAGTGTCAAGCTGTACTTAGTTTATCCGGCTCGTCTCCAAAAGGATATTTTGACTCGGCAAGCCTCGCCGAAAAAACCTTTCTCCAACTTGCCGGATAAACTAGATACTGATTGACACTAACCTAATAGTCTCTATATATTCAGGTGAAGACAGATGGTTGTGTACTCTGTTACTTCAACAAGGTTATAGAGTTGACTACGCCGCCGGTTCGGATGCTTTCACATATGCTCCTGAAGGATTTGCTGAATTTTTTAACCAACGTAGACGTTGGATGCCTTCAACTGTTTTTAACATTGTTGATCTATTAGCTGACTATAAGAACACTGTTTATGTTAATACTAACATAAGTATGCTGTACATATTATATCAAGGAGCTCTACTATTGTCAACTGTTGTAGGACCAGCAACTGTTGTAATGATGATTGCCACTGCAAACATGGTTGTTTTTAAGGTATCGATTATCTGGGGTTATGCGATCGCATTAGCTCCTGCGGTATTTTATTTCATTTTGTGTTTTTATGTGAAAGCAAAGGTTCAAGTGCAGGTAGCGGAAGTATTGACAGGACTGTATGCATTTGTAATGATGATCGTTTTAGTTGGGACAATTGTTACAGCTGTGAAATCCAGTCCTTTTCATCCAAGTGTAGTATTTTTGGCATTTTTAGTCATTGCCTTTTCATTTTCTGCAGTGTTACATCCTAAGGAATGGTCTTGCATTATTTTTGGAGCACTGTACTTCCTTTTAATTCCGACTGGTTTCTTGCTTCTAAATATATATTCATTGTGTAACCTACATAATGTGTCATGGGGAACCAGAGAAGTTCCCAAAAAACTAACGAAAAAAGAAGAGGAAGCAAAACTCCTGGAAGATGAGAAAAAGAGAAAAAAGAAGGAGCAAGGTTGGTTTGGCAAATTCTTTCCGCAGTTTCCAGCTAAAGATTTTAAAGACATGTTTGCTAAATTGATTGAAGCACAAGGGCAGAATCAGACAAAGACTGTTGATTCAAATGAAACTTCTATTCTACGAAAAGAAATTAATGAACTGAAGGAACTAGTACAAAACAAAATTGTCCATCCTCCACCACCCGAACCGCGTAAGGATTCTTCAATTGAAAGACAAGATCCATCAGACATTTCACACCCAAAGGATGAGACAATTAAGGGAATATTAAAGAGAACATCGTCGGAACATAAACATGTTGGAATTGCTGATAAGGTGAAAATCATTGATGAAGATAGGGATGAAGTAATTTATGATAAAGTTACCAAAGGGAGAGATGATCTAATAAATCCAGCATGGGCTGAAGTAGATGAACTTAAAAAGGGAAAGACACTTACACTTGCTGAAGAAGAAATGACTTTTTGGAAAGGGTTTCTTGAAAAGTAAGTGTGTGTTTTAGTGGAGAGGCTATTTAACAAAATAAACCTAAAGTCGCATATTAATCAAATTGAACACAACAAAAACTTGAAATAGTTTAACACGTTTGACATTTGTAACGGTTAACCAATATACCGGTTAGTATTGCAATGCGAATTCTAACGGGTTTTAACTGGTTAGTTTTTCTTTGAAGTGGTTTTTGTTAATGTTCTATTTGTCACTACACTGAATATTTTGAACAAAATCCTAAAGTGAAATGTTTAAAAAAGTATTAAAATGTGTTTAATCCATAAATAGTCATACTGTACTGAAAGGTAAAATATTTATTCAAATGAGAGAAAAAACAACTTCTAAAGTCCGTTCCGAATACGCATTTTTTTTAACATATAGACCATTTTACACAATTCAAACATTTGAATAAAGAACATTAGAAAGTACACCCATGCATGCTATGCTGATCCAATTTGGACGATGCACATGCATTAATTCGTGCTTTGCACGTCTACCAAAAAAAAAAACAACAAAAAACACCAAACAGTACGTATTGCAATATTGCAATACAGGTTTTGCATATTGCAAATTATTGCTACACGTTGTTACCGTATTGTTTTACCCCTTAAAAGGGTATGCACGTATAATTAATTGATAGCCGCTCTTTTTATAGTTAACTTCATTAATCATGGTCTAAAAAACATTTCAATATATGACCGGCCTTCAGACCGGTGGAATTAAATGAACTATGACACCCGATAATCATTATTGGTATTCGGTATTTAACATAACGTTGTTCGTATGATTGCGATTTGCAATTAAAATATATATCAAAAATCGGAATTTTGAAAACCCAAACGAAATTTCTTCTGAGAAAAAAAACAAGAAACATATTCGAATATTATTTAGATTTCAGTGCATTTATTTGGTATTGATTTTCTGTTCAGATATTTGAAACCGTTAGAATATTCTGATGAGAAGAAAAAGAATGATGCTGCAGCATTGATAGATCTAAGAAACAATATTGCTCTTGGTATGGCCATGATCAATATGTTATGGATAGCTATCAACTTTATGTTTCAATTCCAGAGTCCAACAGCTATTTCTCTTCCTTTGACGGTATTACTTTTTTGTATTTTCGACTTTTTAATAACACATTGATGCCAGCTATACTCTCATTAGCTTCAGGTTAAAACATGCATGAACTAGTCTCACAAATGTTTGAAAAAATAGTTCATTGCACGAGTGTTTCATGGCAATATGAATAATTGTACTAGAATGTGTGCGTGTACATTCGTTCAAAGTAATTAAATGTTTCAAATGCACTGTAATATAATAACAATACTCTTGATGCCTCTTTGTATTGTTCTATAGTTGGTTGGTTTGCAGAGTACCAGCATGTTATTTAAATATTGCGATATCCAATTATGATTGAGCTATGTTTCTGCAAGACTGTTAACATTCATCCATGGTAAAGTTAAAGTGCTCTTGACTCTCTCAAGGTTATGACTGGTTATACTCTTCTATGAAGTTTCGATCGTTAATATTGATAGTCTTTCGTAAAGGACAAAGTTGACCACTAAAACTGGTACATGACGTGTCCAGGAAATTGGTTAAGGTTGGCATGTCGTTTTAAATAAGTCCATTTTTAAGCGCTTTTGAACATATATTCAATATGTCAATGTGTCCTCATGGAGTTTATTTTGTTAGTCATATATTTTTGTTATTTATTTATTTATTCTGATAAAATAACTTCTAAGCTGTTTACGTTCAGGGAGATCTAAACTCGGAAAATCCTGACACCCTTGAAGAAAATTTAGATGAAGACGAAACTGAAACAGCAGATAATATACTTAAAGTTGATGTACTTGGTCTTTTGTTTATATTTTTTTACCTGGCTATTCTCCTACTACAATTTTTCGGCATGCTTATTCATCGATGGGGAACTTTATTACACTTGGTATCTGTTACTAAACTGAAACTGAAACTGAAACTGAAAATACCATGTAGAAAAAAGGTAATTATTATATATGTATTTTACATAATTTAACTATGCATGTTTAGCGATATTATACTGACTTTAACTATAACTTCCCTTTTAATAAGAATGTGTTCTGTGTCAAATTTATTGTTTTTCAAACTTTTTACTCATTAGAAATCCCATTTCTTTCCCAACTCAACTGCCGAATCTGAATATGTATTCCTGTAGTCATTTGCCAGCATTGTATTTTACAATTTAATTATTATGATTATGATCTTAAAACCCCCCAAAAAACAACATTAAATTAATGTATACTCTGCACTACTTCCTGTGTGTTGTTGTTGTGCGATATTAGTTAAGCGTCTGAGCCAAGATATGTTTTATCGTCTACGTATAGAATGAGAGATTAATGCGTCAAGCCCTTTCTAATTGGGATTTACCACAGATAAACTTTACTGTTGTATATATTTTCAGTGTTTGTTTAGATGTCGTTATTATTAATTGTTATAATCGTTAATATTAATTATTAAATCTCAGTAAAACACATGCTTGAAGTGTTGATTTCCTAAATGTACCTCAAAAAGTAGATTTTGTAGTAAAATTGATATACTGATTTCCAAAAATTGGCATATATAGTTGTTCTTCGAACAACTAAAACTACATTGCTTTTCACCTTGCCTGCTAAGGAAAGCATTACATTCAATAAGTTACCCTGTTTTCTGTTTATTGTAATATTAGACTCGTAAGGGTTGAACTTTGATGTTAACATGGACATTGGACGTAAGATTATATTGGTTGTTTAAAGATCACTTGAGCAATTAGTGCTCAAGGTAAGCTCTTGTGGGGGTCTAACAAACATGCTTGAAGAGTTGATTTCCTAAATGTACCTCAAAAAGTAGATTTTGTAGTAAAATTGCTATACTGATTTCCAAAACTTGGCATATATAGTTGTTCTTCGAACAACTAAAAACTACATTGCTTTTCACCTTGCCTGCTAAGGGAAGCATTACATTCAATAAGTTACCCTGTTTTCTGTTTATTGTAATATTAGACTCATAAGGGTTGAACTTTGATGTTCAAACGTGCATTAGGGTGTAAGTGCGCGCAGGGGTGCGTGCGTGTGTGGGGGTGTGTATGTAAGTGCGTAAGTGCGTAAGTGAGTCCGTCGTTAACAAATTCTTAAAATTTTCTTGTCAAAAACCTTATTATCTACAGCTTTGATATATTGGCATGTATAGTGCGACAATATTAACCTTAACTTAAATATCGTAATTATAATGATTGCACTTTAATTACATTACATCGTTAATATCTGGAAAAAATATACGGTTATACACGTGTTTATAACAACCTATGCGACTACAAATACATTTTGTAAAAGTGGTTATTGTTCTTTAAGTTTGGACACATTGCTGTTTTGGGGAAACACGTAAGTCCACAATGTTGTGGCATGGTTTTTATTCTAATGAAAGCAAAATTAATTGTTCATAACGTGTGTTTTGCCGAAAGCATCCGACAAAGCGCGATTTACTAACGAAGACAAAAATAGACTGTAAATACTGAGTTTAATATATTTTTCCATAAGGTCAGTTCAGGTAATTCGTCGAACTATAGCATCACAAGAAGGTGCTTAACAAAGATTATGCCCTGAAGTCAAAATTGGCACGGCCCATGGAGTCAACAGATATTAAGGAAATGTTAATAATGTTCTCCTTTTTAAAGCTGCATTGCCTACAGTTTTGATGTTACACATGTTACAAAGCTTTTTCAATTTATGCCTCTGTGGTCAAAATTGGTCTTGCCCAAGAGGTCACAAGATCACTAGAAGGGATGGTGCTTTACAAAGATTGTTCAAAGTAGATTGGTCAAAATTAGCCCCACCCAGGGGTCACAAGATTTACATAGAGTTATATAAGGAAATATTCAAATTCTTCTACTCTAAAACTACAAGGCATTTTTCTTGCCTGCGGTATAACCCGATTCTCTAAAGATGCCCCATTCTTCAGGATGTAAATAACTGGTATCCTATTGTCAAGAGTCACATTTGACTCACATAGTTCTAGTTAATGAAAAAATTGTGTACGGACTTAAATCTGGAGACACAAAAATATACATAAAGACAATAATACCTCTCCTTTGACGGTCGAGGGAATGTACACTTTCAAATTCGTTAATTCGCCGTATTAATAATGTTCATCTGTTTCAAATATGAGTTAATAATTAACATGTTTTACCCTTTTATAATCATTTTAAAAACACCTAAAACGAGCTCAAACCAATATAACCCAGATTACCCATTATGTTCTCGTCGGATTTCAACCATTAAACGTGTACAAAATATAATACTTCAGAGTGATTCTGAAACTATTATTGAATGTAAATTTACATATTGCTGTAATACAAATTGTCATCATATTTCTTTTATAACGAATCTTATGTATGGATATATAACCAAAAACGATTTTGTGAATAGTTATGTATTAAGCCATTTAAATGTTACGTAAATGAAAATAGTAATGTCCGTTTGCGTGTAGCAGATGCATAAATATGAACTAGTTTGTTATGTCATGTCAGGCTGAATAGTTGTTATACCTTTGTTATAAATTGTTGTCTTATAAATATTTGACTAATAACATTGTTTTGTACTTATGTCAACGATGTAAAGAAATGAAGTTCTTGCATAATAATGTTAAAAATTCTGTCTAATTCTTAACAATGTCAACGAGTTTTGTGAGAAAACATTTGAATGATACTGACCATTTAGATAAGTATTGATATTTTACTGCGAATAGTTTCAGAATGAAGAGAATGAAGATTTTGACCAGAAGGAATTGTCTAATAAAGATATTAAAATCATTAGTTATATAGCAGATGAACCTGAACCGGACTATTCTGACAGCATTAGTGATGAGGAACAGACAGGATTAGACGTTGAACGTCAAATAAAAGACTTACAAAGTACAGGATCAAGGTTAGGAAAACATATTGCCGGCTAGATATTATAACTTATCATAAATTACTGAAACACAACAAATACGACATATAGCTGCAGATTCTAGTTACACAATGTGGGAATATAAAATAATAGCAATCGTAAATGTTATGAATAAGGTTATGATAATTTAAGCGTTTAAAAAGCAAATTTTACGGAACCGTGATCATTCATTATTTATTGATGCTAGATAAATGTAACCTAAATTTCCACCATTAATGTGTTATAAAATAATAGACAATCCCAGAAATTTAGTCCGGCAAAGTTATCTCCCCTGACTACTCTTCAAATCCGCCATTAAGGCATTGAAGAAAATCGATATGAAATGCAGACGTAACTATATTTTGTTGATAATTATCATTAAGTGTCCCTTAATTGGACTCCTAGTGTTCTAGTGATGTATTTAACATATACGATCATACAGATCCGACAGACAGTGGATTAACTTATTACATAATTAATAATTGACCATCACAGAATAATTTTGACACCATATACGTGCTACAAAAAATGCATACACGTATCATAGTCAATAAAACACAGATTAATGGAACTAAACATGTGTAATTACACTTTCTCTGCTTGTTTTAAGGTTCCAAATGCAAGTGAGTGAAACCAATATTGGTGCTACATCACGCACTTTGAACAGAACTGGAGAAGATAAAACAATGAGTACAGAAAATAGAAAAAATATAATAGATATGGGTGGACAATTACGAGATAAAAAGTTGAGATACAATAAATATGGTGACAGACCTCTGCCACATATTAACAAAAGGAAAGGACGTATTAACTTTGGTCCTGGAAGATCTGAACTGCTGTCAAGACTTAATGTGATTCCATCTTTAGCAGAAAAAGTGAACCCGAGGTAAACTTATTAACAGACATTTTGAAGAAACACTAGATTATCAATATGCATTTTGACTTAATGAAAATTAAATAAACATTGAAAAGGGACAAAATTCAATTAAATTAATGATATACTAGTAGATGAGATTCTAACAATTCCTAATTTGAATCGTCGTCATGTCGGGTTGACAAGTTCATGGGCTTTTTAGCTCACTTGTCATATAGTGACAGATTGAGTTTTATGATTGCCTTTTGTACGTAGTCCGTCCACTATTAGTTTGTGAACATTTGAGAGGTCCTATTTTTAAGTCAATGGAACTTGTTCACATTTTAAATCTAAATGAAATCTCGGACGAGTCAATAATTGGTAATCTTCGTTAAAAAATAAGGTCACTAGGTCAGATTAAAAAATACATTGTTAACGCTCTAGAGGTCACATATTCTAACTAATTTTCAAAAACTGTAGTCAGAATGTTTATCTCTGTAAAATCTTGTTTGAATTTGAATGTGGGTCATGTAAAACACTAAAACAATAAACTGTATATTTATTTTCAGTGATAGTCAACGTCCACGTGTACAGGAAACAGATCCTGATGAAGAATTTTATGATAGATTACGAAACGGAGGTAAAACATTATGTTTGTTTTCATACATACACGTGTATTTTAATTTACCAAAGATAATTGTATTTTGTTTATAATTATGACACATGTCAAGTTTGCCTGACCCTTTCCTGATTTTGTTGTGATCCACCATTCCCCTTTCTGTTTGTGTTGGATACTTGTTCACTACGATCTGAACCTTTTAACAGACGCAATCTAACTGTCCGACTGACATGCTAACTGGGTTACTGAACATTTGCTCTGACATTATTTTAAAGAAAGTGAGACATCAGAAAGAAATGTATCAAATAGTGATGGTTGATAGTGAGACATTAGATCTAGTACATTAACATTTTGACATTATGTTATATCTTATTTGCAGGAACTCTAAGTCGTCAATTCGGTAAAAACTTCAAACGTATTTGAAGAACTATGCAAAGTGGTAATGCAGACAGATGTTCATAAGCAAGTTCATAAGTATTTTTGTTTGATTTTTTCTTAACTAATCACCGGTATGACCTGACCATAAAACTCGTGAGAGACGTGAGGAAGTATTATTTAAGGAAAATATAAATTACAAATAAATCAAATACTTTTAAACACATACAGTCAGATCTCGATACAACGACATCGTTCGTTCCCAAGAAATGTGTCGTTATAACGCATATGTCAGTGTAATGAATTCTTCTGACTATGTACATGTTGGTATTGGTTCCCAGAAAGTATGTCAATATAACGAGAATGTCGTTGTAACGGATGTCGTTGTATCGAGATCTGACTGTATGTGTTTATCTATGACTCACGTTTACTCTGCTTTACATCGTGCTACCTTTTAGACAATGTCTCAATTTAAAGATTTTTGTTTACATATTAAGTTTAATCATTAAACAGAGACTAAAATGGTTGATAAAACTAATTTAAAAATATTTACCTGTCCAAGTTTTGTATATACACCAAAGCATGGTATTCCGACAGGATGATCATTTAATGGTTTGTTTTTCTGTAGTATACTCGATTATTATGACTGACAACACAACGATAAAACATTCCTTGTCGCTAACTCTCCCGGTTGTGATGGCAATTTTAAATCGCAAAAACAAGATGAAAAAGTGCATTTTACACCTGTACACACAGAATCAACATAATAGTTATGGTCCACTACGACTTAACATTGTGTTTTTTTGTCAATTAACCATTATTTTTACGATAACGACCTCCACGATCACAACCTCTACGATCACGCTGTAGAACTTCTGGTTTCGGCATTTTCGGTGTGCGTTACCCTATGACGTCATGGAAAAGCCAGATCACGTGGTGAAAATTACAAAAAATAGCAATGACGAAACTTGACGAAGAAAAGTATTCGGAAAAAACGGATCATACCGAGGGCTGAAGTTTGCCATATTTCGAGAACCTTAAGATCTTTTTTTCTCTCTAATTCTTATATCTTTCATTAATCTGATAAAGTTGTTATATTCATAAAATTGACACGTTTATCCTGAATACTTTTAGAGGAAGAAACAATGTTGTACATTATTAAAATAGTAATGTAAATACATATCGTATCTCATGAAAAATATGTTAGTAAAATATTGTGTCTTAATAATATATATTGGTAAAAATGATCATTTATGCAATAAGGCCCATTTAACCGAGTTTCGAAACGTAACACAAGTAAAAAGAAAAAAATCGTTCGAATATTTAGATTTTTTTAATATTCAGACATGGTTATATACATGTAGTAATGTATGTTTTGTGTTACAGATAACGAAAATACAATGGCACGAGACAAACTTTTTGTATATACGATATAGACAAACTTAATCCACAATAATCGATGCATGATTTTAAAAATTGAAGCGAGATAACCTTGAAAGTCTGATTCTGTCTTTATTTGAGCTCATAGATTAAAATCAATTGACAGAGTAGCGTAAAATGATCGTCCGAGTTACTCTATCCCCTTATTTTGGAGAATCATCTTCTCAATTGATAATTGAGACAACACCGTACATGAAAAATGTAAAACTGACTCCACCGTACAGTTTTTTAAGGCTGCACCGTTCAAAAATGTGTGTTTTGACTGCACCATACACCGGTGACTGCACTCACTGTGTACACTCATAAAATGAACGTTTTTGTGGAAGGGAGAAGCTGATCCTCCAAAATAAGGGGATAGAATAACACGGACGATCATTTTACACTACTCTGTCAATTGATTTTTATCTATGAGTTCAAAAAAAGCCAGAATCAGACTTTTAAGGTTATTTTCTCGCTTCAAATTTTAAAATCATACATCGACCAACTTTGTGATTCATTTATAACCTCTTGGACGGATATTAAGGGAAAAGAGGTTGTACATTATGCACTGGAGTCCATGCCTGGTTGAATACAACTGATAATACAGCAATAAATGTGGATTAAGTTAGAGAAATCGAGTAAATAAAATATGTTTACCTTTTCATCAGCGTTCGGTCCGCCATCTTGGTTGACTGCCCCGTACACAGCTACATGACAGTGGTTATTGAGTTCGTACTTATGTTTGTTAGTGAAACTGGTCCTGCTACTTGTTAACTTATTAAGCCAGTTTATATTATACAGTCACAAGATCTTCAAATCCAACAAACTCTATTTTTATCAATTTTATGCCCCAATTAACAAATAAGAGTCTGATAGCGCATAAAATAATTGTTAACCGCCTTTGTTCTTATCAAAATGTACTAGACAAACTGGGATTTTGACTGAGAAAACTATTGGTTATTTTATTTATTTATTTGTCTACAAAGAGTGATCGGCGAGAATTTATAGCCTGTTTACATTCTTAATGGTTGTTTAAATCACGTGTCTGTAGACCTTGGAATAACCAGCTTGGGTGTGTAGGTTAAAAGATAAATGAAATGTTTTCTGAATGTCAATGTTATCATTTAAGTTGCCATTACAGAACTTATCAACAACATTTAACATTGAATAGTGCTACTGAGCATGTTTGTTTAAATCACAATTTCAGAAGTGAGACTGAGAAATTCTATTCTCTGAAATATCATGTTATTTTGGTTTCAAAATTTTACATTGATTCTTTCATTTATGATTGTTTTCATTTTTACCAATCGATGCATGTAAGAATACAATTTTATTACTAATCACATATTTTGTCATAAAACATATTTTTCTTCTGCAGATTTTATGTATTTAAAGAGCCATAACCTCCTAGTCTTTTAGGTCTGACATATAGCACCATACAACAACAAACTGTGTTAATCTTTATTTAGTTTCTTAATAAATCACTTGTTAATGAAATTATACTTCATTTAGTTAATAACGATTAAAACATGTTTTGCATATTATTAATTAATTTCTTCTTATCTTACAGGATGATGAAGTTATTTATTAACAGTGTTGATCCCTTCTTCATTTCTGGACTGTAATCTCCATTGATATGTTTTAACAAGGACATTGTTTTACTAAGATACAGTTTCTGCATAATAAAAACACATTGATACATCACACTTTGTAGTGTTTGCTGAGTGAACATGTACATATATTCATTGCGACATATTTTTCTGAAGATTACGACCTTGGATATACTTCCAATGTGCCATTTATTTTGATAATCACTTATATATGGTGGTATTCTTTGATGTATGTATTCTTTAAAAAAAATCTCATGTATAATTATTTCTACAATTCAAAACATTCATCACTTATCTGTAAATTATCATCAGTATTCAATTGGATATATAATACATACATTAAACACAGATGGGACTAATTAGAGTTTTAGGTAATCTACATATATGTGTATACTACTTTGTATCATTTTCATGTTGGTTTTGGTGATAAAATTGTTGTTTATTTTATACCATTAGAA
Source organism: Mactra quadrangularis (assembly GCA_025267735.1). Classification (NCBI taxonomy): domain Eukaryota; kingdom Metazoa; phylum Mollusca; class Bivalvia; order Venerida; family Mactridae; genus Mactra; species Mactra quadrangularis. Next base: position 33,406,139 of record CM046305.1, on the reverse strand, counting down.
TATTTTTATCTGTATAATTTACGTAGTTTGAGTGTGTTAAAATTGAACTTGAGACAAAGCTGAAGTTGAGAAATGTTTACAGTCAAGGTCAGCATATATTTTAATCATTTTATTAGTGTATACTCCATCATTATATAAATAATTAAACGGACCGTTGTTTAATACACATAATAACTACAGTTAGAAACCAAAAATTACCTTGTAATTCATGTTTACATTTTCTGCGTTCCATGTTTCCTGTTTTGCGAGTGTGATGCATGCCTCTAGCCATCAAGCACACAATGACAAGTGTTCTTAACAACTTACATAACACATTAGTACATACATGTAGGTTATGAACTAGGATACTGAGCTCAAACTAATGTGTGTTTATCCAGTATGTTTCGTATCTAGTTTTCGCGACCTTCGCATATTGTGATCCTCTGTGTCCCTTTTAATATGTTTCCTTTGATGTTCCTTATCCTAGATGTGAATTATTTAATGCCTTACACTTTTGCTGAATGTTTATGTTTAAATCAAGTTACAATATTGTTACGAGCACATTTTGTCTTATGTCAGCGTTTCTGTTATGTTTACATTGGACTCAGGGAATTTATTTCTACCGCTGTGCAGTCTTCAGGAACTTTGTTCACGACTAAAAATTGTTTAATGGTCACATTAAGGTATAATAGTCATTGATTTAACTGTATTTCGTTGTTAAAATGTAATGTTTAGTTTATTTAGTCATTGGTAATATACACATAGTTCTCTACTTTGATATTTCATGGTTGGATGAACCACCCAAATAGTTTCCACATTTTGGTCGGAATCAACCAAAAAGCACTCATTTGTTGGGCGGTTTTTTGGTTGAGATTGGCAATGGGTAGAATCAACCAAAAAGCACTCAAATTTGGGCGGAAACAACCAAAAAAGCACCCACTTTTGAGCGGTGGTTGGACATTTAGTATAAAAACAACAGAAAATTGTTCGTAAAGCTCATTCCATCACGGTTACCTGAGGGTTAGGTTATTGCACAAGTTCAACAATATTTATTTGTAATATGCTTGTCTGAGCTTCCAGCTTTCTTATAAATTTCCCCTTCATAGTATACATGTAGTATTAATAAGTTGTGTATAACTTTTAACTTTAAATAAAACGCTCGAGTTTAAACGAGTTGTCATTTTGTTCACCCTTGTGTAACTGGTACTTTGACAGTTGTGACGGGAAGATCGAGTGAACAACCTTCACTCACGCTACAAAAGGAACTCCTGCTTTTGAAGAACCACTCGACATGCCTCTCAACCCAAGTACAAACAAGTTCACCTCGGAGAAACATTCCATGACGTATATCGACTTAGGCTGTATCTATATACACACTGTACGTATAGTCCAACAGAATTAAAGCTTTCGACAAAATACACGTACTGAACAATTAATGTTGTTTTCATAAGAATTAATTCTTTGAAACTGTGCCATAATATTTCTGACTTACTTGTTTCCCCAAAATCTAATGTGTCCAATAATAAAAGTACAATGATTTGCTACTTTTAATAAATTGATTTATAGTCACATCGGTTGTTATAAACACGTGTATAACCGTATACACACATACGGAAACACACGATTCAATGTAAGTGAAACTTGTAATTATTATAATTAGGTAGTTCAAGCTCAGGTTAATTATGTTGGACTATAGTTCTATACACGCGTACATAGTCGTCCGGCTTGGTAAGGTCGTAACAATATTATATATCCGTAAAAGGTGCAGATATGTGACCACTTAATTTCCGATGTCTGACAAGAGTGGAACTACGAAAATTCATACAAACAGGAGATACAAATGGATTGTCTTGGACAGTTTTTACACAAGTATAACATTTCATTTGTCCATCTTCAATGTACACCGCGTCCATAACTAAGGGATCAATGTTATTTCGACTCTATAGAGAAATGTTTTAAATGAGACAGCGTCTATCGACGCATACTTGCTGGTTCTTAGTTATGTTATTATCGACGTTTTAAGAAACGTCGATATAAACAATTATCAGGATTTGAGCATATTGTAGTCGACACCGGCTGCCTTAAGCCAATCAAAACGATACATTTGAGGTCACATGATAAAAAATGGACGTCAAATTGTCAAATTAGGGGTGCGTGAATGGACTCGTCGACGCCATGTTTTGTCGGGTTGCCTGTGTGAATAGACCAGTTCACATTTGACGTCACAAGCACCTGCTACCTTTTTATTTAGCTAATGTACTGGTTGGCAGAAGGAAACCAATGTTTAAATACATATGATTGCAGCAGAATTTGTAAATCATGATAACTTTTTTATTTGTGGGCCGATTTTTATACGCCCGTTTTGAAAAAATGGACGTATTATGTTATGATGTTGTCCGTCTGTCCGTCTGTCCGTCTGTCCGTCTGTCAGTCTGTCCGTCTGTCCGTGGACAATTGCTTGTCCGGATGATAACTCAAGAAAGGATGTACCTAGGTTCCGCAAATTTCATGTGTGGATAGCCCTTGGGTGGAGGAGGTTCCCTATTGATTTTGAGACCCCAGGGTCAAAGGTCAAGGTCACTGGGACTTAAAATAGGTAAAACTTGTCCGAGCAATAATTCAACAACGACTGTACCTAGGTTCACAAAATTTTATGTAAGAGTAGCTCATGTGTCAAAGATGTTCCCTATTGGTTTTGGGGCCCCTGGGTTAAAGGTCAAGGTCACACGGGCCTCACATGGGAAAAAAACTTGTCCTGACAATAACTGAACAACCAATCTACCTAGATTCACCCAATTTTAGGTGAGAGTAGCCCTTGTGTCAAGGATATTTCCTATTGGTTTTGGGGCCCCTGGGTCAAAGGTCAAGGTCACAAGGGCATCATATTGAAAAACCTTGTCCGGACAATAACTCTACAACCACTGTACCTAGGTTCACAAAATTTTATGTGAGGGTAGCCCACATGTCAAGGATGTGCCCTATAGGTTTATGGGGCCCCAGGTTCAAAGGTCAAGGTCACAGAGGCATCATATGAAAAAATTTTGTCCGGACAATAACTGAACCACCAATGTACCTAGGTTCACCAAATTTTATGTGAGAGTAGCCCATGTGTCAAGGATATGCTCTATTAGTTTTGAGGCCCCTGGGTCAAAGGTCAAGGTCACAGGGGCATCATATCGAAAAACATTGTCCGGGTAATAACTCAACAATGACTGCACCTAGGTTCACCAAATTTCATGTGAGAGTAGCCCATGTGTCAAGGATGTGCCTTATTAGTTTTGGGGAAACAGGGTTAAGTTTTAACCTTCAACCAGAAGATATCAAATTACCATGCAGTGACTTTAAATGTTCAATCAATATGTTAATAAAGTCAAAATGGCAAGCAATAAAAAACTTGTCCGGACAATAACTGAACCACCAATGTACCTAGATTCACCAAATTTTATGTGAGTGTAGCCCTTGTGTCAAGGATATGCCCTATTGGTTTTTGGGCTCCTGGGTCAAAGGTCAATGTCACAGGGGCATCATATTGAAAAACCTTGTCCGGACAATAACTCAACAACAACTGCACCTAGGTTCACAAAATTTTATGTGAAGGTAGCCCATGTGTCAACGATGCGCCCTATAGGTTTTGGAGCCCCAGGTTTAAAGGTAAAGGTCACAGAGGCATCATATGGAAAAACTTTGTTCAGTCAATAACTGAACCACCAATGTACCTAGGTTCACCAAATTTTATGTGAGAGTACCCCATGTGTCAAGCATATGCTCTTAAGGTTTTGGGACCCCTGGGTCAAAGTTCAAGGTCACAGGGGCATCATATTGAAAAACCTTGTCCAGTCAATAACTCAATAGTGACTGTACCTAGGTTCACCAAATTTCATGTGAGAGTAGCCCATGTGTCAAGGATGTGACTTATCAGTTTTGGGGAAACAGGGTTAGGTTTAAACCTTCAAAAAGAAGGTATCAAATACCAAGCAGTGACTTCAAATGTTCAATTAATATGTCAATAAAGTCAAAATGGCAAGCAATGAAAAACTTGTCCGGACAATAACTGAACTACCAATTTATCTAGGTTCACCAAATTTTATGTGAAAGTAGCCCTTGTGTCAAGGATATGCCCTATTGGTTTTTGGGCTCCTGGGTCAAAGGTCAAGGTCACAGGGGCATCATATTGAAAAACCTTGTCCGGACAATAACTTAACAAGGACTGTACCTAGGTTCACCAAATTTCATGTGAGAGTAGCCCATGTGTCAAGGATGTTCTCTTTTGGTTTAGGGGCCCCTAGGTCAAGTTTTAACCTTCAACCAGAAGGTATCAAATTACCAAGCAGTGACTTCAAATGTTCAATCAATATGTTAATAAAGTCAAAATGGCAAACAATGGAAATAATGCTATATTTAATAAGTAACATGAAATTAGTTCACCAAATTTTATGTGAAGGTAGCCCATGTGTCAAGGATGTTCCCTGTTGGTGTTGAGGCCCCTGGGTCAAAGGTGAAGGTCACAGGGGCCATCATATGGAAAAACCTTGTCCGGACAATAACTTAACAATGATTGTACCTAGGTTAACAAATTTTATGTGGATCAGCCCATTTGTCAAGGAGTAATGTGCTGATAGCTCTTTTGTAGAGGATGTTCCTTTTCGATTTGGAGATCCCAGGGTCAAAAGTCAAAGTCACTGGGACTTAATTGGTTACTGGAAGTTTATATGGGAAAACTTTGTGCCGGTGATTACTCAACCATGGCTGTACCTAGGTTCTCAAAATCTTTGCTTTGGATAGCCCTCCAGTTAAGGACCTATTCCAGGATCATTGGTCAAGGTCACAGGGACTTCATATGAGATAGAACACAGCATGGACTGCACACGGGCGTATAATGCCCCGCCCAGCGGAGCTCTTGTTATAATATTTATTTTGATAGAAAGCTTTTAAAATTCATATTTTTAAAATTAGGGAGACTGCCAAAAATTGGATTTGAAAAAAGATATTTAAGGTGATTTAAACCAGTCTTTTGAACAATCTTCTTGCCGGTTTGAAACACTAGGTTTGAACACTCGCTTATAAAAATGATTCTGTTTTGACAAATAATTATAAAATAAAAAATCAAAGTATAAAATTCAAGACCTTTCTAAGATATATAAGATAAAAAATGACAATTTTAAAATTGTGTATTTCATTTTATCTTCTCGCTATTATTTCTTACTCACCATGAAATGGTTATCTGTATTTCTTATCAGCTACTTGTAACTATTTATAGACTTCATAACAATAACAATGAACAAGAATTACCAGAAAATACAATAAGCAAAATACGAATAAGTACCAGTTTCAATTTAAGATCCAGAAAATGCACAACTACCTGTACTTATCTTCCCTACTAACGGGCGAATCTATTTATACGGAAGAAGATTATCTGTATTCAATCGGCCGAGAGGCGTAACCAGTATCCACTGTGACATATTTTAGTCACTCCGCTCATAAATATCGCTGTAAGCTTAACGTTCGCCATTAGGAACACCCTACTAATTCATATTGGTAATCGTTCGACGGAATGTTTCGTTTGCTAAAAAATTGAATGTAGTTCCTATATGGTCACGCCGATCTCGGTACTCTAAATAGACTCGGCACGGCTTAAAACGTTGACGAATATTACTTGAATATATTAACTCAAAGGAGACGATGTGATACATGGCTAAACGTTGATTACAAGCATTTTTGGAAATGCTAATACTTGTTACAGTATAAGTATTGAGTGGGTACAACCGATAGCAATATGAAGTCAACAACAATGGACGAAATATCACGAAAATCTTTTCCTGACTGCAGTAAATTTGATACGACTCGGCCCTTTGTAACAGCTTGCCTAATCTTAACCCTAACCCCAATTTTTGAAACACCTCCCGTTAGTATCTCAACATTTATTGCTCGATATTTTAAATGATATATGGATATCTGGTAAAATTCCAGATTCCTGGAAGCAAGCTTCAATAATACCAATACCGAAACCGGGTAAGGACAATACTGACCCCCTTAACTACCGACCAATACCTCTAACTAGTTGTATCTGTAAAACCTTTGAACGCATGGTTAATAAGAGACTCATCTGTTATTTAGAAACAAACGGTATTATAACTAATTTCCAATCTGGTTTTCGAAAACAGCGAAGTACAAATGATAATTTAGTACGCCTCGAAACTTACATAAGAGAGGCTTTTGTCAATAAACAGCATGTAGTTTCAATTTTCTTCGATCTTTAGAACGCTCATATTCAATAAGATGGAACATTTAATGTTCCATGAGTTACTGAGTAAATACGAATAGACTGTGAATTGAATTAAAATGCAAAAGTTGTATGCTGTGTGTGGGCATTTGGGACAAAAAAGATTTTTGAAATATACACAAGTATGTTTTCATAATGGTCTCATAAGTACCCCAAAATGTAACATACGTTACTGTCGCCATCTCAATTTTCTGACTTTGAGCGCAGACTACGAAGAATAGGCACATAAGGTAGTCTTAATGCACTTGTTTTTTAGCACATACAACGTTCCTGTATGTAAGAATAAGTTTTTTATCTTGCTCCTCAGAAATGTAAATTTACACACTGCTCTTAAACTTTGTCGCCAAGAGTGTGGTAACATACGTGACCGTGAAAAAAATCCATTTTTTTTTATTTCGAAACGATATTATAATTGTAAAATATATAAAATCATAAGATCAGATATGAATATACACGAAATAGAAACGATTGTCATTAAGTATTCACAGGCATTTCAATAATCATCACATTTTACCAAAATTTTCGGGCAGACTTTTAAGAATGAAACATACGTGACCATGGTTTTTCAACTAATGGTAAATATCTTAGTTTAATTAATGTTTTCTAATTAATAATTCTTATGAACTCTTCATTTTATGATAACTACTTTTGTCATTCCTCAGGATCGTCTAGAGATACTGCTGTCTAAAGTATCAAATGTAACATACGTGATGTAACATACGTTACCGTTAAAATGATAAACCGATCTTACAATGTGGCATAGGGTTGAACGATGACATTATCTCATTGCAAAATAAACGGCATCATCAACCAAGCTAAAAAAAATTGAAATTGCGTGCCTCTCAATGGCGTTGACAAATTAATGAGTCTGAAGATTTTTTTAACCATTGCATGCAATGTAAGCATTAAATCCTACGTAGCAATACTCAAATAAATGCTTTTTGCAAATTATTTGCTACTTCAATACTTACAAGATGTTAACAAATCTGAGTTATTCGTCCTTTTTTGCTTCTTTTTCAATAAGATATGGTTTTGTGAATTGAAACATACGTTACGTTTGGTAACGTATGTTTCATATGAAATGTATCTTAGTTGATGATTGTTTGTTTACTTGTTTCACTATGTTTCGCTTAATTTTTGAAACTCCTAACGTTCAAGTCCTGATTGTTTCTTTTACATCCTGTCTTTAAGTGTAAAGGAACACAGGACGTCAGTCAAATTCAACAGCAGCGAAAAAACTTTAGAAACATACGTTACCACAGGCTGTTGTAATTCCTGACGACACAGACAACATATATCAGAATTCATTTTTTGTCAAAGATGAACTAGAATACGTCGCGGAAGATTTTGTTTCAGAACTATTTAAGGGAACATGGCACATTGCTACAAATCGATAATGATAAGGAAGCAAACACATCGATCATGAAACAGCGCCAAGCTCTCATCCAATGGCATACCTATGAGGCTGTAATTTTGGTGACAAATGATTTGTTGTATGAAATAAGTGTGCCAATACCTCATGGAATGTCTGGGAGAATGTTGCAATTTCTACTTCAATTGTATATTTAAGTGAATTACTATGTGAACTTTGAATACGATTTAACTGTTTTGATTTTTTGAGACTAATTCGTAACTTTTTTACCTCTTAATTTTAAATTTGTTTTTACTTAATTTTGAAGGCAAACCTATTAACATTATATAGATATGACATAGTACATAGAAAATAGTTAGTGCTACCATTTAAATTTTTAAACTGCTGTACTGGGTGTGACTGATAACACTGGGATATGATAGTTTAAACAGTGTTGTTGTAACATACGTTACTAACTAGTTATTTCTTTAGACGTTCATGATTATGAATTTTTCAGTGAATAAAGTATACAAACTATTAAAATGTATTCAGTAATGTTGATTTTTTACGGCCATTGTACTTTAGTTCTCTTTGAACTTTGTTCCAAGTTGGAAAGCCATTGTATCAAGGGTCATTAATCTATTTTTTGTAATTTGCATACGTTGATCTAAGATTTAAGTCATATTTGAGCAATTTTGTGTTCTGAATTTATCGTTTTGAAGTATGTATTTCAAGTACCAACCCCTTGCCTTCTTATAATTGCTTAAATCATAGACAAACATACAAAACCAGACCAAGAATATGCGTTTTATTAGTGTGTTCCGTAAAGAAACATACGTTACTATAGAAAATATGTGCTTGTATTCAAATATGTGTAAAATTTTATTTAGTCCGAGATTGTTCAAACCCTTGCATAATATCAAGCCTCATACATACAGCAACTTGTAAAATCAGTCAAAACAAAATTAGACAGAACTTTATTTTTTGCATTTTTCAAATCTTAATTGTCCCATCTTATTGAATATCAGCGAGAAAGCTTACGATACAACTTGGAAATATGGTATTCTCAAAGATTTAAAAGATGCCGGTCTAAACGGTAGACTACCTATGTTAATTTCTAGTTTTCTGTCTGACAGAAGTTTTCAAGTTAAATTAGGATCAACATTATCAGATAGCCACAAGCAAGAACAAGGCGTGCCACAAGGCAGTATATTATCTGTTATTATTATGTTTATTATCTGTTGGTCTTAAAATTAATAATATTGTTAAGGTTATAAATCCTGGTACAGATTGCTCATTATATGAAGATGACTTTTTAATCTGTTTCGATCTAAAAATATTCGAAGTATCGAACGCCAACTACAACAAAACTTGGATAAAATTCAAAAGTGGGCAACAGAAAATGGTTTTAAATTTTCCAAGTCAAAAACACAATGTGTACATTTTTGTCGATTAAAGCATCATAATGATCCTGAACTTTACATTTCTAGCTCAAAAATACCTGTTGTAAATGAAGCTAAATTTTTAGGCGTTACATTTGATAAAAACTCTTTTATACCACACTTAAAGTCTCTAAAAACAAAATGCATTAAAGCTTTAAGTTTACATAAAAGTACTTTTACATACTGATTGGGGATCTGATTCCCAAACATTACTTAAATTATACAGAAGTCTTGTTTAGAGTTTTATTCGTAAGAAATCTTTTTTTCTTTATTAATATTTATTAATTACAACTGGAATGTCTCATTGTCTATAGAAATAAACTACCGATGACAATCAATTATTAAACTTCGTAATATATTGTCTCCAACCTCAACTAGAATGATCGATTATAAACGATCATCATTTAATCCCTAGAATAAAGCATGTACCAAAACCTGTGGGCATTTCTTAAAATAGCCACATAAACATGCCACTAGAATACACAGTGGTTTTCATAAAAAAGAATCATCAAACCTGTAATTCTTATCTTTACAGTACATAAATGATGACATATGCCAACATGTATAAAACATGCAAGATGTATAAATGTTTGAAGTTGACAAATGATATATCACACTTGTTTTGCAGCCAACTCCTTAGTGATAGTCATTCAGTTTTCATTGTAAAGTAAGTTTAAACTACCCATTCGGCCTCGGCGATCATCTACGAAGATATACCTCGGATATCAGACGTAGTAGGAATACAACAAAGTCAGGTGATTTACTCTAGGTTAAGTAGTGCCGATGTAAACAACCGACATGGCAGATCATGTTAAGAAAGTATCGAGTACACAAAAAATGTTTCAGGATCAACTTTGATTTAAGTGAATATCAGTTACAGGCATTAAAGAGCTTTAACTGCCCATCATCGTCCGTCAGTTTTGGTGTGTAAACGTCCGGAACGTGGCTAGATTCTATGTTGGAACTACTTTCGCTCCTTGTGATATCCGAGGTGTATTTGCGTGGAAAATCGCCGAGGTAGTTCCGAATGTAAACTACCATGTCATAGTAATATATTTAATACGCCAGAGAATAAATGATCTCAAGACGTATCGTCGAGTAGCCGGTGTGAGTTGAGTCACTCTCTAATTAAACAAATCACAAAGATTTGTAAGGTCAATAACAATTTATTTAGTCCACAAATTTCAAATTACAAGATTCCACTAAGTCAATCTCCGTAAACAGAGATCCTGTACTACTCGCGTTGTCGTACTGGATCTCTACTTAGTCAATGCACGGTCACGTCGAGATGAACTTTGTATCGACCAATCAATGCGTAGCTTTCATCTAGACGAAAACGCTATTAATCACATTTTGATTTCGTAATTTCTATTTTTAGACCAAGGTTTGCATGCAAATTTAACAGCGGTATTATTAACAGTCTCAGACTGAGTCTGCGATTGGGTGGTCCATTTCAAATTGCGTGACGTAGACGAAGTAAGCACGTTACGTATCATAACAATTTCGTCATGAATATTACGATGAGAAAAGGTCACCTGAACGTGACCTTCGTTTGGAAAAGGCCAGATCTAAATTAGCGAGTAGGCGAGCGGTAAAATTTTAGATCGGGTTTTAATCAGATTGCCACTAAGTTGACACAGAGTTAATAATTAAATAAATCTAAGTCCGAAAAATATTAAAAATAAGTACTAAAAAAGTAAATATCACAAAATGTAGATTTCACGAAGTATCGTACAAGTTTTTCTTCATAATCACATGTTTATTGTATGTTATATATGAATAACGGTATGCTTTATATAAGCAGTCTCTGATCATAGTCGGAATTAAACAGATGTTGGCAATAATTAATATATTTATTCAAAACTACAAATATCAGTTTCAGTTTACAAATATTATGTAATCTAGCGTCTTCATCTCTTTAGTCGACACCTTTAACTGTGACCAGACTTAAAGATATGTATTAAATGCAAATGTGACACCTGTCACAGGTAAGATTATCAACTGCCACATGGCTACAATGCGAAAACATAAGAAGGAAGCAATATTTATAATTAAGATTATCAATGCATCTTGTAGAAAACAGCGACATAAACTGTGTGATGAAAATCAAGATAAGGAGAAAAAAAACACACGGTCAGTTCCTTTGTGATTACTGATTAAATTGATTATGAATATTGTAAAAACTAGTGTAAAATTATGTGCAAAATAAATATGATAATAATTTAAACAATTCATTTAAATAATAATGAAGTCATTACGTAAAATATGGATTATTCATATGAAAAATTCAGATTTTGTATATTTAAAGTGAGACATAAAATTCATTGAACTTTTAGCGCATAATATATTTATCTTCAGGTATAGGGAGAGCAATGTTAAATGCCTAGACACCAGTCGTAAGTACTCGGAATTTGTACCCCAATTTCTACACAACAGACCATAACCTTTCAGTGACCATTGTACCAAAAGGCCGTCATCTGCCATGCTGATTCCAGTTTCAGACATCACTGTACTTGATGAACAGAAGTTTAAAGTCAAAAGTTTAGATATGTCAACAGAGTATGTGCTAGACTTTAGTGATTCTCTGCCAAAGTATTCATGTCCAGATAGGAAAAGGTCGCATTTACCAAGCAAACATTTGCTTTCTATTTTGTTGAAAGTTTCAAGTTGTGGTTGGAAAAGCCTGAGTCACGAGTTCACTAATTCTCCACATTTGAATGTAGACAGAGGTATTCGTAGTAATTTTACCCCATCATCTACAAGTGGACTTGACTCCTCACAGTCTAATGTGTTAGATACCAGTACACCGGTGGACACTAAAACGCATACCACTCAAAGAGCACAAAGGCAAGGGACTGTCGCTTTTGATTCAAGGTGTAAAATGTTAGCATCCTATATACACAGTACGCTGCACCTAGTACAGAACACCTCAGACCTTATGGCTCTCCATGTAAATATAAGGAGCTTGGTGCCAAAAGAAGCTTGAATGCTGAGAAGACCTCCCAGGCCTGGGTTAGGATAAAGTCAAAATGGCAAACAATGTGAAACAATACAAGTTTTAATAAGTTACGTAACATAAAGCCAACCCTTAATTCATCTCCGTCAATTATATTTTCTAATCGCCGAGATCAAATGGTGATTTCGCGATGTAGAATTGGACATACCAGATTAACACATTCATACCTTCTCAAAAGAGAGGAAGCACCTACATGTATTCCATGTGACGAGCATTTCAATGTAAAACACGTCCTCCTTGACTTGTCAGGATCTTAAATACATTCGTGACAAACATTTTAAAGTAAACTCACTTAAAGAACTTTTTGAGTCTGTACCATCATAAGCGATACTTAACTTTTTGAAGGAAATAAATGTATACAATAAGATATAGAGCTTTACATCATTAATATCGTTTGAATTAATAGTATCATTGATTGCATGCGGCGCGATATGGCCTTTTTGTGTTGGTGCGCAGTAAAACCCAAACAAACAATTATGTGTCCGTAGCATCAATTTATCCTAACTATATTCTTGCCAAATAATCTAAAATATTTCCATGTGCTATCATTTGCGGTTAATTAATCACATTCATATTTTTTTAATTAAAACGATCCATTCTACAATGGAATGTAGGATAAATTGTTGTATTTTTTCTAGTGTATTTATTTCCTCATAATTAGCATGTCTAAAGCCAATGCAGACTCTAGTGCACGTCGCAAAACAGTGGTGTAGGTTCTTAACCGCACCATTAACATGGCAGCTATAAAGCAATATTCATACAAGATGCCTAACTGAACCGAGAATAAACAAAAACAATTTTACTCATATATTTTGCTTCAGTATTCCATAGTATATGAAGTTCAGTTTAACCTGGCAATAGAAAAAAAATCATCCCAGAGTTAATAAGCATTGAAACTAATTCACCGGCTGCTGTGTCACGACTGTAAACGAGAACATTTTACGAGTCCCCTTTATCTCAGAGTATCTAACAAAGATTTTCAGAGTTGTAACATTTTCTATTAAAATTCGACATTTAACAGGAGATAGAGCGGGTGGGGTTTTTTCTGAACATGCTTGTATTACCGACCATTTTTTTCAATGTCCAATTATGTTTTCTCAGAACAATTAATGCATTTCATGACGTATTATTTATGACATAATATCCTTTTCAAACATATCCGACATTTTGAATACGCTTCATTTTGTGAGAAAATCTATTTATTTTCAACTACGCATTGATCATCCTAAAGTGAGTATTTCCTTACGCAGTTTCGAATTTCACAATGATGACGTCATAAGAGTTTATCGTTCAGTGTACCAAATCATTCGGAACATCCTCGGCCATTCGCTACACGAATAACCTCGGACATATTTAGGCGCCATTTTGAAACTATGTAAACAAATACACGATCGTTTAGGCGATGACTGAAGTTTCGTTTTTAATCCGTAAATTTAAAATTACACATTTCAATGATACCGATGAACAATATTTGCTTCAATTTAAAACAAATAAATATGTTTAGACAAATATCTGTGTATATATATGTGTGTAAACTACAAGAACTATATTGCGTAACCGTTACGTGCTTCGCCTCGCGTAGGTAGTAAAATCACCAAAATTTGGTGAAGACCCCCCACGAAACCTTCCGAGATTATTCATTCATGAAAGGTCGATGATGCTCCGAATGTGTACCTAATATTCTAAATTTTACTCTCTGTTTTTAGAAAGCATGCATGTATAGTATTAGTAAAATGGGAGACAACTCCAAGTAGCTTTTTGATAATTGTATGATTAAATATCGGGGTGTTCGGAAATAGGAACAGCGCAACATAATTGTGTGTGAATTACCGAACATGCAATATATATACAAATTATGTTAATTAGAATTTTGATTGAATTATAAATACTAAATAGTCGTACATGTAGCATCGAACATAAATTAAACATGATTTTGAAAATGCTTGTACAGTTTATTGCCGTGTCAAGACGATTCATGACATTTTATGGCGTTCAGCGCACCTAACATAGCTTTCCCGGATCATTGTCTATAATCAGTACTCACCTACCATTTATGCCTGAATCTTTCCACACTGTATAGATCTACCTTGTCAATGAACATAATTGTCAAGTTATCACGAAAGGGTGGGATTCGAACCCGTACCCCTTTGGAAAATTGAATTTGCATAATCGACATCTATATAAAAGATGTGTAAATAATAATGTGTAAGTTGTCAGAATTCATATTAAGGTTGTTAAAATGTATTTAGATCTACATACATTATATTTTGTAGGTACATGCATGAGTCGACAAGTTTGTGTAAAACGCCAAAAATACCCACCTGAAGTACTACTTCATGCAGCAACACTTGTTCGCTCAAACACAATTAGTTTAAACCAAGCATCAAAGAAGTATGGGATACCCAAAACAACGCTTCAAAATACAGTGCACAATAAATATAGCAGACATAAAGACCGTTCTCACTGAATTAGAAGAACAGCGTATTTCAGATTGATGTATCCACATGGCTAGGATAGGGTATGGGCCACTGGCACCAGAGTCCTCATATTCTTTAAATACGCGCACATAAAACATTTTGATAGTAAACGCAATCGCACCCGCTCCCGTATACATTACCGTGTACGAGTTATAACTAATACTTTATTATAATATTCACATGGTATTAAACCATTTTGACAGTAGGTACAGTCTGACAGATTAAGTTTACCTTTTGGAATATATTTGGTTGCAAATATCAGTCTCGATTTGTAGATTAAGCAATTCTTAACAAAACTGACTATTCAAAAACTTTATATCTTAAACGGTTATTATGAAATTAATTGTAATTTCAATACTATCATTTTGCAGCGATTGAGATACACTGTTCACTTCCGGTTTAATCATGACGCGTTAACCGGCGTAAACTGATTGGTTGATAAACTCCTCGAGACTTATCCCGTACCTTGTCAACGGAGCGCGCCAAATTTTAACCCAATCAGAACGCACCGCCTAGGTAAACATTTACGTCATTGATCTTTATTACAGATCTTTGAATTACGTGTCCCACGTTCTATAGACAGAATATGTACGTAATTACATCAGTCCAGGGAACCAGTTAAGTTTAACCGGAAGTCAGTAGTGACATTGAATCGCTGCAAACTAGTGATACTGAAATTAATATAAATTTTATGAAAACCGTTTCAGATACAAACTTGTAACTTTGCATGATGTTAAAGGAATGTTTAATCTTTAAATCGAGACCGACATTTTCTTTCAGATATAAATCGAATTGAAGAAAAACGGTTAGGGCCGTACGCACTGTAGAAAACGTTCAATACCATGTATATTATATATAAGGTAGTGCACATATGTGTATGCACAGGGAACTATGGTCTCTGGTGCCAGTGGGTATGGGCGTACCCGACAGGAGTTGCTCCATACTGTGAAGAATATCTTAGATGAAGACAAGCGTCCTAATCCGTTCCATGAAAACAAACCTGGTCGAGCTTGGTTAGACGGTTTTTTAAACGTAATCCACAGCTAACTGTGAGACCGACAATTCAGTTAAGTAAAGAAAGAGCAATTATAATTAATTCAGAAAAGATCAAAATGTGGTTCAATAATTTCAAATTGTACATTGAAAATGAGGTATTTACCACGCCGACGAGACAGGAATAAGTCTATGTCTAAAAGGGAATCAGGTAACAGGGTTCAAGGGGGCACCAGTGGTATACCATTTTGGAAATTCGGACAAAACCCAGATAACTGTTACGGCCGCCTGTTGTGCGGCTGCACACTACATTCCGCCAATGCTTGCCTTTGCGGGTCTAAGGTTCACTTATAATCCGTTAGAGGGGTTCGAAGAAGCTATCCTTGGTCGTTCTGACAACGGTTGGATGGACTCTTCGCTGTTTTGCAGCTGGCTTGAGACTGCCTTTATCCCAGGTATCAATGAACGCAAGGTGAAGAAACCGGTACTGCTTCTCATTGATGGTCATAAAACACATGATACTATGGAAGCATCCGATCTATGCTTGTCCAACGGTATAGAACTTTACTGCCTGTTGGAGCATGCATCGCATATTATGCAACCTTTGGATTTAAAATTTGTCGCAGCTGGAAGCTGAAAGCAGGCCGTCCGCGATTGGCAGATGCAAAACATCGGCAGCTATGTGACAAAGGCCACTTTTACTGGTGTTTTTAAGCACGCTTGGACAGCTAGCGCGAGCATTTATGCTGCTGTAAAAGGGTTTAAAGAAGCTGGTCTCTTTCCTGTAGATGAAAACATCGTGACAAGTTCGGTCAAGATTGAGCCAAGTAAGACATTTGCCCCTGTAGAAATGCCGTCAGAGAATGATGATAGGACCAGTGGTGCCACAGATCAAACTGTACAATTCAAAGATATCCTGTGCCAATACATCAGTAAGCAGACTATAAACTGACACTGATCTACATGCTGAGTATCACAGCACAGGCGGTCATACACGTAATGTTTTCGATCCGAAACTGTGCCGGATGCCTATATTTTACTGTGGTGATGTCACCAGGTGCACTGGGTTTACTTTGAGATATATTCTTATAAATAAAAAATGTTCTGAATCAATTACATGCAAGGAATTTCATCCGAGAATAAGCGTTAGTGATAAATTATTTGGCGTCTTAAATTGGCCGCCATTTTGAATTGACAGCCATTAAATGGATTTTTTTTAAAGAATTTAACAGAATTGTTTATTAGTTCTAAAATATTGATATTAATTTGATAAATATGTAAATAAAATTCATTAAAAAATACTATTTACGATGAGGAGGACAAAAATCCCTATAATAGGCGGCCATCTTGAAAAAATGGCGGCCATCTTAAATTCGGAGGTGGAAATCGTGCTTTTTGTGAACTACACACTATGTACAAAAACTGTACCAAATTTGGTGCTTGTATCACCAAGTGAAAGATTGTCGTGAAAAATGACACTTATCGACCCCACTAATAGTATACACTTTGTTCTGTTTTGTGTTACAATTGTGAAACTAGTCGGTAACCATTATATGTTTCTGATTCGGGGAATATAGCATTATAGTATATATATTTGTGATTATTGAAAAATAGCACCAATTGTTTCTATTTCTTAATTTGGACTATATTTTGCAATTTAAAGTGTATTCTATATAGCCTGTAAAAGTGAGACCGTTCGTGTAATTAAAGAGAATTTGTGTGAATGCTGAATGAATTATTTAATTTAACAATGTATAATTACATTTTCATATTTTTCTATAAATGTATCATTTTATGCACTTGAAATTAAGTTAGATATAATTAGAAAATAGCTAGCAGTGATTTGTTGATGTAAAGGAAGAGAATATAAATATGATTGTGAAGCTTTTATGTTGCATGAGTAAATTCATGTTCTTTGTTAATGTATTGAAATATCATATTTTATCAATAAATTCACAATTTTATTTAATCAATGTATATTTGTTTTGCAATCATATTACATGCATTAAATGTATAAAATCCTATCTGCTCTATGTTTTATTTAAATCCAATTGCCTGATATGGTTTATACAAGTCATGTTTTTATTTCACAAAAATTCATACCTCAAAAAATCAGCATAAGTCATAACAAGAATATTTGAATGACGTGCTTTTATAAGTGTATCTATTAATTTTGGATGATGAAATTGGTGCAGAAAAATGTATTCATACTAAATATAAAAAAAATACTATTTAGATTGTTAGAATGTATGTTATGTTTTTAGAGCTGACTCACGGAGATTTTTGTCGTAAGTAATTTTGTGGAATTGATTACTGAACAGGTAAAACGCCATCTGGCAATGGTCATATAGCGATGGCTTAATTGTTAACCATAAAAATACACATGCATTTTTTCAAAAACTAATTTTCCTACTTAGTTTTAAGCACAAACTCGAGACTGACGACTAGTATACTTGCTAATTGATATAGGGATTAAAGAAAGAATAGAAATAGAAAATATATTTAATGACAAAATTCAACGAGGGTAATATGAGTCCCATCTTGAATCTAACCCTACGTCCTTGAATTGTATGCAGATATGGTACCTACAGAGCTAGCCGAGCGGGTGATGTTCTCACGGAAAATGTTAGAAATTCAGAAGCTGGTGTGGTCACATAAAAACAAAAGCACACAAAATATCCTATTAATATATCAATATAATGCAAATGTTACAAATAATTCATTTTTATAAGACGCAATTAATGACAGCATAATACATTTAAATGATTATATAATGAGTAAAGTCTAGTCATATACTGGTTAAACGCCGTGTCAACACAGTATATGGTTATTTTACATCCACCCGTGCATTTAACCTAGCTTTTCTGAGCCATTGCCTATAACAAAAACTCACCTACCCTTCAACACAGCCGGCAACTTCTACATAAACCTTATTAATGGATGTAAATTGACATTATTGTCAAATTTTCTTGAAGAGTATAACCACCCCAAATGGGATTTGGACTCGTACCACCTTCGGGGCATTATATTTTAGACGCTACCAACTGCAATACTGATCCTTGTAGCAAAGTTTTTATTTGCCTTTCATCTTATTTAAAGAACGTTTCACAGTATTCATTAAAATTGTCTTATACAGTGCAACCTGCCTTAAACAATGCCCACTGGAAGGGATTAAACTGTGTTGCAGTTCAGAGGTTGTAGCTCAGAAGCGGTAAGATTAAATTAAAACTACTCCTAAGGGAAATATCAAAAGATGTTGTTGTGTAGAGGATTATCTCTGTTTAGAAGCGCTCTGTACATGTTATACTGCAGTTTGGTTCCCTTGAACTTTGACAGACATAACTTTCATTTAGGTTTCTACTTATGCACCTTTTCAGGCATAACAAATGCTCTTTAAGTTTGGTTTATGTCATTAGTGGCCGGCACTGTTCCTGGTAAAAACACTGTATACTTATACGTAAAAGGTATGTAATTAAAAATATGGACAGATGTGTAAATTAGTGTGGAAGGAATCAGACGGTAGGTTTCAATAATTTCTATGTTGATGGTTAATATGTTATAGTTATATTTGTAGTTATTGTAAACTGTCAAAGCAACCAAGATCAGGATCTAAAGTGTTAGTTTTATGGGGATTTGGTACATGCACAATGTGCCTTTCTAAAAATTTCTTGGCTAAATCACAACAATTAAATCACATAGTTTAATAGACTGTCTAGCTGTATTGTTTGTTATTATTTCTTGTCAGATTATGTTTGAAGTATCTGGTATTCACGTAACCTAAAACAAAAACATAATAATACAATGTATAAACCACTGTTTAGATTTGATCTTATAAAATAACCCAAAATGGTAAAATGTAGTTTTTATATGTGGTTTTTACGTGTTTAGTGGCAGACTGCAGCAAATCTTCATTGAAATTGTTGCGGACGATTATATTAGGCCGTGTGTGAGTTATTAAAGGGATAATTACTACTTCAATTAATATATTCGAAAAAATCGATATTTAACCATTTATCATTCTGGTGGAGCGTAGTTTTTATAAAATGTAAGAACCACGTTTGATTTCCAGTCGAAATAAGATAATCTGAAATATAATAAAATTTGATATTCATCCTTCCTACCAACTACCACTGTATCAAGCAGTTTTCTGCCTCTTGTGGTAGCATGCCTAAGTATTAAGTTGAATTCTTAGGTCTAGAGACCTTGGCCTATACACGGAGATAGTTAGTAGATTGACTGACAGCGGCAATATGACTTAAAAAAAGACCTGCACAAGGAAATAAAAATAAGTGGTTATTTCCTCAATTGAAAGAATAGTATAAAGTAGAATCACAGAGCTTTGGAGAATGCTTTTTAATTGAAGACTTCTATTAAAATTTATCAGATAAAATAATCATCAATTTGTTCATACTGACATTGTGAGTCAAATTCATAATTTTAAAGGCTAACGTCCGATGATAATTAACATAACTATGATATGACATGCAACAGGTATCCAATATTCAACATATTTCAATTAATAGTCTTATCAATTCATGCTTAATTCTACGTCGGAAAATGATTATTCATTGGATTTTTAATGCAACGTGACACATATACATGTCTTGACTGTATTAACTATCAAACAAACCAATTGTTGGTTTTCAAATGATAATTTTACGATTAAAGGGAAGTAATTCAGATATATGAAATGTTAAGTATACCTAGTTACCGTTACTTTTCATTATTATTTATTGCACGGACATAGGCAATTTATTCACTTAAATATAGAATAAGGTTGTCTCACGTCTCATGGCATTCTACAATAATCTACTGATGTCCATAATCAAAACTCAAATTAACTCGTCCGGTTAATGCAGGGACAATAATAGAATCGATTGGCCGCCATGTAATTAGCATACTTTCGTGAAGCTTGGTCAGGGGTGATGATTGCCATGGAATTACTTAAGAAGTACTAATCATGCGTCCTCAATTGATAATAAAGTAATACAAATCAAAGGAATATATCAGTTGAACATGATATATCTGAGAAGAGGCAGGTGTGATCCACAATTAGTCTAAAAAGTTTATTTTTACGTTTTAAGGGAAGTTTTACAAATATATGCGTGGTTAGATAGAGCATAAACGAGTGTTACATTTTTTACGTTATCTTAGCACAGTATTGTCCGTTGTTTTTCTCCACTGTCTAAGTTTGAATAATATAATTGTATTTGAATACATTCACGTAAACTAATACACAGAGGTGGCAATGCCTCAGTTGACAGGCATTAAAACTGCTTATTTTGTGTTTGTTCTTCTCGAACTTAAAACAAGCTGTAAGACAATAGTAAGACGAACATTTTAACGCAAGAAGTCGCCATAAGCTTATTCATGTTTTGACAGTTGAGAAAAAAAGACAACAATACCACTGATGGTTTTCCTTCTGATTTGAAAATAATGAAATGGTTTACAGTCAATTATTGACCGACTATCATAATTAAAACTCATTGTTTAAATCAATCAAATCTGTAGTTTTGATCAAACAAGTATTGTATATTAAAATATTTCTTATCAACTATAAAGAACAATATAACTGAAGCAAACTATACCGATCATATGGTATTTAGTTTGCGACAAGTCAGGATGTAGCATTTTATAAATATTAATTGAATATCGGAATATTTGAATCTATCTACTTAGTTTTATTTTGGAAAAACTTTATTGAATACATTATATATATGGAAATAAATTATAATGCAAAATGGCTGAAGCAAAAGCCGACAGTATTATTTGTGATCAGCATCAATGTCAGCCTTGTTTAAAAAATGAAATTATAAGTTCAGCAGATATTTATTGTGTTGACTGTTTGGAGTACCAGTGTGCAAATTGTGCTAAAGTTCATGACAAATACACCTATATGAGTAACCATAAAACAGTTAGTGTCTTAGAAGGACAATAATTATTATGTTTCATCCGTTGATGGTGATGACAAGGAAATAACAATATTTATGTGCAAAAAACATAACGTGAAATTTGAGTTTTATTGTAAACAAGATGACGAGTTTTTATGCAGCAAGTGTGCTATCATAAGTCATAAGAAATGTGAAAATATTGTTGACATAGAAAGTATGGATGGTCATGGTGGATGTGAGAAATTGAAGAATGAATTAGTTGCAGTCATTGATTCAACAAACAAAGTTATGAAACTCATAGAGGAGGCCGACACGCGTTTATCAGACGGTATTAGCACCCTCCCCGACAAGTTAAAAGATATGAAAGCTCGAATGATACAAAAATTTGATGCTTTTTCCAAATCTATTTTGGCTAAGGCGTCCAGTAGTAGCAAAACAACAAAGAATGATTTAGCAAAGAAAAAAGCCAAATGTTATACGAAGATCAAATCCTTGAAGAAACCATTAAAGTCCATTGAATGCGTTATGAATACAAAAACTCCCGCCGAAAAATTCATCACTGAACGTGGCTTGATAAATGAAGTACAACAGGCCGTAATTGATGCAACTAGTTTAGAAAAGGCCATTCAATCAGTTGACATTAGTTGCCGATTTACTAAACAGTTTCAAAATTTTAATTCGGAAATATTGTCATTTCTAGAATCGGAGACATTAGATATAGCATTCCATCTACCAACACCTTCAACACTTCAACTTGTAAAATCAGTCAAGTTACAACAGTTACAAGACGACGTTGGTGAACCACTCTACTCTGGATTGGACTTTCTGCCAGATGGTAGAGTGGTTGTAGCTGACAATATGAACGAGAGGTGTATGATTTATGATGTCAATCTAAATATGAAGAGTTCTTATAAATTGTCAAATCAACTGCTCTCTGTTACTGCTATATCTAATGATGAATTAGTGGTTACTACAGCACTTCCCTATAGATTAGATTTTCTAAATGTAAGTAAAACAAATGATATAACATTAAATAGAACATGTAAAATGAATGCTAAATATTTTTCTATTAGCATGATGAATGATGATAGTTTTCTTGTTGGTACAATAGATCACAATTAACCTTTCCGTATTGTATCTATGTCTGGACATAAGAGTGATGTTGGTATTAACTTACCAGATAAGAAATACCCCAGAGACGCTAGCTATTGTACATATATACGTGGAAGGGAGAAAATTGTACATTGTGATAGAGATGATAATAAGATTTATATATATATGATATGAAATCAGGTGAGAGAGTTGTTGTACAAAACGATCTAATACAGGCACCATGTGGTGTAGCTGTAGGTCCGTATGATCATATATTTTATGTAGTGCAGCTACAAACAATTTAGTTGAGATTACACCATATGGTCGTGTATTATCATCACATCAAGTAGATATGGCGTTTCCTTGTTCTGTAGCAATATCTAAGGACATGAAACATCTTGTTGTATCTAATTCTGTTTTTGGTGATAGAAAATTATCACTGTACAAAATTTCCTGATTAAGAAATTATAGACATTGACATTAGTACAATAGAAAAATATTGTACATTAGTCAATGTTTGGTTACTCTTATTACCGTAAAATATGAACATTCCGTTAGTTGTGATATTTATTTGTTTTAATATTTTAACATTTTGTTGTACACGTATCTTACTCGTGTAGAAATGATAGAATATAAACATTGTTCTCATTTTCGTGATTAATGAGCTAATAATATATTTGATGAAAATTGAAAACACAATGTATTCTACTATACAAATACCTTTACCCTTAACCAATGTTAAGTGGTCATATTAGAGTATCAAATAAAAATTGTTCTGATCCACGTGTGATGTTTTCATGATAATTGCCTAATGAGTAGCTTTCAATGAAAGTGAGTCCATTTGAGTAACTGAAGAGAATGCGCGTGAATGCTTGATGAGTATTATACTACCACAACTTCACATTCTATTTACAAATGTATCATTTTATGTAGTTGAATTGAAGTTAGATATAATTTGACAATGAAATTGATTTGTTCATGTAAAGGGAGTTATTACATTATTGTGAAGCTTTAATGTTGTAAGAGTAATTGTTCTTTTGTAAATGTATTGAAATATCATATTTTATCAATTGAATTTATCATTTTATGTAATCGATGTATATTTGTATTGCAATCATATGACATATATCAAATGTATAAAATCTTTATCTGTTTTTTTATTCAAATGGGTATATATCAATTTGACTTACATGGTCTATACAAGTCATGTTAACAAAATTTTAACAACATAAATCAGCGTAAGTCACAAGAAGAAGTCTTGAATAAAATGTTTGTATAAGTGTTTCTTTAATTTCCAAAGGATGCAATTCATATGACATAATGTATGCATACTTAATATGAAATCAGAAAAGTAGAATTTTGATTTGTAGACTCTCTGTGGTAAATTTTAGAGCTGACTTACGGAGGTTTATGTTGTAAGAATTTTTGTGAAATTGATTACTGGACAGGTAAAACGCAATCTGGTCGTATTGTGATGGCTTACATATTAACCTTATAGAAACATAAATGCATATCTTCTGAGCAAAGTCTCTTACTTAGTTATAAGCACAAACCAATGTCCGACGATTAGCATACTTGCTACTTGATATCGGGGTAGAAGGAAAAATAGACATAGAAAGTATTTCATGCCAAAACTCGGAAGGTAATCTGAGTGTGATAACCGCCCGACTAGCTCAGTTGGTAGCTGGCAAGTCTACTGATCGACTAATTGAGGATTCGATTCCCGACTGGATATACTTTCGTGGAGCCTAGTCATGAAACAATTTCTACGGTCATTCTCCCTCCTACCACTGATTCTAAATCATGTACTTCAGTAGTCAGTCACGGACGGAAGTATACGTTCAGTAGTTAGTTCACAGCTCAATCAAGAGATTTAGTCTTTCCAAAGACAGTGAGTGATGGACTCACCGACGTGATATAACCTATACAGTGCTACGGCATTAACCTAACAAAAAGGCTCTTACTTTGTTTGAGGCACAAACTCTCGCCAATGACTGACGCATAGTATACTTGCTACATGATATCGAGATAGAAAGGTAAATAGCCGAAGAAAATATCTTATGAAAAAAAACTCAACTAAGATAAAGTGAGTCGAATCAGGGATCGAACACAGACTTCCTGGATTTGAATTCATGCAAGGTACAAACAGAGCTAGCCGAGAGGGTGTTGTTCTCATAGAAGACGATACATTCAGAAGCTGGTTTGGGTTACGAAGAAAACACACAAATTATAACTCAAATGGATCAATATGCTTTGCGAATCTTACAAATAATACTTTTATATGAGCCAATATAAAATTCATCATAATTCATTTTGATAATAACATATATCTTTAAATGAAAATGGATATCTATACACTGAGTTTAAAGCCAAGACAACACAATATAAGACCATTTCACTGCAGCTAGTGCACCTAACCTAGCTTTTCTGGACCCTTGTTTAAATCAGTACAAATCTACCTGTTCATAAAACCGATAATTTTCCATATACATGTATCTGTAGAAAAGTGTCAAACTCGTTGTTTGCTGTGGTAATCTCGTGGACACATTACATTGACCAGCTATTATGCCACGTGAGTGTCTCTATATTCTGGCAACGCCATTACTTTTTCTATCAGCATAAACACGAACGACCTCTATAGTTGCACACGTCACCAATGATTTCTGACAGGCTAACAACATTAATGTTTTCCCTTGTTATTATGATCATGAAAATTATGATTATGAAAATTATAGGCCTTTAATGATAAAATCCGAGGATACCAACTGATAGGACCTACTTACCAATTGGATTGCTTCAGATTTTATCAAGGAAAGATAACTGACAAAAGTCCCTTGGCTGCGAGAAAAAGATCGTTAATCCACAATTCTTGTTTTGTAAACCATCAATCTCAGTAAACAGATATCCTGTAGTGTAGTCGTTCAGGAATTCTAAGGTTCCCATGAAGGGTCACGTTGAGATGACCTTCATGTCGACCAATCAATACGTAGCTTTCATCTAGACGAAACACTATTAATAGCATTTTGTAATTTCTGTTTTAGACCAAAGTTTGCTAGCTAATTTAACAGTGGTATTGTTCACAGTCTGCGATTGGGCGGCTCATTTCAAAATGCGTGACGTAGACGATGTAAACACGTTACTAACCATAATTTCGTCATGAATATTACAATGAGAAAAGGTCACCTGAACGTGACCCACGTAAGCAACAGCCAGATCTAAATTAGCGAGTAGGCGAGCGTAAAATTCTAGATCGAGTTTTAATCAGATTAGTAAACCAAATATGAATAACATAGTAGAAGGAGTGGGGACCCCGGCTTATAAAACCAGAGAAAGCCGTACATTGATGGTCACTTGTTTAGATGTTTTGACACTCAGTTTTAACATGAATACTCTATAATTTTTCAAACTGCACATTTAAAATACCTACTATATATTTACGTTTAGTTGTAATATAATTAACTCATAGAATGCTATGTCTACGAAGCACGTGAATTTTGTGTTTTGTTCCTGGCAATTCTGAAATCGGGTAGAATATATTCAAAACTAAGGCCATGCCAAATTGGAATTTTGTTAAGGGTCAACTCAAGTTTGACAAACCTAGGTACCTATTCACAAAAACACACGAGCCGAAAATGATAACACATGTCCATTCTAACTAGTATTCGCACAAATAAGTACAAAATGTACTTAGTATTGTACGATTATATTGAACTGTCCGATTGCATAATTACACGGTTATCACACACTGCATATATTAATTTCCGCGCTCTATTTATAGAATTTTGCAGTAAAAATACAATAGATAAGTTAATTTAGTGTCAAAATCTAACATGACTGAATAGTCGTGCGGTTTAAGTGAAACGCTACACAACTTATACTTTTGAAATGCCGGTTGCTAGTTTGAATCTAAGGATGTCATTTTTCACTTTTTTTTCGCATTGTTAGCATCTTTTTTATTTTCTGAAAATTGTGTTTTGTTTTATTCAGTGTCTTTTGGAAATAGAAATATTGAAATACTATAAAACTAATAATTAAAAAAGTCATTTAGTTTCACTGGCAGTGTCAGTTCCGCTACTGTTATATTCTCTTTAAGGGAAATCGACAAAATTTATAATTTGTTAAAATAAACTTTGAAACATTATTGTGTTTTGCGCAATCCGACAATAATAAAAGGAAGAAAAAAATAAAAAATTCTATCGGGATTCGAACCCACGACAAAAAGGTTTGCTCACTGACCGTTTTACCACTCGACCACACAAACTGAGATAATCATTAAAAGTCAAATATGATACATCTGTGTTATGAGCTCTACGTGAACTACCGACGATATCCGAGCATTAAATATACAGTGTTATGTGACGTTTTAATTTATGCAATCGGACAGTTCAATATAATCGTACAATAGTACTTGAATGTTATATTATTATGAGATTAAAGTAATTCTATAAAAAAAGTATACCCAACATACACATGCATGTACATTTACATTTATCAAATACACAGAAACAAGAAACTATCAGTATTTCCTGAGAAAAATCAGTTATCGAATCCCGGAACAACAGAATTATTTAAGAAAATCTCACCTACAATTTTGTTGTGTTTTTGGATTGAGGACTCAAAAATCTACGCGCATGCGCACGCTTAACAAAATTCCGTTACGGCATGGCTTAAACATATCAGTGCAGCTTTTCACAAAAATTCTTACAAAAAAGAGTATCTTTATTCAATTTCAAACATTTTGAATGTCGAAGTCGGAAGGATAATAAACGTAAACATGATCTGATATTCAAAAGGTTACATGAATAATATTCTACATACATGTAATTCAAAAATATTTGGTTCTATCAAATCGAGGTACCATTGGGCGAAGCGATACGTTGCGATAGGCTTAGGCAACAAACCCATAGTGTTTTTAAATGAGTAAAATGATGTACTGGTTGGGCAAGCCCGTTATTTAAGGTACAAACACACGCATGACCTATCATACGACCTGTATAAATCCTTTGTTAATTCCAGCCCTGCGTTCAGTTACCGCGAACGTTACAAAACGTTCCGTAACGATGCATTCGGAACTCCTCGGCCATTCGCTGCGAAAAATCTCGGAAATATTTAGACGCTATTTTGAAACTACCGGTGATAAAGTAAACAAATATATGATCGTTTAGGCAATGAGTGATGTTTCGTTTTTAATCCGTAAATTTTGAAACATCACTCATTGCCTTAACGATCTCATATTTGTGTATTAGATTAGGTTATTCGCAGCGAATGGCCGAGGAGATCCGAATGTATAGTTATGTAACGTTCTGTAACGTTTTGTGTAATTGAACACGCTACAGGTATTTAAGGCAAGAGGCAATGGAATTACCATTCAAGGACTACTATACGTAAACAAGTGAAACTTAAGATAAGTTTACTAATCAGATATCGCGCAATTCTAAAACTTGTTCAAACATAATAAACGGTACAATGCATTTGCACTTTTCATAGTGAAATTCTATATTCATTGTGTATTTGTTAGTTTTGACAGAATATGTCATGTATCCTTGAATTCGTGCATATGTGCAATATTATAGTGTCTGATTTACGCCATGACGCATTTTCGTTTCTTTGCCGCGAAGGTTAGAGAAAAACCGAAAAAACGAAGGTACGACAAATCCACTGTTTTGTCGAATCTTCGCATTTTTGTATGCCGCGAAGGAACGAAAATAAGACAGAATAAATACAATACGTCGGATAAAATGCGTCGAGTTTTCGCATTACATCTGTCGTATCTTCGTTTTTTCGTTTCTTTGCCACGAAGATTAGAAAAAAACGAAGGGACGACAAATTCGCTGAGCTAGTAGGATAAAGTTTCATACTCAAGAAAACGATGGGTATAGGTTTAGGATGGAATTCGAACCAACGCAGAGCTGGCTATCAATTCAACCAGCCAATTCAACGACTTACAACTCAAACATACCAGCTCATTTTAACAAGATTGGTACGGTGACAGATTCGACAAAACGACTTTACTCCTCGTACCTTTATTCTGAAAATCATATTTTTATTTTTTTTCAACTGTATTAGGCTTTTGTTGATATTGACAATCATTATTGTTATAGATGATACGTTCGACCCACAGATGAACTACATGAATGTGTTTGGTAAACCTATAGAAAGATAATAATAAGTTTATGGTCAGAGCGCTTACTTTTATTTTGAATGCTCTGAGTGTGGTATTTGCTGGACTTAGGGAAATAACAATCGAAAGCGTTTCCTATTTTGTTCACATTGTCCTCGTCAAGAGAGAATAATCATGAACCCTATATGTTTATATAGGGTCCTTGGAATCATGTTAAACATACACATGTACATGCATCTGGGGCGGATCTAAGATTTTTTACTAGGGGGGGCGAACTTTTTCTCGGGGGGGTCCAAACGTTCGAACCATAACTACATTATACACAATTTGCAGAATAATGCAACATGTTAATAATAAAAGCTACATATCTGTTAAATCTATGTTAAGCACCGAGAACATTTGTTTCATGATACATTTTGGAAGTTCCAGGGGAGGGGTGCGGACCCCCTGCTCCCGCCCGCTAGATCCGCCTTAGTGCACTATTTCTTGTTGAAGACAAAATTCAATGTTTTAGAAGCGAGGTAATCACTGGTAAAAAGTTCAAATATTTAAAACTTGGACATTTGTCTCCCTTTTATATATGCACAGACAAAACTGTTTGAAGAATTGCAACGTGAAAGAATAGTACTGATTTATGCATGATCAGTTTTTATTCAAAATGCGATGGTCCATAACTTTTTGGTTTAAACAATATTTATTGAAGACTATACAAACATTTTGCATGAATTATGCTATGCATACAGTACCCACCAAAAGTTTGGAGACATTTATCACTTTGCAAGCCTACTACATAGGTTTTATACAAAAATTTGATTACCATTTATTTTGAAATGTTTGTTTTGTAATGGTACTAATTGTAGTTGAGACTACCAGACAAGCTTAAAATCTATGTTATGGAAAAGTGTTAAAGAGAATTTGGCTTTGGAAGGGTTTGGGATATCAGATGCTGAACCTTATACTTGAGGTGCTTTCAAAAAATTTGATTTCATTATATCATCAACTGTATTAAATATGTTAAAAATAATGGTCATACCGAAAACAATCAATGAAATTTAAAATATTTATACATTTCTTTTGTCTCCAATCTTTTGGTTGGTACTGTATATACATTAAAACAATATTAAAATGAATCCACGCGTCTGCATATATTTTTTAAAACAACGTTTCGACTTTAACGTCTTCCTCGGGTTAACTTTTAAGTACTATAGTGGTTGATTTACACCATGTTGTATTTTCCTTTCTTCGCTAAAGTTCTGTACCAATGAATTTAAATTTGAAATATCCATTTCGTTTTTAAGTTAAGGATTATCTATACAAATATATACGATATATATTGATACGATACGATACGATCGTTTCTTATCGTTTCTTATCGTATCGAATCGTATCGTATCGTATCGTATCGTTCGTATCTTATCGTATCGTATCGTATCTTATCTTATCGTATCGTATCGTATCGTATCGTATCGTATCGTATCGAATCGTATCGAATCGTATCGTATCGTATCGTATCGTATCTAACCTATCATATAAGAAAGTGTACATGTATGCAGTGGCACTACATACAGGGACGTGTATTTCAAGATTAAGAGGCACGGACTCTGGCAACAGTAATCCATCGTGAAACAATCGTACATCCTTTTTTATCACGACGTACAAATACAGTGCCCGCCAAAAGTTTGGTGTCAAAGGAAATTTGATAAATCTTAAAATTCCAATGATTGCTTTTTAAACTAAATTTGTGCATTAGTATTTATGCATCACAATTAAGATGTTCGGCATCTGTTATTTCAAAGACTCCAAAATCACGATCAATGTATTTCTTTTCTTAAACATAATTTTAAGCCACTCAAATTAGTAGTTTCAACTATAAAAAGAACATAGCAAACTATTGAAGTAAAACTATAACGCAAATCAATTAGCAGTTTTCCCATTTCGATAAAAGATATTTAGCAAGCCTAAAAGGTAAAAATGTCTCCAATATGGCTGTGGATCGTTGAGCAAGTGACGATCCGATCCGATCCGAACCACGATTCATGTGTAGCGATTCACGAATCGAACCACGAATCACTTGTTAATGGAGAAGCATACTAAATTCATGTAATTAAAAGAGATAGTGAAAAATTACAAGTTATTACTATAAAGAAATCAATGTTCTCTAAACATGTATATTACCAGATGTTTTATGGGCATTTTCAGTGATAACATTTTTGTGTAACCGAGCACATCATTATCACCATCATCATCACTAAGCACATAGTCTTGGATCATTTTACCAACTTTAACCACAAAGATTATAGTATCAACTCGACAGACAAAATCAAAGTCACTTTCTTCTTACTCTACTACTTCGTCTAATGACACAATAGCAAGCAGTAAATGAACGACTCAGGGTGCTCACGTTGCATCTGGAATGTGTGGGAGCAGTGGTCCAGTGGTAGGACGCGCGCTTAGGGATCGAGAGGTCCTGGGTTCGAATCCCACCAGGGGCACTGCTTATTTCCTTGAGCAAGAAATTTACCTGCGATTGCTTCACTCCACCCAGTTGTAAATGGGTACCTGCGAGGGTGGTATAATTCCGCTGCGCCAATTTGTCGGCTGCACTTATAAGCGGAGTAAAAAGACTCCCAAGGGAGATTGATAGATAGATACCAGTAGCCCAGTGACCAGGGGTAATTGCTGTAAAGTCGGTGAACATGCGTAAGCATGAAACTTAGACTATAAAATGTAATTACATTTTTTTTTACATTTAACATTGTCAAGAGTATTTTCTAAGTCATAGGCTTCTATGTTATTCACACCATCCAAAGTTACCAAGAACGACTCAACAGGAACTTCATCAAGTGGTAAGACAGAAACTTCAAGAACTACTACAAATTCTTATTTGAAATCAACAACAATTGGTCTTTCAGGAACAGAAAGTGAACAGGGTAGTTCTAAATATTCAAAAACTATCACAGTACCCTACTAGGTATTGGTATCGTCGTAGTTTGCGTCTATCTGTTCATTAAATACAGAGCTAGAAGTTCGACTGTTAGTTCTATTACAATGGGAACCCGGGTCGATAGCGAAGTTGGTAGCGCGCCGGGATTCGGAATCTCGTGCCCCAGGGGTGCGGGTTCGAAACCCACCCGAGGAGATTTTACCCTTCCATGAAAATTTGTTTATTTATATATTTATTTGAGTTAACGCCGTGTCAACACATTTTAGGTCATTTTACGGCGTCCAGCGTCCATCTTCTACGCTGTATATCTTCATAGACGATCGCCGAGGTTGTTCTCAATAACATATGAGTTTTTTTTTTCTTTAATCTGTCACATCCAGTGAATGGATTGTTTGTTCTATCTGTTGGCAAATGACAAAACTTCGCGTTAAAACAAATGCTGAGAGACAGCACTTCTATGAGTATCTTAGACATCTCTGAATTGACCAAACATGTATGCATGACACCGATGCAACATTTTATTACACATTTGTCGATCCAACTTGTGCAGGTTTAGAAGGACAGAATGATTTGCTTGATAATGCCGCGTAAAACAGAGTGTTTGATTATAAGGCCAAGTACGTAACACGTTACTTGAACACATAATAAGTCATATTTATAAATTTCTCGATCATGCTACATTACTTTAATTTACAGTAACTTGCCATTCTGTATCATACATCAAATTTGGAGTATATTTGTGATATAAATAGTAAAACCCTATTTACAGCTGTTATAAAGCAATAATTTAAAAACTACACACTTTGAACAGGTAAAAGTGCTGCTGAAAAAAACACCTAGGAAACAACTAAGTTATTCTTTAAAATACCTCTAGTAACACTAAAAATATATTGTTTTTGATATAAAATGAGAATACAAGTACATGGTAGGACTTCTTGTACTATATATGTTTTGTACATTTTGTGTTAGACAAAATGCTTTATAGCAAAGTTCAAATTGTGTTGTTATATGTATAAATTTTGAAGTAAAATCTATATATCTATGTATTAAGTACAAACAGGGTAACCGATACAGGACCATACCAGCATACTTATATATAATAATTATATATAAAGTGTATATAATGGTTTGAAACTGTGCTGGCAACTTTGGCATCTATTTATATACATTTGTATTGCTATTTAAAAATAAACGCTGCTTTCATATACAATATTATTTTTTTTCTTTCATATATAATTTTGATACTTACAAAGAAATCCAGCTAAGTGCATGTTCGTACCAAAGAGGTTATCAAGATTCTGGATCTAACCTAGATAACCTCTGGGTACGAGAATGAGTTAAGTGTGGTTCATCCGGATCTGGCCTCTCAAATTGTCGTTCATATCATATTATAAGTATCAATACAAAATATTTTCATCTGGTAGGATTCTAATCATATTTATCAGAGAAATACATGTAGGCCTACGAACAAAGAATATATATCCATGATTACAAAATGGTTCGAAAGTAGGGCTACGGCGAGTATCCGAGTACTCGGATATTCGCGATCCCTGCCAGAAAATCGAGTACGAATATTCGTCACGTATTTTTTTGAAAAAATGAAAGAACATTTTCAGCTTAATTACAACTGAAAACGAGTCGCCTTCTAATGTAAACTTAAATTTATCTAGGGACCGAACAATCTTGTGTCAAAATTAGATTGATACACTTTTAAACAAAAATGT
Source organism: Mactra quadrangularis (assembly GCA_025267735.1). Classification (NCBI taxonomy): domain Eukaryota; kingdom Metazoa; phylum Mollusca; class Bivalvia; order Venerida; family Mactridae; genus Mactra; species Mactra quadrangularis. Next base: position 33,372,829 of record CM046305.1, on the reverse strand, counting down.
TATCATTGAAAATATCCATAAACGTCTGGTAATAGACATGTTTGAAGAACATGGTTTTCCTTACAGTAAAAACTCCTGTATTTTTCACTAACTCTTTTCATTACATGGATTCTGCATGCTTCTCTATTTACAAGTGATTCGTGGTTCGATTCTTAAATCGCTACATATGAATCGTGGTTCGGATCGGATCGCCACTTGCTCAACGATCCACAGCCCTATTGGACAGCAAATTCTCCATATTGATGCAAGGAATCAAAGAGCGCAAACTATTCAGAACATGAAAGGACTGAGCGTTGGACTCAATGAGCAACTGAGAGAAAGTACAGGCGAACTACAGATCTATTCACTGTTAAGTTCTAATTAATGATTCAATGCATACAACCACAAACATAGATCTCATTATCTTTTTCATATTTTTTCAAAGAGAACCAGTCGAACTCCGAAATTTAAATGACTTTCTATTCACTATTCTATAAACAGACAGTAAATACCGTTTGTGTACCAAATGATTGCTCACATTTGAATGTATCTGCAGGCCTACCAATGACGAGTAAATAGAATTGTACGCGTACATGATGTCTGACGTCATAGGTCTCGCGCTGTTTACAAACGAATAAGGTATTGCCTGTGTGTAAAAAGTTAAAACCACCAAAAAACCTTTCATCGGTCAAAAGACCAAATATCGCCCATGATCGGTCTAAGCGATGTGTATATAAAGCCTTTTCCCTATATGACTTGAGGCTCCGCGAACTTAAGGTGGGTCAGTGGGTAGGTACTTTACTAGGAGAAAAAAAAACGAAAAAAAATATTATGCCAATCTGATTAAAACCCGATCTAAAATTTTACCGCTTGCATACTCGCTAATTTACAACGCTCTACAGGATCTCTGTTTACGGAGAATGATATTAATATGCTCTCCGATTAAAGTTGGCCGGCAGATACTTTCATGCTTCTGGTTTGTTTTTCTTGTAACCTTAGCGACGTTGTTATTTTTTTCACGAGTCATGGACGTTATGTACAATGGTTTGTGCTATTAACAGACAAGCAAGTACATTAAACCCATACATTTAAAGTATTGAATGTCCGAGGCCAATGATAAATATACCAAAGTGTTTCTGAAACGTTGAACATTGCATAGCCTACAATTATTTTGTTCCGATTATCTAAATATCACGTCAATCGTTAAGATTATACATTTCATCACTGATTTCAGGGTTTCCACGTCTAAAAGGTTTCACCAATTGCCGAATTATATAACATTCATTTTCAAATGAATGCAGAACGGTGGTAAAATTCTTACTCCGATTTTTGAAAAGTACACACTTTTGTGTCATTTTTATGATATAAAAAAAGGAAAGTGAACGTACTCACTTTTTCAAAATATTGCGTTCAAAGTAAAATTACCTTCATAACAACGACGTTAATATTACTTTACGCTGACGTTGTGATATTGCGTTATACAGCGTTGTGCCATAAGTGAACGTGCAAATTCAAAATGGCCGACGTTACACACGTAATCATTGGCGGATCCAGGATTTTTTTCTAGGGGGAGGTCCAACCTTTTCTAGGGCGTCCGAAATTTTCTAGGGGGTCCCGAACCTCAAACCACTACCACATTGTACACATTTTGCAGAGAAAATGCTACACTTGGATAATAAAAACTAAATAACAATTAAATCTTTGTTAAGAGCCAAAAATTTTGCTTCATTCTACTTAAAAATGACTTACATGCAAGAAATACACTAATGGACAGGTACATTTTCCAAATTCTGGAGGGTCCGGACCCCCCTGACCCCCACTGGATCCGCCCATGATAAGTCAATCAAATTCCGCATCTACATGTACTTACTTCTGCAACAAATCACAAAGTCAGCGCAACGTCTTTGGTTGTCAGTGCAGAACGTCTTTGGGTAAACCAGCAATGAATTGATATACATGTACATAGTATTTATAAAACTGAGGACTAACTATGATTTTGATTAAAAAAATTGTATCATAGGTGGATCCAAGGGGGCGTACGCCACTCTCCCCCTAATGGCCTAAAATTGCCCAAGCAAAGGTGCTATTTCAATTATGAATATGATAATTATAGGAATACTTGCGTATTTATACATAAGCGTGCAACATTTGACGAAACCGGGAGTACAGAAATACTATGACCTGGCATAGATCTACAATTTAAAACAATTCCTTCTCATTATTGTAAGAATTTAACATATCCAACGGCTTTTAGAAAATTATATGATATATCTAGATGCTTTATATTGTAAACCCTGGCAAAGGATAGTTGAGGCTCTCGAAATGTGTCCGAATCCCTTAGAATAACCTAAACTCAGGAATTTCGGGTGCCGCCGGTCATCTAGACCCCTTATCAAGGCTTTGCCCTGGACCATTCGGGGCCCTTACGGCCCCTTGAAACCCTATTATGCTTGTTAATTTTCTGCCCCCTTCTAACTAGAAATTTCCGCCCCCCTCTAACTACAAATCCTGGATCCGCCTGTGAGTAGCCAAATTTTAATTATATTTCAGTTCCCTCTTTTCGACCATCGCCAAAATTAAAGCGTAACAAAAGTTGCCAAACGTACAATAGGCGCCAACATGTCAGTGTCAGGTGAAATTAACACGGAATTTCAAGAGTTGTGATTGGCTGAGTACTGAAGCATGATCTTTGTTTTTGTAGGAAATGGGCGGGGACTATGTGTGTAGTTGTCGCCACTGGTATAAAATCAATGTGAATTTAAATTTTTAACTTGCCTCATAGTTAGTGATAGACCTCGTTTGGTGTCTGTCGTTGTGAACTATAATTCCTTTGGATTTTATTATTAATAATTTAATTATTGAATGTGATTTATTTCGGTGAGTTTTTTTACTTATTTAATTAACTTTTATGTATTTACATTTTACATTTACATCAGTACGTTAAACTGTCAACAATTTGACAATGCTTTAACGGTGCGCTAAGAAAGATAGAGTTATAAAAGAGAAATAATAGTAAAAAGTAAGTAGATAAATAGACTCAGTGAAGAAATAATGGTAAAATGCACAAATATAGATATATTAAGAAAGAAAAAGAAAGAAGGTGTATCCAGCAACCACTAGTCACAAAGGTTACTGGATGGAAAAGGTCAATTTTGAGAGCCCACTCTTGAATGATGCCAAAGAGTGGGCCTCAGCAATTGTTGCTGGTAGATTGTTCCATACTGGGATACATCTAGGGAAGAAGCTATGTTTGTTGCAGTCAGTTGCACAGGTGTCCGTCGCGTCGGAAAGCCAAAAATTTGTTTATTAAAAAATATATTTTTTTACAAAACAAAATTTTGGCTTTTGGCTTGAACTTTTGTATTTGATGTTTTTATGATAATTAGAGCATGTTTAAGTAAAAATTAACAATTACTTGGAGTTTTGTAATGCGATGGGCACCTGTGGTCAGTTGATGTGTATATTTATGAAATAAAAAATGTGGATACAGTAGGGATTGAACCAGCGTAATGCGCTTCTGGAAAAAAGTCATTTGGTGTTAGACCACTCGGCCATCAACGCATGTATCAACCAAAGTTAGTTTTAATATTATTCAATGTAAAGAAGTCCTTGGGGCTAGGAAATTTTTCAATTTTGATTGGCTGTGGGAGTGGGATTTGTGACGTCAAAATCAAAGGGTATATAAGGCTTCGCGCGGAAAAACTCGTCAGAATTAACTCTCATTGATTATCTGTTCTGTTTTACACTTCAGATCCTCAAGACAGTACTTGAAGTTCTACTGCAATCTGCTTACAAGAGTTCTACTCGAGTCAGTTGATAGCTACTATTATGGCGAGTTTGTTGTTTGCTGGTGTGTGTGGTTTGAGTGAGGTGATCACATGGGGCTGTCAGAGATCTGGTAAGTTTTCAATTTCATGTGTATTGTTGAATTTTAATGGCGGCCATTCAAAATGGCGGACTTTTTTGTTCGCCTTTTTCGAAATTGAAATTTGAATTCATAAATCATTCTGTTGAAGTCTATGCTTATAAACATTTGCAACTTGTAAACAAGCTACGAAGAAATTTGATTCCACAAGGCTCTACAACAAAATGGCTGCCATTTTCACATGTAAAACCTGGATCATGTTTACGGGCTCAAAGTTGCCATGGTAGATTTAAATCTAAATTATTTAATTATGTTCTCTGCTATAATGTAGAATCTATTTACTGTCAGTGTCGATCTTGGATTTAAAAATGATAGAATTTGAGAGCACATTTAGGATTTGCTTTCGGATCTTTGCTTTCAACTGTGTGATCTACTGTTTGTAACTGGTTTATAAGTCTTGTGTACATGTTCATTAAATCCTAGTGAAACTTGGTACATAATGAATGATTTCAACTATTGAGACAAACATAAATATTTGATAATCACAAGACATGGGTATAAGTCTGAAAGACTTCGGTCAAAATTTGACTTCCAGCTATGGCACATGTTGGGCGCGTTGCCTAAGCATTTCTCTAGGTATCGCTTTGTAACAAAATCATAGGAAACGTATTGCTACAAGATATCACTTCATTTCGCTATGTAGCAAAAGCTAGCGTAAAAAATCTTTGCAACCTCAGAGCCCTGTTAACAAATTAAAATGGCTGCCTCCACAGTTATGTGACTTCCTGTTTGCTGACAATTTGGTTTTTATGTTTTACTGACTATAGATAAATTGAAATTAATAAATATTTGTAGTTGTTCATTTCTATTTACTGAAAATTACAAGGGTTGACCGAGCATTGTTAGTGACCAAGCGCTATAATGAATAAATATAATAGGAAGTCTCTTTAATTTGTTTTCTTTTTTGCTCAATACATCCAGCAATCTTTCATTTATAGAGTAGCAAAAAGAAATTACATCAATTGTTTACATTTTACCGGCATTATTCAAGTCACGTGACAACCACCAATACGTAAGGGAAGTAAATCTGGATCCGTGGTATAAAAAGTCTATACCATACTGTCGTAATAGGTTCAATAATATCAAAAAATTAACTGCTCAAATTTTTTAATGAGTTCTGTCAGCACACAATCATAGCAAAAGTTATGTAAAAAAGTTAACAATACAGGCCTTTTTTTCCTTATATAACAGGGGCCGTTAACAGGCGCCTTCCCCTCTTGAAATTTCTTTAAAATCATGCAGTTTTCCCCAAATTTGGAGTTTACCTTGGATATTTTGTTCCCCTTTCTATGAAATTGCGATAAAATTTCCCTAAATGTTCTATATATAAAAAGGCCCCAGGCCCCTTCCCCAAGTACTGAAAAAAAGCTCTGCAATAACAAGATCATTTACACAAACATTCATACAGGTCTGTTTTTTTTCCTTGTATTACTCGTCTTTTTCAAAATGAGGGCATTTAAAGACAGTTGCCCTCCTGAGAGGTTCTTTGCAATATTTGGCAAAAATATCTTTCTGTGCGAAAAGTAGGTCACTTTTATTTACGTGTAGGTGTCGCTTCAAGTGAAATTAACAAAAAGTGAAAATAACGCGGAACCGGATTTAACGCGGAAATAGATGCAACGAGTATATATAGCGATACACTGCGAAATTGTTAGGCAACAAGCTCCTTGTCATCCGTATTTGAACTATCTATGTCATCTGTATTGTGTCTCATGGAAATAGGATCTTGGAAATGTTCAGTTTTGTAAATTTATTCACTCATTTCAAAAATAACTTAATGACAGTACTGTCAGTACATGATTCAGTCCATTTCGTATATTATGTTTATGTATCTTGAAAAGTTTACAGCTACACATTAACGAGTACAGGAATGTAGTTAATGAATGCGATCAACCAAATATGGAAGTGAAAGAAGATGTTTATTTCATCCTTATAAGTTGACTACAGTGGATGCTTTGTGGATTGTTTACATCATATTTCAATCATTTGTTTACATCAACTTGTTCAATTGCTTATTAATGTCTCTGTATTTCAATAACTTCAATGTATACTGCAAGATTTTGACTCAATTTTGCAAATACTACGACAGACAAATGGTATGGAAGCCTAATTCTGTATGAAAACTTGGAATGAATATATTGCTTCCTTATTTCTCATCTGACCTCTATATGGACCAGTTCTTCAGCTGACTGAGATTAATTGTCTTGGACATGGAAACTATGAAGTCGGGTTTCGAACCATCTTCCAACATGACCTGTTATTAAGAGTTTTCCATGAAATGTTATAATTTGATTAAAAATTACGAGCTTTTTTACAATTATACTTTAAAAAATCTTTTAAATCTTAAAACATTATCTTGTTGAACAACTGTTTATGATTTTTTCTTTATTCCAGGCATATCTTCGGGTGTGACAGATCTCATCAGGAATACCTTTTGTTGTGGCTCATCAGCCCTCGTAGAAGATGAGCCGGCAGTCCCTGGAATCACCGAGGGTTCGTTTCCTTTTTATTATCTTTTTTTGTTGAAAGTTTTGAAGTGGAGATTTGGGATCCACAATATGTAAATTGATGGCAGTATTAATCACTGATGGCAGTATTAATCACTCCAACCTTGAATAGGCTGCAAATTGTCTTGATGTTTAAATTGAAGGATTTCATACCATTGTAAATCTAAAGAATTTGTTATACTGTTTTACTGTTGGCTGAATGCAATATTGTTTTAACTGCCGCATGTTTAGTGACTTTATTTGAGTAGGTCTTGTACCCACCAATGTTGATTATAAAGTTAAATTGATAAGTTTTTTCACTTTGCTGGAAAATTCTAAATTCAATTGTAGTACATCTTGCTCTTACCAAAATGAATTGATTGGCTCTTAGTTTTTGAAAATTCTTTGTTTAATGTATATTTAGGCCAACCAAGGAAATAAAATATTTTTGGACAAAACAATGTTAGATCAGTGTTGCACTCAGTCAATGTAAAACTTTAATTCATTGTAAACGGCTTATTGTCATCCTAAAACATGTATTGTATTGTGTGCTTTGTTTTTTATGTAAAACAATGGAGTGAAATCTTGTGAGTTTTAAAGTATCAACTGTTTTCAGATCTTTCCATAACTTCCTCTTGTGCAAAACTTGTTGCTATAATCATTTGCCGTTAACAACTTCTTTGGTAAAGTAATGATACTTGACACAAATTCATTTTTGATATTTACGATTTTATTTCGTGAATTCATGCTTCAAACTTTTAATCAATAACTTTTGGATGAAGGTATGATTGGATTTAAAAACAACAAATTAGCAGACTACTAATGAATCTATACTATTAAATTTGCGAGTTTCCTGTTTTGTGGAAGAAACTGCGCAGCTTTGAATAAATCTTTTGTTTGTCACTGGAGCACCTATATACCGGCATATCAAGTTGACAATTCTTTTTGACAAAGCCTCTTGATGTTAGCAAAAACTGCCAAAAATCAACAAAAAAATGGGTTTTTTTGTGTCTAAAAATAGATAAAACTAAAAATAGACACGTCAAACCAAACTCCCCGCAGCGGTTATCTCCCTTTATCAAATCAATAATTAAGTAGCAAAGCGTGACTTAAGCACTGTGAGGAGTTTGCTAAAGCCCGTGCTTGCACAGGCTCCCATCTAGTAGTGATTAAATCTTACATTGTATTGTTAGTTTTTTCTCAACTGTCAAAACATGAATAACTTCACGATGAATGCATTTGTTAAAATTATTGTCGTAATACACCAATGAGTTTCTGAAAGTGTTAATGAACGAGTAAAGCTTCTTATACCGAATGACAAGTTTTAGTCCAGATATTTTTTAATGAATATTGGGCCACCAGTTCAAAAATAGCAAACTTTGACAATTGAGAAAAAATGGACAATACATACATGTTGCCTGAATTTTTTTGTCTGAATAATTTCACTCTGACTGCATATGTTCCCAGATTTAAATCATGAGTAATGTTGGCTCAGTCAGCAGGCATTAAACTGCTAAGCTGTAATATTATGTGTTTCACCTGATTTGTAAACACAATTGTAATATCATGATTATTAGATAATTAACATTTAAACAAAATAAGTCGGTGAAGTTATTCATGCATTTAAATTTTGGGCTTAGTGCTGAACAGTCGTAACTCACTTGTTTTTAAATTGAGTTACGACGATCTTACACTAAGCTTGGGAAATTTTATCAAGGAACCATTATGAATGAAAAATAGTATAAAAACTTATGTACTTTTCAATGTGTTAAAAACTTATATACTTTTCAATGTGTAACTTTAGACTTTGAATGGCATCACAGTTTAGAAATGTGGTCTCTGGGTAGCAGATGGGTCTTAGGGTGGGACTCTCAATTGTAGTTTTGCTGATCAATATTTAGGCGTGTGTTTATTTGTTGATTCTAGAACCCTCCTCTGAGAGAGTGTCGGAGTGAGGTTCTATCATTGAACTTGCTATTACATTATGCAAAATAGTGATGTAACAATAGGTTGATATATTACTGTATCGTGAAAGTTTACCCCGCAATAGCAATACTGGTCAATAGAACTTTTTATAGTCAATAAATATTTCAATAGTCTTTATCTACCTATTGACTGTAGGTGATAGTTTTTTTGAAAATGAAAGTAGAACTAATCATACTTTAAGCCGCCTAACTCACTTGGTAGCATCCAAGTCTTTTGATCAAGAGGTCATGGGTTGATTCTTGGGCTGTGGATACTTTAGTGGTCATGAAAGCTCCACTAAAGTATGGCCCTTCCTGGAATAAACTCACCAACCCTCGTTCAGTAGATGTGTGTGCTACCTTCTGAATTTGCTGGGGTGCTTTCAAAAAATGATTTTGTTGTCGATTAACTATCACAATACTGTTATTATAGTATTTTTGGTCACTATGGTGACCCCTCATTAAAAAGTTGCTATTTTCATATTATATCTGTTATAAACTTCATACAAAAACTCCATTGTGCAAAACTAAAAACCTTAATTCATGGACTTGTTATTTAGATGATTATTAGTCTGATGTTAAAGCTAAGGACATAAAAAATATAGTTTTGTTACGTTAACCTGTCACAACTCAGTGCTTTTTCAGGGGGGGGGTTGGAAAAAGGCCCCTGCCCAAATTGGGAACTTTTAACGCTGTAAATAGTCCAATTTGGGAAAAAATATCGACAAATCAACTCAATATGGAAATTCCATCATTAATTTTTCTGCATTAAATCTTTTTTTATTCCTTGCTTTGGTGTCTCTGAAAGTGTTGCAGTGCTCTTAAAGAGTTTGTTCTGACAGTTCAATAAGGCATTCAATGCAAATTCTCATGTAATTGTTATTTTTACATGAAATCACATGGTCTCTTTTGTAGAAGCAAAAGACCGTTCAAAGGGAATTATTAAACAAGATTGGGAATTTTTTTCTTGAAATTTGGAAAAATGGTCATTATTTGGCATTGGGAATGGGGCCCATATTCGGCCCCCCGAGATAGGCTGAAAAATCCCTGCAACTTAAATAATTACACGGTCACTGAATTTGTTATTTTTAATTTCTTTGGAACTTGCTATTTCCCAGATATTCAAAATTGCTGCATATATAGTTAGATCATCAATAAATGATATGGATCAGTGGCTCAATGATTAAAAAGAAGTTTGATAGTAACATATTCAGTGACCGTGTAATTATTCAAGTTGTGACAGGTTAATATAACAGAACTATAATACAAATGAAAAAATAAGTTAAATCTTATTATAAAATTGAGTTAGATATTGAAGATGTTTCCCATGTATTCTTACTTAGTTTTAATTCTTAACTTTTGCATGTCTACAGAAAATGTCCTTAAAAAACTGAAATATATTTGTACATTGTTGTCATGGCCTTAATGCACTAGCCTAAAGCCCAGGGCTAGGGAAAATTGATTTGGGCTGGTTAAAAAACCTTTTTAGTTTATATATTAAATTATTTTAGCTTGATTGTAAAACAACTTGTTGTGACCTAATCATTGATAACCAACTCCAAGTTGGTTTAAATTCCATGTAAAAACTACCCAATTATTTTCTTGAGAACAAAACTTTATCCCACTAGCTCACTGGGGGACCAGGAAGCAGACTCAAAAGTGGAGTTGTAAGAACTTGTTTCACAATCAAGCTAAAATAAATCAGTATAAACTAAGTAAGTTCTTTAAACCAGCCCTAATCAATTTTCACTTGTTCTTGGGCTTTCAGGCTAGTGCATTTAGGCAACGATAGCAATGTACAAAGAGGGATGAATACTGTTAGCGACGAAATGAAACCGATACCAATGAAACAATGCGATACTTTAAACAATACCAATATGCAACTATATATATAGTACAAATTACAATGTTTAAATACAAATAACTAAAAAACTCAAAATATCTAAGTTATTTAATCCTAAAGGAAAAATAGAATCGGCACTCCTATAAAAGACTAAACGTTTTGGTGTCGTATAGCCTTTTAGTAATTATGAAAATACAACTTTATTTAAAATCATTCAGTTCGAATATCTCGGGCAAAATTCATTAGAAATGAGTAGACCTCTAATAATATTGATAAATATTTTTACACAGTGTGTTAACGTATGAGGTCATGCATCCAGATCATCTTAATAGAGTTGATGGAGCCGCTCTGTCTATGTCACTGTTCAACTTCTGTGTGTATCAAGAGTTTAAAGTTTATGGATGTTATGCATTGCATTTATTATTGACATATATTATAAATTTAGTATTGTGTTAGAATGCGTACTAAAAATTTTTTTAGGATTTAGAAAAAAAGGATTGACACGGCGTATGTAAACGTGAATACTCTACTGTTTTCTTACAAATAGATAGGGCTGTGGATCGATGAGCAAGTGGCTATCCGATCCGAACCACGAATTATGAGTTATTCACTTGTTGATGGAGAAGCATATAGGAATTCATGTTATAACAAAAATTAAGTGAAGAATTATAGAAGCTTTTACTAATTGGAAATTCATGTACTCTATACATTTATATTACAGGGCGTTTTATGGAAATTTTCAGTGATATAACATTTTTGTTAAAATGTGTATCAATCAAAATTTTGAATTAAATCTAAGTTTTCATTAGTAGTGTGGCTCGTTTTTAGCGGTAATTAAGCTGAATATGTTCTTTCATTATTTCCAAAGGTAGATTGCGATTCGATGATTTCGGACGTGAAGAATATTTGTATTTGATTTTCTGGTGGGAATGGCAAGTAACCGAGTACTTGGATACTTGCAGCAGCCCTACAAATAGAGCAATGTCATGGTGATAAATGTTGATATTTAGACCCCAAATTATTGATTTTCTCTGTAAAACTTCTATGTTGAGTGCAAAAAAAATTTGACTTCCAAAATATCTTGATGCGGTACAAATTTTGAAGTATTTTATGTACTATGTATAAAATAAAAGTGGACCAAACCTGTTGAATTTAAGTGCATAAATACAGTCAATACTTGTGGACAATTTTGTTACAGACTTAACAATATTCATACCTAAGTAATCCAGAAGAAAACAAATTGAATTTGCACCCCTTTGAAATATACTTGGACCAAACTTTTTGATATATAAATATATGCTTTGGGTAAAATATGCAAATTTATACAACCTTTTTTAGATAAGTCTGTTGGAGTATGTTGAGGCATTATTATTATTAAAGGGAAACTTTTTACCCAATGTCCTACCTGTTTTTAAGACATGAATTGACCTTCAGTAATATAATGAGTTATTGTAAAGTTAAAGTTTATTGCATTTGTTATTGAAGAATTTATTATGTTACTAAATACTATTTTACGATGAGGCCGGTATTCCATTCATACGGGAGCGCAAAGTGAACGTTGGCGCTCAAGGTGAAACTTGAACGTGAGACATAAGTTTTGAGGCTCACACTTATCAATTCATCCGGTTAGCAATTGAAAACAATTGGTACTTTATTGTATGTCTAGTCATATGTTATGGCATAAAAATTTAATTGTTATTACAACAGAATTCTCATAAGAATGCTTTTAAAAACATCACACACTTAAATTAACATAGTTTTGGAACTGAAATTAATTTATGTTAGGTGTACATGTCAAGCCAAAAATGTTAAATCTTGTCAGAAATTATCTGCGATGCGTTCTGTTCATAAACGCCCGGTCATTAAGGGTGGGGCACTGATCATAAGTTCGATTCCAGGCGGGGCATTATTTTGTGCAGCTTGGTCATGAAATTATTTCTTCATCCATTTTCCCTCCTTCCAATGATTCTTGATTATGTAGGGCAGTTGTCAGGCACTGACTGTAGTATGCACCTAGTAAGTTTGTTAACAGCTAAATCAAACTTTTATTTAGCCTTTCCAGGAAGAGTGAGGTTGACTGACTGCAGTTACATGACCTATACAATGTGTTGCTATGGCGTTAAACTCAGCAACAAACAAACTTTAAATGAAATTAAAAGCAATATATGCACAATAATGTGTCTCAATATACAATTTTTTGGAAAGTAATTATTATATTAACATAGTGGACAATTTATTATGTTGATAGGTTGACCTTTCCTTAGTTTGGACAGTGATTACTATTTTTAAATTTTATTTATTTATTGGAGTTAATGTCGTATCAACACAATTTAGGTCATTTCACGGCGTCCAATCGAAATTATTGTCATATTTTCATGGAAGGGCATAACCTTCCCAGGTGGGATTCCAACCCGCACCCCTCATGCACGAGTATCCAAATCCCAGCGCTACCAACTGCGCTATGGACCCGGGTTTTTTAAATTGCAATGTGAAGTAAAACTCAAAGATTTTGATTCTCATTCATACAGTATCTGAATTAAATATTAACATTATAAAGACAATGTGAACATCTAAGTAGCTTAGCCTTCCAGAATTTCTTTGTTTGTTAATCATTATTAATCTTATTCAAATTTTGGTTTAGGCCACAACAAATTGATCATATGTTCTATGGATTTGCTTGCACCTTAATTTTGACGGTTTTTACAAAAAAAATATTTTTATTTCCTCAGTCGCTCATAAAAATTCTAACTGCTATATAAAGCAACTGAATTCAGATTTTTTTCTTTTTTTTCATTGCTAGCTGGCAACATTTTTTTCTTGAAAAATCCGTTGAACATATCATCAACTTGTTGTGGCCTTATGAAGATTACGGTTGGATTTCTGATTCTTGTTTACTGTTAAATTGATACTATACATTATAAATGCAATGCCAACATCTTAAAAGTTCATAAAACTTGCTTCAAGTTGAAAATTTATTAATCTTCTTAACTACATATGTATTTGTCATCAAAAACGATAAGCCTTATGTTGTTATAGAAAAAGATTGTAGTATAGATTAGTTGTTTACAATAAGCATGAATTAATGTTAAACTTTTGAATTCCTTTTCATACTTAAATTGACTTCTACATAATTTATCTTCAAGGTTTTCATTTGTGGTACAACCATATGCATTGTAACATCATGCTGAGTACCAGTATGTATTCAAAGAATAATCAGATCTTTTTGATTTGTGATTTTTAAAACAATGTAAAAAAAGTTGTTCTTGTCCGAGTTCAATGGTAGAAAGACCCCTATATTTCATTTTTTTTTACTTTGGACAGTGATTATTTTATTGTATAGGTATAACACAGTGTGTATTAAACCTAGATGTCTCATGGTATGTTGACCTTATTAAACACAGCAAGATTGATGTGAGGTTAGGAACATTTAGGGATTATTGTTTGTAAAAACAATGTCATGTAATCATTATTAATACTTGTATAGTTGAACATTTTAACTTAGCGTGTTAATTTAACGAAAGACAGGTCTAACTAAAAAAACAGGGAGGAATGATTGTTTTCAGAAAAATTATATTTTTATCTTTATTAAAACAAGTGAGTATTATTAAAACTCATTCACTGTGCCACATGTACAGATCATTTTGTTTTCATAATGATAAATACTTTGAAACTGCTACACTGTGACTGTGTGAGTATTGTTGACTTATGGGTTTCCTTCATAAGTGGATGAGTCCAAAATTAAATACATGTACTGGCCATGTAAATGAAATTGATTTGTAGTTGTCATTTTGTCTGTGTAGTGAACATGTAGTGTATGACAAGGATAAGTGATTCTTGTTATAATATTTATTTGAATTGATACTTAGCATTTGATATTTAAAGTTAAATAAGTATTAATGTTATTTTGGATAATGATAAGTTTTTTACTTATACATATTCTGTGTATAATAAAAGTGTGTCTGGATTTATAATTCATGCTCTTTTTGCATTGAATGTTAATATGAGTCAGTACAGGTTGTATTCTAGGTCATGCATGTTTTTGTACTTTAAACAATGGACTTGCTGACTAAGTAGACAAATAAGCTAATGCATGAGCAGCATTTTTATGATTTAAACATACCACTTTGATATTTAACATTTATTTTAAAAAGTTTATATGCACACTATAAATTTGTATATAATGATGTGTTTATAAAATAAGTGTAAACTAACTAAACTATAAAAATTTGTAAAAATAATTCACCCCTAAATATTAGTGTGTAATGAAACCGGCAATTTTTATATATGCAATGTTTACGTGGACGACCTGTAGTCTTGGTAATGTTGTTAGTAAATATGGACTGAATGTGATGTTTGTTTGTATTAGTCTTACACATCATGAATAGGGTACTTATTGTAATTGTGACTTGTGATTTTAAATTCTCGTTTTTATTATTTGAATAGAAGGAAACAATTAAAGCACTCGAGACATTGATAGGGTTGTCTTCTGTGATCATGGACAGTGATCACTATATAGTCTTTGATGATTATTTTATTTATTGTATCATACACTGTGTTGAGTTGGGAAGTTTACTTCACATTCTTTTTTGAATTAATTGAAAAAAATAACTTATATGTATATTCACATTTATAAATTCTTCATTTGTTAGCCTTTAGTTATTGTTGAATGACATTGATTAGAATATTTATTTTCCATACTAGCTCGGTCTATTTTGCTGTTAGGATTTTTGGTCTCATTTTATTATAATGTAAACATGATTCGGACTTGCACACGTACCAGTCATGGAAAGTAGGGTTTTTTTTTTGGTAAACTCTTCAGTCATGAACATTACATGGTTGCCTTCTGTGATTACAGACTGTGATTGATTTATTTAACTAGTCATGCTCATCATGCACTGTTAAGTTAGAATTTGTATTTATTGTTGTTTTTGAATTGAAGGAAACATTATCAGCTTGAGAAATATTGTCACATGTTTTGGTTTTAAACAGTGATTGTTATTTGTTGTACACATCTTGAGTAGATTAGGTCTGGAATTCTAATGGTGGGCATCTGAATTGGTTAGCCTTTTGATGACTTAACATAATGCATATATGTTAGCCTTTTGTGCTTATGGACAATGATTATTACATTAATTGATCACACTTGCTCAGCCTAGTTTCATCTGATGTAACTTCTGTAATTATGGGTAGTGATAATGATTTTTTTGGAGAAGTTACTTTGAATGTTAACTTAATTATTTTGTGTTAAACTACACCATTGTATGAACTTTAATAGAATATATGCACATGTTAGTCTTCAGTGTTTATGGACAGTGATAATTAAATTTGTATGTTGAACTTACCAGTAGTAGTTTAATGAAGAAATATCTGATTTGTGTTTTATTTTTAATTGATTGTAAGCATTATAATAACAGATGTAAATTGAGTAGCGGTACTAGCCATCACTATGTTTTGACCATGAGTATTAGTTGGATTGTAAATTTAAAGTGTTGCTTAACGTTGGAATTTTTTACTTTAGTTCTTACTCAAACTTAACTTTTTTGTGAAGGAAATAGATGCACATAATAAGATATAGAGCTTTACATAATTAATAATGTTTGAATAAATGGTATCGTTGATTGCTTTCGGCGCAATGTGACCTTTTTGTGTTGGTGCACCATAAAACCCAAACAAACTAATTAATTACTCAAATTTAACTTACAAAATAAATTCAAGTTTGCAAATGTTTTTATATCTTGAAACAATAGGAGCATTAAAAAGAAATTGTAATGCAAGAATCTGAATCGGTTGATACTTTATCATTCCAAGAAAGAACCCCCCCCCCAAATAGTATTGTTTTTTGTTAAAATACTGCAAGGTGTATAAAAAAGGACTTGCAAATTTATTATGTTTTGATTTTATGTATAATTGGTGTGATTGTTCACTTATTTTGTTAAGCATGATTGTTAAGTATTTATATATTTATCTATTACAGATGAGTTTGTGTGTATGGTTGATGTTGGTACGTGTGTTGATGATGGTATGTGTGTTGATGATGGTACAAGCGTTGATGTTGATGTCACTGGTTGTGACGTTTCTATTGATATGACTGCTTGTGATATTGATGTTACTGGTTGTAATGTTGATGTTACTGGTTGTGATGTCGATATTGACGTTGCTGCTTGTGATGTTGATGTCAATGCTTGTGATGTTGATGTCATGGTTGGAGATACAGTGGTTGATGGAGACGATGTTGAGGATTTTCGACATGCTGATGATGGTGATAGTTTTTCATTACTTGTAGAGACTTCATTTGATTTGGTCGATGACCCCTCTGACGTATCGACTTTACCTTTGACCCCGGACATAGACTTGGACTTGTCTGTGACTGCTCCCGAGTTTGACGTTGTTGACGAGACAATCGATCAGGTTGAGGAAGTCTCTGTCCCTGTTATTCCTCCTCGTGTATTATTTCCTGCCTCGACTGATCCTGAGGTGCGCATTTCCCGTGTGTCTGGACGTAGGATCCGGAAGCCACTTAGATACAGAGATTGAGCAGAAACTTAGTATTCATTTGTAATCATTTCTAATCCAGTGAGAAATGATATTCATTCCACTGATGATTTGATGAGCTAAATGGTTTGTGTCCATTTGCCAGGAATTACAGTTCAAACACTGTGAGAATTTGCTTTTCCACTGATTTGATGGCTTTTGGTGATCCTATTGTGTAACATAGATAGTTGCCACCAGATTACCCCTCCCTCCTAGGTTATTGTTGTTGATACCTTTGTACATGTGATAACTAACTGGTATTATTTACAGACATCAGCAGTCTTCATAGATAGTGGCACATTCAAAGTGGTTGTAACTCTTCCATTGTTGATTGTGTAAGTGGCTTTGATAGCCCTTCCCTCTTAGGTTATTGTTGTTGATACCTATATACATGTGATAGTTGACAGGTATTATCTGCAGACATCAACAGTCATCATAGACTCATTGACATCATTGTGTATGTTGTTAAGTGATGTTATGGTAGTATATACTTGCTGAATTATACATGCTGGGTAGGGCATGAATTGTATTGTATTTTTAGTTTAAATATGTATTTGGCGAGTTGATTGTTTGTGCTTGTATTTGTCTAGTTAGGTGATATTTGGCTTGTGTTAATAACTGACCAAGTTGGTCAAATTGTCCTTGTTGGGATATCTGCTTATGGATAAGGGTCCTATTCATATTCAGATGTTTTAACCCGAGATGATTTTGTAAAATTTGTAGCACTTCCTTTACAATTAGTTTGCATTACTTTTCAGTCCATTGTTAGGTTTGCCGAGCTAGGTTAATGTGAGCACAAATGATAAATTTACTAATTGTATGTTTGAGCCTAAGTGCATGCAATTCTAGTCTTGCCTGGTGTTTAAGTTCAGAAAGTGTATCTACCTTAATATTTCTTGCATATTTGTTGTATGGAATGGTGTGGGGGATCTTTGATGGAGGGATTGTGGGTGGTTACTGTATAGTGGGGGGTCTTTGATGGTTGGATTGCGGGTGGTTACTGTGTAGTGGGGGATATTTGATGGATGGATCGTGGGTGGTTACTGCATAGTGGAAAATCTTAGATCGATACATTGTGGGTGGTTACTTAATAGTGAGGGATCTTTGATTGATGGATTGCTGGTGGTTACTTTATAGTGGGGGATCTTAGATTGATAGATTGTGGGTGGTTACTGTATAGTGGGAGATCTTAGATTGATAGATTGTGGGTGGTTACTTTATAGTGGGAGATCTTAGATTGATAGATTGTGGGTGGTTACTGTATAGTGGGAGATCTTAGATTGATAGATTGTGGGTGGTTACTGTATAGTGGGAGATCTTAGATTGATAGATTGTGGGTGGTTACTGAATAGTGGGAGATCCTAGATTGATAGATTTTGGGTGGTTACTGCATAGTCGGGGAATTTAGATTGATAGATTGTGGGTAGTTACTGTATAGTGGGGGATCTTAGATTAATATATTGTGGGTGGTTACTGTATAGTGGGGGATCTTAGATTGATAGATTTTGGGTGGTTACTGAATAGTGGGATATCCTAGATTGATATATTGTGGGCAGTTACTGTATAGTGGGGATCTTTGATGGTTGGATCGTTGGTGGTTACTGTATAGTGGGGGATATTTGATGGATGGATCGTGGGTGGTTTCTGCTAAGTGGGAGATCTTAGATTATTATATTGTAGGTGGTTACTGTATAGTAGAGTATCTTTGATTGAAAGGTTGTGGGTGGTTACTTTATAGTGGGAGATCTTAGATTGATAGATTGGAGGTGGTTACTTTATAGTGAGGGATCTTTGATTGATAGATTGTGGGTGGTTACTGCATAGTGGGGGATCTTAGATTGATGGATTTAGGCTAGTTACTGTATTATGGGGGATCTTAGATTATTAGATTGTGGGTGGTTACTGCATAGTGGGGGATCTTAGATTAATATATTGTGGGTGGTTACTTTATAGTGGGAGATCTTAGATTGATAGATTGTGGGTGGTTACTTTATAGTGGGAGATCTTAGATTGATAGATTGTGGGTGGTTACTTTATAGTGGGAGATCTTAGATTGATAGATTGTGGGTGGTTACTGTATAGTGGGGGGTCTTAGATTGATAGATTGTGGGTGGTTACTGTATAGTGGGGATCTTTGATTGATAGATTGTGGGTGGTTACTGTATAGTGGGTGATCTTCAATTAATAAATTGTGGGTGGTTGCTGCATAGTGGGGGATTTTAGATTGGTAGATTGTGGGTGGTGACTTTATAGTAGGGGATCGTAGATTGATTGATTGTGAGTGGTTACTGTATAGTGGGGATCTTTGATTGATAGATTATGGGTGGTTACTGTATAGTGGGGGATCTTTGATTAATAGATTGTGGGTGGTTATTGCATAGTGGGGGATCTTAGATTGATAGATTGTTGGTGGTAACTGTATAGTGCTGGATCTTAGATTGATAGGTTGTGGGTGGTTATTGTATAGTGGGGGATCTTAGATTGATATATTATGGACGGTTACTGTATAGTGGGGAACTTAGATTGATAGATTGTGGGTGGTTATCTTCATGCCAGGAACTGATACATATTCTTGGTGTGAAGTTATTGAGATAGTGGTATGTTTCCATATCTCTGCAGCTGTTAGGCTTGTCGTTAGCTTGAAGCTGTCATTGCATTCCTCCCTCTATAGACAGCAATTTTCGTTGTTTGTATCCAGTTGCACATGCATTATTTTGCACGGATTTACAGACAATGTGGTCAGGTTACTACAAACATCTAGATCGAGTCATCTTCATGCGAGGAACTTGATACATATTCTTGGTGTGAAGTTATTGAGATGGTGGTGTGTTTCCATATCTCTGCAGCTGTTAGGCTTGTCGTTAGCTTGTAGCTGTCATTGCATCCCTTCCTCTATAGACAGCAATTTTTGTTGTTTGTAACCAGTTGCACATGTGTTATTTTGCATAGATTTACAGACAATATGGTCAGGTTACAACAAACATCTAGATCAAGTCGCCTTCATGCGAGGAACTTGATACATATTCTTGATGTGAAGTAATTGAGCTGATGGTGTATTTCCATATCTCTGCAGCTGTTAGGCTTGTCGTTAGCTTGTAGCTTAAAGCTGTAAAGTGGGGGATCTTCAATGGATAGATTGTAGGTGGAAACTGCATAGTGGGGGATCTTAGATTGATAGATTGTGGGTGGTTACTCTATAGTGGAAGATCTTAGATTGATAGATTGTGGGTGGTTACTTAATAGTGAGGGATCTTTGATTGATGGATTGCTGGTGGTTACTTTATAGTGGGGGATCTTAGATTGATAGATTGTGGGTGGTTACTGTATAGTGGGGATCTTTGATTGATAGATTATTGGTGGTTACTTTATAGTTGGGGATCTTTGATTAATAGGTTGTGGGTGGTTACTGTATAGTGGGGGATCTTAGATTGATAGGTTGTGGGTGGTTATTGTATAGTGGGGGATCTTAGATTGATATATTATTGACGGTTACTGTATAGTGGGTGATCTTAGATTGATAGATTGTGGGTGGTTATCTTCATGCCAGGAACTGATACATATTCTTGGTGTGAAGTTATTGAGATAGTGGTGTGTTTCCATATCTCTGCAGCTGTTAGGCTTGTCGTTAGCTTGAAGCTGTCATTGCATTCCTCCCCCTATAGACAGCAATATTCGTTGTTTGTATCCAGTTGCACATGTGTTATTTTGCACGGATTTACAGACAATATGGTCAGGTTACTACAAACATCTAGATCGAGTCATCTTCATGCCAGGAAACTGATACATATTCTTGGTGTGAAGTTATTGAGATAGTGGTGTGTTTCCATATCTCTGCAGCTGTTAGGCTTGTCGTTAGCTTGAAGCTGTCATTGCATTCCTCCCTCTATAGACAGCAATTTTCGTTGTTTGTATCCAATTGCTCATGTATTATTTGCACGGATTTACAGACAGTATGGTCATATTACTACAAACATCTAGATCGAGTCATCTTCATGCCAGGAACTTGATACATATTCTTGGTGTGAAGTTATTGAGATAGTGGTGTGTTTCCATATCTCTGCAGCTGTTAGGCTTGTCGTTAGCTTGTATCTGTCATTGCATCCCTTCCTCTATAGACAGCAATTTTCGTTGTTTGTAACCAGTTGCACATGTGTTATTTTGCATGGATTTACAGACAATATGGTCAGGTTACAACAAACATCTAGATCAAGTCACCTTCATGCGAGGAACTTGATACATATTCTTGATGGGAAGTAATTGAGCTGATGGTGTATTTCCATATCTCTGCAGCTGTTAGGCTTGTCGTTAGCTTGTAGCTTAAAGCTGTAAAGTAGGGGATCTTCAACGGATAGATTGTAGGTGGAAACTGCATAGTGGGGGATCTTAGATTGATAGATTGTGGGTGGTTTCTGTATAGTGGAAGATCTTAGATTGATAGATTGTGGGTGGTTACTTTATAGTGGGAGATCTTAGATTGATTGATTGTGGGTAGTTTCTGCATAATGGGGGATCTTAGATTGATAGATTGTGGGTGGTTACTTTATAGTGGGGGGATCTTAGATTGATAGATTGTGGGTGGTTACTGTATGGTGGGAGATCTTAGATTGACAGATTGTGGGTGGTTACTGTATACTAAGGGATTTAGATTGATAGATTGTGGGTGGTTACTGTATATTGGGGGATCCTAGATTGATAGATTGTGGGTTGTTACTGCATAGTGGGTGATCTATGATGGTTGGATTTAGGGTAGTTACTGTATAGTGGGGGATCTTAGATTGATAGATCGTGTGTGGTTACTGCATAGTGGGTGATCTATGATGGTTGCATTTAGGGTAGTTACTGTATAGTGGGGGATCTTAGATTGATAGATTGTGGGTGGTTACTTAATAGTGAGGGATCTTTGATTGATGGATTGCTGGTGGTTACTGTATAGTGGGGGATCTTAGATTGATAGATTGTGGGTGGTTACTGTATAGTGGGGATCTTTGATTGATAGATTATGGGTGGTTACTGTATAGTGGGGGATCTTTGATTAATAGGTTGTGGGTGGTTACTGCATAGTGGGAGATCTTAGATTGATAGATTGGAGGTGGTTACTTTATAGTGAGGGATCTTTGATTGATAGATTGTGGGTGGTTACTGCATAGTGGGGGATCTTAGATTGATAAATTGTGGGTGGTTACTGCATAGTGGGGGATATTAGATTAATAGATTGTGGGTGGTTACTGCATAGTCGGGGATCTTAGATTGATAGATTGTGGGTGGTTACTGCATAGTTGGGGATCTTAGATTGATAGATTGTGGGTGGTTACTGCATATTGGGGGATCTTAGATTGATGGATTTAGGCTAGTTACTGTATAATGGGGGATCTTAGATTATTAGATTGTGGGTGGTTACTGCATAGTCGGGGATCTTAGATTAATATATTGTGGGTGGTTACTTTATAGTGGGGGATCGTAGATTGATTGATTGTGGGTGGTTTCTGTATAGTGGGGATCTTTGATTGATAGATTATGGGTGGTTACTGTATAGTGGGGGATCTTTGATTAATAGATTGTGGGTGGTTATTGCATAGTGGGGGATCTTAGATTGATAGATTGTTGGTGGTAACTGTATAGTGCTGGATCTTAGATTGATAGGTTGTGGGTGGTTATTGTATAGTGGGGGATCTTAGATTGATATATTATGGACGGTTACTGTATAGTGGGGAACTTAGATTGATAGATTGTGGGTGGTTATCTTCATGCCAGGAACTGATACATATTCTTGGTGTGAAGTTATTGAGATAGTGGTATGTTTCCATATCTCTGCAGCTGTTAGGCTTGTCGTTAGCTTGAAGCTGTCATTGCATTCCTCCCTCTATAGACAGCAATTTTCGTTGTTTGTATCCAGTTGCACATGCATTATTTTGCACGGATTTACAGACAATATGGTCAGGTTACTACAAACATCTAGATCGAGTCATCTTCATGCGAGGAACTTGATACATATTCTTGGTGTGAAGTTATTGAGATGGTGGTGTGTTTCCATATCTCTGCAGCTGTTAGGCTTGTCGTTAGCTTGTAGCTTAAAGCTGTAAAGTGGGGGATCTTCAATGGATAGATTGTAGGTGGAAACTGCATAGTGGGGGATCTTAGATTGATAGATTGTGGGTGGTTACTGTATAGTGGAAGATCTTAGATTGATAGATTGTGGGTGGTTACTTAATAGTGAGGGATCTTTGATTGATGGATTGCTGGTGGTTTCTTTATAGTGGGGGATCTTAGATTGATAGATTGTGGGTGGTTACTGTATAGTGGGGATCTTTGATTGATAGATTATGGGTGGTTACTTTATAGTTCGGGATCTTTGATTAATAGGTTGTTGGTGGTTACTGCATAGTGGGGGATCTTAGATTGATAGATTGTGGGTGGTAACTGTATAGTGCTGGATCTTAGATTGATAGATTGTGGGTGCTTATTGTATAGTGGGGATCTTAGATTGATATATTATGGACGGTTACTGTATAGTGGGGGATCTTAGATTGATAGATTGTGGGTGGTTATTTTCATGCCAGGAACTGATACATATTCTTGGTGTGAAGTTATTGAGATAGATGTGTGTTTCCATATCTCTGCAGCTGTTAGGCTTGTCGTTAGCTTGAAGCTGTCATTGCATTCCTCCCTCTATAGACAGCAATTTTCGTTGTTTGTATCCAGTTGCACATGTGTTATTTTGCCCGGATTTACAGACAATAAGGTCGGGTTACTACAAACATCTAGATCGAGTCATCTTCATGCCAGGAAACTGATACATATTCTTGGTGTGAAGTTATTGAGATAGTGGTGTGTTTCCATATCTCTGCAGCTGTTAGGCTTGTCGTTAGATTGAAGCTGTCATTGCATTCCTCCCTCTATAGACAGCAATTTTCGTTGTTTGTATCCAGCTGCACATGTGTTATTTTGCACGGATTTACAGACAATAAGGTCAGGTTACTACAAACATCTAGATCGAGTCATCTTCATGCCAGGAAACTGATACATATTCTTGGTGTGAAGTTATTGAGATAGTGTTGTGTTTCCATATCTCTGCAGCTGTTAGGCTTGTCGTTAGCTTGTAGCTGTCATTGCATCCCTTCCTCTATAGACAGCAATTTTCGTTGTTTGTAACCAGTTGCACATGTGTTATTTTGCATGGATTTACAGACAATATGGTCAGGTTACAACAAACATCTAGATCAAGTCACCTTCATGCGAGGAACTTGATACATATTCCTGATGTGAAGTAATCGAGCTGATGGTGTATTTCCATATCTCTGCAGCTGTTAGGCTTGTTGTTAGCTTGTAGCTTAAAGCTGTAAAGTGGGGGATCTTAGATTGATAGATTGTGGGTGGTTACTTTATAGTGGTAGATCTTAGATTGATAGATTGTGGGTAGTTTCTGCATAATGGGGGGTCTTAGATTGATAGATTGTGGGTGGTTACTTTATAGCGGGGAATCTTAGATTGATAGATTGTGGGTGGTTACTTTATGGGGGGAGATCTTAAATTTATAGATGACATGAATTGTATTGTATTTATAGTTTAAATATGTATTTAGTTACTTGATTGTTTGTGCTTGTATTTGTCTAGTTAGGTGATATTTGGCTTGTATTAATAACTGACCGAGTTGGTCAAATTGTCCTTGTTGGGATATCTGCTTATGGATAAGGGTCCTATTCATATACAGATGTTAAAACTTGAGATGATTTTGTAAAATTTGTAGCACTTCCTTTACAGTTAGTTTGCATTACTTTTCAGTTCATTGTTAGGTTTGCCAAGCTAGGTTAATGTGAGCACAAATAATAAATTTACTATTTGTATGTTTGAGCCTAAGTGCATGCAATTCTAGTCTTGCCTGGTATTTAAGTTCAGAAAATGTATCTACCTTAATATTTCTTGCATATTTGTTGTATGGAATGGTGTGAGAGATCTTCAATGGAAGGTTTGTTGGAGATTTCTGTGTAGTGGGGGATCTTTGATGGAGGGATTGTGGGTGGTTACTGTAAAGTTGGGGGGTCTTAGATTGATAGATTGTGGGTGGTTACTGCATAGTGGGAGATCTTAGATTGATAGATTGTGGGTGGTTACTTTATAGTGGGAGATCTTAGATTGATAGATTGTGGGTGGTTACTTTATAGTGGGGGATCTTAGATTGATAGATTTTGGGTGGTTACTGTATAGTGGGGGATCTTAGATTGATAGATTTTGGGTGGTTACTGTATACTGGGGGATCTTAGATTGATAGATTGTGGGTGGTTACTGTATAGTGCGGGATCTTTGATGGATGGATTTTGGGTGGTTACTGCATAGTGGGAGATCTTAGATTGATAGATTGTGGGTGGTTACTGTATAGTGGAGGATCTTAGATTGATAAATCGTGTGTGGTTACTTCATAGTGGGAGATCTATGATGGTTGCATTTAGGGTAGTTACTGTATAGTGGGGGATCTTAGATTGATAGATTGTGGGTGGTTACTGTATAGTGGGGATCTTTGATTGGTAGATTATGGGTGGTTACTGTATAGTGGGGGATCTTTGATTAATAGGTTGTGGGTGGTTACTGCATAGTGGGGGATCTTAGATTGATAGATTGTGGGTGGTAACTGCATAGTGGGGGATCTTAGATTGATAGATTGTGGGTGGTTACTTTATAGTGGGGGATCTTAGATTGATAAATTTTGGGTGGTTACTGTATAGTGGGAGATCTTAGATTGACAGATTGTGGGTGGTTACTGTATACTGGGGGATCTTAGATTGATAGATTGTGGGTGGTTACTGTATAGTGGGGGATCTTAGATTGATAGATTGTGGGTGGTTACTGTATAGTGGGGGATCTTAGATTGATAGATTGTGGGTGGTTACTGTATAGTGGGGGATCTTAGATTGATAGATTGTGGGTGGTTACTGTATAGTGGGAGATCTTAGATTGACAGATTGTGGGTGGTTACTGTATACTGGGGGATCTTAGATTGATAGATTGTGGGTGGTTACTTTATAGTGGGGGATCTTAGATTGATAGATTGTGGGTGGTTACTGTATATTGGGGGATCCTAGATTGATAGATTGTGGGTGGTTACTGCATAGTGGGTGATCTATGATGGTTGGATTTAGGGTAGTTACTGTATAGTGGGGGATCTTAGATTGATAGATCGTGTGTGGTTACTGCATAGTGGGAGATCTATGATGGTTCATTTAGGGTAGTTACTGTATAGTGAGGGATCTTAGATTGATAGATTGTGGGTGGTTACTTAATAGTGAGGGATCTTTGATTGATGGATTGCTGGTGGTTACTGTATAGTGGGGGATCTTAGATTGATAGATTGTGGGTGGTTACTGTATAGTGGGGATCTTTGATTGATAGATTATGGGTGGTTACTGTATAGTGGGGGATCTTTGATTAATAGGTTGTGGGTGGTTACTGCATAGTGGGGGATCTTAGATTAATAGATCGTGGGTGGTAACTGTATAGTGCTGGATCTTAGATTGATAGATTGTGGGTGGTTATTGTATAGTGGGGATCTTAGATTGATATATTATGGACGGTTACTGTATAGTGGGGGATCTTGGATTGATAGATTGTGGGTGGTTATCTTCATGCCAGGAACTGATACATATTCTTGGTGTGAAGTTATTGAGATGGTGGTGTGTTTCCATATCTCTGCAGCTGTTAGGCTTGTCGTTAGCTTGAAGCTGTCATTGCATTCCTCCCTCTATAGACAGCTATTTTCGTTGTTTGTATCCAGTTGCACATGTGTTATTTTGCACGGATTTACAGACAATAAGGTCAGGTTACTACAAACATCTAGATCGAGTCATCTTCATGCCAGGAAACTGATACATATTCTTGGTGTGAAGTTATTGAGATAGTGGTGTGTTTCCATATCTCTGCAGCTGTTAGGCTTGTCGTTAGCTTTTAGCTGTCATTGCACCTCTGTCTGGACAGCAGATTACACTGTAAGTGAACAGTTACAAGTATTAGATTTTGCTCTGTTTCACTAACTACTTTGGTCACCATTTCAAGTTTGGACAGTCTGTTAACTTGTATTGAATTTCAGCCTTACACTGTATTCATGGTTTCAGTGTAGTGTTATGAAGTGGTTGAAGAACATAATATGGAAATGATGCCAAATAGAAATGGTTTTTTCATACTGGTATGTTCTGTGGAATGTTGAGATTGGGTAGATAATGGTTGTTGACTTCACTATTGAGCACATACAGAGCTACTATGAGCCAAGGAGAGTATTGTTATTTCAATTAGATCTTTCTATTTTCACCTAGAAAACATATCAATTGATTATCCATTAACTAAAATGAGTGTTTGGAACCACTTGCCTATCTTCATCAATTGTTTACAACTCTGTTGAACAAATCTATGCTTGGTGGGGAATGTCACAATAACTAAGATCTCGACCAGTTAGCCTTTTTTCATGCGCCATGATATTTGGATCCGAGAGCAAAAGGCGCCTTTGTTCAAATATCCAAGTGAATTGGCAAGTGATTAATGTGAAACTGTAAATCCATTTCTGTAGAATTGTGATGTTGGGACTTATGTTTGTGATCTGACCCTGCTTTGTTGGATTGTTGATTTGCTTACGTCTGGCATTAGTTCTGAGGTACCATATCAGTTTTGTATAATTAGAAATTTCATTATTAGATTTTCTACTGTAATCCTATGGTCTAGCTTGTATACAGTCATAACTAAAGCTTTTGTATTGTTAACTTTCATTGTAAGATTTCATTTTGAACATTAAGTACTTTATCTTGACAAGCTAGATATTCATATCTCATTGTGTTTTCCAATTTTTGGAACAGAGCTTAGGTTTGAAACTTTCTTTTCAGACTCCAGTTACAAGCCTCAACAATAACTGTAGATGGATGAAAATGGAATGGTTAAATTGAGAGACTTGCTGGTATTTTCCACTTTGCAACATGTACATACCTGGAACTGTATTCATTCTCAGAATAGTGACAGCTGTGTGGAGCTGACATTGATTGTGTGTTATGTGTTGAATTCATTGTCCTTAAGTTATGTGTTAATTTTACACCTGTTCACATGTTTGAAGTGGAAATGAAGTGCTTAAGCTCTGTTTAAACAGTTTAGATTTACAAGGCTGATTTTCAATATGTGTATTTTGTTTAGCATTTTTTCTGGCTTGTAGAGGTAGAGTTTAAAAATTGAATTTGGGTTTGGATGGTATAAATTTTCTGTTCTGTGGTTTGACTTTCTTAATGTTTGCGGTAATACTTAGGGTTTGATAGGGGAACTGTTCTAGCAAGTATTTTTAAATCCGAGAATTTAATTTTGATATATTTTTAATTTTATTAAATCTTACTAGTTAGATTTTCATTTTTCTATGTATTATGTATGTTTAACTTGGGCTGAAACACTTTCCCTTTCATACATGTCAACTGGTGTGTCGATCATTAAGACTGTCAGACATATAGTGCCATTGTGTTCATCTTTTAGAATATCAGACATTATTGACAAGTGTGTTTATCTTAGAGAGTATAAGACAATATTGAGATGTGTAAATCTTTAGGACTGTTAGACATTTGTGCCACATTTGTTTAAATTTAGGACTATCAGAAATATGAGGAAAGTGTATTTATCTTTGAAAGTGTCAAAGTTATGATAAGATCTGCTTTTATGTATCTCACCAAGCTTGGAGTATATGACCCTCTGTTTTGTTAATTTTTGTCTCTGTCGCTGTACAACCCATTGCTCAGTAGTAAATATGTTTAAATATAGTAAACATCTTTCTTTGTTGTTGTATTAAACACATAAATTTATTTCCATAAGAAACGTTTTCTTTTTTGTGTTTTATGATGCTCTTGGATATATATTTAACTGGTTAATGTTAGATCCTAGTAAACACACCTAATTATTTAGAGATTACTTAGTTACACTTAGTTAAAATCTATTTTTTAATTAATTTTTATAGTTTTGTAAGTGAACGGCATTGAACAGACTTGTTGACTCTGTCCCCGTAGAAACACCTGGCATTGTTCTGGCCACTCCTTTTAAGTAGAGTTTAAAATTGAATTAGGGTTTGGGTGGTATAAATTTGTCTTGTGAGTTAGGCTTTTAGAGGTAGAGTTTAAAATTGAATTTTGGGTTTGGGTGATATAAATTTGTCTTGTGAGTTAGGCTTTTAGAGGTAGAGTTTAAAATTGAATTTGGGTGGTTTTAATTTGTCTTGTGAGTTAGGCTTTTAGAGGTAGAGTTTAAAATTGAATTTGGGTTTGGGTGGTATAAATTTGTCTTGTTAGGTTATGCTTGGTCTGAATAGAGGAATCCCAAAGTTTGTCTTGACCTCCTAGTAGGGAAATCTTAGTATAGGCAAGGACCCTGTTTATATTAAGACATCCTAACTTGTGATGACTGATTTCTCAGTCAAAACTTTTCTTGTAGAAAAAGTTTGGATTCGGACTTTATTATGGGTGACTTCTTTTCAGGTCAAGCTTTAATCAAGCCTGGCTCCTTTTTACATGTAAGACTAATTTACTATCAGTTTTGTATAATTCATTTCATGACCGTTTTCTGTTCTGTGGTTTGACTTTCTTAATTCTTGCAGTAATACTTTGGGTTTGATAGGAGAACTGTCTTTTAGAGGTAGAGTTAAAAATTGAATTTGGGTTTGGGTGGTATAAATTTGTCTTGTGAGTTAGGCTTTTAGAGGAAGAGTTTAAAATTGAATTTGGGTTTGGGTGATATAAATTTGTCTTGTGAGTTAGGCTTTTAGAGGTAGAGTTTAAAATTGAATTTGGGTTTGGGTGGTATAAATTTGTCTTGTGAGGGTATGCTTGGTCTGAATAGAGGAATCTCAAACGAATTTCTTAAGTTTTTCTTATTAGTTAGCAATTTTTCATAGTTAATATTCTAAAGTTTAAACCTTGATTTTGTATGAACATGAGACAAAAATTTCTTAAAATGCCATTACATTAAGTTTTAAAATAAAATGTTTAATATGAATAAAAAAATGTTAAATATAATGAGTAAAATGTTTAATATGTTGCAAATTAAAGCAGAAGGTGGTGATTGGTATGGCTATCAGCACATTCAGAACACCTCGACCATTCATTGAATGAATAATTATTATTCATAGTGAAAGGCCGAGGGGTTCCGAATGGCTAACAGGGGCGGTTGGAGGCCATATGTAAGTGTCATCCAAAATAATCTTAAAACTAAAATAGCTAGGATTTTTCACTAATAAAATTGAATTCTATTTCAAATGTATTTACAGAAAGAATAATGATAAAAGTTATTATTTATTTTAACTGTTTAAAGGGAATGTATTTTTGTTTTATGCAGTCTTCTTTAATCTCTTTATGTAATAGTAAAAAAATAAAAACGATTACTGACATGTTATGGTTATAGTGGATGACACTGAACTGCTGTGATAAATTTAATGTTTATATTGCTTTATTTTGTTTGTTATCTAAAAATATATTTTTATTTTTAAGTAGGACTGAGTAGCTGAAATTTCTTCATTCATTTGTATCATATTTTGTTAACATATATGAAAAGAAAATGTAGTACTTAAGCTCTGTTTTAACAAAGTTGATATACACAGCTGATTTTTAAAACTTTTACTTGTTAAGCATTTTGGACTGATTGGGATTAATATTGTATTTTTATCGAATCGGGATTTTCGGGTTACATCTTTTTGTCTTGTGAGGTAATGCTTGGCCTGACTGGAGAAAACTAAGTTAGAGTCTTGACCCTCCTAGTAGGGATATCTTAGTATAAGCAAGGACCCTGTTTATATTAGGACATTCCAACTTGTGATGACTGATTAATCTGTCAAAACATTTCTTCTTGAAAATGTTTGGAATGGGACTTTATCATGAGGGACTTCTTTCCAGGTCAAGTTTTTCCAAGCAAGTTTCTTTTCAACATGTATGGGTAATTTACTATCTGCTAGTTTTGACTTAGAATGCTTAAGAATTTAAATGTCCATTTGTCTGTGTTCTATTGGTATAAGTTTTTTTTTAAGTTTGCTGTTAGTATTTAGGCTGGAAGGGGGACTGGTCCAGATGAAGTTTTTATCAGATATAACACTTTTATTTTGATGTATGTTTAATTTGCTTTATATTAACTAGCTAGGTTTTCATTATTTTAGGCATCATCTATGTTTAACCAGAGCTGAAACACTGCATTTCCTTTACATACTTGTCAATTGGTGTTCATTTTAAGACTATCAGACATTAGTGCCAAGTGTGTTTATCTTTAAGACTATAAGACATTAGTGCCAAGTGTGTTTATCTTTGAGACTATCAGACATCAGTGCCAAGTGTGTTCAGACATCAGTGCCAAGTGTGTTTATCTTTAAGACTATCAGACATCAGTGCCAAGTGTGTTTATCTTTAAGACTATCAGACATCAGTGCCAAGTGTGTTCATCTTTAAGACTATTAGACATTAGTGCCATGTGTGTTTATATTTGAGAACATCAATGTTAGTATAAGGTCAACCTTTATTTCACCCAATGAGCTCAGGAAATATAACCACATGGTTTTCTGACTCATAAGTTGAAATAAAAAAATATCTAATTTCACACTTGACAAATGTTTTGATTCTTTTATGCATTGTTCTGTGTTTTTTGTAAGTCTTTCGTTTACTACCATAAGAGTGCATTGTATTCTCACTAATGTAATTATAAAGTATAGGACAGTTTCATTAAATTTTCTTATTAAAGTTTTCTTAAGTTCATTTGCTCTGAATATATTACATTTAAGTTTTTTTTTACCAAATAGGCATCTTTTAGTAAATATTTGCACCTTTATTTTTTATGTTTTTATAAATCATGTGGCAAAATATTCCTGCAATGCCGTTCACGTTAAATCATTTTGACTGAGCTCTTTTAATACATTTAGATTATTACAGTTAGGTTTTGAGTACTTATTTCCTTATATACATTTTATTTCCCTTTTATAATGAAATTCTTATTTCCACTCTTATTTTTTACAATACAAATGGTAGCTCTATATAAAAAGAACATGTTCAATATGTTGTATATTAAAGTAGAAAGGTGTGATGGTATGGCTATTAGTCATTTGGAACGCTTCAACCACTCATTAAATAAATAATTGTTCATTTGTTGTGAGTGGCTGAGGAGTTCCAAATGGCTAAAAGGTGAGAAGGGAGGCCATAAATACAGTGCCATTCAAAATATTTACACTAAAATAGCTGGTTACCATTTATTCAATTAATTAATATTTCAATTTTGTTTTTGAAGTCATTATAATTTTATTGTAACTTTCGAAAGGGAATATATATTTTTACTAATAGATTTTTACTGGTGTAAAGATTATGATTGGTGGCACTGTACTTCATTGTTTATTTTCTGATGTATTATATGATTTTGCTTTTTTTTGTTTAAAACGTTTTTGCTGTAGTAATTATTAAATAAATAAATAATAAATTTAATTCATTTAATATTTTATGGCTAGTTTTAGTAGTAATTTATTTCAAGTTAAATTTTTGTACCTGTATTCCAAAAACTAAAAGATATTTCTTGCTTGTATTTTTCATATTAATATTTTAAATTTTGAACTACAATTATTTGTAAGTTTAGTTTGAGTTCATTAATTTCATTTTCCATTTTAATTGCAAGATAAATTCATGTTACATTTTATGGTTAGGTTGGATTTTTATTCATTTAAATTTTTATGGTTAAGTTTGATTTGATTCATTTAAAAAATATTATGGTTAGGTTTGATTTAAATTTTAACAGTTAAGTTTAAGTTTAAATAATTTTAAGATTAAAATTTTTGTAATTTGACCGAACTGCATCCCCCAAACTATATAACGCCTCTTAGTTTTAGTTTGACATGTGTAAAATGCTTACCACTCTGTATTGAGATCAGACCACGGGTTCCGGAAATGGTCGCAGCGCTCTCTATGGAGGTCTGTGAATTTGTTGCCCGCAAACCACAGACAGGTATTGCATATCAGGTGCATTATTCATAGTGTTATCGGCATTATGAGTAGTATATCTGTGCATGTGCCAAACCGATGCAGCTCAAGAGAACGAGCCGTGATCTCACGGTTCGACTCGCCCACCCCAGGTTGCATCGACTACTGCTTAACGTGGGTAACTTGACCTTACATGATGTACTAGCATCATGTAAGCCAGTCACAAGTCTGGATAAACAAGGAGTGAACCACTATGTCTATTTTTATAATTATGAATAGATAATTATAAATAGATATAATTTGTGTATGTACCCAATCCTAATTGTATTGAATTGTATTGAATTCTTTTATTTTCCAATTAAAGTTTCATTGAATACTTTGTTTTCCTTAAACATCAAAGACTAGCAATATGACACTCTTTTAGTTTAATGTAAAACACCTCATATTTGAGATTTATCTTTAGTAATGAGGAGTTCTGAGTTCAAGTCTCGGTAAGAGTATATATTTGCTATGTCACCGCTGGTACTGAGGATGTGTTCAACATTTATTTGGCTTCAACTTTCATCATCATTTCTTCCATTGTAGATAAATAAACATGTTTTTCCTCAAACATCAACGACTAGCGATATGACACTCTTTTAGTTTAATGTAAAACACCTCATACTTGAGATTTATCTTAAGTAATGAGGAGTTCTGAGTTCAAGTCTCAGTAAGAGTATATATTTGCTAAGTCACCGATGGTACAGAGGATGTGTTAATATTTATTTGGCTTTAACTTCCATAAATATAGTTAAGTTAGATGAACAAGCATTGATCATATTATTTGAGTATTGAATGTTTGTTTCTTGTGTTAAAAGCAGTAGCAACACATCATAGGTTATATCACGGCGGTCAGCCCACCTACTCACTGTTCCTGGGAAGGCTAAATCTCTGAATTTAGGTGTTAACCAACTACTGAGCACATACTTTCGCCAGTGACTGACTACTGCCCTACATGATTTAGAATCAGTGGTAGGAGGGAGAAATTATTTGATGACCAAACTCAAAACTAATGCATGAACTAGGAATGATTTTGTCCATGACCTTTACAGACTCAACTTTAACTCTAAGACCTGACATCCTAATAATCCCTTTTTATACTATGGATAATCTAAAGGTGTATATTGTTCCTCTGTAAACACTAAACAGTATGTGGGAACATGCAATTCTTATTTGTTTGTCCGCCCAAATAAATATATGTACTGTAATTTAAGTATTAAGTAAATCTATGGTATGGAATCCACAAATTGTTTCAGTAATATACAATTCAAACTGATGATGTGCTATGACAGCCACAGTGCCACTGAATTGTGCTAAGAAGGATCCCATTTAACTTCCTGTTACCTGAAGTCATAGTAAAAGTTCCATCTACATAAGAGCAAAATAATATTCAAATCCTATAAAATTACTGATTTAGCAATCCAAACAATTGTGACTTAGATTGAGCAGATGTAAAGATCAAAATTATTAATCTGTTCTTATGAATACAATAAACTTGGTGGTTGGGGTCGGTTATATTAACAATAGTCACCACCTTAACCCATAAGCACTAAGTATAAGGAGATGTATGGCAATGACTGAAACAAATGATAATTGACGTTTGAGTAAAAATATTTATACAGATACAGTACATTTACAGTAGTTAAAACGCTCTTAACAAGCAATCGGTCAAAAACGAACTGATCGATCACGATGTATTCATGGACTTGAGTCAATTAAACTACACTGTGAAAGACTAGAACATCTTGAAACGGACACTTTGTAAGCAATCTGGATGGATGTAAAATTGTCAAAACAAAAACCTTTTCTCATTGGATATATCTATAGACCACCATCAGCTACTACAAATTGGATAAAAGAAATTGACTCAACACTGGAAAAGACTTTCGACACTAATAAAGAAATTTTGCTACTTGGTGACTTTAATTTCAATTTACTGAACAACTCAACATCAAACTGTGCTTGGATTAATATAATAATAATATAAAAGACTTTGTATTTATCATAGTACTACTAATACAATAGCTTCTATTAAATGTTAAACACTTTAGTATATATACAGTCTAACCTGCATAAGTGACTCTTAGCACATTCTATAAATAGACGGTGAAGATATCACCTCTATACTAAGACGCACAACCGTCTCAAAATTCGGCGTTGGTACGCAACAAAATATAGTGCGGCGCATGAAGACAAAATCGTCGGATTTTTTCGTTTTTTGACAAAATCGTTGTTGGAATGTAATATTAATGATCACTCATAGCTTCAGGAATATAAAACTTTATATACAAAGTACTTTTAAACCTCTATAGGTATAAGTGCCTAGTTAAACCGTGTATTCTACTTTCGATTTCAAATTACTGTGTAGAGAATGACAGATGTAAACACGTTATCATGAAGGTTTAACTACCGGTTAAAAAGTTTTATTTAATGAGGATAAGTGGTTGGATAGTCAAATTTTATTGAGTAGACACAAAATTCATACTCAATTTGTTCAGTATACTTGAAGGGGGAGATTGTTAGAATGTAAACATGGCCACGTGTTTTCAGGTAAACAAACAGTTTACCCATGATGCGCGGCGTATCCGTACAAAGGTCAGTCAGACCGTTTGTGTACAGAATGCTCTTAGCATTCAAACATGTTATTAAGTTACACAACCCAGTCTTGATATTATTCCGTGATGTTATCATATTAGTTACTCAGTTTAACCCGGGTCGATAGCGCAGTTGGTAGCGCGCCGGGGGGGGGGTGCGGGTTCAAATCCCACCCGGGGAGGTCATACCCTTCCATGAAAATTTGACAATAATGTTGATTTTCCTCCATTGATTTGATAATATGGAGAAGTTTCCGGCCTTGTGGAAGGGTAGGTGAGTACTGGTTATAGACAATGGTCCAGGAAAGCTAGGTTAGGTGCACTGGACGCCGTAAAATGACCTTAATTGTGTTGATACAGCGTTAACTCCAACAAATAAATAAATAGTTACTCAGTTGTTCTGAGTCTAGATTCTCTGTCTATATGACATAACCGATGGTCACAATATGCAGGTCAGGCTGTACATCACATTGTAAACAACATTCTATTGATACATGTATTGATATTGTTGCCAAAATTTAATGACCGTCACTGGAAATAAAGTTAAATGAGACATAGACATAATTTTATTGCAAAAAAGACATTTGTCCATAGGCAATACAAACATGTAATATACATATAAATATATAGACAATTGTTCAATTAATTGATAAACCAACACACGTAACTCCTGCATTAGAGACTTTAATTGATCATTTGTAAACTAATATACCATGTAACATTGCTGAAGTTAATATACCATCTTTATCTATTAGTGACCATTTTCCTGTTTGTATAGCACGTAAAATTGACAATAAGGTGGACAAAGACCCATTTCATAATACCATCAAATATAGGTCTTAAAAACATTTTAATAGCTTTAGGCAAGATCTCCAATATCAATCTTGGTCTGTTTTAGATACTTTTGATGATCCTGATGATGCCTTAGACTTCTTTATAAAAATCTTTACTAAAACTCTTAACCAACATGCGCCAGAGAAAGCAGAATAATTATGTTTTAATCAAATTTTAATCAAAAGAACATAAAGTACAAGAATTATATTATTTTCAGGCATTTGGTTACATTAATGATAACTTAAGTATCTGAATGTCAAACGAGAAATATTCAACGCCCGAAATGTGTCTACTTTGAGGCAAGGTTTTCGGTTAATCACATAATAAAAGTGTATCAAGAAAAGTCAACTTCGAATGACTTATACAATGTATATTACCGAACTCTTACAAAAAAACCATTGCCATGTAAATTAAGAAAAATTAAAATAAAATTTCGTGTTCTGAAGATACCCTGGTGGGCGCTGCTATTATTGCTCTATGACTGACCCATAAACGGTAGAGGTTTGGGGCAGGTTATCCAGACTAATGATACAGCAGCTTAAGCAATCGAAGAATTGTAGATAAATATCAAATTATGCATTATATAAGTATTTTGTCAATGACACCATGCTCCAGGATGCAGGCCCGGATTTACCGGGGGGGGCACAGGGGGCACGTGCCCCCCCCCACCTGGTCCCACAGATATTGACTCTCATACAAAGAAAAAGGCACAAAATCGGCACCATCAAAGCAATATCAACTCGACTTTTAGATTAATTTTAATATGAAATCATCCATCCGAGCTATTAAAAAAGATAATGATCTAAATTGATACATTCAAGCATCTCAGGGTACCCAGATCAAGCCTTATCAAGCGTTCAAATCATTGATTGTGCAAGTGTATGGTCCCTCTATACAGACACATAGATACCAATTGCTATGTTTATTGTCTATATTACACATACCTCAACAGTATATTTAAGACCGTCACCAGTGAAATTACCATGGTAACTAGCTTATGAGGCCTAAATTTGGTTACTGAGTTATCCACAGGTTATTGTGCACTCTCTAATCTTATTTACCAGTGGAAATCATCGGCGTTTTCATAGCAAGTTAGACAGAGAAAAGACGAGAAACAGCTAGTCAAGTGCATTTTATACGTCACTTCTATGACACTCGAACTTAGTTGATTTCGAAAACATGCACAATCGTCTGATGATTTTTCTGGTATTAAAATTCCAAATAACTTTTAAAAAGTGACCGAGCCTAAACATAAATTAAGTATTTATGGAGGACATCGACGTTTTTCATATCAAGTAATAGACTGAGAAAAGCCGAGTATAGTCGAATGAATGTTTGTCATTAAAATGAGTTAATTAAAAGTTAGTTAAAATCGGAAAAAAGCGAGCGTTTTATGTTGTTGTTGTTTTTTTATAAAATGTAGGTAAATGAATTAAACTTTCAAGTAACTTTTCAAGAGTGACCTACCCTACGACAAGATTTCTTACAAAAACCAAGACAAAAATAAATCAGTGGTTAAACATTTTTCATCCAATCATAAATTAATAGGCTTGTGTTTCGTTAATTTTTAAATCGTTGCTTTTATTTTACGTGTTTAAAATACTTGTATTCCTAATGATTTTTTCCAAAGGAATCGAAAAATGTGATTCTTCGGCGGATTTCCACGTTTTGGATCGTCCCAACAACCATTCTTGTAAATCCTGAAACGTCCGAAAAACTCACAACAACGCTGAATTTCAACACAATAAACTAAGCCTCTTATATAAAAAAAACGTATCATAAACCGGCTTTTTTGGATGTTAAATCGGAGAATTTTCTCATTGCATTCGGTGATTTTATTTTTATACAAGTTACCAAGTGTATTTTTTATAAATTCTCGGCATTTACATGATGAAATTGCTGAATTTTTTGTAAATCAGGATTAAAAATCCATTCTCGTTCCTTGAAAACCTCGGGGTACGAGAATGGGATTTGATAAGCCAACAAATTAAATCTAAACAAACAAAACGGGCACATGCATGAAGGATACCTCAATAAGGGACTTTAGTCAGTTATTTCCCCTTGTATACTCTTCAAAATAGGTAGGTCTAATTAGTTGGATTACTCGGATTTTACCCTTACTTTTCAATGTTAATTTGCCAAATTTAATCTTAAATAACTTTTTTGTATATCATTTAATTTGTTTGAAATTCAAGCTAATTATGTTTAAGTTAAAGAACTATCTAAATTCCATCACTTTTGTTAATATCTTCACTAACAAGAAAGATATTAGATGAAATATTTTGTTACACTTACATAGGAATTCAATGATAAAATCCGAGGATTCCAACTGTAAGGACCTACTTACCAATTGGATTGCTTCAGATTTTATCAGGGAAAGATAACTGACTACAGTCCCTAATTATAGCGCTCAATATTTCCTTGGTAGTGCCCAAAAGTGCTTAAAATGTAATAATTTACCAAATTTTAGCTTCATTTTATCCTTTTAAAGTGTGTTCAAAAGTACTCAGATTTACACCTTTGACATGCAAAAAGTCAAAATTTTTCCACATCTTCGGGAGGGGATACCCCTCCCGTACCCACCCCAACCGTACTCCCCACTAACGACCTCTCTGTATCATACCCTGTGATCGACACACATGAATGCTTTTTCTTTATTTATGAATATTTATTAAAAGCTAATCAATCACATGAATCTGAATTGTTACGCATTGCATCACTAGTCTACAGAAAAAAAAGATAATTAACCTAGTTTTAGCATCCTTGAATTTGTTTAAAAGAGCATTTTAAAGTGCTCAGATTTGCACCTTTGACATGAGAAAAACTCAAAAATTTCTATACTGTCCGGAAGGGGGTACCCCTCCCGAACCCACCCCCTGTGCCCCCCACTTATGACCCTTCTGGATTCGGCCCTGGGATGTTAATAATCCAATGTCTCAATAATTATAAAAAACGATATAGGTTATTCATTTCATGAGCCCATTACAAGGATGTTATCTTTTGTTACGAACGGTAACTCTGCTTTAACATGAAATTTGGATTTTTTCGGATTTTGCTGTCTGCACTCCCGGATTACTTCGGTGATTATCCTCAGTAGCATTATGCAGTCGACGGTGAAAGGTATATGATCAACATCGAATTTTTATGAGGTTATAAGGATATTTCTGATTTTAATCAATTACTAACATAATAAGGATTAAAAGCACAGCATATTTGATGTACCCAATTGTTTCTGTATTTTGTAGGAAGCAATCAAACAAGACGGTATGCATGGTTCCACAATGTTTACAAGGGATTTAGCCTAACTCCTGCGCATGCGCACAACTACTTCCGGAGGTCAACGGTTGTTTATCCTGACGATGGCAGATACGTCAAGTATGTCAAACCGCCAAAGTTTAAAACGGCTGTCCGTTGATAGCGTTAAAAAATTAGCATCTGATTTCAATAATGACGTTAATAAAACAAAAGACGACATTATTTCTGACATTTTAATCAGCCAGTTGCCTGAAAAGGTTTTAACTCCACAAGTTGAAGACATAGACTCATAGTCTAGAAAACAAGTTGCTGTCTTTTAATTCCGTTGTATATAATTATGGCTTCTATTACTAGTAATTTGAATTTATCATTTTCATCTGTGTACAATTACATGATTTCGCTTGACAAAAGTGAAAATTTCAAAGGATTAGATCGGGCAGTTAAACATTTTGATGCTGGGGATTTCCAGAGTGGGCTAGAATGCACTTTACCGGTACGTCCCTACTGTGCATGCGTCATTTTGCAATCTTCATTGAGTCGGTACTGACGGTGACTGTTAAAAGCGGGGGTTCGGGTGCGGCAGCCCCTGATAAAAGACAGAAATATCATGAAATTAAAATAAGATCACTTACCTTTTTATTTAAACAGGGTTAGGGTTAGGGTTGGGGTTATATTTCTACTTCCGGTGAATTACTACGTACCGGTAAAGTGCAGTAGCCCCCCAGAGTGTTAAACACTGCATGGTAAGTGTTTTTGTCCAAGTTTGTATGGTAACATTAAATTCTACTGATGGAAGAGTATAATGGATATATTTCAATATCATCAAATAAAGTTATTGATTGATATATTTAGAAATAATTAAAATTACCATTTGATAATCATTTTATTTTTATGTATAACAATGTAATGTCTAGTCAAAACAATATGGTTATATTCATATGTTTTTGTGTAATCAAGGATAAAATAATATTCCAATTAGTGAATTGATGAATATTTATTCACATGCAAAATCCCACCAACATGAAATAGAAGGCTGTGTAAACAATTCCAATATAGAAGTTGTAAAGTGAACAATAGAGTGTTTTATCTTACCTCGTACAGAATACTCGTTTTTCATTGGCCGAGAGCGGTCACATGCTGACCATGTATTATCCCATATTAGGTAAGTAGATTCTAATATCCAGTCAGTAACAAAATTTATAAATGATAGCGCTGACGAAACCTTATTTTTCTATGCTAAAATTCAGATGGGGGTACTCGGTAAGATAAATTCGTTACACAGTCAGTTACTGACCGGATACGGTGTGATACCGGGTCAGTGAATAAATATTGGGCTCGAGCTACGCTCTCACCCAATATTAATTTACTGACCCGGTATCACACTGTATCCGGTCAGTAACTGACTGTGTAACTAATAATATATTACTTGACTAAATATGTATATTTCACCTCATTATCATATTCTTCTATACTTAATCATAATGTGACATCACCTGGTTCATAAACTTGTATTAACTTGGTACACAAGTCTGACCATCCAGTCCGAAAACTTTAATATTTCCCTACAAAGCTTTGGAGGAAATGCAGTTATATAGATTGATGATTATTTGTCATTTTTCATACTGCAAAAGTGTGGACATCCTTGGTGAAGATGAAATTAAAATCTATTTCTGACTAAAAAATTTCTTATTGTTAATTTTTATATTTCATATCATGATCTATGATAGAGTTAAGTTATTATTTTTTCATTTTAGCTCAGCCCATACATGCAGTCACATAGGAGCTCTGTTAATAGGATTGAACAACCGAGACAAATTGAAAGAACTACATGTAGAAAGCAGTACATCTCAACTATGCAAATGGATTGTCCCTAGGAATATTGAAAAACAGACACCTGTTCCTGTAAGTGACATGAATATGGCAAAACCAAAGGTAAATATTTATTAAAGAATCCCCTATATCATCTTAGAAACACAGCTCTTATTGTATCATTAACATTATCAATCCATACAGCCAATATTCTATATCGGCTTAGTATGCAATGAAATTAATAATAATAAATATTCTTCACACAAATTTCAATTGTGAATAATATTGATGTCATTATCAATAGGCTATTTTTTGTTTCATTTCACTAAGATATAGTCATATTTGTTTGGGCAGGTCAATGCAGGTAAGATCTATTGAAATATGCATATAATGCTTATGTGATGTCATGAAGTGTATATCCTTGCTGTAAATCTTGCAACTTTAGATATTTTAATACTTGTATTGACATGTACTAGTATACAATTTTATTTTTTTGTACACTTTAACCTCTTCCATTGCAAGCTGTAAATATATGTCAGTAAATATTTAATGGAAACAGATTATTAATTTATTGATGCACTAGCTACAAAATATCAAATAACTGTCTTTTTATGATTACAGTTAGACAGTCAGTGTGAAAAATCTGTCATTAAGTATGATCCAAGAATGACAAAGGACAAGGATATTAATTGCAGTCAACAAAAGCTTCAGTCTTTAAGAAGTTTATTTCCAGAATCAGGTAAGGTATTGTTAATGTCATAGCCTATAATGTAATATACATGAGGAGACAGATAGTTTATACAAATGTATTGTGCACAAAGTATATCAGTGCTCATCTAAGTCCATTTTTATCAAAAAATGTTTTTTTTTACTGATTCTTAAAGCTAGTCAAAAAAACCCTTCACCTCCCGAAATAATTTGATTATATTCCAAGCATTAATGAAGGTATTAAAATTTAAAGGAAATATGCTAAGTCAAATTTTTTATAATTGGTTTTCACAAAACTAGTCTAAGTCTAGTATGTATTACTTTTTCACTATATTATTTCCTATTAATTAAATAAATGTTAGTGCAAAACTAGTATAGCTTGACTTAGCCTAGTTTTGCACTAAGAAATAATTAAAACAACAAGCGTTTTTATACCCGAAGAAGTGTTTTTAATATACATTTCATTTGTAAACAATAAAAACAATAACTTGTGTATGATTCATAAAACATGTATACATAATTTACTCAATGGTATAAAGAAAGCAATACACAATATTCCAGAACAAAGATTAGTGCAATAACTTAAGAAAAGTGAGTAGAATTGTTAGCTTTATACAATTGAAAGTCAGCACATATGCCATTCATATTTAATACAGACTTTTGGAAAAAATATGTAAAAAAATGAATGAAAATTTAACATGATTACATTGTGATAGTACATTTGTATCTTGTATAATAGTAAACATTATGACGTCATTTCAAGTGCAGAATTATAGACATATAAGTTACTACATGTTCACAATGTTAAAAGTTGAAAGTTATGTAATTACTGGAATTTCAAGTTTACAATACTTAAATGAACAGATTTTAATATAAACTAAAAAAGAGCAATTTATTGTGATAATTCTTAAGTAAGTAGTAAATCTGAAAACATTCACTCATTGCTGTAATATCAAGTTGCAAAGTAAATCTTTATTTTCCACCCTTGCCCATTCTTGCTCCTTTCAAGCCAGAAAATTACCTCCATGCCATTTTTCCTAGATATACAAGAATCAAAGTGAATTAATGAATTTTCTAAAAATTCTTTTGTTATATTGTGTATTTATAAAATGTACACATGCATCCTAGTTTTAATTATTTAACTATTTTATATTTTAAAGGTATATTTCATTTATGGGATGAGCTACCCGTTGAGGTACCAGAACCAACAACAGAGTGTGAAGTTGTTACTTCTAAGGATCAGAGACAGCTGGAAATGGAGTTATTGATATACTCAGAAACAAATAGTATGTTATAATTTATAATATATTACATTTAAAACACAAATTAAACATCAAAGATACAGGAATGGTTCATTCATGCTAAGTAACCATGCAGTTATACATATTGATTTACGCCAAAATACGTGTACAATTGTTTACAGAAGTATACATGTGAAATGAATGCATGTTCATGTGGGTACTAACTATATGAATGATGTCAACTTTCCACTTTACTTAGAATAAAGCATATGACTGGCAAATATCAGACGTAAGATTTGATGCAATAACCGTTTCCTATTTTCTTCATTGAATATGTAATATTTCATTACATCAAATATTTAATAGTGTTCTTAATTACATATAGTTTAAAACAATACGATAAAGGAAACAATACAGACTAAACAA
The DNA here is from genome assembly GCA_025267735.1 of Mactra quadrangularis. Lineage (NCBI taxonomy): Eukaryota > Metazoa > Mollusca > Bivalvia > Venerida > Mactridae > Mactra > Mactra quadrangularis. The sequence continues at coordinate 33,329,257 of CM046305.1, read as the reverse complement.
CTGATTTCGTTTTCATAAATTTTAACATTGTACTTTCAGTTCCACCTGTATCAATCTCACATGATACTGTCAATTATGTGGAAGAGAAGACAAGAGGTCAAAGACTGAACAGTGTATGGAAAGACCTACATAAAGGTCGCATCACCAGTTCTTTGTTTGGTGCTGTGATGCAATCCAAAATACCTCCGCCTGAAAGTCTAATAAAACAGATTATCAATGGTTCAAGTCTTGACCAGTATGTACAATTTTTTTCATAAATCGAACTAAAACTATTTTTTTACATTCCGAAACCAGTACTCATCTACCCTAATAAAGGACGGCAATTTCTTCTTATACCTTATTTACTAAGAAAAATCAACATTATTGTCAAATTTCAATGGATGGGTATAAATAACCCTTCTGGGTCTGAATCAATGTATGCTTTTTGAAATGCCAGTGACTGGAAACAGATCTGTCGGCTGTTGCACATGTATGAAATTAGGTCAATATTGTTTGATTAACATCACATTTAGTATTTAAAAAAGGCCAGTTTCCACAATTCTAATTTTTTGTATTGGAAATATAAATACTTCTAAATTACATTTTAATAGAGGTGTAATGGTTAACCGATATACCGGTTATTATTGCAATGAGACTTCTTACAGTTTTTAGCTGGTTAGTTTTTTCTGAACCAGTTTTTATACTAATGTTCCATACTGAGTGTTTTTATCAGAGTCTGAAATTTATATGTTTGAATAAATGTTAAAATGTGTTCAGAAACTAGAAATATTTTTGATAAAGTGAAAGAATAATTATCTAGTCCATTCAAAACCTGTTATATAACTTATTCAAACATTTGCATAATACGTGTTTCATTTGAAAAATCAATCATCTATGTACAGTGTTGATCCAACTAAGACGATGTATGTGCAATAATTCATGCTTTGCATTTATGCACAAAGAACAAAGTGTATTGCAATATATTGCAGTACAGGTTTCATGTATGGCAATATATTGCAATACAGTTTTTACCGTATTGTTACACCCTACAATTTAAACAATACTAGCTCACATATTATGTTAATTTCAGATATAACTGCTTACCACCAGCTGTTAGATGGGGGAACTGACAATGAAGAATACGCCAGAAAAGATTATATTTCATTTAAATCACATCAAGGTTTAAATATTGAAGTAATATCAACTGACTTGACATTGTGTGATAGCCATTCATTTTTAGGGGCTAGTTCCGATGGGAGGGTTTTTGAAAATGGAGAAACAGGTGTCCTAGAAATCAAATGTCCCTTTTCAGTAAATGGTCATCCTGTTAATTTCATGGAAATCCCTGAGTTAATAAAAGTAAGTAATTCCACATATTGCCTGGAAATGACCGCAGGTGGTCAAAATTTGAAAAGATCTCATCATTATAAGGGACTTTAGTCAGTTATTTCCCCTTGTATACTATTCAAATAGGTAGGTCCAATTTGTTGGATTACTCGGATTTTACCCTTACTTTACAATGCAAATTTGCCAAAATTAATCTTTAACAACTTTTTTGTAAATCATTTATTTTGTTTGAAATTCAAGCTAAGTATGTTTAAGGTTAAGAACTATTTAAATTTTATCACTTTTGTTAATAGCTTCATTAACAAGAAGGGTATTAAATGAAATATTTTGTTAACCTTACATAGAAATTAAATGATAAATTCCGAGGATTCCAACTGTAAGGACCTACCTACCAATTGGATTGCTTCAGATTTTATCAGGGGAAGATAACTGACTAAAGTCCCTCATTATGCCCAGGTTCAAGGAGAAATAAGCATCATAGGCTTACCATGGTGTGATTTTGTTCTTTGGACTAATGCTGAAACAAATAATTTATTCATTATACCCCCGCTTCGAAGAAGAGGGGGGTATACTGTTTTACCCTTGTCCGTGCGTGCGTCCGTCCGTTACAAAATTTCCGTCGCAGTTTTCTCAGCAACTATAACATGCAGCAGCCTAATACTTAGCATATTGCTTCATCCCATAGTCCCATATGGTGTAAAGCGATTTCATGCTCCTTGCTCATCTACTTCCTGTTTGTCGCATATTTTTAGATTTTTGCAGGGGTATCACTAGTGAGCATTAGCTCACAGATTTACTTGTTTTCCTTCACTCTTAAAATCAAAGAATAATATTTTATATTTCAAGTTTTTTCAAAATCTGCAAAATGTGTACTTCTTATGGTCCTGTCTGAGAGAGACAAAGATATAATTATTATACCCCCGCTTCGAAGAAGAGGGGGGTATACTGTTTTACCCTTGTCCGTGTGTGCGTCCGTTACAAAATTTCCGTTGCAGTTTTCGTCGCAGTTTTCTCAGCAACTATAACATGCAGCAGCCTAATACTTAGCATATTGCTTCATCCCATAGTCCCATATGGTGTAAAGCGATTTCATGCTCCTTGCTCATCTACTTCCTGTTTGTCGCATATTTTTAGATTTTTGCGGGGGTATCACTAGTGAGCATTAGCTCACAGATTTACTTGTTGTAGAATTTATTACCTTTATTACAGAACAGTGACAGTAAAGTTTAAGACATTGTCATTTAAACAACATCAAGAGATAACGTACAGTACCCACCAAAAGTTTGGAGACAAAATAAAATAACTACAATTCTTGAATTTTAATGATTATTTTTTGTAGAGTCATCTTTTTAATACATTTAAGTATGGTTTGTGATAAAATGAAAACAAATTTCATGAAAGCAACACTTTGTAGAATTCAACATCTGACATCGTGAAGCCTCCAAAATCATGTTTATTGTAATAATTTTCCATTACAAAATTTTATGCTATTTTAGTAGTCTCAGTTATAAAAAAATGATCACCAGAAAAAATAATGCAAAACTACAAAGCATTTCAAATAAACAGTTATCAAATTTAAGCTAAAAGCTATTTAATAGGCCTTAAATCTGAAAATGTCTTTAAACTTTGGTGGGTACTGTGAAGGCCTAGTATAATAATAGGTAACTTGGTAAACATTTGCTTTTTAGTTTTTAGATATCAAACATTAAATATTCCAGGTCAGGGAAAACATTCTCTAACATGAAATATTATCAATGGTGGGTGTTTAAGCTGGAATGTGAAAATGATTATAGTCTAGGAAGGCTAGGTAGGTAAGTCAGTCACTTTAGATGATATATAAGAAGTATTAACGAAGAGTGGACAGTGATTCAAAGATATAAATATCTCAATAAACAGCCAGAGTTTATATTTACATGTGTTCAAGGAATTGTCTTATCTTGGATCAAACCCATGATCTTCAAAGTCATAAGTGGACAATATTGTCATATTGTATCACCTCCTAACACCTACTGGGAGGGACTAAAGAAGGTTGCTGTCCAGAGGCTGTTGCTCTGCAGAGGTTGAATGTAATTCAAAATTAGACCAATGGGAAAAATAAAAAGTTGTCTTTGTGAAGAGGATTTTGTTCTGTAGATGGCAGCTCTGCAGAGGTTATACAGTATTGTGAATAATATATTTGTTATCTGATTTCTTCATCATTTTCAGTTAAATGTTGACAGCGGGACAATCATAGTTTCACATGTCTGCTTTAAGTTGATGAATTAAATTTGTGACTTTATGTAAAGTGTTTCACCTTATATAGGGTGACAAACATAAGGTAAATTTTGGTAAACTGATAAAAGATATTATGAAAAGTAAGGAGGTATATGTTTTGTTGTTGTGGTTTGGGTTAGTTGTAGCTACACATTGTACAAGTGATATCACAGTGGTCAGTCAACCTACTCAACATTCCTGGATAGGTTTAATCTCCGAACTTTGCTGTTAGCAAGTTACTAGGCACATTCTTCTCTCAGTGACTGACAATTGCCCTTTATGATTAAGAATCAGTGGTTGGAGGGATAATGGCCGTAGAAATTATTTTGTGAGAAAATGAATGGAAAATATGTTCACCAGGGTCCCAAGACCCCTTGATCAGTAGTAGACTTGTGTGCTACCAACTGAGCTTGCAGGCAGCCTTTATATAAATCAGACATTTGCTGGCAAAGGATAAAAATTTAGCATTTGTGAATCTGGCTATAATTGGTTTAATCACAAAAAAATAAGAGATACCTATTTATTATACATTACCTTAGTATTATCATATTTTTATGTCACATGGTGAGAAAAAATTAGCCTAACCTGGGTCTCAAACTTGGGATCCTTTACTTTAAAGGCAAATGACTATCCTGACTAAGCAATCCTGCTGCTTACATATCCTCCCTAGAATGTGAACATGCCAATACAGTGACATTTATATGGTACTTGAATACTTTAGATATTATTAGAGCAGCAACTTTGGTACATCGGTAAGCACAGGTTCAGTTCCCTTTCTACAGCTGGTCATACACTTCCATGATAATTGATTAGAACATATTATCAATTTCCTTCCAATGAGATGTTTTCAGCCTCTGGTTTAAGGGTAAGTAATTAAAGAAACTGCTGTAGGTATGTTAATTAGGTGAGCTGGCACCGTAAATAACTAATGAGAAATGTTGATGATGTAGTAAAATTTGAATAAACAGAAAAATATTCTTAAATATTTCAGGGTAAAACTGTTGGCAAGAATCATAGAGTTGATATCATGGTGAATGTATAGATGTGTGGAGAGCTTGGTTTAAAAGTATCAGTCTTAGAAAAGGTAACATTAAGATATTCATGATGAGTATACTGTCAGAAGAAGATGACATGGTCATCTCATGTCCTCATTTAAGCTGAAATATATTGTTGCAACTAATCTGTTACTTCAGACATTGATTTCATTTGAGAGACTAAATACTTCTTTAAGAAGGCATAGAGCAGAACACTGAATAAGCAGTTTGGACAGAAAACATATATTCACTGATAAGCTGTGTAATGATGCAAAACATTTCCCGGGTGGAAAAAACTAAAACCTGTTCATTTTGACTCTATGCTGTCTTCAGGTTTTATTTCAATTGTTAAAACTAGTTTGTGAGAGATGACTTATTTTGATGTCTTATTTCATGTTGTTGGATTGGTAATGATGAAAAGTCAATCACACCTTTGTCTGGTCACCTTCAGGACAGAAAATACCTTCATATTCACAATGAAATCAATGGTTCAAACATAACTGCTTGTTTAGTGACTTATAAACAAACTACATTAAATAATAGCTTCAGATTGTTTGTTTACTATGAGCACATAATTGTATGGAAGTAATTTGGATAATTGCCAGTCACATATCACACCATACTCATGATAAATTGTTCAAATTGGAACCTGAATGAAGTTATTTTGTTCTTGTTGACCACAGTAAAGAAGTAAATCCTCATAAGATACTGTCTGTGATTTTTGCCAATTCTGAAGTACATGTTTATATTAAAAATGAAAGAAACTGAAAACACATTTTCTAAACTGTTATTACTGAGGCTATGTCTAAGTTTGGCCAGTTAGAGAATATCTTAGTTTACCAGGTATGAATTGTGTGCTGTATACTGAAATGAAGATGAGTCATTTTTACCATTTATAAAACAGGGAGATGTCCATGGTTGCCATAGTGATGTCATCAAAATGAAGGCTGGGAGTAGAAAACTTTGCTGAAAGTATGGACAGAAACTTGTGATGTAATGTCTTAGTATCTTAAAGATCTAATCTTTGAAGGTATTAGTGGAATTAAAATAATAAATAATGCTAATATATTTCTAATGCTCAGAGTATGCCCACCTAGTGGTTGCAGGTCTGAGTTATTAATTCTTAAGCTAATGGAACTACTTCAAGGGAGTTAACTTAGTAGATATTACTCTATATATATTGCATAGTTATCTCCCTTGGTATTCATTAATATTGGAACACTGAAACTTGGCTTAGTTTAATTTTTTCATTCTGACATCTTATATTTTGTAACAGAGCTAAATTTTGATGAAATATAAGACAATATTTATTAATAAAGTCAAATTCTTTAATAATATACAATATAATTCTGTCGCAACACATTCACATTTGGACAGCTGTACTGGAAAAGGTCACATTTTTGAATTTCAAATCTCAAATTTTCAAATATGTATAAATTAAAAAAATGACTTCATATTTTAGTTCTTATTACTTGTACAATAAAAATACAAGATATAAAATGTAGCAATGATATATTTTTTAAAAAATATAAAAGTTTAAAAAAAGTCAAAATTTCTAAAACTGGAATTTCAGAATTCTTTTAGAGGGAACTGGCCCTAGATTGGTGATGAATTGGAACGCAATGTCCATTATTGTATGCAAGAAAATTTTCAAAATGTTATGAATTCAGGTTTGTGTTTTATACAAAATTTAGTGAAACAAAAAAATGAATGTTAGTAAATACAGAGTTACCTCCCTTATAATTAAAAAATAAAGCAGAACTTAAAACAATTCTATGATGTATACCTCAAATTGCCATAAACATTTTAAGAAATGGTATAAACAGTTTATTTGTATCACTTATGAAACATACTGGTTCGGTTATGTTGCAGATTGTTATCTCTGTGCAATACCTTAATACACAGTCCAGAAAAAGGTTCCTTTTTCATAAGAGCACAGCATAAATATTTTTTGTGAACACTAAATGCATAAATTCTTCATACTTAAATATATTAATTATACAATTAAGGTGTACATGCAGTTTCCTCTATGACAAGTGTCACACCTTGAGTATGTATGATAATCTGATGTTGGTGAGTCTCACTTCTCTAATTTGTTGTTGTTGTGGCGCTATATTTAGCGCTATTACTCTCGATGACTCGCAGCTTCCAGTTAATGTATATAATAAAAGTTAATAGATCACAAAGATCCTGTAGTAAAGTATATAATTATTTATTCCGTTGTAAGGTAATATAATCACAAAGTCCAACAATTAATAACAATGTCACAAATAGCAAATTTCCACAAAGTTATTTAACAATAAGTTCTACGAAAGTTGACAACTAATGTCTATTACTAGTTTTCTACACAAAGTATATTCTTTAAACGTACACGAAGTTATAATCTTTAATTTTAAAATTCATTTATATCTTGTAAATAATTGTTCTGAGTATTTATAGGAAATGTATTGTAAAGGGGTGGGGCAACTATAATTGACCAATGAAATTTTGTAAGGGCTTGAAACCAATAAAATAAGAAGTCAAAATACAAATAATACTTAAGTAATAACTGACAGCTTTGAGAAATATTAAGATTCAAACATATGAATTGCATAATAAAAACATAATAAAGAGTAGCAACTTAATCCAGGAAGCCAACAGATGTCGGTCAGGAAATTATCAAACATTTAAAAAGAAAGCTTGAGTGACATAATCAAAATTATAGTATTGTTTGAAAAGATGTAAAAAATATATATATTATTAACATAAGTGACTTTGGCTTCTAACATATGTTACAAACAATGGCTTGGGGATTAAACATTTTAATATTTAAAAATCTAAACTTAACTTTACTTAAATATAAATATAGAAAAATAATATAAAATACATTCCAATGAGTATATGTCGGGCTACTCTGTGATAATATTATCAATGGTTTATTAATCTTTAGTAGGAGAGTATTGATACAATATTTATTGTTAGTTGGTAGTAATAACTCCTGTGTTTTTCACAGCACTAAGACAATGGCATAAAACAGTTTATTGACAATACTTTTTTATATGTTGGTTGTTCCTATAATATATTATACTGGTCACTAATTCTTAGTTTTATATTAGTCTTCAGTTTATGTTTTTATATTTGATCATTTCTTAATCTTTTTCATTTTCGTTTTTATTTAAGCTCGTATTTCTTATTATGCATATGATTGTGAAGCGCTTTTGAACATATATTCTATATGAAAAGAGCGCTTTACAAATCCGGTATATAACAGTAATAATAATGATAGTGAAATTGATGTAATCAATTAGTGAGTTTTAAGTTTCTAGTCTACAACACATGTATTAAATTTATTGATTTATTCAGACTATACATTATAAAACTTCAGCTGAGGTGATGGTAACCAGACATACATCAGTGATCCTGAACGTATATAAAATGGTTCCACTTGGAAAATATAAGAAAACTGTACTAGGCAAGCTTTACATTCAACATGTTACCAGCAGGAGAAGCGTAGTTGTCTCGACATTTATTCTATGTGAAAGTGAAAGATATCGAAATGACAAATAACATGAATAATACTTATTGGTGGTGATCAAAACATACATTCACTGGTGAACTATGTTGCTTCTACACACTTGAACATTGACTTTTTTTGTTACGGATTTCAAGAATAAGGAATATTTAGGCTTTATCATGTGAAATTATAGCTGTGTGTTTAAGGGGCAGAATAATCTCCATGCTATAATTTTTAAGTATTATTCTATTTATTGGATATCATACAGAAAAGATGTGACAGTCAAGAAGATTCAAGCCATAAGTCAACCAGAAAGATCTACAGATTGTAGTATTAATAGATGATAAACTGTACATTTATGTTTTGTGAATCATGTATTTTAACTCACCTGAGCACAGTGTACTACATAAATGTAGTCTTGAATTGACTATTAGTGTATATTTTAGTTAAAAACACCGTGGAAAACATACCAATATATTCCTTTTCATCACGCTTCAGGCACAACTTGTCATCTTTTCTCAAACGGAATACTGTTTGTAGGTTTTCCAGGGTATTTGCATACGCATAAAACTGACATTGGAGATGTAATGTGCAGCAAAAATTATACCCTTTTTTGCCTAGCCTTGCCTTTGTAATATGATTTCTGACAAGAATTATAATACTTACAACTCTTTAAAACTTTAAGTCAAGGCAGATTGTTCTCTGTCGTTTCCTTAAAATGGTAGCATTCATTGATCTATAGTACTGGATTGGACATTCCCATTGGCTGACGCAGCATTTAGTCCGCATATAGCCTCCATTTTGGATGGTGTAGTTGTCAACGTAAACACAATGGTTAAGTATAGTATTATCAGATTTTGTGAATGAATTGTTGCATTTAAATGAATAAATACGCATTAGATATGACACGGCAACAATTGTTATCTTAAATTGTTTACATTCGACCTTAAATAACGATAAACTCAATCAAGAATAAGCGGAAAGCTCCTGTACTTTACAAATTTCGGATAACATTTATTTCGCATACAGTATGTTCCTATCATTTCTTTCTTCTTGATAGACAACCTGTGTATTATGTGTTTCTATAATAAAATAGACATATTATAGGTGGGGATGAGTCTCCTGCAGTCACTTGGGTTGGAAATCTGCCGGGCTAATTACAATCCAGTTTGGATTCCTGTCACTAACTAGGAAGATGATGAAAGTAACAGTAATAAGAGAAAGCTTGAAACAAATTGAAAATGGTAGCATTAGCAGGCAGATGAAAAATGAAATTAATATATTCTTTTTTCTGTACAGAGACATTTAAGCATTTAATCTGCTACCCTATCTCCTGGGTTTGTCAAAGTACTTACCTATTCACATTATTGAGGGAAGAATATGTAAGATATGATAGCTCAGTCAGGAGAGCACTCACATTGTTAGCCAGAGGTCCTGGGTTGGAGTCCCAGTCAGGAGAGCACTCACATTGTTAGCCAGAGGTCCTGGGTTGGAGTCCCAGTCAGGCTGCATATTTTTCTTGTGACAGATTGTAGAGATGTGTTGTGTTCTGACTGCATTGGAATAGTCTTCAGGCCAAATATGTTGCAACTATTTCTGCTTGATTGTCCCTGCATGGTGGGGCATTCACTGTGGATTTTACCATCCAAGTGTCCCTGCATGTCAATTTTCTGAAAAGATTTCTTACCTTAGTAAATAGTCCCCCACTTTTCAATATGGAGGGATGCTATGAACATCTTTTTGAAATGCAGATTTAAGATTTATTAAGGTCAGCATATGATTTTTGGACTACTTTCTGCATGATTTGTGACTTGTATGTGAACACTTCAGTAATATTTCTTCTCATCGTGTAATGACAGCACACATTTTATGATTTACTAATCAGAAAATGTAGTCTGGGTTCAAGTCCCAGTGAGAAGCTTACTGGTGTTGACAGTCTTAATCATTTAATGCATGGTATTTACAATAATAAATTCTTGAGGTTTAAAAGAATATCGATGGTCTCACTATAAAAACCCGAAGTTACAGTTTTTCAAAAAAAATTATTTTCAATTTTCCGAAGCTACAAGGTTTCCCGCTTTTTTCATCTGGTACCTGTCCTAATCACCCAATCAGAAGTGTTGGTACAGTCATGTGGTAAAATACCGTAGCTTCATTGGTTGATATTATTCCTATATATAAATTGCCGAAGTTGCAGGTTCTGACTTTTATATTATTTATAGCAACGGTTGAATCACAAGAAGTTCAATGTAGTTACGGCTTTTTATTTTCATCATGAATCAAATGTGACGTCATCTGCACTAAATTTTGAACCAATATGATGTACAACATTGGGACTATTTAGTGACATTGTGATGTCATAATAAGTATATACATATGAACTGGTAAATTTTTAGCCTACAGTTTTAACCTTGCTTTTAAAGTTTGATATTAAGTATTGTTTTATATTGGATAAGGAAACGAAAGGACTTTAAAAGTTTTCACTAGTCACGTAATGTCACTATAATCTTATATGCTGTTTATCCAATTTCAGTGTTGTAGGTTTTGTTTAACACAATGTACAGGCCCGTAGGAACAGGGGGGGGGGGGCTAGGAGGGCTTAGCCCCCTCCCCCAATATTTTTATCAGTTATAGTGATCGAGAATCTTTATTTAATCTGTCACACTCAATTAATTGATACATTCGTGCTTTTTAGAAAATTAAAAAATCACGATTTATTTAACTAAAATTGATTAAGAAAACCAAAGGTCTTAGTCTCAAGCCTGAGAAAAAGGCGAGGGTTTTTTGTAGGACAAAACTAGACGTATATGTATATATAGTTTATTTCCTCCAAAAGTTTGAAGATCATACAATTATTTACAGCAAATATAACAAAATAAATATAAAAATAAACATAGCAAATTACAACTAGCATTCAGATTCACAGGAATGCAGTGTCAAACGAAATCTATATGAACATGTAAGACAAGGTGTTATACATGCATACATATATATACATATATGTCAACTTCTATATGATGTAATTATAAGTAGAGTCAAGCAATAAATGTATACTTATTCTAACAATGTTTTCATAGATAAAGTAATACATGGATATGTTAATAAACCACTTTCTTGTATAGTGGCTAAGGTAAATAGTTCTAAACACTGGTTCTTGTCACTTAAATTGATAAACCATGCATACCACTTATAGCCAAACTGCTTTCTTTAATAAAGTGTCCCAAAGTTTTAATCTTGCTGTATGTAACTTGTGGCAATAACAGAGTGTATGTATGGTTGTATTATCATTCATTAGGTCACATTTTATACATTTCTGTGTGAAATGTCTTGATACTAATCGTGAAAGACCACGTAATACAGCATAACTGCCACGTTTTAAACTATATGAAGCTGTATCACGAATGAATAGCCACATAGGGCTACAAGTATTTTTACGGCAAAGATTGCTAGATAGTGCGTCACCTAAGATATTAGCAATGCGATTAATTGAAATATGAGTTTCAATATCAATGACATAACGTCTAAGAATTTTCTTCCATTGTAATTTTGATGGAAACTGACATGTTTCAATATATCCATGAAAATATTTTTGAAGTCTATATTTATAAAATAATCGATAAATATCTGGAATAAATCCACGAACTTGTTTATCGTGATTCACAAAGTGGAGCAATCTAAATACAAACACTTGTTTAGCTTGGTATGATGATTTGAGTCTACAAAGTTGACCAAAATAACACAGTTTTTTGTAATCAATTGTACTTTCTATTGGCACACAGTTTAACATGGCTAAAGTAAAGTTAGTGTTGGTGCTCTTATAAAAAGATTGAATATGCTTAAGGCAGAATCTATGAGTTTTCTCAAGCAAAGTAATGTCACTTTTAGCATAAAAATTCCAGAATTCGCACCCATACAACGCTTTTGGTATAATAACTCTTTCATATACAGATTTAAGAGTAACAGGACTCATAGAACATGGATGAATTCCACTATTGATGACACTCATGTACGCACCCCGGAGTTTAAGTCTTGCATTTTTCATTGATTCCGATGATGACAAATTCTGATCCAGAGTGACACCTAGGTGTAAATATGAAGATACTTCATTGATTTTCTCGTTTCCGAGTTTAAAGTAATGGTTTCTTGTCACTGTTGTATAGTCATTAAAGTTAAGTATGGCACATTTGTTAACGTTATATAGAAATCGCCATTTACAAGCATACTTGTAACAGATGTCCAGCATTTTATCCATACCATTTTTTGACAAGGATACAATGGCCATATCATCTGCAACGGTCGGTGCACACATTTTGAAGTTATATAAGCACATACCATAGTTGCTAGACTCTAATTCATCAATGAGCCCATTAATAAAAGCAATGTACAATAATGGCGAGCTCTTCCCACCCTGTCTAGTCCCTTGAAGCACTGGAAGACTGTCTGACAATGATCCCTTATACCTCACACGAGCAGTTGAACCTCTGTATAATTCTCGTAGAGCAAGTAAACTAGTAAAGTCAATGTCATATTCAAATAGGCGATAAAACAAACCATCATGCCATACAAAGTCAAAGGCCTGTTTACCATCTAAAAAACATACATACACATGAGAATCAAGTTCGCGGGAGTAATGTAAACATTCACGGATTACAAACGAAGTCATTAAACAGCTAAGTTGCTCTTGGAACCCACCCTGTTGTACACTTATATTTGTCAAAATATTACTTTGAAATCTCTCAAGGAGAACAGTTTCATACAGCTTAAGAATAGTAGAAGAAAGGGTTATTGCCCTGTAGTGGTTCGGATTGCTCTTCGACTTGGTTCCACCTTTATGTACAGAACAGAACAGAACAGAACTTTATTTCTCTCAAATTACAATGTAATACATGAGAACAAAGAATGATGGTATAAACAGTAATAATACCACTTTTCATATCATCGGGTATATAGGCGTTACGTAACATCGCCGTAAATAGATTAGCTAAACATGATGAAATAATGTCTCTATCAGCATATATCATGTGTTCATATAAGATCTTATCACAACCAGCAGATTTACCTCTCGGGAGTGAATTAATAGCACGATATACAATATCAGATGTGACTATAGCGCAAGGATCTGGTCTAATTGTACTAAACTGGTAGTATGTTCGACATGAGTCTTCCAATTATTGTCAAACAGCTCAGAGTGTGCTGGTGAGTATAGGTTAGCGAAATACTGTCCCCATTGTTCTGTAAGACTATCACGATCTCTATACGAAATGTCGTTGAAGATAATACCTCCACTAGTATTTGATTTGAGTGATTTCTTGCGAGCATTTAATTGTCTCCAGAATTCGGCACAATTAGTTTTGGATAGGAGTTCTAAATTTCTATCAATATCAGATAAGTAGGTTTGTACAGCCCTCCTATGTTCACGCCTAAATACTGCTTTCGCTCGCTTATAATTTATGTAAGCAAAACTATTGTTGTCTCTAGGTCTTTCAGCTAAACGCCAAATTTGACAGAATCGCCACATTTCATCGTAAACACTTTTCAGATGATCACTCCAATAAGGCTTAGCATAAGATCTTGTACGTTTAGAGGGAAATGCTTCACGTGCACAGTCATTTAAGGAGTCACATAAGTGACTATAACACTGGTCAAGGTCATATATATTTGGTATACACTGAGAAAGATATATCATATATGATATTTCACACATTAATGATCTATATGATTGAACATGTTCATCACGGATCTTATACCAATTAATATGTCCATCGAGATCGGAAACTTCATGCCAATCATTATCAAATACACGATTAATACAAATATTAACAAAGATTGGTCTATGTCTTGAGAAATGTAAACATGTGTCCGCACCAACCTCACAATATGATATAAAATTTGTACAGTCACTAGGAATACATACATAGTCAAGTAACGACATAGTGGTCTCATCGTAAGATACAAACGTTTGTCGTGGCCCTATACTTAGAGGCAATAAGTTCACAGGTGTCAACTGAGTATTTAATAAAAAGTCTGCAAAATAGCTATGCCGTCTAGAGCCTGAACATTTATCCAAGTTAGCGTTAAAATCGCCCATAAATATCACCATACCATGATCACAATACATATTATATAAGTCATAAAGTTTATTTATGTACTCCTGATAGATCTCAATATTGTGATTAATACAAGGCAAATACACCTGAAATATGAATAAGTAAGATTGCCTAGCAATTTGTACTTGTTACCAACTATTCTATCATCGTTAATGTCTACTGTCGAAACATAATTGTCAATCGACTTTTTCCACATTAAACCAACGCCACCCTTACCGACACGATGTCTTTTAGGATCCAAAGTGCTATCACAAACAATATTTGAACAATATGCTGGATGCAGCGTGTTCAAGAAATGTACATTGTGTGGAAATAACCAGTGTTCCGAGAGTCCAAGAATATCGACATTACCCTCATTCAATATATCACCAACACAAGACACACTGGACATAATCCCAGAGACATTCCAAGTCATCAGAGATAATGAAAATACTGACATGTTTATGACGAAATAAACAGTATGTACAATACACCAAACTTTATAATTAATTAATATATTGTTAATCAACATCATTTGACAAGACTTGGTATCTGTTATAACGGTTATCTAGAGCATATTCTGAGTCTATAACCTTACTATTTCCATAACGTTCACGAACTATATTCCGTTTAATTCTTGGAGGAATTGCTCTGGTAAGAGAAGATCTGGAACGCCAAGGTCTACAAGATACGTATGATGGCCAAAATCCATCATCCAAAACATGACGAGCTTTCTCGTTGTCGCGAATGTTTAGTTTAATTACCACTTTGTTGGGATTGTTTCGCATAGGAAACACAGATATATTTGTGACGTCAGGTCCCTTTTGTGAAATCACAGACGACAGAACCCTTGTATTTACGTTCTTACTTAATCCCAGCACACAGTAGTGTTTGATTCGTTTACGTCTATATATCTCAAAGTCATCTTGTTGTTGAACATATTCCTCTCTATGAGTAATACGCACAGATATAGCATTAGAGTCGAGTGTTACTGAATCGTTGGTCGGCACATTTGTCCCATCACAGAAAACCTCATTACTAGTTGAAACGTGATCACTGAAGGATCGAACTCTACCAACGCTGTCTTTGGTATTCTGTACACTATCGTTGACCGTATTTGACTGTGCCTCAGTAAGATTTATTGATTGTTGCAATGATAATTTGTTAGTGTTCGTTTTCATACAATCGAAGTCATCATGTCCTATTATAATATCGTTTGTAATATTGTATCCAGTATTGGGTACTAAGTCTATATCACTTGCTTTGGTCACCGAAATCAAGTTATTCTCATCAATAAATACTTCAAGAAGCTTATTCTATCTCCCAGTTCAGTTATTCTGTCCATAGCATTACTGATGACTCCTCTGACCGTTGAAACAGTTTTAATTAGAGATTCACAAATATTGTTGTTACAGAGAACTATGCCTGACTTTATATCTTGCAATGTCTGCTTTACGCATGCATAATGTGTTCTTCCTGTAGTGTATTACTAGCATGAACTGTCTGTTTTAACAACAAAAGATTTGCCTGCAAGGAAGCAACCTGATCTTTCAACAATGTAACCTCGCTGGAACATGAACAAGAGGTTTTACGAGATTGAGTGTCAATTCGAATATCACGAGGTGTGGTTGTTTGTTTGGATTTACCTATACTTATCAATGGTTTTAATGCTACAGGGTTACCACCTTCAGTAACTTCTACAATACAGTAAATATCTTGAGCTAATTTCACATGAAGTGGATCTCCATTACGAGTTAACACCCTTCTCTTTAGGGTGGCATTGTCTCCAAAAGGAAAATTTAGACACGTGTCTTTTAAGTGCAAGAAATAGTCCTCTCGTACTCTCTCTAAGTCAGTCTCACTGAATGCATAAAAGCCGGTGCAATTTCCAGGACACACATGTCCTTGGGAAGTTCACGATATAGTTTAACAATAGACCAATATTCTTCAAGTATCCGTAGATTATCTTCATCATAGCTAGTGTCCGTCATTTCATATTCAGATTTATTGTCATAATAACTTTCTTCATCATCTAATAGCACCCCTTCATTTATTGTCTCTCCGTTCCCCGCCATATTTCATCAATATATCTCAAGTACTGCGGGTCAGTCAACCATTAATCAAGGTTGTATTTCACTATCACTCCGTCAGTAAACAAGTATGTTAATCCGATCAGTATTTAAATTATTGTCCTTTTAGATATGGTCAATTCCTCGTGATCAATCATGCGTGACGAAAATTTGAACATATGTCACTTATATTGGTCACTTACAGATTCTCACAAATTTAAACAAAGTTTTGATTTCATATAGTATTGTATCAAACAATACACAATAACACAAAGTGATGTAGTGATTCCACATAAACAATGTTTTGTTACAGGCCGTCTAGAATGGGCCTGCTTAAAGGGCCGCTGACAGATTTCAACGCCGCACGAGCACCCGTTTGGGCCGCTGACATGAAATCTGCCGCACGAGCACCCTTATGGATCTTTCGTAAGATAAAGAATCTTTGTTTTAGTCAGCTTGATACTTAATAACTCCGGTTCAATCAAGCATGACGGATTTTCTATCATAAATCACCGAAAGGTGTATCGATGGAATGTCAAATGAATATCAATATTTAAAGTTACTATAAATAGTATCAATCGATACACAATCAATACAAAACCTGACAAAATTAACAAACAAGTCAATAACGTAAGTTTAGGTAAGAAATACACTGGCAACACTTACGCCTATGTTTATATTTTAAATTTCCATTTCCTTGAAATAAATCTGAATAAATTAGCCCCCCCCCCCATCTGAAAATGCTTCTTACGTGCCTGATTGTCAACACACAAAAAATTACGGAGACAAGCTCTCCTAATCCAGCTTTCATGGACCCTTGTGTTTAAAAAATTCTAATATACCCTTCCACAAGACCGAGAATTTCTCCATATACCTTACCGATGGAAGAACATTGTCTTAAAAGGGTTTAACCAGAACGGACGAGGCTTGAAACTGCTATCCATTTGGACAATCGATTCAAAATTCTACTGGGTACCAAATTATGTTAACAAGTACAAAATTAATAAAATCAAATATATTTTACAGTATCATGTGCATTGATACAACGTAAACAATATGCAACATAACGTTTCCCGTTCTTACATTATGAATGTCGTTGCTTCCAAAAAGATTTCCATATAAGTCAATCCTGAATGAGTCTCGAATTCACAACAAAACAATGTTGTGTTTTCAATCAATACAAAATAAAATGTTCATAAAAACATTAGACAATCTTAAACAGATTGGCAATGTCTAAATATGCTTAACAATGATTCCCATCATGGCAGTATAGTTGTAGCTAAATATCATTCCAAAGTTTAATTTTATTTTGCGCTTAATTCGTTGAAATTTCCGGTCAGTGTGATAAAAGAATTCCTTTACCACTGATGCCTAGCACCAACATGCGCATTTGTTAAAGACGTTGCAACATGATGACTTCTTTTGAAACGCCTCTCACCTTTGCCATTTGCCATGATCTCAACATCCCATAATAGCTAGGAATCTCAGAACGTAGAAAGATTGGATATCAAATTAAATGTCTGCACAGACTCTATTTGCTGAACAACAAATAGCATCCATTCAAGTTATTATTAATAAATAATATTATAACTTTAATCACTTATATCGGAGAGTGGTAGGGCAGTTGTCAGTCACTGACGAAAGTGTTCACTTAGACTTAGTAGTTGGTTAACAGCTAAATCCAGAGATTTAGCCTTTCCAGGAGGAGTGAGTAGGTTAACTGACCGCCGTTATAAGACATATACAATGTGTTGATACATGGTTAAACCAAAAAAGAACATTTTCAAAACATACAGCGCATTGTACATCTTTTTAAAATAAATGCACATTCTGCACATTCTTAAGCAATAACCAACCGTAGATAAACTATTTTTCAAATCAAGTATAATAAATTGTGCTGGAGACTTGGCATTTTTCGAGATATTGAAGGTTTTGCTTCACAAAATCTTACCATAAGGCGTTAGTTTGCAGTGTTTCTTTGGTACCAATTGAGCTACAACACTTTAATTGACATTTCCAAGTGTTTATTATCAACAATTATTGTGACTCGCTATGGTCATGCATGATTTGGAGACACGTTTAATTCAAAATGTCATCAATGTTTGGAGAATGGCTGTTATGGGGTGGTTTTCTCCACGTGAATTCTTAGAATTGTCATTTACGGAAACCTGTGCCCCTAACCTATATTTCCTCGACTTTTGTCCATGCCTAGTACTCGCCTACCAATCCACAAGGCCGACAACTTATACATATAACTTATATGTAGGAAAATCAACAGTCTCACATTAACATTTGAGGATATGACCAGCCATGGTGAGGCTAAAATCAGCGACCCCTTTAGATACTTGATCGGAAATCTTGTGCTCAACCTACTTCACCACGGACCTGGGTCTGTGTTTGCAGTGTTTTATTGGACTTATATAAATATTATTGGCCATAGAGCCTGTCATTCCTAGCCAAAGTCATTCCTGATGTCAGATATTGACTGGCACTTGGATATTTGAGATGTGGTATAATTGCCCACTCAAGCCAAAGTCATGTAATTATGTCGTTAATACATGTAAGAAAGGTTTGTTGTTTTTTAATGGAAAATTCTTAAATTAGAACACTTAGAATCATGACATTTTTATTTTAGATCTTGTATATAAAATGCCGAACTGGTACTTTCATGTTATAAAATACTTTATCTACAATTAATATGCCGAAGTTACACTTTCGTCATTTATAATATGCCGAACTTACATTATCTACATAATGCAAAGATGTAGCCTATTAATTAGGGGTGTAACGGTTAACCGATATACCGGTTAATATTGCAATACGACTTCTTACGGTTTTTAAACGGTTCGTTTTTCTCTGAACCGGTTTTTCTAGTTATGTTCCATACTGATTATTTTTATCAGAGTCTGAAATTTAAATGTTTGAATAAATGTTAAAATTTGTTCGGAAACTTGAAATATTTTTCGTAAAGTCAGAGAATAATTATTTTTGAAAGTCCATTAAAAACCTTTTTTTCTAACTTATTCAAACATTTGCATAATACGTGTAGATCATTTGAATGTACAATGTTGATCAAATTAAGACGATGCACGTGCATTAATTCATGCTATGCATGTACACGCAAAGAACAATATTTGTTGCAATATATTGCAATGTATTGCAATACGGGTTTCGTGTAATGCAATATATTGCAATACGGGTTTTACCGTATTGTTACACCCCTACTACTAATGATAAATATAAAAGAAATCAACTACATTTGAAAACAGTTTTGTTTATATTACATTCTTATGCAAGTTTTAGTTTTAGAGAAAAAAACGTTTTTTCTTCTCCTGAAAAGTTGTCATCCATCAGCTTCGGGTTTTTATATCGAGACCATCGATATAAAATATTGAATTATAACATGTACATTGGATATAAATTCATGGGAAAACAAACTCTTGATACTGGTTATTTCACTATTATCTTAACAAAATAGCTTTAAAAGAACATAGTTTTTTAGTCATCAGTTACAGCAAAATTTAAGTAAATTATCATTAATGAAGCTCACCCTGGTCAACATACTGTGGAACATCTCAGCCTAATTGTAGAAGAGCCTCAGCCACATAGCTCTCATCTTCAACATTGTTTTCCTTATCATTCAGCACCAGTCTATTGTCATTCAGCACCAATCTATTGTCATTCAGCACCAATCTATGTTCATTCAGCACCAATATATTGTCATTCAGCACCAATCTATCGTCATTCAGCACCAATCTATCGTCATTCAGCACCAATCTATTGCCATTCAGCACCAATCTATTGTCATTCAGCACCAATATATTGTCATTCAGCACCAATCTATCGTCATTCAGCACCAATCTATTGCCATTCAGCACCAATCTATTGCCATTCAGCACCAATCTATTGCCATTCAGCACCAATCTATTGTCAATCAGCACCAATATATTGTCATTCAGCACCAATATATTGTCATTCAGCACCAATCTATCGTCATTCAGCACCAATCTATTGTCATTCAGCACCAATCTATTGTCATTCAGCACCAATATATTGTCATTCAGCACCAATATATTGTCATTCAGCACCAATCTATTGTCATTCAGCACCAATCTATCGTCATTCAGCACCAATCTATCGTCATTCAGCACCAATCTATTGTCATTCAGCACCAATCTATCATCAATCAGCACCAATCTATTGTCAATCAGCACCAATCTATTGTCATTCAGCACCAATCTATCGTCATTCAGCACCAATCTACGTCTATTTACTCGGTGGGACCGTGGTTCCCGTGCAGGTGTAAGTAATCTTGAAGGAGTAAAAGAGAAAATAGACGGCACATAGTCTGGGTGGCATGGCTCTGCTGAAGGCTTGTCTGAAAGAAAATGAGCCATACACATTTTTTTACAAGTTGCAAATGTAACAACAGCAAGCAATGTAGAAAAGAGATTTTAAAAACATATATGTCTTCGTACAGACTTTATCAAGATTGAACAGAAATCTACAAAACATGTCATTTTGGTATATAATCACATACATAGACGTGTTTTAGCTAATCATATTCATTTTTGAAAACAAATATGAGCTCACTGACAACAGTTCATTATGGAACAAATATGTTATTGTATACTTATCTAGATTAATAAGCAAATTTAATGTAAATTAGATTTTTCAATTAAAATAAGGCCACAACAAGTTGATAATGTGTTCTACGGACTTTTCTGGGGGAAATGGGGCAAGCGAGCGAAGAAGATGTGATCAATTTGTTGTGGCCTAAATTAGATTTCAATTAAAATAACATTTATACTAAACACTTAAAAATAAAGTCAATAGCAAACATCTTCACTGAAAAACATGTATTAAGATTGAATACTGACATGAAATATACTTCACGAAACTTCTAAGTCACCGATTTCAATGTTGTCAGAAATTTTCATTTTTCATCATTTATGTCCGATCGTTAATGGAACTGCGTAAAGGACTATACTATCGTCTGCTTGCATGGTTTTTATGCTTCTTAATTGATGCAAAATTGGGTTTGTCGTGCACGGGCAGAAAAGCGGAAATGCGCATGTGCTTATCGTGCAAAAATTGCACGTTGTCAGTTTTAGTGAAAATCATTAGTGTGTTGATATGCACAACGAAAAATCAAGACATGGCTCGAATGTCGCTTCAAGAACGAGAAATTGTCATAGGTCTTTTGCTAGACGGCGCGTCACCTGCAGAGTAAGACTTCTATTTTGCTTAATTTCTGTTCAATCAAAACAATTAGGAAATCTTCTCATGTTCAACGCATGTACGACAAAAATGGTTTGCATTGATAAAGTAGCATGAAAACCATGAAAGCAAAGGTCAGTATGGTCCAAAACACATTTCCATCATCGATCAGACTTTTATGTTGAAAAATAAGACTTCCTACAATACTGAAATCGGAGTACTTAGAAGTTTCGTTACAGTCCTACACATAAC
The DNA here is from genome assembly GCA_025267735.1 of Mactra quadrangularis. Classification (NCBI taxonomy): domain Eukaryota; kingdom Metazoa; phylum Mollusca; class Bivalvia; order Venerida; family Mactridae; genus Mactra; species Mactra quadrangularis. The sequence continues at coordinate 33,307,524 of CM046305.1, read as the reverse complement.
GAAGAGAGTCTCATCCGATCTGAGGAAGGTGGTACCGTTATGTCCAGAACCATTAAGGAAACATTATCTGACCACTTCAGCCAATTCATCAGCGGGTGAACTATTAATCTGTCATTTCAATCTGATAAGCCTAGTATCTAAATAAACCCATGTGGTATTGTTTATAATGCTTTAGTGTTCATATGTATGTATAGCATATCTATGGTGGCATATTTCTTCCACCAGTTAACCACATAACCTAACTAGTTAATTAAGTGGTTAACTAGTTACGTAACTATCAATCAGTTCATCCAGGGAATGGAAACGTTGGAAGCCTGGGCATTGGTAAAAACAAATAAAGACCTGTTTAAACCAATGTTGTGTCAAAAACCGAACAGGATTACAAGAAATGTTGACTTTGATGTATTGTACGAATTTATAAGATCAGAATAAGGATCAAACCTGTATAGGGCAGAGGAAAAAACTGTTTATGGATGTGAGATATTCCTTCAGGACATAGAAGGTTTGTTCATTATTATATGAATCATGAAATGAATAGATTTATTGTGTACATTACTACATGTACCTGGAAATATGGGCTTGTACCTTAAATTGAGCTTTTTAATTGCTGCCTGTCTGTTTACCAAGTTTAAGTTGGTGAGAAAAATCATACTGCCATATTTCATTAGAATCTGTGATATGTATGGCAATATATGTATTGTCAAACATATAATGCAGTGTTTTCTAGTTTATATACAACCCACACACTTATGTTTACTGAGCTAATGATTGTGCATGAAACATTTTTAAATCAATAACCACATTTTATTCATTTATACCTGTAATAATGAAAAAAAAAAACAATAAGCTAGATATATCATAAAAATGGATCTAATGAAATATTAATCAGTATTTATTCTTTATTTATATTTTGCTTATTTTATATTTTACATTCAGAAAATTGGTCCAAGCCTTAACTCAAAAGTCATCATATTGAATGCTATGGTGGCATATTTTTGCCACCAGATAACCACATAACTTACTAGATAATTATCTAGTAAGTTATGTGGTTATCTGGTGGTAGAAATATGCCACCATACATATCAAGTCAGAAAAACTTTGTAGAATAACATTAATTGAACCAATTAACTTAAGATTTAAATAAAAATGGAATATTATTATTATTATTGTTCCTTAATTATTTAATCAGGGAAAAATTCAGGGAGTATTATTTTATAAGTCGATACTTGAATCCTCATGTGGGATTTTCCCAGTTTCAAAAAAATGTAAATTCTCCTAAAAGTCACTTCGGAGATTTATTTCGAACAAAAAAATCATTGATACATGTTTACCACGAAGTATATCTAAATAGTTTTAAGACCATGTTCGACCTTGTAAAATCTGTAATTAAAAATGTATATAAAGTGTTAACATCTGGTTTTCAATTCATGTATTTGCAAAATCTCGTAGACAAAATCTTTTCTATTGTTGTCTGTAAATGTTTTTGGAACCATAGTTTGTTTAATTAGTCAAATATAAATTAGTCTGTATTCGTCGCAAATTCATTTAACAAAATGTATCCATTGATACTTGTGACTCTTTTGAGTACAGTCCATCATTGTGTGTAAAAAGTGTATAGAAAAAAACCTCCATAAACCAAACAGCAGTTGTATTTTACTCTATGATGTATGTATATGATACGGAGTGAGTAAACCCCTGATTGAGTTGTCTCTACATGCGGACTGAGTTCCCATACGTCGGATTGAGTTGTCCACGGGTTGAGCTGTACCGGAACCTACAGATCCAACCAATTGAACAACTAGACCGACTGTACAGTCATTGTTAACAAAGAATCATCTTCCATGATGCTATTATTATTAAAACAGAAATATTGCTGAACTTGTATAGAGCCATGCCAGTATGTTAAGATTCACTGGGTGTGTGCAAGCGTTGTAAAGTATCTCCCAACTTACTTATACAAGCTGACCAGAGAACAAGATCTAACAATTCCTATACATACAAACTCATTTATACCTTTAAAGACTCATACCAGTACTCTTTTTACCCAAGAACTGTTGCACAATGGAACCTCCTGCCATTGAGTGCCCATGAGGCAGTCACAGTGGACACCTTTAAAGCTATGATCCCTGTGTCTGTCCTTGTCCCCATTTTTAAGCAGTAGATGCACTTGTATATAATAAATATATGTTCTTTTAATACCGCCCAGAGTTATATCACTGAATAAACTAAACTGTTATATCTCTGTAATATACACCTTTGATTGTTAAAATAAGCGCCGGCACAAAATCTTCAATAGTGAAGGAGTACTGTATTACGAAGAAGAAGAAGTATATCTCCCCTTATATAAGCTTGCTCAGATGTGTTATAACCCCCTTCCCGCAGTAAACAGTACATGAGTAAGACATTGCACCTAAAGGCCCTTTATATGAAACACCAATTAATATACTTATAGTATCAGACTCCTATCTTCCAAATGTTTCAATTTATTGGGCGGATCCAGCGGGTAGGTCAGGGGGGTCCGCACCCCATAGAATTTGGAAAATGTACCAGTTCATTGGTGTATTTCTTGACTGTATTTCTTGTCATTTTTAAGTAGTATGAAGCAATTTCTCTCGGTGCTTAACATAGATTTAATGGTTATGTAGTTATTATTATTAATATGTTGCATTTTTTCTGTAAAATGTTTAAGTTCGGACCCCTCCCCCTAGAAAAGTTTGGACCCCTTAAAAATCCTGGATCCGCCCCTGTTATTTTTGCTCAGTTGTGACAAGAAAGATGATGATTGGGTATTATTCTTGTTTTTCTAGAACCAAGCAATTCAGATAACGTTACAGCACGATGTTGCAATACTGCATAATTTGGATTAGAATCGAACATAGAACTTGCTGTTCAAAATGCATTGTAACCAATGTTGAATTAATGAAGATAACTGTGGCTTGACTCCAAAATTGAACGCGCTTATCTTCAACACTCAGCGCTTTTATTAAAATTTGATCAGTTTCTATGAAAATTTATACATTTATTATAATTAAAATTGTTTAAATGTATTTTATCATATCAGGTTTTAAACTGGAATCTATGATAGGCTAGTATGTAACATAATTATAGGTGATTATACCTGTATACATTTTACAGTACAATACGGAAATATATTTGGACGAGTACATATAATAGCATGGAAAGCTGTGTTCGAGTCCAAATATACCGTATTGTATAGTGAAATGTATAATAACCTTTTTATTTTATATCTTTCGTATTTTTTGAAATAATCATAATCATTTGATCGTTAAAGATTCAAATCGGAAACCAGGCTAACATCGTTTAGTGCACATGTACCCAACTGTCCAATACGAAAATAATATAATAAAGACAAAGTTTGAAAATATTTGTTAAATTGTCCAGACAATATACATGTGAACAGTATGGAGTAGCATGATTGACTTATGACAAACATCTGGAATAAACAGTGTTTCAAAAAATGCGTAATAGCAATTTTTTGAAAATTAATGACAAAATCGCGTAAGAGTCCGTATAGCTTAACTACTGAAGTGGCTGAAAAATCCAGTTTCACAAGTTAAATATGTATTTAAATATAAAACAATGCACATATAACGGATAAAATCGGACATTTGATCATTTAAATATTTAGTTTTTTTTTCGCCTCCTGAAAACTAACCAAAACCAACTAACGCGGTTTTCATGGAGCAAAAACGATATATATTTTTGATCCAAAACGGGAACATATTGGACGGCCACGTGGTACAAACGCAGATTTTCGATTGTTTAGATTTATTAGATATAATATATTACATATTTTTACTTATGCGTTTTTACTTTTTTGTAAGAAATCAAAGCGCTATGTCTAATAGCCCTGTCGTACATGGGGTTTTGATTGAATATATATCACAAGAGCGTGTTCAATTACACAAAACGTTACAGAACGTTACGTAACGATATATTCGGCACTCCTCGGCCATACATTTGTTTACTTCAACAGCGGTAGTTTCAAAATAGCGTCTAAATATGTCCGAGATTATTCGCAGCAAATGGACGAGGAGTTCCGAATGTATGTAAATGTAACTGAACTCAGACCTGCCCTGCGTTCAGTTACCGCGAACGTTACAAAACGTTCCGCAACGTTACATTCGGAACTCCTCGGCCATTCAATGCGAATAATCTCGGACATATTTACACGCTGTTCTGAAAATACCGGTGTTGAATTCAATAAATATATGATCGTTTAGGCAATGAGTGATGTTTCGTTTTTAGTCCGTAAATTTTGAAACATAGATTAGTAGCGTGTTCAATTACACAAAACGTTACAGAACTAGGGATGTATACCGGTACCAAGTACCGGTACGAGTATTGGTATCGTTTCGAAAATTTCCGGTAAATACCGTTTCGTTTTGGTACCGGTACTCAAATCGGTACTTTGAACACAAATAGAGCAGATTTAAAATAACCAAATACGAAATTTCAATGCTTTAATCTCAAGACTTCTGCGTATTTATCGTATTTTAAAGGGATTTAACACGATCTAAACTTTGGTTAAGTACATTATATCATTTATTACCGTCCAGTATGCTCCGAGTAGATCTATATTGATAACTGATACAAATTTAAATTTAAGTAATGACATAATGTTGCAGGAAATTAGCATGCTAAATTGTTCTTTACTTTTTAAAGTCTTGGGTCACGTTCCGCAGAGCAATCGCTAGCTAGCGTTTTTTAAAGCGATTTTTTGTAGCTACGGAACCACGGGGGCCCAACTCCGTCACAATGTGAGTGGATTTCTGTCGAGCTTATGTCACGGATTCCTGTCTATAGTGTCACGGATTCTTACTAGAAATAAGATACAGAACTGTTTAAACCAGTTAAATGACGTTTCTTTAATACTTAGATTGCTTCATAGATTATGTTTTATGATATAATAAGTTTTGATCAAGTCGGTAAGCGACTACTAGCAGTTTGTGAAATCCGTTTGCAATATTCGATTAGTCACGGTATTTGTGACGAGGTTGTATCTCATGTCACCGATTTCTGTCTATAGGGTCACAGATTTTTCCAAATATAAAACAAGTGTAGGACTTGATGATCCACTCAATGTGTTGAATATAAAGCTTAAAAACGTAGCAAAACAAAAGTATATTTTTTAAAAATCGATTATGTTTCAAAATTGTACTTTTTTCAGGATCCATTTATTTTACCTGATACGCGTCGACATAAACTATAACGTACGTCAGTTAGGGTACCAGGCTTACATGAACCTGAAAAAGTCTCACAGCCAATCAGTCACCATCATCAAGTTGATCCATCGAAAACATTGCATCATGTCCTTTATGGATTGACTAATATTCGAATTTGATATTATTTGTAAGCACAATTTTTTATTGTTTTGTTTTAATTTTAACTTACAGTTATTACAACTGCGATTACATACAGTTTTGCTTTTTTATACTTCTGTTTATTTTTCTTAATTACACCTGCAGATAGTTTCACAAGAAATGTTAAGACATAAGTCTCATAGTTGCCTAAATGAGAAAAAAGCTGGAACTATCCAATTCATTTTTATCAACTCCAGTGGTCGGAAATTGCACCAGAAAAACATTCATTAGTTTCTGGAATTTGTATCCTGAGGATTGATTCATGTTTTTATTAGAATTCAAATACAAATTCATGTAATGGTCTTATATCAAAAGACTTCTTGTTAGATAATCAACTGATACGGGTCATGGTTTGTTCATTCATACAGATAATTGGAGTAACATGTTCAAATATGTGTTTCATTTACGATGACTGACATTTACAAGCACTTTACAAAAAATATTGTATACATATTTTCATGTTGAAATCTGGCAAGATAATGTCACCAAAGCCTATAAATAGGATATTCATAATCAATTCTTATTCAATAGCCCAAAGCCCATTTTTTGTTCATCATAACTTATGATTGTGAGTTATCCATGTACAGTACACCAATGTGAATGATCTCTTAGCTGATCTCAAACGCATTATAGTGTAAAAACATTTAACTATTTCAACCAATATAAACATAACAGATCAGAACAAATAATCAGCTTGTCAAGAGACTATCTAAATAGCTGAAATAACAATAAGTCTGTTGATCAAATTTAAAGTTTACTTCATTTGATTCATGAAATGTGCCCTAATCAAAACTCAAAACATTAATGTATGCAGCTCAACAAACATCTTCCTAATCAGTACTAGATTATTTTTTACACAAGCAGCTCCATACTTTTACATAAAAAGTTTTGGTCGGAGCTAGGCTTGAATTCACAAAATCTACTGGTCAGAGAATTCAAAGCTTGTAGAAAAATTGAACAAATCTTGTTTTACATTGATTGTCTCCACAAGCAAAACAATAAAAGATAACTTATAGTAAAACATAAATACAAATGTATTAGGCAAAAATGTACATGTATCCTTCACATGATAAATAAAACAAAACTAATCATTCATTTACAAATAGATGTTTAATAATAACTGTTGATAAACAAAAGGAGATAAAAAATCTACAAGTAACGATATTATCTATTTATTAAGAAACATATGATTACAAAACCATCATAAACAAAAACATTGTTGTATATTCAAACTGAAGATCCTTCAAACAGCTCTATGGTGCCTACTTGAATTAGTGCTTTATGTGGCCTGTATGGACATTTATTTACGTTCCAGACGCTTTGTAAAGTTGTTATTGTTGTCAGAAACTTCAACATTTAGAAACACATGCACTTCATCTAGATAACAATATCACAAGTATCACTGTGCAAAGTGGTGTCACAAGAATCTGAGTCAAATCTACCATAACGCTAACTTTGTCAAATGTATATGTGAAAGAACTCAGTAGCTCATATAATAATGCTTATCTGTGAACACTTTTAGATGAACTGCTTATCTTCAGTTATGAGCTGGACATTCACGGACATTCAAGTTTGCACCTAGATGTTTCCGTTAAAACCTCAACTTTCACTTGGGTTTATGTCAAAGCCTTTTGTCTTGTACGTCATTGGTTTTAAGTTTGCCATCATCGATGAAAATCAAAATGGAAAACAGACCATATTATATGAAATGAGGCCACGGTATGAATGGCTTCCGTTTCAGAGGTTAACAACATCTACATCTTGCTCGGGAAGACTAAAAAATTGAAAACTATCGTCAGTAATACTGTGACATTAACGCAAGTATCGTCATATAAACTGTGACATGACGGGAAAAATCCGTGACATAAAGGTTTTGCAATTTGGTGGATTTTTCAATAAAATAGACATTGATAAGAGTTTAAAAATCATCACTTATCAAATATTACTTATCATTGGCTTCTTATCGATAGGAATATACGTAACTACCTTTTTCTGTCTGTTAAGTTTTTCAGTGCTCGTCAAAAATTCGTAACACTATCGACAGGCATCCGTGACATAAGCTCGACAGAAATCCACTCATGTTGTGACGGAGTTGGGCCCCCGTGGGAACGGTATGCTTCAAGCTAGCAAATCCAAGATGGCAGTTTTCTCAAACAAAATGTTCAGAATTGTAACATATGAAAAATTTTAAATGTATTATCAACATGATTATTCTTTTACCGCTTTGACGAAATATATGCATTAAATAAAACATATATCAGTATTCTTAAAAAACAAACACGTTTCCTAAGGGGCAGCCATTTAAAAAAAAGAAGAAGTTTTCAGAATCATACGGCTGGCAAAAAAAACTTGCTACGTATCGTTAGCTAGCGATTCAATTCGCTCGATCGTAGCAGACCGTTCCATAGGAAATCGTAGGTAGCGATACAAAGAGCTCGCCTTGCGGAACGTGCCCTAGTTGCCGACGATGTCAATGTCTGAAAAGTCTCTCAAAATTGTTACACATGCGTCACATGCATGCTTACATTAACATGCACAATAATATGTGTTGTTCCGTAATATTGTCTTTCGATTGTAAATTCTGCATGTATAAGTTATATTGATGTTATTTTGTCATAGCATTAGTAAACTGTCACATGAACATTGTAGGTTTTTTTCTGACGAACGTATGTTTATTTGTTTAAAAAATGCCTAGGATTAAACTCCGAAATTTAGTTTGTAAAAGATGTCCAAGGACTCATTACTGTCTACTGGGCTACTAAAACACTTACTTAATTGCCCCACAATATTTTATTGACATTGTTTTGGTATGAAAATATTCAGTACGAATGTCACACGTGGAGCGAATTTTTGTACTAACTCTTGATTACATATTTATCAGTATTTTTCTACTAAACATTTAGCTAACAGAATAGCACAATAACAGTATAAATTGCAGAGCTTGCATTGAAATATTTCTCTATCTTGGGTACAAGTGTTTTCACTGGCTTGTGACACAATAAACCAGGAAAGAGTACCCCTCGATCCGCCAAAAGCTGATGTGCTAATAATCTTACATCGATATACATGTAATTTCGTTATTTGTATTTAAACATTGTAATCTGCATATTGGTATCGGTATCGGTATCATTAAAAATACCGTATCGTTTCATTGGTACCGGTATCGTTTCGTCCCTGACGGTATCCATCCCTATACAGAACGTTACATAACGATACATTTGGAACTCCTCGGCCATTCGCTGCGAATAATCTAATATAATGAACAAATATACTATCGTTAAGGCAATGAGCGATGTTTCAAAATTTAAGGACTAAAAACGAAACATCGGGAAAATCCGAGTACTCGAATACTCGCCGCAGCCCTAATAAACTGGATAATAACTGCACAAACAATATATTGCGTGCTTGTTGACGTGCATTGCAGATTATATTAATTGAAGAAGAAACTGTCCCCTTTATTTGCACACGCACAGCCTTATGTAATGTTCACAAAAAATTTGAAATTCAATCGCTCGTTCTGCTACTTAAAGATTTGGAAATGATTATTGCTAATTTCACATTGAGGGGTATCAACCTCACTGTCTGCTGTATATGGTATTAATTTCCTAGTTACCTCGAGGTTCTCCCAAAAATCTCTCGGCTTGTTCAAACCCTCGGGTAATCTAGAAAACTAGAACCATTGTGGGGTTGGCAGAACTACCACTATAAGGAGAATTCTGTACTGCTTAGACTACACTGGGTCTGATAAAAATCTGTTAAGTATAAATGTCATTTACCTTGTTTTTTTTTCATCTAAATTTGATGATTTAGGAACCAAATAGGATTGGTCAGGTGATTCGCCACACTGATAACTTGAGAGTTCAGAATTATGTCTATTGACAGACATGGTTTATTGATGTTAATTCTATTACTAATAACTACGTTACAATTTATTCTATGATTAGTTATGGAGGTTAAGGTAGTGACGGTGATATAGGACATGCATTTATAACATGGTATGGTCTAGTTGCTATGGTAATAATGAATATATTCTCAAGTATAGCTGTCGTATTTACTGAATTTATTCTAAAACAATCATTTTATGTAAGTGTTGATACGCATGTAACCAGTCGTCAAGGTGTTCTATGGAATTTGATGTTGTTGGTCATAGAATTTCATTTTTTCATGTATTTTATGTCAGTTCATAGTTAGAAGACATTTATTTATAATTTTCTTTAGTTTGGATCGGGTCGATAGCGCAGTTGGTAGCGCGTCGGGATTTGGAATCTCGTGCCCGAGGGATTGCGGGTTCGAATCCCACCCGGGGAGGTTATACCCTTCCATGAAAATTTGACAATAATGTCGATTTTCCTCCATTGATTAGATAATTTATTATTGCATTTTGTAAGTACACAATTACAAACAGTGCATAAAGTATGAAAGGTTTAGTTTTTATCTGGGATTTTAGTGTAAGTCAATTTTGTAACTGAATAAGGTCAGATAACTTAATTTCTGTCGGTTGATAGCACCGATACAATTTGTGTTTTAGATGATATAAGAATGAAATGATTTGTCTTTTACTAATCACAGTCACACAAATACATGTAAATAATTAACCTGCTGTCCAAAGCCATTAGATTATTAAAACTGTTACTGTATAGAGAAATGAATAAGCAAGAACACCAGATAATGTCCTGGTTGCAACTTCAATGATGACTAAAAACATTAATTATAAATCACTATATCTGATATTGAATAGATACATGTATCCACTGACTGACATAATGAAATAAAATTTAATGACATTTAGCACATCAACACTAAAAAGGCAAAAATTTAACAAAAGAAACGAACATAATGATAATCACATTACTCTATGGTTACGAAATGTGTTGACAGACAATGCTTGGATGACATATTTAAACCATATAGTCAGATAATGAAGATATCTCACTTAAATAAGAACATTCGTTCATCAAATACTGTAAATATATTAACCTTGAACTATAATATAAATCGAACTGGCGACAAGCTAAAACACAAAAATTGAGCAAAACAGTAGGCTACAAGTTGTCTCAAAGATAGTTTCAAAATGAAGGCATCTGTACAGTTTGAGTGTTGAATTGGCAAGTTGTTTTATATGGTCAGATATTGATGCAAAATGGCCTCTAATGTAACAAGTGATCTAAAATGATTCTCCAGTCACTATTGACGGAATTAATGTTTTATTAAGATAACTGTGGTGGATGACACCGGAATAAAACCAGACCAAGCTCTCTTTCGTATATCCTTTACAGCGTAGAAATATCAATTATAATATACAAATAATATGGATATATTTATACAGACATTATGAAGGTACATTTTGTGTACATTAGGCCTACATTATATTAACAAATAATTTCTTCATCCCAGCTTCATTTTGCATTACAAATAATTAGGTGAAAAGCCATACTATGCCAAGTTTCATTCTAAGTAAGAGTCTGTTACATTTTATAAACAAACTTCAGGTAACAAGCTGTATTTAAAAATGAAGTGAACAATTAGACTCAGTGCTTGCATCTAAAGGTTTGCATTTGAAGACATTCTCTTGGTCAAATCAAATACAAATAAGGACAAGTCAACACTGACAAGTGCTTAATACGTTACCTAGTATTCTGTGTAACTTTCAATTTTGGCAGAAAGGAACTTCTCAAAAAATAACCAGCTTAATTATTTTTATTATCAAGTAGTGTTGAAAAGATAGTTTGATGGTTCTAATAACACAAGAAACTTAAGTAAATGTTAAGAAATTGACTTATTGACGCTAAAGAAACTTATAAATGCGCTATGAGTCACAATTTAGATACATGTATTTAATTTTGTGAATTGAGAATTGACTTAGACGTCTAAGCATTCAGATATTTGACTTGGTGTGCTTTATGTGAATGTAGGATAGCACTATTTAGCATATTTTTGACACTAAACTGTCGTGTAAGAACGCCCAATTGTTGAGCCATAAGCAGCTATAAGCTTGTGTCACGTTCTGGTCCCGTTTATTTGCTATATTCTATCCTAAGTGTTTATTCCAATACAACCTATCCGTATATAGATGTAGAATGTTTTGGCACAATTTATGTAATACCAATATAAGTGTAAATGGGTGCTATCTTTTTATAGCATGTTTTGGCACAATTAGCAGGGCTCGAATTTAACAAAAAAATTGGACTCGCAAATTTTTGCGAGTTGATTTTATTTCAACTCGCCAAATGAAAATTATCGCTCACATTTTTTCTTAAAATTTTAATAGCATAAATAGTAACTATTCATATGTGCAGTATAAAAACAACATAGTGCTAGCCTAGTTAGGGCGTTATTACGTGATAGACAAAATATCCCAACTATCAATCTATCTGGCCGTTTCAATGCTGATTTTAGCCTTATTAGTTTAGACAGTAAAATGTGTGTGGCGATTTTAACTCGCGAAAATTTGCGAGTTAAAATAAAAGTAACTCGCAATTTTCAAAATCCACTCGCATTTTGCGAGTATGCGAGCTTAAATTCAAGCCCTGAATTAGTTTTAAACAGATTAAAAATTTCTTTCAACCAAAACCAGCTATCTGCTTATAGCATGTTTTGGCACGAATGTTTTACATATTTAAGTGCCTATTTTCAGAGCCAGAACAATTTTAGCTATTTGTGACTATATTAATGAAGATAATGTTAAAAAACATATATCATATTGTCAATGACATTTAAAATGAATATATCCACTGGGTTGAATTTTCGAAATATCATTTTTTATCATATGAAACAGAAAAATGTTCCTCCTGAAAAATTTCAAAATATGGACATAGCTGGTTCTGGTTGTAACCCCTCGATATCTATGATTGATTTATAATTTTCAGAATAAGTTACTGTTTATTTATATGCATGGGTTTGTGTACACTATTTTTACACCCGATTTGAAATTTAGTTTAAAGAAAGGCTGATAAAACAATAAGGTGTTTGTTATACAGAATCAATAGATTTATCTCAAACAAATAGATATTTAACTGGTACAGGCGTGTTTTATATTACTTTTTCTAAAACCTTTAAGGAAACATATTTCAAACAATTTTTAGGGAAAACACTTATAAACACATAAAATGTTCACTAAATATGTTTATGTTATTTGTTGAATATCTTAAGCTACAGTCCCATAAACATAAAAATAGCCGTGAGGGCACCGTACGGGCGCCGTGCGATCAAACTCCGCAAAGACTCGTACGAACTCTTGCGTACCCGTACGGACTGTTACGTTTTGCCAGAGTCCATGATAAGCCCAGGATACACGTATTGGTTTCAATTTCAATTCGTGAACAAAATCGTGACCGAGTACGAATTAAACTTGCATATCTTCCAGCTACAGCTCTGTACGGGTGTGTTGTTTTGTACCATGTGCGTACCGTCAAGGCTTCCCACGATCTACAGCTGTCTGCACGTACGGGTCCGCAACAAGCCACGATTTTATGGGACTGAGGCATATGTGAAAGCAGATTAAAATCAAATATTTTCCTAAACTGAAGATTGCAGTATGTTTAAAGGTATTGAAAGATAAATCTCTAAATATAACATATATATTTATTGAATCCTTCATTATGGAGATAATAACATATTTACAAGGTTATGCATATGTATAATATATGTACATTATATAATACAATTATATTAAATAGAATCCATGTAGATGTATGAATAAACACGTATGAAAATATACTATGAACAGCATACTATTACATAATAAATGAAACCTATATAACAACATTGCATGTACTTATACAGAATTTAGTATTCTACAGTATTATTTATGTATGACCATACTTCACCACATATTACTCTAATTAACAAGAAATCTAAGTTGGAACAAAATATTCCAGCTGTGAAAGTTTTTTATGATCATTGACAGTAGCAAGTCGTAATATTTCCCAGCATTGATTATTGCTGCTTATAGGATAAGAACCATGGGAGACCGTTTAGTTCAAATATACTTGCCCACAACTTAAGGCGTTAATCATGATGTTTATCACAGAAGCACGTTTTATGAATAATGATATTGTCAGTAAGGAGTAAACATTTTTCACATGTACGTTTATACTGTTTTGACACAAGC